>CM061535.1:34063108-34718454 GCA_030545055.2 Neoaliturus tenellus
AAACCTGCAAAATGATTGTTGCACAATTTGCAGCCAGTTAGCTGTTTTAATGTGAATTCAATGCAACGTTCAGGGCAACAAGTGTACTTATGCCCTCTCATCTGGTACACATGGAATGTCTTCAACTCCGGTTTCGGCTTCTTCCAAGACTTGCACTTACACATGCATTGACCAAAAGCTTCACATTTTCTACACGCCAAACCATCCGCAACATCAATGTCATTCGGCCATGAAAAACATTTCCGTTCGCAACAGTAGTTGAGTTGACTCTCCATGTTGCTGTGGTGAAGGTGCGCGATGAAATGATGCTGCACTCATTGAGAGTGCACCTTAAATAAACTCAGTGGAGGGGGAAAGGTCAAGGCCATCCAAACGGAGTTTTAAAAAAGATAACTAGTCGTCCTCCTCCTCCTCCTCATCCGTTGTACTTAGAGAGCTGTCAGACGAAGATCCCCGTGCAGGTGCTCCCCAGATGAAAAACAAATCAATTTTAAAACGAAGACCAGGATCTTGCATCATCAATTCTTTTAATTTGTCACATACTAAGTCGACCTTGTGTAAGGTGTCAACAACAAGCTTCCAATTCGTTGGTTCAATATAACTTGTAGTAGAGTCTGCCTCGCTGATAACCACATCCTCCGGCCGTATTGGAGTGTAAAGATGTGTAAAGTTCTTTGGCTGTAGCTGAGGTTCAGGCTGGCTGGAAGTGGAAGGTTGAGTGTGGACCCCTGTCGCATCGAAATCCATAGTCATTCTACATTCAATGTTGGGGTTTTCGTTTAATACATACACCAATTTCTCATGCAACATATCCACTTCTGCCGAGTCTTGCAGATGAACATTCCAGGAAAATGGCCATTCTTCATCCGTAGTGGAGTCAACTCGAGAAAGAGTGCTGTCCGCCATGATAGCTAAGCAAGGAATGATGTGAGCTACAGACTGTGGTAACAGTATTGAAAAGTAGAGGGGGTAAACCAAAAGTACGTGGAGGGGGTATTTTCAAGGTTATTTAATTTGGGTTTTAAAAAAAAGGAAATAGTGGAGGGGGAATTCTCAAGGTCATCCAATTTAGGTTTTAAAAAAGGAATGAAGCTTACTCCTCTTCAGCCTCGTTGTCCCCTGCATCTTCATCAGCCTCATCTTCATCGACGTCAGACTCGCCGTAAGGATAGATCGGGGACATGGGCGAATATTGTGGAGATTGTTGACCGTTGTTGTCGTCCCCTTGCATTCTAACTTGGGACCAATCATAATTTAAATTCATTTGTATTATGATCCCAGGGTTGTCCCGCAGTATTTCCTTCATACGTTCGCAAATTGACTCCAAATAGTGTACACTATCGATCGACAGTGTCCAACCCGTACTTGTACCGACATCAGTAGTGGAGTCAGCTTGGCTGATGGTGTTGTTGTCTGCCATGGTTGCTTGTCGGACAAGGAATGACGGTTGATGTGATGCTCATGCAGGAACATGGTGAAGTGGTGGGGGGTGTGGTGGAGTAGTGGGGGAATTTTCAAGGTCATCCAAACGGAGTTTTAAAAAAAAGGAAAACTTACAAAGTAACATTGAAACTTTCCAATTGATGGTGGCGAGCGTTTTCTTCTGCAACCTTGCCGACACATGTGACTATGCCGTACAGTATGAAAAGTACAACCATAATAAGGCCGAACAATAAAAGATAGCCGTTGACTATCATGATATTTTCTGAGTGGATCTGTTTTCTTCTTATCGCCCTCTCCTGCATCCTCTTCTCTAACTCGTGGACGAAGTCACAACATGCGTGAGGACATCTTTCATCTGTTGGTAGGTTTGCCATTGTTGATGTTGTCGGTGTGGCTGTTGAAGATGGAATGAGGTTTCCAATTGTGATGTGCCATGTACACCAATAGTCAAGTGGTGGGGGTAACAAAGCAGTGGAGGGGGAAGTTTCAAGGTCGTCCAAATTGTGTTTTAAAAAAACCTATCTTGTTACTGAGCTTATATGTCAGTAACAAGATAGGTGTTTTTGCTCTTTTACTTCTTTAATATAATGAAAAAATATACATATTCAACAATGGTTAGGACAAGAAATACAACTGCTAGTCAGCTGAAGTAGTCCAAGTTGTCTGGCTCGGTCTTCATGGACGCTGGTGAGGAAGCCGTCGAGGAGTGTCCAGGCTCTTCCTTTGACTGCCGGGTGTTCCGTATATTGCAAGCGTAAACTTGCACATTTATACGGTAGCCTCGTGCCACCATCAGCTGCAACTCCTTGTATAAGTCGTTTAGCTCCTGCTGAGTCTTGATGCTCACCTCCTCGTAACTTGCGCAACTGACGTTGAGAGACATCCTGATGTTGCTAGGTTGGCTGCTGGAGTAGAAATGAAGCCGAGGCACAGCGTTTGGAGGTACATGGAAAAGTGGTGGGGGTGATGGTGGTGGGGGTATGGAAGATGCAATTAAACACTTCTAAACTTTTTCCATTGATACAAAGGGATGGAACAAATAGCACAGGTGTCCTTGTAGTTTTCAAATCTAAACATTGGTGCTAGAAATCCAAACTGTTTTCTACCACCTTCCTGTACGAACCGTCGAAGGTCTCTGACGGCAGCATTGCCACAAGGCCTACAAAACTTTTCCCCGTCTTGGAACCTATACCAGGAGTATCCCGAATACCCTATATTATCTTTCTTGTACTCCTCGATATCCTGCTTTACTGTTATAGGGATATTATCTCGTAAAGCCGTCTGGAATAAAGATGCGTCAGTTATAACTCGTTGTAAGCAAAGCTCGTACAAGGTGCTCATCGTTTGCTAGTTTGCAACATACTGACCGTTTTTCGCATCCAAGCAGGTTTGAATCCTAGTGCGGTAGTGGGGGTAATTACAGTAGTGGGGGTAATTGTGAAATGCAAAGGTCAAAGGTCAAGGTCACCCGTGAAGTTTAAAAAAAAATGCAACATATCAATACGTGAAGTCTGTCACATATTGATATGTTGCATTTTTTGTTTTTTTATTTTTTTTGTCTTTTATGATTCGTTTATTTATAAAACATTACAACAACATATGTACAACATTAAAACTTAAATCTAACACTGCTGCTTGTCAGCGATGTGGATGGTCAACTCTGTAGAATTGCTACCCGTGCAGCCGTGGGACACCAGGTATAGACACCCGGGTTGAATAGAGCGAAGATCCTCGTTTTGTAGAAGATGGACGAATCTCTTGGGCAGGTACACCTGGAACTTTGGTTCATCCCCCGGAGTAAACGGTGCCTCGCTGAGACTGCAGCAGATGGCCTCCCCAACTGTAGTCTCCATCTTCTTCATAGCATGGATTATGTAGTGCTTCTCGTCTTTTAGTTCCGAGCACTTCTTTACAGGTAATATTGTTGACTTGGAGTGAGCATTGAACTGCTCGACCAAAGTCTGAAGGAACTGGTGAGATGCCATGGTCAGGTTACAGATCGTCTTCTTGCTCGGAGATGTTGTCGTCTCGGAATCTCGAGTAATACTCATGCCAGGTCCCTGTCTGCTCCCCACTTATATACTCTCCGTTACCCCCACCACTCCCCAATTCCCCACTTTGAAGGTAAGAGGCGAGTTTATAGGCATTTTTCAAAGCGCAATGTCTATCTTTATCATGTTCTGGGCTTTTTGTACAAATACATATGGTTTCCAGCATGTATTGATAGTTCTTATCCAATTCTACATCATTAACCGGAACATGAGTAAATCCTTCGATCCATCTTTTCTTTTCCAGCCCCTTTGTGTAAATATTGGTAAACTTGTCTGAAAAATGATGCATAATGTGATACAAGTCCGTGTAACTTGTAAAACCATCATACCAATCGATATGATGGAAGTGTTTTGAAATCCATCTGTTGGTAGTAGCGGCTTTACTAGTTAAAGACGAATAAGAACATGGTGGTTTAAATAAAAACGAATAAGGAACACTTGTATTCATGTCCAAAAACACAAGTTCTTTTATAATGAATCTATCATCATTACCACGAAACGCTTGAAACTCAATAATACCAGGCTTGGACTTTACTTGTTGTTCTTCTCCCTTGTCCATTTTGAAGGTCACACGTCTGCTCATTACGAAGTCAGGAGGTCAACTGATTTCCACACCACGGTAGGTACTACTTTTATACCAGGCCGTACAGTTGTTGGCGCGTTGGTGTATATTTAACGTGGGCACCGTCCCCAATAGGCCTAACCCCACAAAATGTTGGTTATTGTTTTAAAAACTAACCATTGTCATTTAAGTTTCCATCTTTATATTTTCCTTATTTTCATTTTCATCACTAACACTTGATTCTTCTCCTCCATCTTCCTCTTCTTCCTGTTTTACTGATTTCTTATGTAGTTGAGCGTACTTTTCCAATTGTCTCCACATCTGTACTTCATGAGGAACTCTATTAAATATAGAAGTATCCACAGGTCCGTATAATATAGGTGCGTCCGGTTGTTTGTCCAAAGTGTCTTCCAGATAATCTTTAATAATCGAACTTGAAAACACCAGTTGTCTCAAGTATCTTGTTATAGGTTCAGTAGCACAAGTTAAAATGAAAAACTCCTCTCGATTAAGTTGAATTTTGTTATCATGTCTTGTTGTGTCTCTAAACCGTAGCTGATGATCACCACGTTGTTTAATAATATCAATTTCCACATTTGAATCCAAAAGTCCTACTCTTGTCTTTCTTCCAAACATGTTACTACTTAAATAGCATTCTAGTAGATGCAAATGTTTCATAAACGATTCCCAAGCACTGTCCGTAAACAAAATCATTTTGGGTCCATGAGTTAAAATTACAGTAGGGGAATAATCTGTAGATTTCATAACACCGATTAAAACACTTTTATCCAAACTGGAAGAGATCGGGTAAAATATTCGCAAAAATACCTCACTCAATATGTTTGGAGAAATATTATCTTCAATATCCCTTTTTCTCTTTTGTATAGTCTTTCTTCTTTTACCTTTTTCTTCAACATTATTACTGGCGTGAAGTTGTCCGCAAACGTTTTGTTCACCTCCTTCCTGGTGACCTTGAGGATCTAAAAACTCAGATATCTCCTTCTCAATATCTACCATATTTTCAGGTGTACCACTAGGAGAAGCCATATTGAATATGATGCTACCCATACAACAGTAGGCAACAAACTGATGAGGAGCGGTCTGTACGCTCTGCTTTTATACTCTCGGAATGAAACAAAACCGGTTCTTACAATACATTTTTAACAATTCCAGTTAAAGGTGTGTATGTTACGATTTTATCATGTAGAATTAAACAGTATGCAGTTGTATTAGCCGGTATAGCATCGTTGAATTCCATTTCTATTTTTATATCCACACTTGAAGACTTTACTGATTCATTTTGTTTAGAACAATCGATTACAACTATTGGGTAGGCATCGAAATATTTGTCAGGTGGTAATAAAGGTGTATTTGTTTTACCGTAATATGAACTTTGGAATCTCGCGTACATATCGTACAATATACTGTATTTCTTCTTAGTGAATGACACATTTAAATTGTCGTATGGAAAGAATTGTGAATTTAAATAAACTTTAATATTTTTCAAGTCACAATGATCAAATTGTCCTGCATGTTTAGTAATGGCGTCTCTTCTACCTGTTTGTAAACCAAATATAATATATCTGGCTCGTTCTACATAATTCGATGTTTTAACAGTCCAAGTGTGTCGATCCGTAGTAGGTAAACTGGGATGCTCATGAAATTCCCAACTTCTAAATGGAATAACAATATCACGATCGGCTTTTAATTTTCTTAAAAGTAGCATTCTATGCTCGTCAGCCAATTTAACATGTGGAACTCTCCATACAATTTTGTCTAATTTTAATTTCCATTCTAAAGTCGCATCTGTAGTAGCATCTGCAGCTTTAATAATGTCTTTATCGTTAGAAGATCTCAACAAAACTAATTCTTGTTTAACGTTTAATATTATTTTCCTATAATCTTCAGCAAAACCAAGCAGCAAACGTAATGGAATATGAAAATCAAAATATCCATTTGGATTTGGAGTGATCGTGTCAATCGTTGGTAATACCCATCCGGCAGGTTTAAGTAAATTGGTTTCATTGGGTGTTATAGATGTTAATCCTTTTAAAGTTGTCGTAATACCTACTTTTTTAGTGGAATCAACTGTTACACCTGATATTTCATATCTAATTTCATCAAATAGGAAAGCCATAGGATTATTTATAAATGGAACTGTTGTACCAACAGTAGTACCGTCCTTTTTAGTAACTTGTCCTTCAATATACAAGTAACTTTCACATGGTAGTGTGTAAATGTCTTGATTTTGTATGGGAATACGAATTTCATCGTTATTGTTTAATTTCGATGAAGTGTAAGGGTTGTGGGTGTGATATTCTTTTTCCCATAGGGTTTCGTCGAATGTTGGACCCTGCGCTATATCCAGTATATCCATACTCGGTTAATTTTAATCCAATTCTCTCTAAGAAACGGATGTTCTCGCGTGTTAACTCCTCCACAGCTGAAGAGCTACTAATGCGGTTTCCCGTAGGTTGTTCGCTTTTAAATGTTAAACCCATGGTTTTGTATTAAAGTGTCGATTTTAAATGTAATCTAATCGTAATAGGCTCTTCTCTGAAGTCTACCAAGTTACCGTCTTGATCCAATACGCTCAACACGATGTCTGAAATGAAAGTGGTGTTCAACGGTAGATATACCAGGTTTTGTGGCTTTTCAACAATTTTAAATCCAGGTGGTACACTTGGGTAAAAAGTATGTATAATGTGGGTGTTAGCCCCATCCCTGTAAGCACCTTGTATAATGTTACAAGTTATGTCTATACTATTGACTTTTAATATTGTTACTGTTTTCTTACCGGAATGTGTTACATCTGGTTCTAATACAGGCCCATCGTTGGAAAATCCTAATAAATCACCAATTGAGTTTGGTTGAGTGAAATCTATATAATATTTGGAAGTAATTTCAGCTTTCATCGTATTATTATTACCTTTTAATGTTATATTGTCTTTTCCCATTTTAGTTTGCAAAAATTCATTTATATGATCAATTTCATAAGAACCTGTGGGTAACCTGCACTCTTGTAAGTCTGTAAATTTTCCACTGGCATCCTTTCCCTTATAATAATGCAATATGTTATTTTTACCTTCCGTAACATTGGGAATAGAGTTGTACGTTGTAAAATCCAATAGTGCCGCCTCCCAAAACCTTCCTTTTTGCAAGCGTAACGCTGGAAAAAGGATACTTCGTAAAGTGGACGATTTTCCTGTTAATGATACCGTATAGGAAGACATCTCAATAGTGACTGATACTTTTAGCTAGAAATTCCAAACATAAATGGCCGCATATTGAAGTATTATCAGGTTGTTCTCTTATATAGTTATAATATATGTTTTTAGCAGATTTAAAGTAATTTTGAAGTTCTTTTGGTGGTGGCAAATTACCGAAACTATCAAAATAATATACATTGTTATTTAGTTTCTTATAACAAACCCAATGGGTGCCAGGCCCTTCAGTATTATCCAAATTTACAATTCCAGTCTCATTTTGCCACATTTTCTTTGGTAAACTGTCTTTCATAAACACACCGCGGAAAAATGGTATTTTTAAACAGGAAATATATTTAAATAATTCAATATTGGTTAATGCTTTATGTGGTATGACCAATTGATTTCTTTCATTTAATATGCACGATAAGGTCTTAGGTAAAGACCTGCCCCGTTTTTTACCATTGACCATACGGTGGGCTTCTTCCTGCCTTTTCTTGTAGATCGTCGTCTTCTTTTTATATTTCCTCCATGTTTTCTTGTGGTTGACCTCCTTTTTACTCTCCTTCTCCTCCTTCTTCCACCTCCTACTGCTGTTTTAGCCTTCATACCTGCTGTTACTGCTAAAGCTGCTGCTTTTTCTGCTATGCTAGCGTCACTTGATTTTACTCGTTGCCAAGCTATGTCCGCAAGCTTTTTGTCAGCTATTGATCTATTTTTTGAATCGGCAAACGTGGAATATGCGATATCGTGTTCTTTACAAGCCTGATCTAACTTGTTTATGCCAGGATCGCCTCTTTCCAGTCGTTTTTTCAATTTAGTTCCTGGTCCGCAATACTGATAACCTCCTGCTATATGAAATTCGTATGGTAATGCGTCTATTGCTCTATTTACTATGGATCCTACTGGAATTTGTTTTAAAGCTTTACTTAACAGAGAAACCGCTGTGGACGTGATCCCACCTCCTTTTCTTGCAGTGTCTCGATATGGACTGATGTACTTGAACGTCATTATTGTCCTTTTATAATGGCAATGTGCAACTCATGTGTTAACTCTATGACAGGTTGCACATAAATGAAGTCATTTATTGAGTTATTTACTTAAATATCAATATCACCCCAATCTGATGATCTAAACTGTTTCGTTTTAGGGTTAATAAAGTATTTATTATAAATTTCTCGTTTAATATACTCACCTCTCATGGATTCAGCATAAGTATTATGACCTGATTTTCCTTGAAGAATATCTGGTGTAAAATGATTGTGTAAATCAAATATCGCATTACCTAAAACTTTTACAAGAAAATTAACAGTGACAGCATTATCTACATGTTCAGGGTCTTTAAGGTTTGTTATACGTTTATTATTACAATTATACACTTTACTATCCTTTAATGATGTTGTAATGGTCTGTCCTACAGTTGCAGCATCATTTGCTTCTCTTCCTTGTGCCAAGTCTCTTATCACTCTATTTTTACATGTAAACCATCTAAAATATCGATCTGGATCTAGATGTACGGTTTGTGATAAAGCAGCTGCATCTTGTTTTTCATAACCCCATCCCATATTTGATAACTTTTTATCCATGCAATCCCAAGCATCATTTTTGTATGTTAATAAATTAAACTTTTCATTACCTTGAACAAATTCATCCCCTTGCTTCGATACTACTTGATCTTGTTTTACAAAAGAGGTTGTTTCTTGTTTTAAGGTTTCCATCATTTGACCCACTGTTGCACCATCTGATGGCGCCGAACCATCTTTAACATTTGCTAAACAATTATTAAAACAATCTATAACCCCTACATCACGTATGATGCAATGATCTTTAATATATTTTAGATTTACAGCATCGTTTTCAGTTTTTGGATAGCCTATATCATTAATAACAAATTTATAAAAAGAAAATCCATCTTTTGTCTTTTCAGGTATCAAAGAATGTAAATAGCGTCTATTTACGCTGTCTTTTGCATCTTTAGGGTCATCTACGTTGGATATACGTTTATTGTTGGCACTATACGTTTTCCCATTGAATTTTAACGTATTTTTTAATTCAGATGACAAATAACCTTTGTTTATCGCATCACCATTTTCATTTGGTTTACCAACGTTGATAATTCTATGATTTTCCGCGTCATATGTGTTATTTTGTAGTTTTAATGTTGGCGATATCTTTTCCTTTAATATTTTTAGATTTATTGCATCGTTTTCATCCGAAGGATCTTTTATGTTTTTTAACCTTTTATTACTCATATCATAATCTCCATCAGGTGTTTGTGGTAAACCAGCACTTCTTTTTAAATTATTCGCATAATATAACCCATCCGAGGAGTAACGTCCGAACTTGTCGACACTCATGGTGCAACTGAATAGTACTCTAAGGAGTAACGCATTTTTATGAGATTACCCCACGGTTTCGGAGTTCATCCACTAAAGCCACCCATTCGTTTTCCAATCCAGTATGACCCACTTCTTTAGCTTCATGTATTAGTTTCATTCTATCCACCAATTTATTGATGTTATTATAATAAATCACATTTGTGTTATATAGTTCCTTCATTAAACCTGTACCCGTAACGGACTTACTTCTTTTTCTTCGTTCCTGAGCACTTACATCCAAAGTGGATGCCATAAATCTTCGTTTTACAGGTTTTCTTTGTGTTAACGGCATTGTTTGTCTTCTAGTTGGTATTAACTTGGATACAAATTCTTTATATTTTAAAGACTTAGATCTAAAAGGAGGCTGGTCAGGTAAATACTTTCTTCTATATGCATTTGTCTGTTCCAAAATATTTTTATATGCTTCCATGTCTTTTTCTTTCACTACCGATACTGAAGGCTTATTTTCAAATAATAATTCAAATAATCCTTTTGTGCCCTTATACCTTTGATCACCAATGACAATATTATCATGTTCGTCAACGTTTAACGGGCTATTACCTATCATTAAACCGTCTTCTGTTAATCTCGCTCCATAACTATGGTAATTCTTATTAGGAATTGTTCCGAGTAACATTTTTACCATGTATTTCCTTCCTAAAGGTCCTTTGTTATGAATGTTTTCACCCAATAAGCTTATGTTTGACGGACCTTCCCTTGTCTCTTCTTCTTTTTCCTCTTCACTAGCAGTTGATACAACTTCATGTCCTCTTTTGGCTTTTACTTCATATAAATCTTTTATTCCACTATAGTCCGGTGATTCTAGCTCTCTTTCGGGTTCTCCACCGGTAAAACCACTATACGTAGAGGATTCCAGGTCTTCATCACTAAAATCTTCTGATTTTACATTTTCTCTTTCAAACTTCGTAATAGGTGCAATCGCATCTCCTTCCAATACAGGTTTAGCAAATTTTTTGTTTAATTGTTTCAAGGGTTCAGTAATAGGTTTAAAAGTAGATTCAAGGAATTTCTCCCTCTCGCTAATACCTAGTTTCAATGCTCTGTTTTTAGCCCGAATAGAATCACTAAGTGATTTTATTTCTTTTACTAATTTTTCTTGGTTAACCATGTTTGTAGCAAGACGTGTTGTACAACAATGAATGTGTTATACCACGTTTAATGTATTAATATAAATTTATCAAATCCTATCCTGTATCGACCATTGTTTAGCGGTTGTTCCTTCATAATTGTTAGGAACCCATACTTTTCAGCCCAAGCCTTTCCACACAACTCTTTAAATCGTTCAAATGTCATATCCGCATTTACATGATCAAAATATATATGTTTTAGGTTGGTTTCGTCCTGTTTAAATACAATTAACATGTTTGCATTGTCTCTAATGAGTTGTTTAGGTATTTTGCTGTAAGTTTGGCCAATATAAATGCTATCTATGTTGTTATGTCGACCCATAGCGAAGTAATTCCTTATTGTGTTTTGGTTTTCACAAGATACATCGTCGAATATAAACACGGAGAATGGTTTAGCTTCTTGTGGCTGCATGACACTCTCGCTTGCATTAAACTTTAAATATTTAACTTCAGGCACATTAGTCAGTATTTTTTCCAATAATTGATACTTTGGTTGTTGTAGTGATTTTGAAAATACATATAGATTGTTAAATCGTAATCCTTTAGGGTTTGTAATCAAATTGAATACTACATTAGTTTTTCCACAGTTGGAAGGTCCGGTAACCAGACAACGAACGGTGTTTGGTAACAAATTGCCATGCTTCCCACTATTGAATTCTGAATTATCCACTGTGAGTTCATCTATATTATTAATAGTAAAACTCTCTTTTTGTGGTACTATCTCCATCCTTTGTAATGGTTCAACCTAAAATGATTCTCTATCGTTATATCAAATCCTTTTTAGGTATCCAAGAATCTTCCGTCTTATTAAATCCTAACCATCGTACTTTGACCTTATCTTTTTTCCGTTGCAACACCTTTTCAACTAAATATACATCGCCTACTGTTGATTTTAACATTTCATGTCCATAAAACCCTCCTTCAAGCAATTGTCCTTTATTATCTTTTAAAATATATGTCTCAGGTACTGTAGGTTGTACTTTGAATACAGTAAAAACCTCATTGGTCCAATTTGGCAGGTATCTTTTACTGAATACACCTTTATATTTACTTATTCGCACTTTATCACCCACATTAAATTTTTTAGGCTTTAGTTTTTCAACTTTTGGTTTAGTATTCGTTTTTATACGTTTTAATACAAGGTTTTCATTTTTACTAGTTACTTGGTTTGGTTTCATCCCGATAGTCCTATGAAATTTGTTATTGTAATCGTTTATAAGTTTTGGTAACATATCAATCCATATGTGCGATCCTCTGTTGGAAAACATTTTATACATTGCACTTTTTAAAGTTCTGTTGAATCTTTCGATTATTGAGGCTTTTACTTCTGAATTGGTTGAATAATGGTTTATATTGTGTTTTTTCATTAAATTTGCAAATTCCTTATTAAAATATTCTTTTCCATCATCTGTTTGTAAATGTTTAATAGTATGTTTGTCTCTTTGTATAGCTGTTTCCATTGCTTTTGTAACACTTTTGCCACTTTTATCTTTTAGTGGTAAAGCATCTGCCATTTTTGAAAAACAGTTAATAACAGTCAATATGTATTTATATCCTTTATTTTGTTTGCTATAAGGAATCATTTCGATTAAATCCGCTTGATATAAATCATTAATTCCTTTTATCACCGTATTTCTTCGTGGAAACTTTCTTCTTGCAGGTTTATGAAGTTCGTTGACAATTTGTTGCTTTAAGTCCTTCATATTGCAGGTTTCAATGTTTGTTGTATCACATGTATAATCACAATGAATGTTGTTTTAAATATTCACATCATTTATATGGGTCAAGGTCATCCAAACTTGTGTAAAAAAATGGGGAACACGGCGTTGGACTTGCCGTGTTCCCCATTTTTTTACGGAAGGAGAAAGGAATAAGGTCGTAGTTGTAGAAGGACGAAGAATAGGTTACTAGTTGATAGGGTTTAGAGAGTAGTGGCCAAAAGGAAGAGTGTGGATTTTGTCGGGCATAATGTATCTTTTATCATCCCGAGCTGACAACGCTTTTTTAATTTCGGTGACACTGTAGACTTGATGCTTGAAGCTTCGGATATTGTTGAATGTTGCTGATATCGTAGTATCTTCAAACAAACAAGTCTTGTAGTGGTCAAATGTCACGTGTTTTTTCAAATAAGATGTCTTCACTCCTTTTGCTTTCTTCACTGTCGGTGTGTTGTTCTCGTGGTACATCTTAAATGAATACAATTTCGCCATCAGCGCCACTATTTCTTCTAAAGGCATTCCATTTGCTTCATCTTTGAATTTTCCAATTACTTTTTTATATTTTTCATTAAAATTTGGATGGTTTTTCGGATAGTCAGAAAAATCGAAATCTTCTTTGTATGGAAAAGTCCTTAGGTCTTCATACATGTCCAAAGTCTTTATCCAGTAGATAAACGCGTCCGTATCCATGTATGCGACTCCAATGTTTTCCCTTCCGTAATGTTTAACCATTTTGTTATAATGGAAATCATACATCAGGGTTTTACTTATATCCAAAATCGACATACCTATGTATAACGGACGGTCCATGACTATTGTTGTTTTCTTCATACTGACAGCGACTAGATTTTCGTTTATAATCATGGATGTTCCGAAATTTGGTTTTTGCACTAATTTTTCCAATTTCCTAGGATCACTCACTAATTTTACATTTTTGTGTTTTCTTTTGTTCTCCAAGGTCTTCCCAAAGATGGCATTGTTCATTAATTTATAGAAGTCCTTTTCAAATGCTGTTGTCGCTGCAGCTCTTCTTGCAGTGTTGGAATCAATATATGGTTTCAACCAACAAGACTGGGTGAATTCAATTGCTCTATGAATTCTCACTATACGTAGACCCAATTCAAGAGCCTGTTGAACTACCCAGTAGTGAGCCACATAGCGATCCTTATTCTCCAAGGTCATCATCAATTTTGGCCATCTTCCTGTCGGTGAAACTTCAGTCTTGGCTAGGAGAGGCAAGTCGTAGTGATGGTCATGAAGGTGCTCCGGGTATTCAAAATCACAGTCCAAAATATAGCCTTTTGGACCATCCTTTGGAATCTGTGAGATGTCTCCGATGGTGGCCGGGTCGATCCACTTGAAGTCAGCGTAGGGAAGCGGATTTGACATTGCCCAACCATAAAGGTTGTTTGCATCAAAATAGCCAAGGTAGACCGATGGTTGTTGCTCGTCGAAGCCGGGGATGTACTTGTTGTTGGCTTTGACATGACTTGTTACAGCTTGTGTCAAACCGCCCCGTACACCAGATTCCATCATGAGCACCATATCAATATCCGTTAGAAGTTCCAGTCGACAGTTGGTTGACTTTAGCATAGCTTGCCATGCTAATCCTGGAGATGTGTACGAGTGTAGAGGGTCCAGTCCATAGGCGGAGAAGCAGGTGTTTCTGAATTCTTCCATCACATCGCACAGCAGAGTTACGTCCAATTTTATATAAAAGTCAGAATATTCCCCTAAGGTTTGAATGTTTAGTTGGTTCCAAACATTACATGCATGATTGTAGTCTTCAACGGAGATTTCACTTTCGTTTAATTTGCTGTTGAAGGCTTCAATCGGCGGTAGACTGGTTTCTTCAAATTTTTCTGTAGAAGTTATGTAATCGTAGGGGAACACTCCTTTCCGTAATACTAGGTCTAATTTATCTTCAGGTACAATTTTTCTGGTTTCTTTTAGGTCTTCTCTTCTTAGGTTCTCTGACAATTTGGCTAAACTAGATGCCATAAATCTGTAAGAGTCTACGAAGCGAAGTTTAATTTTACCTACTGTTTTTGAAAAGCTGATGTACTTTTCCAATGTTGTAGCAAGAACATCAATTTTACCGTCATCTCTTCCTAACTCCGGGATAATAAAGTGGGAGTCGTAGCCGCTAAGATTGTGTAAAACGACAGGAATAAAGTTTGGCAGTTTGTAATTTATATTGCATGAATTACAAGCAGCTCCTCTGTATAACCCTGTCAGGTGATCGTGATCTCTTACTTTTGGATTTTCTTCACTGAACATCTTCTTGCATAAATAGCATCTTGTCGCTAAGTTGTATTCTTCTTGTTGATTTTGGTTTAAAGGTTCCATAGGTACAATATTACCGAACAAGCGTTGAACCTTTCCAGCAATATCGTACAGTTGGTCTACAAAATACTTAGCGGCTTCTTCACCACGGTAGAGTATTGGAGTGGATGTTAAACCATAGTCTTGCAATTGGTTTTTAGACAAGGTTGATTTAACTAGTAAACAAAAACTGTTGGGCTGATGCAACTGATATTTTGTTCTTCTAGTCACTTCGCCGTCCGGCAGCTCCTGTGGTACTAACGTTGATTCAAAATCTGCATAGACCACTATTGGAATTCGGTATTGGTGAACTGTCTTGTTGAATTGGATACACGCTCGAGATGGTGGTGGCAGACTAATCTTCACTTCATAGTTCTCGTTGCAAAGTCTTTTATGTTCCAATAACCAGTCCAATCCTCCACGTCTTGAATCTTTCCAAGAAAAGCAGAAACATCTCTTGCAAACTGTAATCCTATTTACTCTTTTGGTCAATTGTTTTACAACTAAGGCTTCAAAGTCCTTTATCCATACATAATGGGAAATTTCACCCTTAGTTATCAATAGCAAGTCCGTGTGGTTTCTTTGCTCAACCTTTACT
This sequence comes from Neoaliturus tenellus, assembly GCA_030545055.2. Lineage (NCBI taxonomy): Eukaryota > Metazoa > Arthropoda > Insecta > Hemiptera > Cicadellidae > Neoaliturus > Neoaliturus tenellus. The sequence goes on from CM061535.1 coordinate 34,078,538, forward strand.
ACCCGCAAAGGATAAACGTTGTTTGAATCATCCAGACCAAAAACATTCACTGAAACGCCAGGATTTTTCTTTTCAAATTTGTCTATGTCTTTCAATGTAACTGGGTAGGTGAGGCCTTGAAAGTTGTAGCGGTGTTCATTTTCGTAATATTCTCTACCAACTCTTTCAGGATGATCTTTAACATACTTGGTTAACATTGCATACTTAAAACATTCATTACCTTCATTTTGCACATTCCTACACGATTTAGTGTTTTGGATTTTCTTTGGTAAAGGGATAAAACTACTACCCCTTAAACCATATCCATGCTTGTGAACCCTTACATCCATACCTTCGATTGATGACAAAGTCCATCCAGATCCTCTTCCTTCATGTTCTTGAAGTTTTGTTATAAGTTCTTCCAAGCATTCTTCAATAATATCATCGATGTTGGAGGTGAAGGTAAGGGTTCGGTTTTTGGTAATGAACGCTCTCAATGCTGTTTCACCATCAGTATTGTTAAACATAGCCTCTAACACCATTCCAAATTTAATAAAATTTAGCCTTTGTAATTCTTCCCTCAACGTTTGACCAACAAGTTCCTTAGCCTGGGTTATGAATGTTTCCAATTCCAATTGAACGTTATTAATTTTGAAATGTGTTACAACTCGTCCTGGCAAGGCTGTGGTGCGCAGTTGTCTTACATCTTCCAGTTCTTCTTCTTCCATATCCTCTTCTTCGGTGTCCTCTTCTTCGGTGTCCTCTTCTTCAATAGGTCTTGTAGCAGTAGATGGTCCAGCACCAGCAAATTGAATCACACTAGGTCTTCTTCTTTGCATTTGCTGTAGATAGCTGTCGTAGTAGTCCATCTGCTTCTGGTGCTCTTCCAAAAACCGGTCAATTGAGTCTAAGTCTATTTCATCCATGGTAATATCTTCTTTTCTATCTTCGTCTTCATGTAATTCTCTGTGTATGGTGAAAAGATCTTCGTCTTGAAAGATTTCCCCACAAATGTCGCAAAGAGCCATTTCAAACAGTTTGGCTTTGAATGCACACTCTGTGAATGTCCACGCAATAATGAGCAGCGCACTCCACCGGGACCCTTTATATCCGAGGCAGATAGGTGGGGAAAGTGACGTCATATGGAAACAGGTTATCACTTATGTGCTAAATTTAGCCTTTACACAACCGTTTGTAATACATTTATCAGTAGGCTTGATAAATTGATGATATTTGGTCTAGATTCAATAATTTGTACAAGTTTTTTCAAAGATGTCTGTTTGAGCAAGTTTATGTAGGTCAAGGTCATTTGGAATTATTATTTTGAGCGGGGGATAGAGCACTAAGCAGCATCATTTACTACAAAGTGCTCTATCCCCCGCTCACATTCTTTTTTAACTTTTTGTTTAAACTTTTTACAAGGGTGAAACATCACCATCAGAGTCGGAATCATCCTCATCACGGAATAGGTAGCGATGACAATACATAATTCTTCTGGCAACTAACATCCTATCCATTGGACGATGGGGAGTGTCTTGTTCTTGTTCTGGTTTTGTTGTTATGAGTTTGGTTGTTTATAATACATAGATAAAATGTAGACCCGTCTTGTCTTATACAATACTCAACTTCCATTCTATGCTGGTTTAGCACTTCCCAAGCATTGTGTTGATCTATCAAGAAGTCACCACCTTTGTAATTGTACCGTGACATGTTTACCACGGAGCACAGAAACAGACTGAAGCAAATGAACGGCTCATACAAGCTTAGTAAGAGCGTTAGAGTGGGGGTATCACGTGATACACAACATTAGTTGTAAGTAATTTATATGGGTCAAGGTCATTCAAACTTTGAAAAATTTTTACCTCCAAACACTTGTAGCAAGCTACAAGTGTTTGGAGGTAAGTTTTTATTTGTTAATGATTTATTTGTAACTTAGTCTTCACCCTCAAGGACACGGTTTGAGATTGTCCCAGTGACTTTACATCACCGCCAGGTTAAAGTATTATACAAGTCAAGTATTTTTTTTTTTTATTAGTTGACTTGTATAATACCCCTCTCCCTTACTTTAAGAGGGTTAAGACTAAATTTGGAAAAATAATTTGGAAAAGACTTTTAAATATTGTCCAACACAACCTAACAATTTTGGCTTTTTCTTTTTAGTGAGCCCATGTCCTAATCCATTTCCCAAACAGATCGGCATCCTTTTCTTCGAATTAAATAAGCCCCGGGGACAAAAAATTCTCTTTGTACCATCGCAGGTGGTACTTTCATTCTATGAAGGCGGCCATCACCTTTTAGAATGATTTGCACATTTATGTTAAATGCTCCATAAGCTTGAACAATGAAATAATATTTTTTGTCCCTCTTGAGCCTATTAATTTTCAGCTTCTGCGGACTGTTGGGGTGTTTGAACTTGGACTTTTCAGGCATAATATTAAGGCTATAGGGCTTTGGTGTCGGAATTTTGATTTTCTTATTCAAGTGTCGTTGGCAACGATCTTTTTCTGGAAGAGCAAAACTCGGACAACAAAGAACCACAGCCTCTCTGCTAAACCAAACATAATCGCATTTATCACGCTTGCCAGCAGGGCATTTAACACGATTACGTTTCTTTTGTGTTGGACTCTTAGTGTTTTGGAGCTTCTCCGAATTAGGCTGGCTAGAAGAAATAGGGGTGGAAGGGGGTGGAAGAGGCAAAGATTGGTCAAAAGGAATGGAGCAAACAATTTTGGGTGGGGTAGGAGAGCGTGTTAGGTCTATGGAGGGAAGTTCAGGGGAAAAGATGGATTTACGGGATGCTTTGGTTGGTGTGGATGGCATGGGGGATATGGGTGAGGGACATTGTGATTTGGTATAGGATAGGATTTTTTGGGTTCTGCTGTAGGGGGTTATCCTCGACCTGGACGTCTCTTCGAAGACTGCAGACTCCGATCCTGAGTCCGATAGCAGCGAGAGTGCTGGAGAGGCTACCGGGACTCGACCGCTGAGTTTTCCTGACGATGGTGGAGGTGCACCGGCCTCTTCCACTGTCGGCGGCAGTGGCGACAGGCTGGGCATGGAGGCGGGCTGTGGTGGCGGCGGCGGCGGTGGTGGCATCGTCAGGCAGCTCAAGATGTTTGCAGTCATCAGATATTCCAGGATCGAGGCGGAGGATGATGGAGGTTGAGTCGTGTCGGTTGAGGTTGAAGCTGGCGGGTAGTTTTTGAGTTTAAGGCCCATTTTACCCATTGTAATAAATGGACTTAATGAGAAGAATAGATGAGAATGAAAAAGTGAAGTTATTATAAATAATCTCAAGAACAAGAGAGAACCTGTCCGTACGGGAGCTTGGACGGGAATGAGAAGTGCATGCAGCCGGGCCGCCTTATATCCCCACCGGGGCTGCCACGCCCAGGATATCAGGGGTGGGGGAGGGGGTGGGGGTGGGGGTGGGGGTGGGGGGTGGGGGGGGGGTCGCACTTTTTGTCGGGGGGGGGGGGGGGTGTCGCACTTTTTGTCGGGGGGGGGGGGGTCGCACTTTTTGTCGGGGGGGGGGGGGGGGCTCGCACTTTTTGAAAAAATAAACCCCACTTGGGACATTTATGTTGCCATCGCTAAAGCCTCCCAAGAGACCCAATTCCAAACTTGTGCGTTACTAATACCTAACTGTTAACTTTTAAAAGACCTCTATATATATAAACTGTGTTAGTAAGATCTGACTGTTAAAGATTTTGAAAACTTTTATATTTAGGTCAAGGTCACGAAAAAACTTTAAAAAAAATAAGCCCCACACCCCCCTATGGGGGTGTGGGGCACTTGGGTTGTCATCGCTGTAGCCTCCGAAGAGACCCAACTATGACAACAAGGCAACATCCAATGTCGTGTACCCTTCGCCACGCGAGACTTGTAAACATTTACTGCATTTCCAACTAATAACTTTTCCAATAGCTAACGAAATGTCATTTACATATTTTGAAAAAAACTGAGGACGCCCTAGTGGCTTACGTCCTCGGTCCGAGTGCAGAGGCCATCGGCTCATTACCCCCGTATAAGCGTACAAACGGACCACCTCCTATTTCTCAGCCGCATTGAAGCATGCATGAGAGGAGCCTAACAATTATAAAACAAGTGGCTTTACACGGGGGGCCTACTCCCGTAACCCTATCTTTAATATTTTTAATTTAGCAATGCAGTAAATTTTTACAAGTCCTATGTGGGTCAAGGCCACACGGACATTAAAAAATTTCGGCCCCCGTACATCCATGGCGAACCACGAATGTTCGGGGGCCTTGGGGACAAAAAAACACAAATAGCTAACAAAGTTTCATTTACATAATTTTGAGTTTCCAGAAGGGAAACTAACTGAGGACACCCTAGTGGCTTACGTCCTCGGTCCGAGTGCAGAGGCCATCGGCTTATTACCCCCATATAGGCGTACAAACGGACGCTCCTATTTCTCAGCCGCATTAAAGCATGCATGAGAGGAGCCTAACAATTATACAAAAGTAACTTTACACGGGGGCCTACTCCCGTTCCCTGTCTTTACGATTTACTTTGAGCATTGCAAAAGCTCAAGGGGGGATTGCTAAAACAAGCGTATACACTTTAGAAAAATATAACACACTTACAACACACAATTGAGCTCAACGTAGTCAATGCTGGAACAAGCACATACATGTTAAACACATATAACAAACAAGACACAAAGGATAAAAAACACACAGGAGACATAAGGTACAAGTAAAACACTCTCATATAAAACAATTCGCAATACCCAAACGCAAGCGCAATATCTTACAACTAATACAAGTCTTAAAGTTAGAGTAGACTTCGCTAAACACTGAAGGCGCCATTCAATGTTTAGTGATGCCTATGGCGGTCCGTCCCGATCGTTCACGTTCAACGCGCGGGAGCGGACTGCGAGCCGGCTCTGGCTGGGCCCCCTTATATCCCCACCGGGGCTGCCACGCCCAGGATATCAGGGGTGGGGGTGGGGGTGGGGGTGGGGGTGGGGGTGGGGGTGGGGGTGGGGGTGGGGGTGGGGGTGGGGGTGGGGGTGGGGGGGGGGGCACTTTTTGTCGGGGGGGGGGGGGGGCACTTTTTGTCGGGGGGGGGGGGCACTTTTTGTCGGGGGGGGGGCACTTTTTGTCGGGGGGGGGGGGTTCGCACTTTTTGCGGGGGGGGGGGGGGGTCAGGTAAGTTAAGTGGGTCAAGGTCACCCACAACACTTGTACTCTAAGTGTTGGCTATACCCCCACCACAACTGGGTCCCTAGGCTGCACAACACCGCTTCGCCAGTATGTCTCCGGCTTCCATGTGGTGCGTCTCGCTGTTCTCTAGCTCTCTATATGTAAGTAATTTTACAAGTTCTGAATGTAGGTCACTACACTTTAACTCTGGGACGATATCAACTTGTAGTATTTCAGTGTTTTGACTCAAGGTCATCACACTTTAACTCTAGCACATCAGTTATCGTACCAGAGGTGCTCAATAACCTAACTTGTAATGTTTAGGGTGGCGTTTGCACGCCACGTGGTATCGCCATGAGTGTCCAGTCCAGGTTTTAAGTTAAATTAATTTTACTGTAATCTTTTCCATTTCCGCTTCGTTTTGCCAAAGTTTAAGGTGTCGCTTAATAAAGTGGTATTTCTCTAAAGTTATAGGAGATTGCAAGGATACAATTAGTTTATTTAGGAGACTCTTCATCTTGGAGTTTAACACAATTTCCACTTTGACTTTGCTTCCACGGCTCTCACAGCCTAAGCTGTACAGGAATGTTTCTTCTAGTGCCAACTCCGGCCAAGAGAACAGTGTGTTCACTGTAGGACAGCTCATGGTGAAGTGATGCGATACTCCAGCGTACCACCTCACCTTCCCCCGCCACTGTGACCTTCCCCCACTCCTGCTGTTTCCCCCACCTCTTTTCCCTTGACTCATGCGCTACAAGCAGTCTCTCAGTATTGTGCGGACTTTTGTGAGGTGAAGCCATGTCGCAGGACACTTTAGGTAAGAAACTTAGCCGTGTTAAGACTTTATTAGTTGCTCACTGTCCACCACTCAAAGTTAGGAGAGTTTCAACTTTAGCTAAGTGGCGCAAACTGTTGCGCGGACACCCTAAGTTTTATACAAAACAGACTAATGTCAGTTTTACTGATGAGGATTTGTTTAAAATATTGGATGAAATGACTTTTCCTTGCAAAATTCAGTTAGTTACTCCCATTCCTGACAGTTTAGAGTCTTAGTCTCTCAAGCCGATATACCTAGCATACACAGAGCCTGACAGTCAGTCACTCGGTGGCTGTCGTGGGGTGCGCATCGGTGTCGGCGCTCCATTGTTAGGTTTTCAAGGTCACAGTAATATCAAATTGTTGGTGTTGTGCTGGTTCAAGGTCACCTGAGGAATAACCGATTGCCCATTTAGGCAGAGTCATGTCAGAAACTCGAGTTTAACTTGGCACTTTTGCCGTTTCTCGTCGAAAATTCGCTCCAAGTGGTCAAGGTCACGGGGACTCTGACTGAAACTCGGAGCGTAGTGCGAGAAACGGCAAAAGTGCCAAAAAATTTTAAGTTTCGGCGTGACCTTGACCTCAGTGGCGTCGGTGACGTCATTTTGATGACGTAAGGGGTGATGACGTCATCAGCACGTCATTTCTGTGACGTCATGGGTGTGACGTCATAGAAATGACGTCATTGGTGATGACGTCATCGATGACGCAATCGATGACGTCATCGATGACGTCATCGGTGAGGTCATTGACCTCGATGACGTCATCCCTCAGGTGACCTTGAACTGGGCCAGCACCAACAATTTCACACTACTCCTATAACTTCGCTTACATTGGAATTTTGTCCGACTGTCAGAGTTTAGTTTATACTGTTGAATTTCAGTTTTAAACTAACTCTTAATTTTTGTTCAACTGTTACAGTTTCTTTAACATCTTCGAATTTCAGTTTTCAACTAACTTTTAATTTATGCGCACTTTTAGTTCAACCCTAGTTACTTTATTCGCAAATTCAGTTCAACCGACCGCCAACGCTATCGCCATCTCCACCCCAATATTTCAACATCTCTGCCCCCAACACCTGCCCGAACATCTGCCCGTAGGGGCAGCTGCCCGGACATCTGTTCGGTTTTAAAAATATAAAAGAAAGGTAAAGGAGTGGGGGTGGCGCATGCTCACCAATGCAAAACTAAGGTTTGAGGTTAGAATTATCCATGGCGGCCGCCATGTCTAGTTCAGTTTCATCACATAGAGTCGGCGACCGGTTATTGGTCTAAAGGAGTGGGGGAAAGGGTGGTGGGGGGAAGGTTGCCATTTTATAAGCCCTCTCCCTAGACGGCGCTTCTCATTCTATCGCCAACTTTCAAACGATAAACACCTCTCCCATGGCACGGATGAATTATCCCGTTATCACCAACTACTTCAACTTAAAACTATTTCTGGTGATAGTTGGATAGGATTTTTAAAAACTTACTCTGGATGACCGTGACATATTTTCCACATCTCAGTTATAAGTTTGAATTTCAATTTTAAACTAACTCTTAATTTTTCTTCAACTGTTGTAGTTTTGTTAACACCGACGAATTTCAATTTTGAACTAACTTTTAATTTATGCGCACTTTTAGTTCAACCCCACTTTATGCGCAAATTCACTTCACCCTAACGCCAACAATATCGCCATCTCCACCCCAACCTATATGGCATAACATATAACTACAGCATCTGATATATACCCTCTACCCCCCACCGGAAGCTATATGGCATGGCAGCTGGCGCCAGCTGCCACGTCACGTGCTCGGTGGGCACGTGGTCGGTTTTAAAAGTGGCCAAAAACCACTACTCCCTTATATTAAAAAAAGTCAGAATGGCGAATGAACAGAGCAAATGAGCTCGTCGTGGAGGCAAATGAGCGAAGCGAATGAGCTCATCTTGAAAGAGAACTAGTATAGCCTTTGTGGGCTCGGTATTCCAGCGTATGACCATCGAGAAGTAAAGACGAGATGTTTTATAATTAATTTGTTATATAACGAGATGTTTTATAACGAGCTTTTGCTTACTTGGCAAATTCTCTGTCCCTCAGGTGCCCAAGACTGTGGTGCGGAGGTTCACTGACAGTGATGTGAGAGAGGGGGAAGAGCGTGGTCACACATCAGCTCCAAATATGTTTATTGTTCTATGATCATCGCGGCTGCTGCACTGATGCTGATACCATCTCCTTACAAATAATTTTTTGTTATCACTAAATTTAACCCCGAACTAAATTGTTAAAAAGGTTTGTGGTTCCTGATAAAAATATTAATCATCATTGATTCTGAATAATTGCTTTAGCTTTTTATTTTTAACTTCTTTAAAAGTGTTTTACAGCTTTTGAAAAAGGCCAATAATACATTCTCGGCAAAGAAAATAATGATATTCAAGCTGACTGATTGACTATAACCATTTCACCACACAGTAATTATAATCTAGTTGGAAGTTAGAGAAATAATATTTTAGCAGTACATTATGTTGGCGATATAATGTCAGAAGTGCTTGAAAACAAAATAATTTAAATTTTTAAAAAGTTTATATAAAATCATGGCATGTAGTTTAGTCATCCTACTTGTTGAATTTGTTATCATATCAAAGATAAAAAAATTCCTCTAGTTTATAAGTTTTATAAGCAGAGATATTTTGCATCCTAAGATTTCCTTTAATCGTATAAGCATAGTCACTTGAAAATAAATATTTTAATTTATGAAAAATTGCATATAAAATCAGAGCATGTAGTTTAGTCATTCTACTTGTTACATTTAAGGAATAAAACAAATAAATTACCCTTGTTTATAAGTTTTAATGGCAGAGATTTGTTTGCATCCTAATATTTCCTCTTAAGGGATAAACATTGACTATATAGTCGACGAGAAGCGTTTTAAATCCAATGTTGCAGAACATTCGAAATCGAAGAGGTTAGTTTGTGCTAGTTTCCAATTCCAGGAGTTCTGTCCGGTAATGACGGCTATACTGACTGTGAGCTGTTGTCACGTCAGGTGACCATATTCTGATAACCATTGCTTGAGTCATCGTCTGCGCACGAAGCTATTAGTCAACGATGTGCGATTACTGTGAATAAATTTTCTGCTTAAGGCATGATCAAGACTTGAAATTTGAGACATTATTTCAACAATGTCCAAATGTTCCAACAAGATATCCAACAACGTCCAAACGGAAGTTGAACATTGCTATGAAACCCTCTTAATAGAATCTCTTTGATTGCAAATAAATTGTTTTGTATTTTACAATGGATAGAGCTTATTATCATCAGTAATCTGCAACTATACAGCAAAGGGATCAGCATAGTAGGTGTTTTATCATATACTCTAATACGAGTAATGTAGGCTATAACACGCCTATGCACACGGATCTCGATAATGGCTCGAGCGAGTTTCTTCAAACTTCGCTAATAGGCTAACTTAGTTCTGGGATTAAAATAATATTTATACAGTATAAGTCTCCATGTTAGGAAAAATCTTTTTCGTTTTATCTTGAATAGAAATTCCAAATTTTTTTGTTGGTGTTATGAAGTTTTAAATCAAAACTAACAAATAATAAAAACAATGAGTTGAATGATACCATTGTAAATATTGTTGGTGGCAATATAACTAAAACCACGGCGCGGGCGGCGGGGGGTGGAGCCCAACATAATGCAGTAGAAGTCCTAGACACAATGAGCCTACGATCCACAGTTTTCGTGGTCCGTGGCTCTGCCTCTAGAACTAATGATTGATCTGAGTTTTTTTATATTTATTTTATAAGAGAACTGTGGGACTGGCACCGGCATAATGCGGAGTCAGTCCCAAGTCCTCCAATGCTCACATATTGATTTAGTCAATATGTATGGAAAATTTGACAGAATGAATAGCGAGAACTTAAAACACTTCTTTTAAATATTTAAGAAAACGTGAAGTGTGACCGGCCACAGACTCATTCCCAGGCACCGTCCTAAAGTTTATTTGGGTATTCGTTATCTTTTGTTGTAATCAAATTTAAATTTAAAAAAAATTAAAACTTAGTTCTGACGGCTCGACTGGACGTCGTGTCGCTATCCGCCGACGGTGGCGCAGCCCCACGTGTAGCTAAAGAAGTACTACTTCGAACCTCCGTCCTCGTCGTCATCTTGCTCAATTTCTTTATTGGTTTCTTCAACATTTCCCTCTTTTTAAATGTTGCATAGCGTTACAAAGCAGTTAAATATCTGGCATACATATCTGGAATCAACCCTGAGAATCTTCGAACAGGGAAACTTTGCTTTTGAAAATCCCAATGGAGTTTTCCGCTATTCTTCGGGTCCACTATTAGGTCTTTCTTAATCCGCGTATTGAAACAATGAGTATATTATTATTTTAAAACAATTCCTTTAAGATTTTCGTTACAGTATCAGTACAAATTCTCAATTTTACTTTTTTATTTTATTCATGAAATGTTGTGTTTAACGTACCAAATGTACCTGCTTAATGTCACTACAAAACACTCACAGATTTATTCAAGAAATATTATAATTTTGATTATAGTTTAAATGAACAGTACAATGATACAAATTAAAGAAACATTTAGGAATGGTGAATGAAAACAAATAAAATAACATTTGTATTGAAAGAGATTGTTGATGAAATAAAGTAACGTAATGTAATGTTGAAACTACTGACAATTAAAGTAACAATACGAATAAAATTGTGTTTAAACTCTTCTTCTGTAGTCATGTAAATAGTCTGGTAGTTGTTAAGGATAAAAAAGATACAGGCCTATGCCATTTTCTTACTGATGAAACCATTGTCGGTATTTGAATAATGTGATGGCTAATCATTTCCAGGGTGTTAAAACAAAAAAAAAAAGCTTCAGGGTTATTGAAAATGCTTGGATAACTTAACAGTTTTGCAGTTTTAATATTGATTGAGATCATAAAATAAAATCATTAGCCTATTAACTTACAATTTTATGCCCTCCCGCATCATAAAAATCACAAAACTGGTTACCAAACATTGTACACTGACACAATTTTTTTATATCTTCCATAAAGTAGTTTTGAAAAATTGTGCATATTTTAAAATTTTAACTGAGGTCCGGTTAAAACACGAACTTTTAACAAAACCAAACCATTTTTATGGTGTAAAAATACATGTTTAGGAGCCTAATAGTGGTTTGGTTTTTTTATAGCATGTATGGTTTCCAACAAAAAATAAAATGTTCAGTGACTTTTCATTCGCCTTTTTCTAGTAGCCTAATTAGACTAATAATAATCAGTAGATCCGTACCTCTTTTCTCAGGAACGAGAATGATTGGTGTTATTAACCAGTCCTTTAGTGGGTATCCACTGTCTCCAAGGAGCACTGCTTCCTCCATGGGTCTACAGCCTACTATTCCGCAGGACTAGTGAGCACTGCCGGGCCAGTTAGCGTAGGAGTTTAATAAAACACCTTATCCGGCCCACAACCCACCATGGAATTTATCGAGTGCTTGAGTGCTTGCAATGCCTGTCCACGTACTCAGAAGGCACGTCGATGTTTAGGGTATTAACGTTCCATCTACCACACCACACCATAAAGAAGCCACCGATATCAAACAATCTTTTCTATCACTTGTCCAACATTTTCAGGAAATTTTATAAATTCGTGCAGCAAAACTTTATTTACTGCTCTGTCGAAGCCCTTTAAAACTCGGCAGACACTGATCTTCGACAGGCCACTCATGTCGGCCACTGCATGGTATTGAGCACCAGTACCGAGCCAGTGCAGGGCCGTTTCAACTATATATTTACATATAGGGATCATGGTTCCACTGGGTTTCCCTCATGAGAAGAGGACCAAGCCTATTAATTAGAATTTAATTTTTTCCTAGGTAGATCTGAATTATTCATTTGTACTCAAGAGTTTTCGATGAAAGTATAGGACAATCTTTCCAAACTCACTAGACCGAGGCGAACCACCTAACTGAATGTTCTACATTACACTAAAACTCCACTTAATTTCAATAATATACAACAATAAAAACTGATAGATATATCAATCAATATAGATAAACTTTAATATTTCTCGTGTCAATAATATGATATTTGATGCCCATCTGCCTTGAAATAATAAACAGCTGATGGGTCAAGACCATTCTTGTAATACCACTGTAATAAGGTTTTCCCAACAAAAGATATTCACTTAAGAGCCCAAAATTTAAGTAGCTTTAAAGAGCAATATCACCCTTATTAAATATAACAACCAATAGATATTATAAATCAAAATGTGCAAATTGTATTTTCTAAAGTTTACTAACTAACTAACAAAATTAAGCTTCTATAACGATTTAAAAGATATTCAGCAAAAACGTATTAAACTGCAGCCGCCATTTTGAAAAATTGGTTATAGCAGGCGAGCGCAGCGTCAGAGGGTGGTAGACTTTTCACCATCGTTTTTCTCAGGTAATTTTACATAAGAATCTGTCAAAATATGTTAGTTAACAATTACTTCCTGGTTAAACCATAATTTGACTAGACTATTAGTTTGACACTGTCTATCCAGCTTGCTGATCAACTATAAAGAAGAAGATATTCAAGGTTACGAGAGTTTTTTGAAGTTTTAATTGTTTTTTTAATAAATGTTAATATCTCTAGTACGGAAACAAAAACAGTTTTTGGTATCGTATTCAACGCAGAAAGTTACTTTGAAGTGATGGATAACAACTCTACTTTTACATTTAAGTTTATTCCAATATGGCGACCAAAACTGTAAACCCTATCAAAAAGAAATACTTATTTTTTATATGCGATATCTGACGATAAAAAGTAGATTTTCTTTTAAAAACTGAATAAAACCAGGTATTTTTGAAGTTTTTTTATTTTGAAATTTGTTATTAAAAAACTGTTAATATGTCAAGAACTAAAACAGATAATTAAAATGGATTGCGGTGTCTTGATCATGGCCCCTTCTCTTGTGTCACAGGCAACATTATTGCAACTCACGTTTAGCCGGTGGAGAATTGAAGGCGCTACCAAGTGACGGCTCTTCAGTATAGTCTACTGCTACTGTACCGCGTACCACAGGCGGGATACTGTTGTATGGCCAGCTCCATATTCTTAGATAAAGTCGCTTTATATTGTGCAGAGGAGAATAAATATATAGAACTGCTAACGGTGCATAGAAAATGGAGAAATCAATAAATCTCGCATCGGGTGTGTTTGAAAATTTAGAAAACTAACAAACATCATCTTACTTTTAAAAATGTACTTTTGGAATTTTTAATATTTCTTTCATTCTTATTAGTTATTCTTATGAATTGAAGTTATTAAGACATCACGTAAAGAAAAGTCAATATTTACATTCAAGACATCTCTTCTTTTTTAACTAAATAAACAAGTTCATGTACACCACAAGACCACATAATTTTTTTTTTAATCAACATTAAATATGTAGATTTTTTGTAGAAACACGTATTGATATTATTATTATTATTATTATTTTATTTAAGATGTGTACAAAGTTAAGCTGGTTTTGAACTGCCTTTGCGACAAAAATTTGCAAAAGAACATACGAAACGTAGGCTACTTGTATCTAGGCTACAGTACATTATACCAGGCAAACGAAAGCGAAGAAGTAAATATTAAATATTAGAATATTTCAATTGGAGGACTAATCGTGGATTTTATAACTCTAAACTGTTGAACAAATTTTGTTAATGTTGAATGTGAGATACGTTTTAACATGAAAATAGAATATTATTTCAACTTATACCTTTTTATATTATCATCTCTTAAAAAATGTATCAATATTTTTGTTTCACCATCTGACTTTTTTAAATTGGAGGTTTTGCACGAATTTTGTTGTAGGATAACATGTTCATTTTTTCCTGTAAATTAATAAATCTTCTTCAGTCTTAAAACAATAGGCTTGTATAGAGATTCTGTGTTCTTAGAATTCTTTATTCACTCAAAGAAAATTAAATTTGACGTTCAAACAAAGTTATTGGTCACTTGTTTGAGACGAGAATATAGGGCTTAGTTAAAAAGCTATTTATTGTTATTTTTCAAGACGGTCCTAGCCACAAGTCCTAGCCGCGAAGACCGCTGAAGCAACCCGCATGACAGTAGACAATGTTTTGACCTAGGTTACTTGCGAATTATTGATCCGTCAATACAAATGCCAGCCAGCTTGGCTATTATTGTTACTGTTACTACCTGTAATAACGCTCAATCCTAGCTAAACCCTCGCAGACTCGAAGCACCATCTGGTTGGCTAGCGATCGGGAGCATCTATACTATTGAATGGAGTTATTTATTCATTACCGAGGCATATGACATAACATTTCCTTTACTGCGCGAATGTCATGATAAATAGTTTTAGGCCTAAACGTCCATTATAAAATAATATTGTATGCTTTTTTATAAATCATTCTTACACTCGCTCTTCAAGGACGACAAAAAACCTGCTGTACTGTTTATTGAATGATTATTTCAGATGTTAATATTAATTGAAGTAAATTCAATAAGTAAAATAATTTATAATTTATGAAATGAAATGGATGCACTGTTAACACACAATAAACAAGTCGACTGTACAGTTCCACATTTCATCTACAACTAAAGAAAGGATCACCTGATCACTAATATCTAAAATTAATTGTTTCCGTAGGGGACCGGATGTTGTTTATCACATCCGGTCGGCGAGCCTTACCGTGAGCCGCCGACGCGACGTGGACAGTTGCGTCGCGCAACTACAAACAATACCTTAGCCATCTCTGCGTAGTACTGCTAAATGGCTATGAGGATACACATTCCTCATGTCATGACGTAAATATAAGTATTTATTTCAGCCATACAAATAATGATGGTTAGCTTCGTTTTCATGCACAGTTAAATTTAAATCTTAATTTATGAATTTCATGACAATACTATCATAAATATTTTCTTTATAGACGGGGGGGCCTGCTACCGCCGCCACTGCTCGGGTTCCGATGCGAGACACTCGGTGACAGAAACAAATGCAGAAATTGTCGTAAAGTAACAATAGGCTAATCAAAAGTAAATAAACTCATACATAAAGGTGCATCGCATTACGAAAGTGTGTTATACCAAACATTATTACGGTATTTTATGAATCAAATGAACGCCATCCTGACCGGCTTGAGATTCACAGTGAGATTGGCAGTGGGGAGCTGAGCTAAACCTCAGGTTGAGGGAAAAATTATTTCTCATCAACATTCAAAATCCTCCAAAACAGTGACTAGAAGAGATCCATCCCTAGATGTACGCTATGGTAATGAATCAATTCCAAATAATTTATAAAACTAAATATCGCTTACGTAAATTATTGAATTACCAATTAATGGCATTGGTTAATTTGTTTTATAGACATCATGGCTAAAACTTTTACTAAAATAAATTAGATGTTACAAGAAGCGATTGTAAAAAATTGACAACGTGCTCTGGTTACCGACCTCTTCAGCGAGTTATTGCCGCTTCCACTAGAAAGCGCTACTAGTCTAATTTCTGTCACCTCCTTTAAATATCAAATACTTTCCAAATTTAACAAATTAATCATAACAATAATAAATAGTTTGGAAAACGCTTTCTAATATATTTATGATTTTATTCTGTTCAAAGTGTATTTAATAGCAATATTAAACCCAGCTGAATCCAGCTCTTCACTGTTGACTCTCGCCTGTGTTAATAGTCAAATGCGCAACAAAACCCCAGTCTTCATATCCAATGACCGAAGACCCCAAGAGACATCGGAGAACAGCTGTTGTTAAGAGACATTTTTTGGAAGCTCCTTAACTCCTAGTTAGTTAAGTGAGCTCATATCAACCAATACTAGCAAATAGATAAGTAGCCTTCGGAAAATAAAATTTGCGTTATATCGTTGGCATATAACTTAGATTATCGGTGATTCTAATTAATGATTTGGTTACGAGGGTTTTGTATTACTGGGATGTTTTTGTTTTGGTTCCTTCGGTTGTTGGTGATTAATGGTTTTACGGATTCCCTTACTACATTGGTAACTTATAAATAATTCAATCCAATACAGATTTCTTGATACAAGAATTTAGGCATACCTTATTTAGTGCTTAGTTTTCACAATTTCGGACTGTTTATATATATATTTTTTTCATTTCAGTTCACAATGCCATTCGAATTCTATTGGACAAACAAACTTATAATCAAAAGCCATGTAGAACTTGAGCGGACCTTTACCGTTAAACGACTACCAGTGCTATTTCGTACTTTATCCACCAAACTAACGTAAGTTTTTACTATTTTCGAGGATCCCATTTACAAAAAACTTATCAGTAGGCCTATACAGGAGTTTCTGAAAGTTTATTTCTCTGTGGATGTAACTAGGAATATTCTTGAAATGTGTAAAATAAAATAAATTAACACTTCGCATTTTTTACAATACTTCCAGTACGTCTGTGAAGGAGGAATTTCCAAGTTAGATACTTTCGGTGTAATGAACGGTAATAAAATTTTTTTATGGAAAAAGGCATAGATATCAACTGTGCAGTATATGACTATCGGAAGTGCAATGTGGCCAGTTATGTATTTGTTTATGCCCGGAAGACCTAAAGACTGGCCTTTTAAGTACACATCAAACTATTACTACTCCCTGAAATGCAGATAAAAGCAACCAAGCTACCTAAATGTCAACCCGGAATGCCAGATTGTAAATGCTTAAGCTATTAATAGAAGAGATATCTTGTTTACTAATTATATATTGACGCTGCACACTCTTTAATTCGACATATGATCACGAAGACTGGTTCAGTAGTTATTGTGAACTTAAAATTACAGCCCCGAATAAATATATATAGACTGCAACAATTTTAAAATGAGGTAACCAAAATTTTTTATTAAATTAAGTTGAAGAATAATTAGTTACGACACTACTCATTAATATTCAATCACTGCTGATATGTTTGGTTTTGGGGGTAGTTTTGCTGGTAGTAGAATTCTGTGGTAGAATTCCGTGGGTAGTAAACATACAAAATATTGCTTAAATTGTCCATTATAAAAATAAATGGTCTTTGCACGATAAACCCGCATTTCTAATTAATATTATTCCTTGGATTATCGATGAGACATTTTTATTTTTTTCTAAAATATAACATTTTACCATATTTTTACAAAGTAATTTTTAAATTACTTTCCAAATAGTTTAAAGCCAAGGAATGCATGTCTTAAATTTCCTTTAAATGACGTTTTCAAATCACTAAAGTTTATTCAAATTCAAATTCAAATTCATTTATTTCACATTTGATTTGTTAACAGAAATTGTTACAAATTTGGTGAATTGTCATTTTTCTAATTACATCTAATAACATTCAAAATAAAATATACTACTGTATTAACAAAATATTTGAATGTCAAAATAAGTCACTTACTACAACATTTAATTGGAAAAATAAGTTTATACATAAACATGAACAAGGATGTAAACAAAATAATAATAATAAGAAATAACTAATTTATACAATCAAAAAACTCATCAATTGAATAAAAAGACTTAGTGATGAGCCACTCATTAACCTTATTCCCAAGACCCTGTACATTGAGAAATAAGGATTTGAAGTGAGTCTTATTTGAAACAGCAGTTACCTTCGGGGGCTTGAAGTTCAAATTCACACAGGGATGGTGACACATTGTTAGTCTACTCTCTGTTGAGCAGCTGCTACCCCTAAAAAAGTCCTACTTTTGACATAAGTGTCCCTTTTCTTAGGAATAAATTTGCGGATGAAAGTACCTTTAGGCCAAAAATCAGGGCACATTACAACGTTACTATAGCCTACAGGCACACCAACTTTAAAAGAAGCATAATAGTTATACCTGGATTTTAGTTTTTCGCATTCAACATCAGACACCCCAGCTTCCTTAACAAAGCTTCTAACACTCTCGTCAGAAACATCAAGTCTTATTCGGGTCACAAAAAGCCACAATTTTTTCTCCACAGTAGGCAAAGCTATTGGATTTGTCAACTCATTCTCTTCCTTAGTACCAATTAAAGATTTATTCGCACTACTTTTGTTTTTGTTTTTGAAGCCTATATTATTCGACATAACCTGATTAGCATAGCTAGGTTTGTTTGTGTTTACATTTTCATTTTCAGTTTGACAGCTGTCATGATTGGAGCCAATATTTTTTTCACCAACACTTGCAGGCAGACTTTTGGCAGGAATTGGATCATTGACTTCAAGAGTTACATGAGATTTTTCAAGTTCCACCGCCTTTGATTGTAAACTCTTGGAAGTCGTTGACGCAGACGATGTACTATTACTAGCAGCAGACGACACTTTACTTTTAAACTTGTGTACATCCGGTGTTATGTCCACATGGTCATTTTGATAGTTACAATTACTTGTGATGTTATTTCTAAGTAGATTATTGTCCTCAATCAATTTATTTACCACTATAATTAAGTTACTTACAGTATTGTTCAAAGTCAAGAACTGTTCAACGTTATTTATAGTTTCACAAACCTTAGATAGGTTAGAGTCACACGGTCACAAAACCATTTACTTTTATCACCGAGGCTATCTATCACGCCATACTCATCACTCGATAGGTTAACACAGTCACTATGGTACCACTTTCGGCACCAACCATCGCAGAAGACAGCAAAATCATTTGATTTTGTCTCAATAAAGCACACACCACAATTCGGATCTGTTGTCACGTCTTTCATGTCACCGGAATCTATATCAGTTTAATACTGTAGTAAAATATATTTTAAAAATGAATGCAATAGTTTACCATGTGAATCACAACAAACAAAAGAAAGTATACTCATTCATTTGCTCAAAGAAAAGAAGAAATTCTGACTCCTTCATTTAATACAGTTCATTTTAAAGGCATGTAGTATTTTAAAGGAGGATAATTTAAAGAGTGGTGTTAAATGTTTTAAATCAAAAGGCTACAGCATCAGTTTGTTTCCGCATATCAAAGGTCTTTTGAGTGTGAGTACACTTAGAAGGAAAATGCAAATTTTGTACTTTTTAATAGGCAAATTAAAGTTCTTAAATTAGTTTTGAATCAAATACGAAAAATGCATATAAGTTACTCGCATTTCCCTCCGAATTTACAGTTATAAAAGTTATCACATTTAACATTGTGCCTAACAAATTTTTTATAATAATTTTATAACGTGTATTTTTATTTTCTTACGATTAAAATTTATGTCGTGCAGTTTTATGAACACTTCATTTAAAATGCTCTGTTTGTAAGATAAGTTACGTCTTCTTCAATTTCAATTAACTATTTAAATGTCCTTTTTTGACACCTTTTAATTAGAATGTAAACTTATTTTCAATGTTTACAGTGACACATTATACTGCTCCAAAGACAAGTTACATTTATGAGCTTTAGTAGCAGGTGTATGCATCAGAAAAGAATGTAGGCTACCTGTATGTTATGGACCAATATATAAATACTTGTAATAAAGCACTTTACAATATATTTTGAAAAATGTTTTAATACTGAACGAAATTTGTTTAAGACTTAAAGCAAATTGATGAAATGTTAAGGAGATTACAATAATAATTTTTATAAATATTTATGCCACAAATTAAAAAAAAAAAAACTACAGTCAAAATTCTTCGTAATAGTTATTTGGGAAACTCAAAACAACACTGTTATTCTAGTTGATCGGTTATTTTCAAAAACTATGTATTTACTACATACGGGATAAGGCTTTGCTCTTCAAAGGATTCAAGAGGATGTAAGTTTCATGCGCTTTGATTTATATGGATAAGTATAAATTACAATAACATTTGTTTGGTTTATAATTCGAAACATTGACTGAAATTGTTAAGTCAGGATAAATCAAATAACCGCTTAAAACAACTAAATAGTCAGATATAACCTGAGGATATACAATTTTTTACGCTTCTAATGTTGTGGATAATGAATTTATTTTATTTCACCACGATAGCTCTAATCATTTATATCTATAAACACAAAAATTAAATCATTATTGGCCATGAGTGTTGCGCCGGCCAGCTGGAGGCTGCAACACGCAACACACACTGTATCTCGCCAGACGAAAGAGGTCTACTAAAAAGCAACTTCCCATTTTTAGTAATTGTTTACAATGATAAAGCGTCCTCAACGTGCAATATAGGAACGGAGGTTAGAAGTAATACTTCTTTAGCCGTGGCGCTGCGCCACCGTCGGCGGATAGCGACACGTCGTCGTCCAGTTGAGCCGTCAGAGCTGTTTTATTTTTTTTCAAAATTTAAATTCGATTACAGCAAAATAAAACGAATACCCAAATAGACTCTATGACTGTGGCTGGGAATGAGTCTGTTACCGGTCGCACACTTCACTCTTTTCTTAAATATTCATAAACAGTGTTTTTAGTTCTCGCTATTAAATTCTATCAATCGTCCATACATATTCAATAAATTAATCTGTGATCATTCGTGGACTTGTGTCTTTTTCCACATTAAGCTGGAAAAAAGACAGCACAGTTCACAAAAAAATAATATAAAAACTCAAATCATCATTAGTTCTAGAGGTAGAGCCACGGACAACGCGAAAGCTGTGGATCGTAGGCACGTTGTGATGCGGCGCGGCTTACGTTAGGACTATTTAAATATTCTACTGCATTATGTTGAGCTCCACCCGCCCCCGGTGTCGTGGTATAATGATATATAAATTATGGTAATATGTCGATATGGCCGAGGTAGCATGTAGCTGGCCCGGACATTTAAAACAATAACTCCCTTTTGAATGAGGTACTCATTTTATTAAACTTTGTACCAAATAGTACAAAGTATTTACTAAATATTGGTATATTTTTTATAAAAAAATCAACATGGCCGTTCCAGCGACATGGACATGTTTTAGTTCTATCGCCACCATCGATATTAACAATGGTATCATTCAACTCAACAGTCATGAGTGGGTTAAGGTAATCAGTGAAAATTCTCTTTATTCTACATGATATACCAACACACCCTTAAATAGTTGCATAAAATTGTTCGATAATTAACACAGTTTATACATAGTACATCTTACAGTTGTATAAAAAGTAATTAAAAGATTACTTTTCTATATAGGGTAGCTTTTCTACATAACTTTAATTATGTGGTAATGTAAAAATTTTTTTACTTGCTTAAACGTTCCTCAGTTTTTCTTCCCTTAGGGTGTTATTTGTAAATCTGTTTTTTGTAGTTTTTTCTTTTTTCTAATTGGAACCCTTAGCGAGTAAATTTAATTTCAGATTTTACGTTTTATGGATGGCTTTAAATTCTCCTGGAAAGGTGAATTATTTTAGCTCTAGCAGTATCAGTTTTATTATATTTTAATCAAATTTGATACAAATCCCTTTACACCCCATTTTTAAATGCATAAGTTTGTCGTGCAAAGGAATTTGGGGGGGCCGAGCATTTGCTCGGTAAACGTAGACAATTTTGTAGTCATAGTAATATCAGTCACAGACTGTAGGCTACGCTGAAATGCCTAACCCAAAGGCTTTTATCAATCAAGACGACCTCGCCCGCTTCGCTCAGTCGCTTTCAGGACGTTTTAATGTATGCCTAAGGGTGCTGCACTCTGGTATGAATTAGGTACTCATAAACTTTATTTATTATTTATTTGTTGAACCTGTTAGGTTTATCTTTGCGGTTAACAGCCGATTTCATCATTGTTGATTATTCTTTTATTTTTAAATTTAATTGCAATTCTACCATTTGCTTAGTTGTTTTATCCTTTTACTTAACATTTATATAACTTAATAATCATAACCAAAAATATAAATTAATATTTAAAAAGTGATTAATTATTACAGTATCAATTGGTAATTCATTTGCTGGATACAATAGAAACCCCACAAGTTTCCACTGGATCGCGTGTTTCGTGATTTGACAGTAGGGTCGGTTGTTTCCAGCAACTCTTTTGTTTTAATTTTAAACCTCATTATGCTAATGTAAAAAATTTGGAATTTCAATTCAATATTAAAACTAAATAACCTGATATAGAAGACTTACTCTGTATGAATATTATTTTTATCCCAGAACTAAGTTATTTGCAAAGTTTAAAGAAACTCTCTCGAGCCGTTTTCGAGATCCGTGTGCTTTAAAAACATGCATTACTCGTATTAGAGTATATGATAAAAAGCCCACTATGCCGATCCCTTTGCTGTATAGTTGCAAATTAATAATGATAATAATATCCATCCATAGTAAAATACCAAACTATTTATTGCCAATCAAAGAAAATCTATTAAAAGGGTTTTTATAGCAATGTCCAACTTTGGTTTGAACATTGTTGGGTATTTTCTTGGAACTGTTTGGATATTGTTTGGACATTGTTGAAATAATAACTCAAATTTCAAGTCTTGGCCATGCTTCAAGCAGAAGATTGTGAAACAGGAATCCCAAATCGCTTTTGAAAAATGAGTTCAAAAATATTTAAAATTGGAAGAACAAATCACTTGTAGAAATTTTTACTAGTGTTACGGGCGTAAAGAGGTTGGTAGGAATTTACAATTATTTGTAAATTTGTATTGTATTTGCCACCCATGATCTACCACGAACACTCATTTAACCAAATATTTAGTGAATAAATAAATATTTATGAGCCTATAAACGAATTAATAGAGCAAAAAACTGAATACCACGGAAAAGGATAATTGTGATACAGTATGAATACATAGCCCATTTCTTGTGATAAATAAACATCGTTATACGTGTGATTAACAACTCTATTTGACACAAATTAGAGACATTATTTAAGACCGATTTTTAGGAAGTTTCAATTTACAGTATTTGAACATAAATTGATAACAAACTTGGTAAAAGGGGGCCCGCTCCGATTTTTTCAGTTAGTTGAGTACAGTATTGAGAACAGTGATTATACGTACCCTAACATAAATAAAAATCTATAGAATTGCGAAATACATATTCAAAAGTATTAAAATAATTAAAATTTTTTTAGTTTTTTAGTATAGTCCCAGGGACGTGGAGAACTATGAAATGTTTTCTAGCAGATAATTGTTTTACAGGAATCGCACATCGCTGACTCATAGCTTCCTGCGCAGACGACGACTCTGGCAATGGTTATCAGACTATGGTCACCTGACGTGACAACAGCAATACGTTATCAGCTCACAGTCAGCATAGCTCCCATTGCCGGTCAGAACTCCTGGAATTGAAAACCAGCACAAACTACTTCGATCTCGAATGTTCTCTTGCAACATTGACTCTAGAACGATTCTCGTCAACTATATAGTCAATGCTTATACCTTTAAAGGAAATATTAGGATGCAAACAAATCTCTGCCATTAAAGCTTATAAACAAGGGGAATTTATTTGTTTTATTCCTTGAAATGATTAAAAATGTAACAAGTAGGATGACTAAACTACATGCTCTGATTTTATATGCAATTTTTCATAAATTAAAATATTTATTTTCAAGTACTTCTGACATGATATCGCCAACATAATGTACTGCTGTAAAATTATTTCTCCAACTTCCAACTAGATAATAATTACCATGTAGTGAAAGAGTTAAAGTTAATCAGTCTGCTTGAATATGATTACTTTCTTCGCTGAGCATGTACTATTGTCCTCTTCAAAAGCTGAAATATGAAAAAAAAACTTTGTACTAAAGCAATTACTCAGAATCAATGATGATATCTACATCAGGAAACCTTTCTAATCAGTATACCTATACATAAAATTTAGATCGGGGTTAAATTCAGTGTTCACAATAAAGTTATTTTTGTGATGAGATGGTATCAGCATCAGTGCAGCAGCCGTGCTGATCATGAAACAATAAATTTATTTGGAGCAGATGCGTGACCACGCTCTTTCCCCTCTCTCACATCACTGTCAGTGAACCTCCACACCCCAGCTTGGGCACCTGTGGGACAGCGAATTTGCTAAGTAAACAATTATAAAACATCTCATCTTTACTTCTCTGTTGTCCTACGCTGAAATAACGAGACCAAAAAGTATACACTAGTTGACTTTTAAAATGAGCTCATTCGCTTCGCTCATTTGCCTCCACGACGAGCTCATTTGCTAGGTTCATTTGCTTTTCAGACTTTTTGTTTGATAACATTGTGATGCAATGTGGATTTAATTTACTGAACCACATGTTGAAATTAAAACACGTGGATTTTACCTCTTTAGTTGTAACTGATTGTATTATTGTTAATAACTCATTGGTTTTCACCACTGTTAAATTCCATAGACAAAATTAGCATACCTAATTCGCAAACCACAAGTTCCAATTGAGCTTATGATTGTTGACAGCTCAGTCACATATCCATTTTATTATATTACTTTGTTTTGTTTTTAATACTATAAGACCAATATTAAAAGTTGAGGTTAAGATTGATGCATGGTAAGTCAATGGTAAACATTTTTGACGTGTTGGTTCTTTCCAAATATAGCACTGACCATTTTAGTCTCTCTGATGGTATGTTTTTTATTAACCATGTAGTTCGATTTATGTGTTTGAAGAACTAACCGTTCCCTTAAATCTTTGCACAAGGAAGAAATAAAAGATACACAATTATGACGAAAATTCCAGTTTATGAAACATATAGTGTTTAAGTCAGAATCATAAAGTTCAGAATCAGGAAGTTAAAATATATATATATATATATATATATATATATATATATATATATATATATATATATATATATATATATATATATATATATATATATACAGTGCATCATGGAGTATCAACAAATCTAAACAAATCTTAAAGATTTGTCGTTGGGTTCTCATCGTACATAATAAACAATTGCACAATACTAAATTAATACAGAAGAATTATACAGCTTTCATGGTAAACAGCACAAAAAATATCCTGAATTTACTGCAAACTGAACATTGGAAAGAAGTACAATAATTACTATTCCTAAGCGAATTCAATATTACAGCAATACAAAGTATAAAACAAAAACCTAACAACTACTACTTAAACACTAACTTGTATCATAGAAAACGAGTTAATAACACATATTTGGGAAAATGAAAAAACAAGGAAAAGAATGTAGCTGGATTTTTGAACTAGTGGAATTCTTAAGCGTGCGCTCTACCCATCTGCCGCGCGCGGATGCAAGGGTTTAGAATCTCCGTGTTTGTCGCCAGATTTTGTTGTAAACCGATTAAAAATATTTTGGTGTCATTCTTTTCGTAATTAAATTTTGTACTCCGCTATCGTCTTAAAATTTCGATATTAATTTAAATTACTAAGCCGGGTGCTTGCTAATAATGTTGAAATGAGCTCCTTTGTATCAAGTTTTAAGGTATTAAAAATAATTTTTTGAGAAAAAATAAGACGATACGTGAGTACAATATTATCTTAAGAACAACAATCTGCAATACGATTGGTCAAAATGTAAAGATAACGATGCACGAAGGGAGATGCGAAAGATCTGCAATTTCAAAAACATCGTTATTAGACCACCGATTGATTTCGAACTGAAACAAAAAAAAAAGCAATAAAGTAACAAAATTTAAAATCACCCGCCATATATTTTCCAAAATGTGAGATTCCGCGTATAGCGGCAGATAACAGTCTCGCTCGACGATTTAGACGCCGAGGTAGAGCGCACCCTTAAACATGGAGTATCTTAAAGTGAAACATTGAAGTCCGACCGCTAATATAAATAAAAAACATTCTAACGTTGACCAGTTTCTAAGTGTTTGATTTATTTTAGTAATTGTAAAACCTACAGCGAAAACAGTATCTTAATCTATATTAATGAAATAACAGTTTTATAATATAAATTAACAAAACTAATTGCCTATTGCTAAGATATGATGCTCGGTCACCCATCCAAAGCGCAACCTCGACCGCCGTTGCTTGACTAGGGATGCGGTCGGTAAGGCAGATCTGAATTAGATCCTTCGTTCTTTGCAGGATCCCTGGCAGGTACCTGGCGTCGTCGTTCCGGTAAAACATTGTGCAGCTTTAAATCGGTTTTATAATAGTTTACTCTTTGTATTTTTGAAAAATTCATTGATATTTAGTTAAGATTATAAGCATAAATTAACATACAATGAAATTTTGAATTAGCCTTGAAATTTTTAATTAAGTTCTCTCAGTATTCCTCTCCTTCATTATGCCATGATGATAATCTTAGCGAACTTCCCATAGGGAATAAGCTATTAACATAGGTCTCATGGTAAGACCTAAGCCCGGGACCATGTTACTTTTTTTGTTTTGAGGTGCCCAGAAACCAAAAAAGTCATTAATTATATATATATATATATATATATATATATATATATATATATATATTAAAAATAAATATATAATATAAATTATTTATATATAATATATATTTGATTGTAAACTTGCCAAACAACTTTGTATACTTAAAAATTAATAAGATAGAAAAATGAATAAATGAGATATTTTTTGCTAATTTTCGTTTTTAATACAAACGTTTTCAAGCACAGAAGGTAGAGAGAATGAATTTGAACAATAAACAAACATTAACATACGATTTTGAGCTATGCACAATTGATTTGTTTTTACTAAAATTTTAAACAGGCAATTAGAAATGAAATAAATCAAATGTGTTGAGTCCCAATTATTTTGACATTAACTATCTCAGATTCAAACCGGAAAAACGTTTTGCTTGAAAACGTTTGTATTAAAAAGGAAAATTAGCAAAAACTTAAAATAGTTAAAAAAAACCTTATTTTTATATGCGTTAGGCCTAGTTATTGAGTAGCCTTTCATTACAATACACATAATGAGATGATTGGTGCTTGAATCTCCTATTTTCGATTCTACTTCTCATATTTCCGAATATACTCTTGATATAACCGATTCTCCAGTTTTTCTATTTTGGTATAAAAAAGGTAATGACTTTCATGAAGCTGAACTGAAATTCACTTTATAGTTCTCTCTGTCATGCTATTGCACTATTCCTCCCCACAGTGGATTCTTCTTTAAGAAGTCCTTTCTGTGTCATACTTTGATTGCTCATAATACATTTATTCCTGTTTTTGTTTGTAGAACATAAAATAAACCTTGAAAAACGTATTTGCAATCATATTTAAAATAATGAAATGTAAGCGTACAAAATAGTTGGATCTTACTTGTAACTTGATCCAATGAAAAGAACAAAATCGGATTTTGAGAACTAACTTATGTTAACGATTATAAAGTAAATAGCAATGTAAGTGCTAATTTCAGAATGGATATTATTCTCATGGCATAGGAACAGTTTCTTATCTAAAGTTGCATTCGCCATTAAAAACATAAAACGAAATAGCAACCTTAAATGAAACTCATCTAACACAAACTCTGTTTAATTTTGCTATAACCACTTTGCGGTTTACAGGTTCAAAAGCCGTTGACTAATCCAGAAAAAAAACAATAGTTTAAATAAACTTTTTCCGTGCTATATACATGGTTTACATTATAACAATAAATTGAGGAACGTACTATAGAGGATGTTTAAATTGAAACTGTTTTGACCTCTGTCACATCATACATAATTTTAAACGTCTTTGCATTTCGAGTAATAAGCAACAAACCCGACATCAAAAGGCTGAGTATTAAGAAAGTTATTGCGTTTCGAAAATTTACCCATATAATTACAATGAAAACTTTGTTTACCTGCTATTTCCGTCTCGGTAATCCATTTGAAGTCTAGTTTGCGGTATTGTACTCTTAAATGAGAGTACTCTTAATTGTACTCTTCATTTGATACCAAACTGGACCTATGCTGCTATTTAAGAATTTCGTCTGACTCCTCGTGGGCCTTCCCCCTTAAGGGATAAAAATCTGGTAATAGCTTAAAAGAGTAGACATTTATGGCTATTATTGATATACCAAGTCTCATTACCTTATCAATAATAATAAAAAATATATTGCACCGTTCCAGGACTTTTCTTCCACACTGTATAGTATTTAATATAATATTATCACTCTTCATTATAGGAATAAGATATGCTTTTATGATTAGGTTGAATACTTATAACTTTTATTTATACTTATAAAAAGGCCAAAAGTGTAATCGTCCTCGCCATTCATTAAGAAAAGTAATTTAGAGTATTAAAATAAACACAAATTACCGCAAGTAATTAGATAATGAATATTAAATATTAAATTATTTAACAATTTCAATAGTAAAAATATTGAAATACATGAAATATTTTGTCGAACGTGGTCGAACCAAAATACTCGCATACTCGCACGTTGTAAGTGTTGCTATCTGGTGGCCTAAAGATGAACCAAGACCAGGATGTTGTTTCGGAATTTTTAGAACTATCCATTATTTGATACCTCATATTTGCTAAAGACAAATATAAATCAATTACAGTTATAAAAAGTAGAAGGGTAAAGGAGCGGAGAACAAAAAAAAATCACCGACATGATCTGTACCAATTTCTAGTTGCACCGCCATTAGCGCAGTGAGTTAGTTCTCGCTATTAATTCTACAGAATCGTTCATTGATAAAGGGTCAATGGATCTTTGTTCGTTGGTGGCCTAGGAGGACTCTCCCCGCGTCCAGCTGGTGGGATCTCCTAGGACACCCGAAAAAATACATTAATCAATCATTAGCCTAGGTCTTAGAGTAGAAACGTGGATGCTGTGTCTTCTAGGCCGTGTGATGCGGCGCGGCACAGAACCCTGTATTTCGCTTAGTTATTGGCATAACTTTATCAAATTTTATAAGTAAATTAACTAGGTATGGTTGAACTGATGTTTGCTTACAACACCCATATGGAGTTAAACCTACATACTCATCCCCATGGTGTTTATGGGGAAAATTTTAAGGGGCCGAATATTGATACAATTTGATATTTACCTTACCTAACAAATGCATTTCCTAACAACAAAAAATTTTTAACAACATCCCATGGCAGCAAACCTACATACTCGTATGGTGTTAATGGGGAAAATACAAAATCTCAAATTCCGTTGGAAATTCACTGAGTACGCAGGTAAATCAAATATTAATAAATCAGTTATTCTAAACATTAGGGAACGTATAGAGTATTTCAATTTATAATTTGAAATATATGTAATTGTACATTCATTGTTTAATAAAGGAATGTCACGCGACACAGTGCGTAGGTTTACTGTCATATATGCAATTTTAGTAAGTACCAAATCCCACCAATGTATT
The DNA here is from genome assembly GCA_030545055.2 of Neoaliturus tenellus. Classification (NCBI taxonomy): domain Eukaryota; kingdom Metazoa; phylum Arthropoda; class Insecta; order Hemiptera; family Cicadellidae; genus Neoaliturus; species Neoaliturus tenellus. The sequence continues at coordinate 34,107,624 of CM061535.1, forward strand.
ACAATTTCACGTATATCAGTAACACGCGAAATATATTGTATTTTATTTCCCCGGTATTACCTTTTCGTTAATGAAGATTATGTCTGTTAAATTTAAAAAAAATCAAAACCAAGAAAAAATTCTTTCAAAGTTTGTATCGCTGGGTAAATATCAACAATCAATTAGTAATTGTTTCCCTTTGAATTGACTACTTATTTTTCAATGCTGTATATTATTTACCCCCCAGCGACAAAGTTGAGAAAGCATATTAACTCACTACACTAAATTGTTTGTGAACTCTTAATTTTTACCAATTAAAAAACAAACAAACTGAAACGAATGGTTTTGAAAAGCTTTAAGCCCTCGACATTCATTCCCAAAAGTCCGATCTGACCTGTGTGCATTGATACTCTGCACCTCCCTTGAGGAAAATTGCAGAACTTACTCATGGTGATATGCCCCTGAACTGGTGAAACTTACATATTTAGTTTTAAATTACCAAATAGGAGGTTGTCCTTTCGTTGTATGCGTGTCACATGTACCAAGAGCTGAAGACGAAACGTAATTTACCCCAAATATAAAAGTGCATACATATTTTTTACATTGACATAGGTATTTTAAAAGCTTTTTTATCATAGAAACATAAATGACTACACCAAAAACTTTATGATGTACAGATCTAAAAAATAGGTATAATTATAATTTTAAACATGTTTTGTTATTTTGTATTAAAAGAGCAGACAATATGCTAAGGTTTTATTTCACAAAATTGTGTCCTCCGGTAAAACTTTTTAACTCAGGAAAAACTTGAATTAGGCCGTGTACTAACAAATCTCCTCATTCATTTTTTCCTTTGAACAAGCAAATCTGGGCCTCAATTCACATGAATGTTATCATAAATGCAATTTAGAGTTTCAAATTAATAAATGTAGGCCTAATTATGTCTAATTTATTACTAATACTATACTGTACGGATGAAAAGTCCCGGAACAGTGCAATATTTTTTTTATTATTATTGATAAGATGATGAGACTTGGTATATAAATAATATCCATAAATGTCTACTCTTTTAAACTATTATCACTTTTTATCTCTTAAGGGGGACGGCCCACAAGAAGTCAGACAAAATTCTTAAATAGCAGCAGACGTCGAGTTTGGTATCAAATTAAATATATTACTTGGCAGAGAACAATGCCGCAAACTAGACTTCAAATGGATTACCGAGACGGAAATGACAGGCAAACAAAGTTTTATGGCTATTATTGATATACCAAGTCTCATTATGTTTTCAATAATACAAGACAATATACATAATAATTGTTACTGTTGTATCGCAAGAGGTCTTAACGGTAGCCAAAAGGCGCTTATTAAGAAATTTATATATATAATGTGAAATCTACTGTGTTTACAAGTTTTAAAAGTAAGTTAGGTAAAGAGAAGTTTTTATGATCATGCGATGGGGTTGAATATGAACAAATTACCTTTTCGTGGGAGGGAACACGAGGAGTCAGACAAAATTCTTAAATAGCAACACAGGTAAAGTTTGGCACCGAATTAAAGGTCTCGCTTAGAAGAGCACAATGCCGCAAACTAGACTTCAAAAGGATGACCGAGACGGTAATAGCAGGCAAAGTTTCCATTGTAATTATATGGGCAAAATTTCGAAATGCGATAACTTTCTTAATATTCAACCTTTTGATGTAGGGTTTTTTGTTCATTACTCCAAATGCAAAGACGCTTAAAATGATGTATGATGTGACAGAGTCCAAAGAAGTTTCAATTTAAACGCCCTTTAAGTAATGTCCCTCTTGGAAGTATACAGGAATCTACTTTGGCCTTGGTCACATCGTATATAGTTTTACTCGCCTACGGCTCGATGGGGCTTCGCCCCATGCCCCTTAGGGGTTTCCCTAAATTGGTAAATTAATAAGAAGTCAAGTTGTTAAACAGGTTAGTTCCAACCGAAGAACGGGTCAGCCGAGACAGTAACAAAACTATCTAATACTCTAAATTCACAATCGATAGTAAAAAAAGCTTTAATAATCTCCTATTAGTAGGTTTTAATACTCCTCCTTAGTAAATAGTTTTAAAAAAAATTGAGCTGTGAGATAAATATTATTTATGTAAATTTTCTAGGTGTTATGCTTGATGGAGGGTCCAACCCAATAATTGGTTGCCCCAATTCCTTAAATTACTGTCAAAACCTCATACAATGAACAGGCTAGTTGAGGGCTCAACTCCAACGGCAGTAACAGAAGCCGCCAATACAAACTACTCACAATAAATAATAATAAGCTTTGAAATTTGCTCACGGCTCATGGTATAATCCCACTCCCCCCTTAATTCGTAAAAAATATAATGGAGTTGTGAAATATTAATGAACTATGTAAATAGTCATGCTCAAAAGTTGTGTAAAAATTTGGAGATACGATTATGATTGCACATGATTGAGGTAATAATAGCTGTATTCTGAAAAGATAAAAGTGGAATAAAATTATAAGTTTATATAGAGGATCGTTGTATGTAATAGAAGAAAAACGGGACAAAATCAAGATATATGAAATTATAAAAAAAAAGTGGTATAGGCTAAGATGCTTCAGTTCCGCCACGGGGTGGCCAAGAAACGCAGGAATCATATATGTACCATATAGAGAAACGATAACAATTTTATCATTCAAAATCAGAAATTATTAGTTTAACAATTTTAAATGTTATATATATATATATATATTAGTTCAGAAAATTAATAAAAATAGAGCCCTAGTAGTATGTAATAGATCACAGGGTATTAGGTACTATAATCATGAAGTCTTTAAGTCTTTATATAGTCTTAAAATAAAGAAAGTTGCAACTTAAGAACCATAAAATCGGCGTACATTATGCATTTTCAACCAATGGTAGTAAAAAAAACCAATTGTGAAATAATAGCCAAAAAAGGATTATCGGTTAAATTAAAATATACTGAAAGAGTTACAATAATTGATAAGTATAGAATAGTTTTAAATTACAACAATAATAGGGTTAATCGAGACTTTAGGTGAGAGCACTGCATTGAGGAAGTTTGACGGACAAAGTGGCAGCGAGAAAAATTACTATTGAGTTTAATTCAATTGGTTATTATAATATTTCTCAGCCCGATGGGTCATCAGATATGTAGATGGTTTAAAAAAAACGTCGGAAGTAGGTAAACATTAGCCAAGGTAAGAATGGAAAGTTCAATCGTTCTATAACTTGATATGTTCAATCGTTTCCTAAACTAAAATCTAAGCCTGATTGGACGGCAGCAAATAGGTCAAAGACCGGATGTCAAACGTGTTGGGACACGTTCAACCTTCAAAGTAAAACTGCACCAGAACTATCAACTGAAGCGCTATATTCAATCTGGGGATTCATATAGAGAGACAGCATACAAATAGTAGAAAATTAAGAATAATTACTGTATTAGGGGTTTTTTTTGTGCGAAAACCTACAAGAAATTTTCCAGCATGAGAAGACTAAAGTCTAGAAAATGTAGTAAGACCTACAATATTTTTAGCAATTAATCATTTACTTTACGGGCGTTACTGCGGCAAAAAATATGCAGTACTAGAATAATATGTTTAAAGTATTCGCACAAGCTTCGTAGAGCTCACCATAGTAATGATAAAATTAATAATATAATATTGTAACAAAGTATTCCAGCACTACGCTCAATCGTCTCTCAAAAGACAAGAGTAATAGCAATAGCCAATATGAACAAATGAATTTAAATAAAACGAAACGAGAACCTCACATTTCAATCAACATTTTCGTATTACTTTAGAGTACGTGCATTAAATTTATTTCACCATCCTTAAAACAAATGCTATATTACAGTTACAGCTATATTACAATATACTGTAAACTGAAATTTACACTAACGTAGTTTATACAACGCTTAAGATCACTGCTCAGCAAAACTGTCACGAAAACTTCATCAGGAACAGGTGTGGTTAAAAGACATAATTTAAATACAACCGAGAATTAAGCGACCTTAATTTAAAGTTACTATAGAAATCATAGCGGACATCACCTAAATGTAAATATACGCTTTCGATTCAGTAAACTTCATTTTCAATAATAACACAACAATCAGAAGGAAAACCATACGCAAACAACTATGCACCCAATTGAGAGTAATTATCAGGAAGAGGTGTAGTTAAAAGACATCATTTAAATACAAGCGAGAACTAAGCGACTATAATAGCGCTCCAAGCGATATCTTTAAGAACCAACCTACTTCCTTACCGACACCTCGGTATTTTTATAATTTGAAAGTTGAAAATTTGTAGTTTTTGGGCATAATAAAATCAAAGCTAGTATTACCCTGGTGAAATAACCCGCTCTCAATGCATCGAATCACCGTCGTGTACATGAAGATGTTCATGTTCGTATGAAATACAATATTTCTATCAAACACGGGTGTAGTTGTAAGAGATCAATTAAACACGAGCGAGAACTAAACCTGCAAGATCTACGTTACCCAAACGGTGATATATGCTCACACGGCTGAACTACGTTACCGACAAATCTATATTTTTTACCTTTTTTATAGTTTAAAAGTAAAAAAATCGTAGTTTTATGATTTTTCCTAAATTGAAACATCTCAAAGAATGTCCATGCCAAATTTCAAGTCTCTATCTTAAACGGTCGCTTCAGGACATTACTATCATCAGTGAGTCAGTCAGTTACACATAGGGCTGTATATATTATAGATACGTCTTTGCATTTGGAGTATATATATATATATATATATATATATATATATATATATATATATATATATATATATATATCGTATGGCTATTATAGCCAGCTATTAACTTAAAATAATAATAATATAAATAAAAGATGTTCTGCAGTGCAAAGCACCTGCGTCAGTACATTTAAAATTAAACAAAAATCTATGATCTCTCTATAAAGCTAAATCCAGGGCGCTGAGCCATTGCAGCCCAGCTTCACTTGCACAATGTAGGCCCATCAGCCCTTCCGGGAAAGCACTCAAAGGGCACTCGGTGACAATGTTAGTCATAGTCTGAAACTCCGCACCACAGCTGCATGACTGATCTTCTGCCATTCCCCATTTGTATTTCCAATAATTACATCTTCCTAATCCAGAGCGGATTCGATAAAGTCCACTGATTCCGAGGAAGATCCATACGACCTACTGCTAAGGTCGGGTCAGCAATCAGAAAGCGTTTGAGTCCATCAACTGGGATGCTGCCGCAGTGGTGGTTTTCGGAGTAATAGCTACAAACCCGACCTCAAAAGGTTGAGTATTAAGAAATTTATTGCATTTTTTAGTTTTACCCCATATGATTTTAATGGAAACTTTTAATGCCTACCATTTCCGTCTGGGTCATCCATTTTAAGTTTAATTTGCAGCATTGTACTCTGCCAATTAAGACCTTTAATTTGATGTACATATCAACTTATTTTTACATTAGGGATTTTCTTCTGACTCCTGGTGGGCCATCCTCTTGACATGACTAAAGGGTTTGATAACATCAAAAGGTACTTCGTGTTACGTACTATCACCCAACAAATGATATTTGTTTTTCTTCACAAAGAAAAAAAATAACAGGGGGGTCGTACTTTTTTACAAGCTGTATATCTTGTATAAATTATATCACACCAATGTCCATTTGCAGGAAAATTTTTTTCCGATGAGGATTTTCGAAATGGCGACCATTTTAAACTTTTAAACTCAAATACATAAAAACCGATTAATTTGATCAAAACTCTACAAGAGGCAAAAAAGTTGACAGATAAAACCCTCTTTTGTTACCAAGTTTGTATAACTATCGGATAAAAAGTGCGGTAGTAATTTTGATTTTTATGAAAAAAAAAAACAATAACTTCGATTTTCCGTTGTAATTAATGCAAATTTAGGTTTTTTTTAGTAGAAAAATAACTCCGTTGAATATATATAGTTTTATGGTTATCGCAAGTTGAATATTGCCCTAGAGTTATATTTATACTTGTCCAAAACATCGATTTTCAATTTTTGGCATAGTTTTATTATAGGCCTATTTATGTAACATTTTATAAGTTTTCCAAGAAAAAAATAATTTATTATTTATACTGTAACCTGTAACATAATACATTTAAAAATTTAAAATTGGTGTTAAAAATTAACACCCCAGAAAAATAACAAACCCTTACAAATTATTCATGATAAAGAACACTCAATAAAAAATTAAAAAACACTTATAATTTTAAATGATTTTTTATATTTATTAATGCTGTTTTTACATATTCAGTTTTTACGATTTTAATTCTTCCAAAAACGTAAAACAAAATATCTTAAATGTATTTGATATGAATAAAATGCTCTGCATGCAACCAACGCTTGTTTGGTAAGTATTTCTGCTATGTGAAATAGGTATTTTAAAATTATATAGACAGCCAACACTGCTCCTAAAAGTTAAGTGTAGCCTACATAAAAAAAACACGCATAACAGATTAAAACATTTCTATTTAACATAAGTAAAGAGAGTTTAAAAAATTGAAAAACTAAGGAATTTTTAGAGGTGACAAAAATGGTGGGTGAACAAAGATCACTTCTGATGTATAAATTATTTGATCTCATTGTAGTGTTCATAGATGTAGTCGGAGATCGCTTCGACACCTAGCCATACTCATTTAAGCTAAATTTAAATTTCAAAATACCAAATTGTTTGTTTTTTAAGCTCTTTTAATTGATTTCAGTTAAAATTGTTTAATTTTATAAACTACCGAAAGTAAAAAAAGCAAAAACCAATTTTTATAATTTTGAAACCCCATAAACCCCGTTCCCATGGTCCCATCATTCTGGTTCGCGAACTCATTCAAGTAGATGGTAGCTTACACCCTTGTACAAAAATTTCATCAAAATCGAGTTATCATGTTTACGGACACATATATATATATATATATATATATATATATATATATATATATATATATATATATATATATATATATATATATATATATCAATTTGAACGGACGGTTTTTTTGCTTCTAGGGACCTCAAAACGAAAAAGTATCATGGTCCCGGGCTTAGGTCTTACCGTGACTGCCACCGTAATAGCGTATTCTCTGTAAGGAAATTCGATAAACTACTTTAAAATCATTTAACTTTTGTTTTAACTTATTAATCTTAAGATATATACACAATATTTTGCTGCAGTAAACCAAAGAATATTGTAATACATCAGCTCTAATGTTCAAAATACTCCAGTTGCTTGAGCCGACCCCGAAGTAGTTCACCAAAACCGCGACAGAAAGCGCTATCTGTACCGAGACCAAACTGCCCCCACGACCAGCATTATATTATTATGATCACTGATTGATGAATGAAATGCAAGAGAATGGTGATTGAGAAACTCCACTTGGAACCTAATTAAGTAAATCATTAGAAATTGTATTTTAAATAACCTAATGATTTTTATTTTAGTTTATATCCTGGAACTTGGACTGCGATTCTTTTATGTGATTTGGGCATTTGGGTTGCAGTGTTCTACTTAGCTACACTTCCGTCATCAAACCACTAGGTTTTAAGTAGGCTTTATTAGTCTACTTTAATGGTTATAAACTGAAAATTCAATTACAAAAAATCATTATTAATATAGAAACTAGGGTTAAGCTATGCATAAATTTACTTTTTTACAACAAGGGTAGTTACTGTACATCAAAAAAGAAAAAAATAATAGCATGATAATCATTTCTCCGTACTGTATACCATAATGCAATTTAATCAAATATCGGTCATTATATCCTATACTATAATACGAGCATGTCTGAAGGGATGTGTGTTCCACGATCTCAAAATCTATCGGTAGATTTTGCTCAAACTTTGCATTTAAGAGTGTTTTGGCCAAAAAATAAAATTTAGAAACAGTCTCAATCCCAGGAAAATCGAATTTGGTCTAAATTTAAGTTTTAAAATCATTATTTTTAACGTTGGTCTTATAGGTTGCATTTTTTTTTTTAAGAAATAACAACGAAAGGTATAAAAATAAAGGAACATTACTAATGTTCTAACATTACTAATGAATCAAGGGGCGAACCCAGGATTCAATTTCGGGGGGGGATGGATATTTTTGCGGAGGGGTAACACCGGGGGGTTGGGGGTATGGAATACCCCCCCCCCTCACAAGAAAACGGCGGGTCTGGGGGCCTCCCACGGAAAACTTTGGAATTATTGAAGCTAAATGGTTAGTTTTTGTGAATTTCAGAAGTTAAAATTTAACTTTATGCAGATCTCTACTCATTCAGTATTTGGACTGAAAGTAATGGGTTTAGAATATTAAATAAAGGGATCAGACTATATTTAAGCTTGGGAAAAAATGTATTGACTTATTATTACAATGGGAAATAAATAACATTCAGGCGAAGTACAGTAAAAAGTTATAGTCTAAAGTTTATTAAAAACACCAAAATACATTACTCATAAGAAGGTTATTTATCTATAAGACACAGAATACAGTATCAGAGTTTTTATATTATAAATATAATATATAATTAATACTCACAATAAATAGTGTATTTCATTTACAAAACTAAAATTACCTGTTTTGGATGTAATATTACTGTTTTATCATTTTTTTCACTGTGCAATTAAAACAACTATTATTCTTTATATCAAGTTGGCGTTTATATCTGTTTATAAAAGTCTGGCGTATGGAAATAATATTTTAACCATATGTCATAGAATATTTTTATTTTTTGAGCATTATTTACCCTCCAACATTTCGGGTGGGATATATCCCCTTTATCCCCCCCCCCTGGGTTCGCCCCTGAACATTTGTGTTAAGCAGTCGTTTGAAAGAGCTCTTTACTGTTAAGAGGTATAGTTGGGTGTTAATGGAAATTTAATAGCTTTGTTATATACCATGACACTATATCAAAAGTGAATTAAAACCAACGAGCAAGGCTTGGTTAACCTGTATCGGTTTGTATTCGATTTAACGCAAGGTAGAATGTATAGTTCCTGTACTATTATTTGCTCGTGATTCCGGGTTTTGAATTAATAAACATAAATATGGATTTGCGATACAAAGTTGATCTCACGAACCGCCGTTTGTTTTTCTTAGAAAATGTAAATGCCATAAAACAGAGCATTCCTAGATCTAGAAATGATGTGTCATTTTATCTTGATAAGTTAAGTGTTTCTAGAACATTTGATATAACATCTGTATTTTCTATTGATAATTTTACTGTTGAAGAGGTTTACAGTGCAATTTTTTCGCTTAGTAATAGTAGTAGCCTGGATGTTTATCATATTAATTCATTAATTTTAAAACATGCTGCCCCATTTATTGTTGAAGTTCTGTCTTATTTATTTAACAAATGTATTGATAATTGTGTTTTTCCTGCTAGTCTTAAACTATCAAAAGTTATTCCTTTGTATAAGAAAGGTGTCAAAACTGATTATGTAAATTATCGCCCAGTGTCAATAATACCTGTTTTTGGCAAAGTATTTGAAGTTTTATTAAATAAGAAAATAGTTAAATATTTTGAAAATAATAAATTATTCTCAGAAGATCAGTTTGGGTTCAGGCCTAATAGAGGCACCAGTAATGCTGTTGTTAGTTTTATGAGAAGTTGTGTTTATGGTCTGGATGATAAAAATAAAGTGTTGGGGAGCTGGTATGACATGTCTAAAGCTTTCGACACAATTTCACACAGTATTCTCTTAAAAAAGTTGAAGTATTATGGTTTTGATAATTCTGCTCTGAATTTTCTTTGTTCTTATTTAACTGGTAGGTGTCAAACAGTGTACTATAACGGATGTTTTTCTTCTTACTTATCTGTTAACTCAGGCGTACCGCAAGGCTCGATTCTAGGGCCAACCATGTTTATTATTTATATTAATGATCTGACCTCTGCATTATGTAATGACCATATAAAAACTTACATGTATGCTGATGATTTAGCAATTCAGGTACAGTGTAAAACCATTAGCCTAGTTACAAATCTTCTTGTTACCACTAACTCTATAATTGAAGATTGGACAGCAGCCAATTCATTATGTTTAAATAGTAATAAGACTCAGAGTATTAAATTCAGTCTTTCAAGTTGTGATGATGTGTGTGTTAAATTTTTAGGAGTAGTTGTACAATCTAATATTAAGTGGAAGGAGCATATTGATGTTGTATGTAACAAAGTTGCCAAAGGTATTTTTATGATTAGAAAACTTAAGCCTTATATTAATTTAGATGTATTGAAATCTGTTTATTTTGCGCACATACAAAGTCATTTAACTTATTGTATTGTTGTTTGGGGCCATTCTGGAAATCTTAAAAGACTCTTAATTTTACAAAAAAAAAGCAATCCGAGCAATGTTAAATGTTGATAGTAGGACTCATTGTAAGCCTTTGTTCAAAAAACTGGGTATTTTGACTGTCACATCTTTGTATATTTTAAATTGTTTATTGTTTGTTAAAACAAATATTGAACAGTTCTCTACAAATAGTAATGTACATGATCATTTTACAAGATTTAACTCTTTTCTCCGCCCTACTCAATGTAATTTTCAAACTACCATTAACAATTTTTGTGAATCTGGTAAAAAATTGTATAACATGTTACCTTCTCACATCAAGTGCCTAGATTTAAAACATTTCAAAATTACTGTTAGAAACTTGTTGTGTAGTATTAGCGTATATGAGGTAAAAGATTTTATAGAATACATGGGTTCAATGAATAATGTTAATTAATAGGCTAACTATTGTAAATCATGACGATGCTATGCATGTAATGTATATAATGTAAATGGCAATAAAGGATTTGAATTTGAATTTGAATTTGAAAGTGCCATGAATGATTGATTAAATGAATGAAACTCACAAATAAATTAATAAAACTCACACCCAACTCCCTCATAAGGATCCCGTATTTACTAATTCATTTTTTTATTATCATTTTCAGATACCATAATTTTGCCTTTACCGAATTTCCTTTAAAATTGCTCAGCTCTGCTCTTCGTCCATGTGTCGTGTTTTAGAAAATGTCCATCAATCGAGGCGTTTGACGAAAAAAAAATTAAATACTCCCCTTTAACAAATAGACTATTTTAATTAATGAAGACAGCATTTCTTTAGTATTTGGCAAGATTTAGTCACTGTCACTGTTACGATGCTCCGGGGCTCTTTCGTCCCCTGCCTTGGCTGCAACACCTAAAACTCAATTCATTGATGCTGGGGATTAGTCACGAGTCTGCTTGTCTGAAGGTACGCCGTGCCGCCGCTAGAGCGCTCGCATATCGACAGGTCACTTAGTTTCCACCGCCTCCACCAGTCAGCAGCACTGTACACCGTTCCAACATGTCAAAGTCTATTTTCTGTCGGAAATTTAGTATAATACTAATTTATTTTGTAGGGATTATAACGTTGTTAAAACATTGTTCCCTAAGGAGTCAAGTGCATCACAGTTCTTCTGAGGGAAGCTTACTCACTACTTACTCCCACGTCCTCCCAGTTTACCAAATTCATGGCATTAGACCAGGATGTGTTGGCCATCCTTCTTGGATGTTGTCATTGGCAGTTAGGTTAGGTTGGTTGTAGGCCAGGCAAATAGTTACCATATAAACGGGTTTAAGTGAGGTTGAAATGGCAGTCAACGGGTGGGAAAGAGCATACAAATGACTAGTTGCCATGGGAACGATGGGAATAGTGGGTAAAATGACACCAATCAAAAGGGGAAAAACTTCACTTTCTTTTTAATAATCTATAAAATGTCTTGACAAAGATCATCGCCCCCCTCCCTTACCTGTCAAACAGCATCCTCTCCCCCCGGCTGGTTTTGTTTATTTATTTATTTATTTCCCAACGGATTACACCATTTTACAAAAATTTACAATTTAAGATGGCTATAATTAATTACAGTAAGCAAATGAATAACTATCTTGAATAACAAAGTAATATAGTTACGAACTAAGGCAATAATTAGATATCAAAAATGAGGTAATACTATGGTGACTAGATGTGATGCAAGGTTTGTACAATAATGAAGTTACAACATGATAATAATCCACAAATAAATCCAACAAATAAGAGAAAAAAACTAGCAGAAAGACACGACATCAAGTACAAGTGCAGCGAAAAAAAAACAACAACTCAAACAATGACAAAACAAGTTGGACAATTTGCAATAAATCAAAAGCCCAAAGCCCTATAGGGAAACGCGCAACACTCGTCTCATTTGGGGTTTGCAGAATGCTTGCAGATATATTGATGCTTCCTTAATTATTTAAAATTGTTATGTTGTGCTTATGTTGTATAGTTAATGCTTTTCTTAACCTATTAGCTCTTTTAACGGCGGCAATATGTTGAAACAGCAGATATTTAAAAACTGATTTTTTTATAATCTTTTTTAGCATGGGGGGGGGGGTAATTGATCACCCTGACCCCCCCCCCTTCGCCATTATTGACGCCACGGATTACATGTCAGGTCCAAGTTAGCATGAAAGGCCATATCGCTGAACATTAGTGATCCTAAATCTTTGACCACGCTAGCCGTGGGTAACCGCTCGTCCATGATGAAATAATCAAAGAATGGCTGGTGTTTCCTCCTGCAGAAGCTTATTACACAGTGATTCTTAGAGTTAATGTTGTTCTTGCACCACCAATGTGCAATCTCATCAAGGCTTTGTGGAAGGTTTTTGGAATCTTCAGGTTGATTTTAAAAAAACCTTGACATTATAAGCAACCTTAAATTTGGTAAAATTTTTTAATGACCGTCATTTTGAAAATACACATTGCTGAAAAGTTCTTTTTAATGAAAATTAATAGGGATAAAGATCCATTCTAAATAATAATAAAATAAAATCATCCCTTCCAGGAATAAAAATTATTAAATGTAAAAAAAAATGGAAATCGGCTAAGCAAACCCTTTTCGGACATATATTAAAATGAATTTTTTCTTATCTTGATGTGAGGAATCAGTTGGTAAAGTGTTTGCTCTTATCGCCAGACACCCCATATCCCGCCTCTGGTAGCAGTAGACAGTCAGTTGACGGTGCCTTCAATCCTCCGCCGGCCAAACGCGAGCTGCGACAATGTTGCCTACACCATAAGTGTAGGGGCCGACTAGGATAACAACAATGGGCTTAGTAGCCTACTGTGTATTTAATTTTTAATTCAATTTAGTTAATTGAATAAAATCATTAGTTAATTTAATTGGAACGTGATTTACTGAGTTTTACATTGGTCTTTAAAATAAAAGTAATTTTATAAATATTTTGATTGTACAAAAGGATCTTATTTCATTGGTGAATATGAAATTAGTTTACAGACTCAAATTATTACAGTACAGTAACTCAAATTGTAAATCAGATCCAAATTTAATTTACATATTTACTAAGATTACCTTTGTCAACACAAAAATCATATAAAAAATGTAAACTTAACTTAATCTACCTGTACTCAATTTAATCTGATGTAAAAGTTGTACTTAGGTTGAATTATAGAAAATTTTTACCATTTTTGTAAGCTCATTATAATTAAGAGGGGGGATGAGAACATTAGTAACTTTAGGTTTAAGAATTTAGGAGGGGGGGGGGGTTATTGTCATTATAGTGACTAAATGAGAGGGTCCTTGGAAAAATTTTGTTGGAATCGATGCGTTAGAAGAACAATCAGGTCAGAATCGGAAAGATCGGGGTACTAGCCAAAGCTGATCATGAACCGTAGAGCTTGAGGGACTTAAGCAAAATAGCGCTTCAAAATATCTTTTTAGCAACTATAAAATAATTAAATAAATACAAAAGGTATTCAAATACAGTATTGTTAGGAGCTGCAAATACAGCTAAAACTCCAATTTGAATGATACTAAACAGCAAAAGGCCAATTACATAGCAGCATCAATGGCATATGCGATAATTAAGAAGAGCAACAGTCGCAGAACCGTACATGGATAGGAAAAATAACGAAAGTAGTGGGGTTTGGTTACTTTCAAAACGGAAGTCGTGCCAATTGCCAGCCGCTGCCGGCCAGCTGCCATCGGCCAGCTGCCAAATCAGTCGCTGCCGCCATATGCCATGCCATATAGCTTCCGGTGGGGGAGGAGATGTTATTTGAAATTTGAAATTCAACTTGACAATTGGGTTATGGAAAGTATGTCAAGGTCATCCAGAGTAAGTTTTAAAAAACCCTATCCCGCTACCACCGGAGTAATAGTTCGGAGAGTGGAACTAACTCTGGCGATAGCGGGATAGGTATAGAATTAGGTTTGTGAATTTTATTTGTGAAAAACATACAATCAATGTGTGACAGCAGTGTTTAAACAGGTTGAAGTTTTGTTATGAACTACAGAGTTGTAAACACAAACACCGACGACGATGAGAAGGTAAACGCAGAGTCCCCAGATGATGTATTTAAAAAGTTTGAACAAACGTAACATCTCGAGTTGGTTTTCCCGTTCCATTTCCAATCGTTTGATTTCCAATTTCAATTTATCCTCTTCCATCCTTGTTACAAATGGAACTTCATCCATCATATCCATCATGTTTGTGTTTTTTTGAAATTTTGAAAGAAGCGATGTTGATAGTTGAAGAGGCGAGGATGGAATGAGAGTTAAAAGAGGGAAATGTCGGTTAAATAAAGAAGTGGTGGGGGGAAAGAGCGTTGTTACATAGAAGCGGTGGGGGAAAGATGCTGCTCATCATTTGCCTCAGAAGTTGTGTCCGACTGTAGAGGGGTAAGAGGAGTAGTATTTAGTAAACTGTCTTCATCAGAACTTTCAACCTTATTACAAATAGGACAAGCGTAAGTTATTTCCAAATTCATTGTAATAGCGTTAAATTTATCTATAATTTCATTTAAAGCATTAAATATTTCTTGTAAATCATCTTTTGAGTTTATTTCAAAACTAGCATTCATTCGTGCCAATGGAGAAGTGTTCATCGTTAGAGAGTTAGCAATCGAATGAGGATTAGCGCCTAGGGAAGGGGGCTTATATAATGGCGACCTTGAGCAGGTGTTTAGGGAGGGGGGCTTTCTAGGGAGGGGGCTTCTATATAGGGGACCTTGAGCTTATGATTGAATAAAACGTTTAGTTCTTCTTCTTCGTCTTTTAATTCAATTATTTGAACCGAAGTAGTTGTTTCATCCTCTTCACTCGATGAAGAAAACAATTCTCCAGGATTTAAATATTGAACTACAATTCTGAACCATCTTATAGGATATTCGTCAATGACAGAAAGTAAGTTTTGAAACAATTCTTCCATCTCCTCCCTGTCAGTTATTATATGTTCAAACTTGATAAATTTTCCTTCCATGTTGTTAGTTAGAGTGTTGGAAGTGGAATGATTTAATATTATATAAAAATTAGAACTAATGGTGGGGGAAATCTCAAGGTCATCCAATTGAAGTTTTAAAAAAGAGTGTAAAACTGAAATTATACATTTGATGGTTCTACAGGATCGGAACACCAATCTGATCTGTATTTACATCTTTTTATCATATGTGTACAAAAATCATCTTGATGAGACTTGGTGCGTTGACAATGAGCAAGATCTAGAGGGTGAAATTTGAAACATCTTTGAGGACAACATGTATGAAAATATCTTGATTTGTAAAATTTGAAAGTTCGCAATTCCGGTGGCGGTAGTTGTTTTGTTTTACATTTGCAATAACAAGATCCGAAGAATTCACATTTAGTACAAGCTAACCCATCCACCATCATTGGTCCTAAATCTGTACACTGTTGTTCACAACAGTAACGAGGTTTGTACTTGTATTTTTGCTCTTCCATGTTGACGCTGCGGAGTCTAGTGAAAGAATAAGATTGTATAGTGATGAATAGCGAGTTTTATGTACTATGAAAAGTGGTAGGGGTAATTTCAAGGTCATTCAAATGGAGTTTTAAAAAATTATACCTTACAAGTGTAAGGATTATTGAAATTTAGGAAGTTTGTTTCTGTTTGTTTTCTTCAGACTTTTTTTCTCTCTCCGCCTTAGCCATAGCAATAAGTTCTTCTGTTGATAGTGGATGTACTTCAGGAAATTTTAAAATTAATTTAGCTTGATATCCTTCTTTAGTTAATACATCTAAATCTTGAGTCATTTGTTCAACAGTGTTATAATCCTTTCCATAGATTTTCCCATCAAGTTCAATCATCATTCTGTATAACATTTTGTAGAATAGATCTTGTTGTGGCGAGAGCTGAGAAGCGAATGATTATTTATCAAACTGTTACATCCTTTTTATGAACTTGATATTGATCACGTGATTCCTTAGTTGTAATTTTATTTATTAAAAGTTATTCAACATTGGTAATACTTCTGGAACTTGACGTTATGTTGACCAGCTGGCGATGAAGAAGTTGTAGGTTGTGTAGAAAAAAATATTTCATCATCGCAATATTTTGTTTTAGTGAATATCCTTGTATTATTAGCACTAACATCAACAGTTAAGTGATAACCACCGGTAAGTAAAACTCGCATTTCGTTAGTTAAATCTTCAAGTTGTTCAAAAGTAGTTATGGTGTTGGTATCATAAGATGCACACTTAACCTTTAGGGACATGTTGAAGTTTTGTATTTAGTGATAGAGAGTGAGATGTGTACGGTACGAAAGGTAGTCGTAGACTGATGAATTTAACAAGTTGATTTTCACTTTTATTATCACACAAAATTGGGTCAAGGTCATCCCATGGAATTTTTAAAAAAAGCAACATATTGTAATGTACAAACACATTACAATATGTTGCTTTTTTTTATTTTTTTTTAGGTTTATATCATATTTATTGAGAAACAAATACAAAGAAATATTTACAATCTTATGTACAAACTAATCAGTAGTAGGTGTTACATGAATTGTAAGTTCAGTAGAGTTGTTTCCACTTGGTCCATGTGATACCAAATAGAGTGCGCCGGGTTGAATTATACGAAGATCTTCATTTTGTAGTAGTTGTACGAAGCGCTTTGGTAGGAAGATTTGAAATTTTGCTTCATCACCAATTGTATAAGGTGCCTCGCTTAATGTGCAATTTATAGCATCACCTACTGAAGTTTCCATCTTCTTTATTGTATGAATGATGTAGTGTTTTTCTTCTTTCAGCTCGGAACATTTCTTTGTAGGTAGGATTGTTGATTTTGAATAAGCGTTGAATTGTTCAACTAAATTTTGAAGTAAGTTGTTTGATGCCATCTTAATGTTTTTGCTGATGCTAATCTTCTTGTTAATAAGAATATCCGTTGGAGATGTTGTCTCTTCGGAGGTTCGAGTAATACTCATGCTGTGTCATGGTAGCGCTTTCACTTTTATTATCGAGACTACCCCCACCACTGACACTACCCCCCACCACTGATGCTACCCCCACCACTTTGTTGAAGGAAATTATTCAAGCGGTAGGCATTCTTCAAAGCACACTGTGACCTTCGATGTTTAAAACTTTTTGATGAAATACAAAGTTCATTAAAGTAGCATTGGAAATCTCTATCTATTATTGCATTTATCACTTCATTGCTTGTAAATGATTGTATCCAATTTGCTTTTTCCAATCCTCTTGTGTAGATAGTTTTAAACTCTTTACAATAATGATTCATAATATGCGGCATCATGTTATAATGAATAAAACCTTCATCCCATTTTAAGTTATGAAAATGTTTGTTTAACCATTTGTTTGTAACTTTCGCTTTAGTTGTTAGTTTATTGAATGGAAATGGAGGTTTGAACAAGTAATGATAAATTACAGATGTGTTCATATCCAAAATTACTAATTCTTTAATAATGAAATTTCCATCATTCCCTCGAAAAGCTTGAAATTCAATTATACCTCTTTTAACTTCCATTAACTGTGATGCAGTAGAAAACGAAACCCGTTTGTTCATGATGAAGTCTCATCCACAACTGACTGTTATTACAAACACGATTGTTCTTCTTTTATTTCTTGCGCTTCTTCGTTTATATTAAAATTGGTGTGATAGTTGTTTAATTGTCTCCACATATCCACTTCTTGAGGTATTCGATTAAAAATTGAAGTATCCACAGGACCATATAAAATTGGAATGAATGGCTGTCTGTCCAATGTATCGATTAGATAATCTTTAACTATTGTACTTGAAAATACTAGTTGTTTTAAGTATCTAGTGACAGGACCGGTAGTACAACTTAAAGTGTAAAATTCTTCTTTAGTGAAATGTAATTTCACATCATGTCTAGTTAAATCTTTAAAGCGAACAACTTGTCCCCCACGATGTTTGATTATATCAACTTCAATATTTGATTCTAATAAACTTAATCTTGTTCTTTTTCCAAATGTGTTGTTAGTTAAATAACATTCCAAAAGATGTAAATGTTTCATTAGAGAATCCCAAGAAGTTTCAGTAAAGATAACCATTTTACTTCCTTGATTTAACATAACAATTGGTGAATAATCCAATGATTTTACAATTCCAACAGATATACTTTTTGTCATGCATGAAGAAATAGGGTAGAAAATTCGAAGAAATACTTCTGTTAAAATATTTGTTGTAATGTTAACTTCAACCTTTTTTCTTTTTACTTCTTTTTCATCTTCTCCTTGTTCTTCTTTCTTCTTATGTTTGTTAAACTTGAGGAATTCATCCATTTCTTGTTCAACTTGCTTTTCTATATCAGAACTATTTTCATCCATTAGAGGTGTATTTTCTTCTCCGTTAGTAGAATTCATCTTGCGAACGATGTTTCCCAAACGACGGTTGAAGATAGAATGAAGTTTCTACTAGTTAATTTCCTGCTTTTATATTTTTTGTAAAATTCTTGAAATTTATACAATTACATAACTGTTTATTTTCAACTTGTGTTTTATAAACAAAATTCTAACCTTAAAAATTGAGGAAGATAATTCTAACCTCAATATTTTGCAGTAGTTGTACTAATATTTTAAAGTACATTTTTCACTATTCCGGTCAGTGGTGTGTAAGTAACTATTTTATCATGTAGAATTAGACAGTATGCCGAAGTTCCATCCGCTACTGGTTCTTCAAATTCCATTTCAATTTTTATATCCACACTTGATGATTTTACTGATTCATTTTGTTTTGAACAATCGATTACAATTATTGGAGCTTTGGAATAATACTGATCAGGTGATAATAGTGGTGTATTAGTCTTTCCATAATATGATGATTGAAATCTTGCATACATATCATATAAAATGGAAAAACGTTTTTTGCTAAACATGACATTTAAATTGTCATATGGAAAGAATTGAGAGTTTAAGAAAACTTTACAATTCTTTATTTTACAGTGATCAAATTGACCAGCATTTGCAGTAATAACATCTTTTCGCTTAGTTTGAAAACCGAGTATTATGTACCTTGCACGTTCCAAGTAAGTTGATGTTTTGACGGTCCATGTTTGTCGTTCTGTTTGAGGTAATGTAGGGTATTCATGAAATTCCCAACTTCGGAATGGCATTACAATGTCACGGTCAGATTTTAACTTTCTTAACAATACGATTCTATGTTCATCAGCCAATCTTACATGAGGTACTCTCCAAACAACTTTATCCAATTGTAGTTGCCATTCCAGTTTATCTTCCGTAGTTGCAGGGTCTGCAAGTATTAAGTCCTTATTAGTTGAAGATCTGAGTAATACTAATTCTTGTTTAACATTTATTATAACCCTTTTGTAATCTTCAGCAAATCCTAAAAGCAATCGTAAAGGTACATGAAAATCAAAATGACCGTTGGAAGCAGGTGTTATAGTGTCTTTATCAGGAGCAACCCATCCGGCAGTGACTATTGAATTCTTCTCATGTGGTGTTAATGATGTTAATCCTTTTAATGTAGTTGTTATACCAACCTTTTTTGTTGAATCAACTGTCACCCCTGATATCTCATATCTTATTTCATCAAAATGATATGCCATTGGGTTATTTATAAAAGGAACTGTTGAAGCAGTTTTTCCATCCAATTTTAATACCCTTCCTTCGATGTACAAATAACTTTCACATGGTAATGTGTAAATATCTTGTTGTTGAATGGGAATTCTTATTTCATCATTATTGTTTAATTTTGATGAAGTGTAAGGGTTGTGTGTGTGATATTCCTTCTCCCATAGTGTTTCGTCGAATGTCGGTCCTTGAGATATATCCAGGATATCCATCGTTATTAAGTTTCAATCCAATCTTTTGTAGAAAACGAATGTTGTCTGATGTTAACTCTTCCAATGTCGAGGAGCTACTGAGCTCCCGACTCTTCCGTTGTGGTTTAAATGATAATCCCATGTTGATTTTTATGTCGCCGCTCTGATGTGTATTCGTATAGTAATTGTTTCTCCTCTAAAGTCAACACTATGACCGTCTTGATCCAATATGTTCAGTACGATGTCTGAAATGAAACTGGTGTTTAATGGTAGGTATATCAAGTTTTGTGGCTTCTCAACAATTTTAAAACCTGGAGCAACTGTTGGATAAAATGTATGTAAGATATGCTGATTTACTCCTTCTCTATATGATCCATGTATAATATTACATGTTACATCAATACTATTTACTTTTAATATTGTAACAGTTGTATTACCTGAATGAGTAGTTCCAGGAGTTAAAATTTTCTTTTTTGTATCTGTAAATCCAAGTAAACTGCCAATAGAGTTTTCCATTCCGACATCTATATAATATTTTGAAGTTATTTCTGCTTTTAAAGTATTATTGTTTCCTTTGATTGTGATATTATCTTCTCCGAGTTTTTTCTGTAATAATTGGTTTATATCATCAATTTCATAAGCTCCAGTAGGAAATGTAATTATTTTTAATTCTGAGTATTTTCCTGCAGCATCCTTAGTTTCATAATAATGTAGTAAATTGTTTTTTCCTTCTGTAACATTAGGAATTGAATTGTAGGTAGTCAAATCAAGTAATGCCGCTTCCCATAATCTTTCCTTGGATAAACGCAATGCTGGGAATAGAGTACTTTTTAATGTGGATGAATTTCCACTCAGTGACACTGTATACGATGACATCTTAAAGGTGACTGACACTTTTCGCTAGAAACTCCAAACATAAATGTCCACATATTTCAGTATTGTTAGGTTGTTCTCTTTTGTAATTGTAAAAAATGTTTTTGGAGTTTTGAAAATAATGTTGAAGTTCTTTCGGCGGTGGTAGATTGCCAAAACTGTCAAAGTAGTAAACGGTTTGTCCGAGCTTTTTATAGCATACCCAATGGGTGCCTGGACCATAGGTGGAATCCAAATTTACTATTCCAGTTTCATTTTTCCATATTTTAGTTGGTAATGCATCTTTCATAAAAACTCCTCGAAAGAATGGTATTTTCAAACATTTTACATAATCATTTAACTGATGATTAGTTAAGGCTTTATTTGGAATTATCAATTGATTCTTTTTATTTAGTACACACGGTACGGTCTTAGGTATAAACCTGCTCCATTTTTTACCATTGACCAAACAGAAGCCTTTTTTACTTTTCCTTTACGAGTTCTACGACGTCTCTTTCTAATATTTCCACCTTTTTTGGGAGCTCTTCTTTTTGCAGGTCTTCCTCTGCGACGTCGTCTTCCACCACCAAACTTAGCTTTTGTCTTCATGGCTGTTGTTACTGCCCAAGCCGCTGCTTTTTCTGCAATACTTGCGTCACTTGATTTTACTCTTTGCCAAGCTTTTTCTGCTAGAATTTTATCTGCTATTGATCTATTTGTTGAATCTTTAAACTTTGAATATGCTATATCGTGTTGTTTGCAAGCTTGATCTAATTTATTAATTCCAGGATCTCCTCTTGCTAAAGGTTTTGCCAACTTAGTTCCAGGTCCACAATATTGATAACCTCCAGGAATATGTAATTCGTATGGTAGAGCGTCTATCGCTCGATTTACAATAGCACCAACAGGTATCCGTTTAAGCAGGGATAACGCAGCTGAAGTTATACCACGTCCTCTCTTGTTGCTGTCTTGATGATGACTGAGTGATACAGCCTTCATTATGTAGTCTTATATAAACTGGCGTGTTTACTCCACAAGATACTTTACATAAATGAATAAGTTAGGTATAATTTTATATATTTAAACACTTAGTTATTCAAATTAATGATATACTGATTTATAATTCTATTTTTAATCCAAGCTTCCCGTTCATCGGGTTGAATTATCACATGACTCGTTGTACTAGCTATATGATTATGGGTATCAATAAGTAAATTGCCCACTATTCTTATTAAACAATCTAAATTTACAGCATCTTTTGGATGTTGAGGATCATGTAATTGCATAATACGTTTATCATTACATGTGTAAGCTGTTGAATCACTTTTTGATGTTTTTATGACTTGTCCAATAGTAGCAGCATCATTTGAATCTTCACCTGGTAAAATATTAATTATTTTTTTCATCTTTGCATCATATTGGGTCCCAAAGTGTTTATCCCAAGTTATTGTTTGTTTCATTGTAACACAATCATTTTCTTCATAACCAGGATAAATATCTTTTATTCTTCTATTACGACCATTGTATGTACCTAATGTACCACCACTCGCAATTAATGTTTGCACCATTAGAGGTACATCTGTATCTTTTATACCAAATCTTCCATTTGTTATTGTTTTATGTCCTGCATCCCATTCATCATTATTTCCTTGCATTAAATTAAACTTTTCATTTCCATGTATAAATTTATCTCCCCGCTTTAACACGGCATCTTCATGTTTTACAAAATTGGATGTTTCCTTTTTTAATTCTTTAGATAATTGTTCCATAGTAACAGCATCTTTTGGTTGAGAACCAAACTTTACATTTGTCAATGTTTTACCATGACAATCGATTCCATTAACATCTTGTAAAATACAGTTGTCCTTGATGTATTTTAGGTTTACAGCATCACCGTCTTCCTTTGGGTATCCAATGTCATTTATAATAAATTTATAAAAAGAAAATCCATGTTCAGTTTTTTCCGGTATTATAGAATGTAAATATTCTTTATTAACTGAATCCTTATTATTTTTGGGATTTCCCACATTGGTTATTCTATAATTTCCAGCATCATATGTTTGTCCATCTTTTAAGTTGTTACCCCATTGCAATTTTAAAGTATTTGAAAGTTTAGATAATAAGTATTCTTTAGTAATTGCATCAGAATCTTCAGTTGGTTTACCAACATTAATTAATCTATGTGATTTAACATCGTAAGTATTCTTATGTAATTTCAATGATGTTGAAGTAGCTTCTTTTACTGTCTTTAAATTTGCTCCATCGGTATCTTCTTCTGGATCTTTAACTAATTTTAGTCGTTTATTATTTATGTTATAGTCACCTCCAGGTGTTTGCGGTAATCCGCTTCTTTTTCTGTCTTCTCCAACTTGCACTCCTAATGCGGAGTAGCGTCCGAACTTGTCGACGCTCATGTTAGAACTGATAAATCTTACACTTGCAACTTCTTTATATTCGCGGACAATTATACAACTATGCCGCGATTTTTAAGTTCATCAACTAGAGCCACCCATTCATTATTTAAACCAGTATGACCGGCTTCCATAGCTTCATGCAATAGTCTCATTCTGTCAACTAATTTATTGATGTCGTTGTAGTAGATAACATTTGTATTGTATAGATTTTTCATTAATCCTTTACCAGATGTTGAAGTATCTCCTTTACTCTTTTTACCATGTTGTTCAAGAAGTGATAAATCCATAAGTGATAAAGATTTTCTTTTTAATGGTTGTCTCACAGCCGGTGTGGTACGTAATGTTGGTAATTTTCGTGGGGGAAACAATTTTTTTATAACAATATTATATTTTGTTGCACGTGAACGATTAATCATTGCATCCTTTGAGTAGTTTCTTTTATGAGCGTTAGTATTTTGTAAAATTTCTTTAAAAGTATTTAAATCTTTTGCTGAATATTTTATTGGTATATTTTTAAAAATTAATTCATATAATCCTTTTGTTCCTTTATATCTATGATCACCAATAATGATATAATCGTCTTGAGTTACTTCAAGCTTAGAGTTACCAATTTTCAATTCATTTCCATCAATTCTTGCTCCATATACATGTGATTTACTTAAATTTGGATTTGATTTCATGTCATGTAGCATTTTCATTATATATTTTCGTCCAAGAGGTCCATGTTGTAATATATCACTACTCAATTGAGTTAAATTTGGAATAGATTGTTCTGCTTCAGGTATTGGCTGTTCTTCCTTTTCAACAATTGATTCTTCTTCATTTTTTGTTTCTTCTTGTTCACTAGCACTTGTATATGAATCATCATCATCATCTTCTTTTTTTAATGCTTGTACTTCTTGTTTAGAAACTGGTAGTAAAACATCTCCTTCATAACGAGGTTTACCAATAGTTTCTGATATCTGTTTTAAAGGTTCCGTGATAGGTTTAAATGTATTCTCTAAAAATTCTTCTCTTTCACTTAAACCCATCCTTAATGCACGATTCTTTATCCTAATAGAATCACTGAGTGATTTTATTTCTTTTAATAGTTTTTCTTGATTCACCATGTTTACACTGTGAAGTTCAACGTGTTACTAGATGTAGCATAGGTAGTTCAACGTATTAATACAAATTTATCCAATCCTATACGATATCTACCATTTTTAATATCTTCTTCTTTCATAATAACGAGAAATCCATATTTTTCATTCCATGCTTTACCACACATTTCTTTAAATTTATCAAATGGCATATCCGCATTAACATGATCATTATATATATGCTTTAAATTTGTCTCATCTTGCTTAAAGATGATCAACATATTTGCATTGTCTCTTATAAGTTGTTTTGGAATTTTACTGTATGTTTGACCAATATAAATGCTATCAATATTATTATGTCTTCCCATAGCAAAATAATTTCTTATAGTATCATGATTTTCACAAGAAACATCGTCAAATATAAAAATGGAAAATGGTTTTGCTTCACCTGGTTGCATTATTGTTTCACTAGCATTAAACTTGTAGAAATTCACTTCAGGTACACTTGCAAGTATTTTATCTAATAATTGATATTTTGGTTGTTGCAATGATTTTGAAAAAATATATATATTGTTAAAGCGTAAACCTTTAGGATTAGTTATAAGGTTAAAGACAACATTAGTTTTTCCACAATTTGAAGGACCAGTTATTAAACATCTTATAGTATTTGGTAGTAATTCACCATGTTTACCATGATTTAACTTATTATTGTCAACTGTCAATTCATCAATATTATTAATATTAAATCGATCTTTTTGTTGTACAATCTCCATCTTGTTTAAAGGTTAAACACATAATGAGCTATTTAATAACTAAACCAAGTCTTTTGAAGGAATCCAAGAGTCTTCACTTTTATCAAATCCTAACCACCTAACTTTAACCATATCCTTTTTCCTTTGTAAAACCTTTTCAACAAGATATACATCACCAACTGTTGATTTTAACAACTCATGTCCATAGAATCCACCTTGAAGTAATTCACCCTTATTATCCTTTAAAATGTAAGTTTCAGGTATAGTTGGTTGCACTTTATAAATTGTAAATACTTCATTAGTCCAATTTGGCAGATATCTTTTACTAAATACACCTTTGTATTTGCTTATACGAACTTTATCATTAACCTTAAACTTTTTTGTTTGTAACTTTTCTATTTTTGGTGTTGTATTATTTTTGATGCGTTGTAATACAATTTTAGCATTAGCACTGTTTACTTGGATAGGTTTCATTCCAATGGTGCGATGATATTTGTTGTTATACTCTTTTATAAGTTGTGGTAATATGTCATACCACACATATGATCCTCGTTTTGAAAATTGTTTATACATAGCTCCTTTTAATGTTCTATTAAATCTTTCAATTATTGAAGCTTTAACTTCAGAATTTGTAGAATAATGATTTATTTTATATTTTTTCATCAAAGCTCCAAAATCTTTATTAAAATATTCTTTTCCATCATCCGTTTGTAAATGTTTAATTTTAAATTTATTTCTTTGTATTGTTGTCTCCATAGCTTTGGTAACACTTTTACCAGTCTTGTCCTTCAAGGGTAAAGCATCAGCTATTTTAGTAAAACAGTCTATAATTGTTAAAATATATTTAAATCCTTTGTTTAATTTACTGTGTGGTATCATTTCAATAAGATCAGCTTGGTAAAGATCATTCATTCCTTTAATGATTGTACTTCTTCTTGGAAATCTTCTTCTTGCTGGTTTATGTAGTTCATTTACAATCTTATCCTTTACACTTTCCATCTTAAAGTGTTGCTTGCACACTGTTTGTAGAAATACTGATCCATACAATGGTTTATTCTCTTATATATAGTTGAAATATAGGTCAAGGTCATTTAATATTAGTGTAAAAAAGAGGGAACATGGCATTGGGCTTGCCATGTCCCCTCTTTTTTACGGAAAGGAAAAAGGAAGAAGGTAAAGGACGAAGAATAGGTTTACTGGTCGATAGGGTTTAAGGAATAGTGGCCAAATGGTAGAGTATTAATTTTATCTTCTAAAATATGTCGCTTGTCGTCTTTGTAGCTTAATGCCCACTTTGTTTGTTTGACACTAAAAAGTTGGTGGTTATAACTTCTAATAGTGTTAAATGTTGCAGTTGTTTCAACATTTTCAAACAAACATCTTTTATAATGTTGAAACTGTACGTTCTTCTTTAGGAAAGATGTCTTTATTCCTTTAGCTTTTTTTGTAACTTGATATTCGTTCCTTTCATTTATGTACAGTTGAAATGAATAGAGTTTAGACATTAATGCTACAATTTCCATCATCGGCACACCATTTGTTTCATCTTTAAATTTTCCCAATACTTTTTTGTTTTTGTCATAGTCGTAATTTGGATGGTCCTTAGGATAATCGGAAAAATCAAAATCATCTTTATATACAAAGGTCCGTAAATCCTCATACATGTCATTTGTTTTAATCCAGTAAATAAGTGCATCCGTATCCATATATGCAATACCAATGTTATCTCTTCCATAATAATTAACCATCTTCTTATAATGAAACTCGTACATGTGTGTTTTAGAAATATCCAATATTGACATTCCAAGATATAAAGGACGATCCAATAGAACTGATTTTTTGTTCATAGAAATGACGACAAGATTTTCATTTATAATTACGGATGAACCAAAGTTTGGTTGTTGCACTAGTTTCTGTAATTTTACTGGATCAGTTACTAATTTGATATTCTTATGTTTCCTTTTGTTTTCTAAAGTCTTGCCAAATATTGCATTGTTCATCAGTTTGAAGAAATCTTTTTGAAAACTTGATGTAGCAGCAGCTCTTCTTCTTGTGTTGTTGTCGATGTACGGTTTCAGCCAACAAGATTGAGAGAATTGTAGTATTCGATTAATTTTTGTAATTTTTAATCCCAAGTCTAAAGCCTGTTGTATCATCCAATAATGTCCAACATACCTAGACTTATTGTTTAAAGTCATTAATAATTTTGGCCATCTTCCAGTAGGGGAAATTTCAGTCTTTGGAAGAAGTGGTAAATCGTAATGATGATCATGAAGATGTTCAGGATATTCAAAATCGACGTCAAAAATGTAACCAGTTTCACCATGCTTTGGTATATCCATTATGTTTCCAATTGATTCTGGATCTATCCATTTAAAATTATCATATGGAAGGGGATTTGACATTGCCCATCCGTATAAGTTATTTGCATCGAAATAACCTAGAAATGTTGTTGGTTTTGATGCATCATAATCGGGCAGATACTTATTATTAGCCTTAACATGTCTGGTTACACTTTGTGTCAATCCCCCTCGAACTCCTGATTCTAACATTAAAACCATATCTATATCAGTAAGAAGTTGTAATTTACAATTTGTTTCTTTCAACATGGCTTGCCATGCTAGTCCAGGTGAAGTGTATGAATGAAGAGGGTCCAATCCATATGCTGCAAAACATGTATTTCTAAATTCTTCCATTATATCACATAATAAAGTTACATCTAATTTAACATAAAAATCTGAATATTCTCCCAATGTTGTAAATCCTAATTCATTCCATACTTTACATGCATGATCATAATCCTCTTGAGATATGTCCATGTCATATAGTTTACTTTTAAATTCTTCTTTTGGCGGAAGTGATGTTTCATTAAACTTTTCTAAACTGTCTATATAATCATATGGGAAAACACCTTTCCGAAGTACGAGATCCAGTTTGTCATTACTTACAATCTTCTTTGTTTCAATAAAATCTTGTTTCCTTAAATTTTCAGAAAGTTTAGACAAACTCGACGGCATAAATCGGTAGGAGTCTAAGAATCTTAATTTGACATTTCCAACTGTTTTAGAGAAACTTATAAATTTTTCTGAAGTTTCAGCCAACACATCTATCGAACCATCGTCTCTTCCTAATTCAGGTATTATAAAATGAGCATCATACCCACTGAGGTTATGCAGAACCACAGGAATAAATAGTGGTAAACGATAGCTCAAATTACATTTATTACAAGCAGCACCCCTGTAATAACCTGTAAGGTGGTCATGATCTTTAACTTTATAATTGTCAATGGTAAATTCATTTTTACATAAGAAACAATGAGTTGCATTTTCATGTTGAATTTCCTCTTCTTCCTCCATCGGTTTCATTGGTATGATATTTGTATATAATCTTTGTACATTTTCAGCTATTAAATATAAATGGTCAAGAAATATTGTTTCCACATTTTCACCACGATATACTAGAGGTTCTGAAGTTAATCCATATTGGTTTAAATGTTCTTCTGATAATGTTGATTTAACCATTAAACAAAAACTATTTGGTTTATGCATTTGATATTTGACACTTTTTCTAGCTTCACAATTTTCATCTTCTATAGGAATTAGTGTTGATTCAAAATCAGCATATACAACTATAGGGATACGATATTGATGATGAACTTTTTGAAATGTAACAAATGCTCTGCTTTCTGAAGGTAAAATAATTTTTGCTTCATAATTATTGTTACATAATCTTTTGTGCTCTTGTAACCATTCCATTCCTTGTCTTCCTTCTCGTTGGAAATTAAAACATCTTTTGCAGATCAGCTTTTTGTTTCGATTTTTTGAAAGTTGTTTATTAACAAGAGAGTCAAATTTCTTTATATACACATAATGAGATACATCTCCTTGTGTTAGTAGTAGTAAATCTGTATGATCTGCTAGTTCTTCTTTAGCAATACGTAAAGGATAAACTTTATTTGAACTATCTAATCCAAAAACATTAATAGATGTGCCGGGATTTTTCTTCTCAAATTTTGATATATCTTTTAGTGATACAGGATAACTAATTCCTTGAAAGTTATATCTATATCTTTGATTTTCATAGTGCTGGTTTGGTTCATTACAATGATTTGGTACAAATTTACATGTCATCGCATATCTAAAACATTCGTTATCTTGATTTTTCACATTAACACATGATCTTGTATCCTCAATTATTTTTGGTAAACGAATATAACTAGATCCCATTAGTCCATATCCATGTTTATGAACTCTTATATTTAATCCTTCAATACTTATAAGACTCCACCCTGATCCTCGTCCTTCATGTTCCTGAATTTTAGTTAATATTTCTTCTATACATTTTTCAACTATTGAATCAATGTCTGAACTTCCTATGATAGTTTGATTTTTAGTTATAAATCCTCTTGGTGATAATTCTTCTTGTACATTTATAAACATAGCTTCTAGTAGTAATCCAAATTTGAGAAAATTTAATCTTTTTAATTCTTCTTTTAAAGTTCTACTGATAATTGGTTTTGCTTCTCTAATAAATTCTTCTAAGTTTAAATCTTCATTTTGAATCTTATGATGCATTACTACCTTTCCGGGTAAAGCTGATACTTGTAAATTTGGTAAAGTTGTTGTAGGTCTTGCTGTTATTTCATTTTGTTCTTCTTGTTCTTCTTGTTCTTCTATGTTGTTGTGAATTAGTTCCTTATGTATTTCTAACAGAATATCATCATTAAACGATTCCAAACATTTATCGCAATGATACATGTTTGGTGGTGTTCACTCTTCAAAATTTCGCCAAGAAATGAAATGAGCTCTCCCTTTCCTTCTTTTATAATAGTTCCCCCACTACTATTTCATCTTCTTCTTCTTCTTCACTTTCAGAAGAAAACAAACGTCTTGGACAAAATATTAATCTTCTACAAACAGATTCTTCATTAGTATTCTCTATATGAATTGGAGTTTCAATATGTATTTCTTCATATTCAAATGATGACGAAGACTCTGATATTACTACATCCATATCCAAATTTTCATTCTCCACATCATTGGCATTTTCTTCTTCTGATGTTGTTACATCCACATCCATATCATTTATAGTTTCTACTTCTGAAGTTTCGCTATTATTTTCATCTTCTTCCATATTTAAATCCTCTAATTGAATTTTATACAATATTTCAATCATAGATTTCCTTGGATAATCGGTGTTGTCCACAGGAGCCATTTCCAGTAAATGAGGAATAACTGTTTTTGATCCGGCTTATATGATATTTTGCTAAGTATGTCAAGGTCATTTTTGATTAAGCGAGAACTGGGAATAGATCACTAAGCAGCATGATGATTCATTACTACAAAGTGATCTATTCCCCATTCTCTAAGAAGTGTCCAATCAATAACCAAAGTCCAAGTTCATTTTTTTTGTTTTGTTTAATTTAAGTCTTTTACATCTTCTTCTTTTATTACACAATTTATAGGTTCATTGTTCGATGTTTCAATATGTTGTTTTATCTTGTGCTCCAGCTCTTCTATTCTTGCTTCCTTTATCATTAATTCCGATTGTAAGTAACTGATGTAATCAGCCGCCATGTCTACCGTTCTTGATCTTATTTCTCCTAACTTAACACCAGGAATCAATCTCTGTAGTATGTAAAATCTCAACCTTATTCTTGACTCTCTTACTTTAGCCATTTCTCGAAATCTTTGTTTTCTATCTTCTTCTTTGCTTGTGGTCAAGTCCATACTTCTGACAAGTTTACTTTCAGAGTGATTCCTCTACAGTAGGCTTCTCCTTTATACACTTTCCCCCACCATTTTCAATTTCCCCCACCCTACTAATGTAGGTCAAGGTCATCCAATATAACGCGAGAACGAGGAATAGAGCACTAAGTGGCATGTTAGTCCATTACCACAAAGTGATCTATTCCTCGCTCTCTATTCTACATCTACTTTTTTTCATTTTACTATTTTATTATTTTTTTTTTGTTTTTCTTGGGGGGAATGAGTGTTTACTTTTTACAATGTTCATTCTTCTTCTCCAACTTTTCAATTCTTTCTAACAATTCCAACAAATATGCATTGGTTGCTTGCAAAGTTTGTATTCTAGTACATCCCACTTTAATAGAGGGAACTGTTAACTGTAATTTTGTAAATTCTATCCTTTCTTTCTTGCACCTTTCTCTCATGTATGTGTTTTTCCTGATTCTTCCTGATTGAGCTGATATTAACTTATTACAATCCAAATGGGGTTTTGATACTTTAAATACTGATGTACAAAAATTAGTTGATGTTGTCGGCTGTTGATTTTCATAAAAATTTTGTGTTGAAGTAATAGTTTGCTGATTTCCATAACAATTTATACTTGAAGTGGCCGGTTGCTGATTTTCATACCAAATTGAACTTGAAGTACTAGGCAGCTGATTTTCATACCAATTTGAATTTGAAGTGCTAGGCTGATGATTTTCATAACAATTTGAACTTGAAGTATTTGGTTGATAATTTTGATGCCAATCCACAGATGCCAATACAGGTGTTGTGGAAGGATGCTCCATCGTTGTATAGAGTGAATTCTGTTCTACAATTTTGCTGGTTTTATCTCATTTCCCCCACCAATAACTTCTACATTTCCCCCACCACAATAATTTAAATTAGATACCAAACTTCTAGGGTCACATCCAAATCTTCTTCTTTTAAATATTTTATAAATGCAGAGCTTTCTGATGTTACATTAGGTGTGTTTAAATATGCCATTATTTTGTCATGACTTTCTTCATTGTGAATATAGCAATGTACATTTAGCAACTTTTGATTATCTTCTTTAGACTTGACAAATCCTGCAACAGAGCTCCAATCTTCATATTTAATTTTAAAATGGCAAACTTCGAACTGCATGTTGTTTCAACAAATGCTGCAACAATATTAAAAGTCTCTTCAAACAACCTACATTTATACAAGTTCTCAGACCACTTTATAATCCCCACTCTTTTTCTTCCCCACCTTCTTCATATGTAGAAGGGGTATCATGATTTTAATGCACTATACTTAATAAATTCAAACAAGTTTTGTGCACAAATGTTACATTTTTTCTTGACTGTTTCAAATTTCATCACTTGGCCTTTTACAAGGTGAACTAATTTACCTCCATCATCTTCAAATTGTTCAAAGTCTAAAACAGATGCTTTTCCACAATCATGACACATTTTTGTTCCATCTTCAAAAATAAAAGCAAGATAAATACCAAATCCACTATTGTCCTTCTTAAATTTCATGACCATTTCACGAATTGGTTGAGGTATTTCACATTTATTTGATGTTATTATATAACGGTAAAGAAACCCATTATTGATAATTTGTTGTAAACACAAAACTAACAAGCTGTCCATAGTGTTAGACTTGTACTGAAAGTTATATCCATAACTATCTCTTTATATGCTCTTACCCCCACCACTTTTATGTAGGTCAAGGTCATCGGATATTAAGCGAGAACTGGGAATAGATCACTAAGCGGCATGTTATTACATTACCACAAAGTGATCTATTCCCTATTCTCTAAAAGGGGTGCTGATAATTTAGATTCCTAAAATTTCTTTTCCTTCTTCTTCACCTTCTTGAACAGTTGTATTACCAGACATGTGTGATATTAATTTCTTCAATTCTCGATTTTCCATTTCTAATCTTTTCAATTTTAGATCTCTTGCTTCAACTTGTACTTTCAAAAATTTGATATAACTTCCAGCCCAGTGGAGAGTTTTCAATCTTGGTGCTCCAAGTTCAATTCCTGGTATTTGAAATTGTAGTCTATTAAATTCCATCTTCATATCTTCTCGGTCTTGTCTTTCTTTTTCTAGTCGTTTTAATCTTTGTTTTTCCCTGAAGGAAGAAGTCGGTACATGATGAAACATTTTGATCAACAATTTCTTGAAGAGTGAGCTTCTACACAGATAGTCAACACATTTATCCATCAAATTTAAGTCAGTAGTGGGGAGATGCCAATGGTGGGGAGACGTCAATGGTAGGGAGAGTTATACTAATGTAATGGTTATTTCTACCGTTACACTCGCTCCATTCTCGAAAATATATTTGTAATATGGTTCGGGATACTGTTCTCTTTCAGATCCCGCATGTTCTTGAATAAAGTTGAAAGCCAATTTTTTTGAATAATCATTGTGAAATACTTCCCTCACACAAACAAGAATTTTTTCTTCCAAAAATTTGACTTGAACTAATGGTATTTTGCTTACATCGTCCTTGTCCATGATAGGTAGCTTGTAGGTAAAAGTATTAGGTGGTAGTTTTTGTGGTTTATCCAGTAGAGAACAAAATTTCTTGTACAATTTCTCCTCAATGTCTGGAAAACGATGTATATCAAACAGATTGTAGTATGAAGGATCAAAAGGTATTTTACGAAACATCTTCGGTCACTAGTCTCTTTAAGACTGATCTCCTGCACAAATATTTAACACATTTATAAACATTCCCCCACCAACTTTTAACTTGTGGTGGGGATATTTTCCCTCCACTACTTCTTCAAAATAGTGGGGGTACCTTAGTCCAATTCAGATTCAGATTCAGAAGACAGTAAAGGTGATATGGGTGATTCCAATGATGAATCCAATATAAATATTTCAATAGCTTCCTTAATTATATCTTCATCACTATCATTTATCATTTCTTCAAATAGTTCTTGTTCAATCTGTACCATTTCTTCCTCTTCCATCATAGAATCATTATCAGTTTCGTCATAATTTTCCTCTATGTTTTCTTCCTGTATTTCATTTGTGCTTTCAAAAACATCTTTAACTTGAGAATAATTAATAAATGGAGTATCTCTAGACAACATATTTCTTTATTACTTCTTTTACTTCAAATAACAAACTATGCATTGCTTACTTAGTCTTATATATATATATACTCCTACCCCCACTATTTTTGCAAAACCAAGTAATAGGAGGGGGTTTATATCTATTCTTCTCTATCTAGGTTATATTTCATTGCTGTCACATCTACTATAATTTTCTGCTCTTCAACTTTATTGCGAATAAAAATTGTCCAAGGAAATAGTTCATTAATATTGTTAATTGTTACTTTTATACTATACAAAATTTCAAAATGTTCTACTAATGAAACAAAAACTATAACTCCTAGCTCATTGTTTGCCATAATTTTTTCTTCAATTTTCATCCGTAAGTTTGTTATCAAACTCCATATATTAATATAATTGGCTATAAAACCATCAATTCTGGTAAGCATCTTCATGCCGCAAGGTGTAGGTACAGACTAGAAACTTGGAGGTTCATAGCCCGCCTTTTTATTAATTTTAAAAATGGGGAGGGGGAAGGAATAAGGATTGGGAAGGGATAGGGTGTATGGTGGGGGAAAGGTAATTTTTGTTATTACACTACTTGTGCAAGAAAATAGCCACCAGTGTCTACACCTTGTTCATAGCACTCCATCATAGATTGTGCCCACTGCAACATGCGGTCTCTATCATTTGGTGTGACAAGTAAAGAATGACTATCACCATACAATATAAAAGAGTCAATTCGTATATAACATCCTAAATTTAACCATTTATTAGCTTCAACCATAAACTTTTCTATTGTATCAAATGGAAATT
Organism: Neoaliturus tenellus; assembly: GCA_030545055.2. Taxonomy (NCBI): domain Eukaryota; kingdom Metazoa; phylum Arthropoda; class Insecta; order Hemiptera; family Cicadellidae; genus Neoaliturus; species Neoaliturus tenellus. The sequence continues at coordinate 34,142,384 of CM061535.1, forward strand.
GTGGATCAATTGCTATAACTTTACGTTCTTCACTAAGTTCAACACTATAATCATCATCGTCTTCACTCTCACTCTCACTACCATTATTTAAAATGTCTTCAGGTTGTACAAAAACATCGGAAATTTCGGAAGAATTAAAATGGTAATTCACATTAGGAGGCATTTTTTCAAACAAATAATATTTTTAAAAGGTGGAGAAAAAAATACAAGAGATGTACTTCACGGCACAAAGTGCGAGTACAGACTAGAAACCTGAAGGTTCATAGCCCCACTTTTATAAATTTTAAATATGGGGAGGGGGAAGGAATAAGGATTGGGAAGGGATAGGGTGGAGGTGGGGGAAGGGTAATGTGGTTATTAAGCCACTCTTGCAACAAAGTACCCAACACCAATGTTCAGTTCGTATGATCTCATCACATCGTCCTGCCAAGTAAGAATTTGTTCTCGATCATTTGGAGTTAGAAGGAAGAAGTTACTGTTATTGTAGACAATAGGTGAACCAATTATAATGTTGAATCCTAAATTTAGCCATCTATGTGCTTCAAAAATAAATCTTTCAACTACATCAAAAGGAAATTGTGTTTCTATAAAATATACTTTGAATTGTTCATTAATTTCAATTTCATCTTCACTGTCATCTTCACTTTCATCTTCACTGCTATTATCCATGTCTTCTATCACATCTTCTTCATGTTCTTGGAAAGCATCTTCTTCATGATGTTGGAAACCATCTTCAGGTGGTTGAAAAACATCTGCATTTTCTGAAGGATTAAAATTTTCATTAAAGTAAGGAAGCATTTTAAAAATAAAGATATTAAAACTGGCAGGAACAAAGCAACAAGAGCGGCGAAGCAACAAGAGTGGTGGAAGAAACCAGAATGAAACACTAGCCATAGCCGGCGCGTCTTTTATAACGGTATGCAAATGAGAGGGGTTAGCAGCCGGCCATGACCGGTCATTGGCCCGGGAGGTGGGGGAAGGAGTGGGGGAAGGAGTAGGGGAAGGAGTGGGGGGGGCCTCCATTTTTTCGGGGGGGGGCTCCATTTTTTCGGGGGGGGGGTCATTGACCTTTCAGGTCCGGTCATTGACCCTAAGGAGTGGGGATGGACACAGAACCCTCCTTTGCTTACTACTACACGGATCAAACTAGCCATGTACCAGAACTTATTTCTGCTAAGTCGCATGTAAGCTAAATAGCTTACATCCCTAAATTTAAGTCTTAGGTGGCCCTGAAAAGGGCCGTTTGGCTGGGTTTGGTGGACTGCTATGGAGCTTAAGGCATAAAAAAATTAGGGACTTCAATGTTATTTTCCAAATCGATTTCAGCAGGATCGGCTTGTATAAACTTGTACAAATTAATTGCACAAATATCGCATTTTTCTTCTTCTGGGATGATAAACTTGTATGACAAGTAACATTTGTATTCATAAATTCCACCATCTATTGTAAAATCCAATAATCCATTTCCTATTGCAGCCGAACCACATTCTGGACACATATTTGTTCCATCCATAAATTTATACTGAAGGTAATGAAAAACTCCAAAATTTTCCCTATAAAAAGAATACACTTCTTGACATAGTGTTAGTGGAAGGTTTCCATCTTCAAATGCAAGTTCCGCCAACACTATATTTGAAACTATCTGTCGCAAACATAATTCTAATAGAGTAGGCATGTTGCGGCAGTGGCCTCACGGATTGGAATGAAGACTCTGGAGTAGCTAGTATAACGGTTAAATGAAAATAGACAACCGGTCATGACCGGCCATTCACCCAGAGGAGTGGTAGGGGAAGGACTGGTAGGGGAAGGAGTAGTGGGGGAAGGGGGGGGGGTTCCATTTTTTCGGGGGGGGGGTCATTGACCTTTCAGGTCCGGTCATTGACCCGAAGGAATACAAACAGACACAGAACCATCCTTTACTCACTACTCACATTAAAGTAGGTCACGAGACTTAGAGTGTTAAAAAATAATGGGGGAGAAACACAACGCTATAACGCGTTGTGTTTCTCCCCCAGTATTTTTTTAAGCAATAATTTGGAGAAAGCTATGTGAATTTACTTGCTACGCCCCCACCTTGTAATACCATCCAGTTTGTGTCTGAGGAGATAGTCTTTAGAGTCTAACTCATAAACTGATTTCTCTTTGCGCAAGGATTCAATCACTTTAATATTATATCTTAAGCCGTTACAAGTTGCCAAAATGTGTTCGTTGTCAATAACACTTTCAAAAAAATAGACACAACCTCTCTTAAGCCTATTTCCTTTCACACCAATAATTTTAGATTGGTATTCAACAGTGGGGGTTTCTGTCACTTGTGGTTCACAAATGTGTTTTACGACATGTACACGGCAAAAACTTTCGTTTTTTACACATTTCCTCCCACAAGGTGATCCTTTCTTAATTCCCCTAGTAAGCATTTCAGGGCAAGTAGTGGGACGGCTAAATGCCCTACGACGCTCTTCTTGTAATAATTGAAATTGCTCTGAAGGAGCGGGTTTAGGAGTAGGTTTAGGAGTAGGTTTAGGAGTAAGTTTAGGAGCTGGTTTAGGAGCTGATTTAGGAGATGATTTAGTAGCAGATTGGGAGGAATCAATTTTGTGATAGGTATGATCTTTAGGTGTACTAAGTGGTGGGGTAGGAGGCAATGGTGATAGTGGGATAATGGGTGTGCTAAGACAATGAACAATGGTTTCAACAGAAGGGGTATTAGGATGGTGATGAACTGGCTTCTGCGGTGGCGGCATAGTAGTTGATGGTGGTGCGGAGTCCTTTGAAGGCGAAGGCGAAGGCGGTGAAAAAATACTACGAAGTCTAGAAGTGTTAGTTGGCGGAAGAATAGCTCTAGAAGTTGAAGGTTGAGATGCAAGTCGGTTCTTGTAGCAATCAGGAAGGTTTTTGAGGCGAAGAGTTTTCTTAGGTGCAGGAACAGCTGTAGTAGAAATAGAAGTCGAAGTAGAAGTAGTAGTCGGTAGAGAAGACATGGTTATAACTCTAAGTTCGCAGCGTAACGTCTGGAATCAGAATGAAACACTGGCCGCGGCTGGCTCGGCTTTTATAACGGTATGCAAATGAGAGGGGTTAGCAGCCGGTCATGACCGGTCATTGGCCCGGGAGGTGGGGGAAGGAGGTAGGGGAAGGAGTGGGGGAAGGGGAAGGGGGGGGGCTCCATTTTTTCGGGGGGGGGGTCATTGACCTTTCCAAAAGTGGGTCAAGGTCATTCAAGATTTATAATGATCCAAGGTGATGGGAACAGTAATACTGTTCCCACCACCCTGTTTGCCTAGCGGTTCCCACTCCCAACCCACTAGTTACGTTCTGCAAGGGAGGTCCCTGGGCCGTCCGCATCAAAGCGTAACTTCCCGTCCGCATCAAAGCGTAACCATTAATTTCAGGGAAACTGGAACAGTTAATGCAGAAACGCAACTCTAACCCCACCCAAACTAATCCCACCCATCATATTCCTAAACAAAATGCAAAAAAAAGTCCGGCTTGCGGATGTCCCACCCATTTTAAATGAAGTTCAACTGAACTTCTGAATTTACAGTTAATCTACCCCCTAACATCTAGCTGTAAGGCAAAACAAATGCACAAAACAAACATAAATTATTAGTACCAACACATCATTATTAAAAACCAAATAATTCAACACAACCAAATACCATCATTATTCTTAAAATTAATACACCTTAATGCTAAACACCTCTTAAAATTAATACACCTTAATGCTAAACCCAACTTATAACTAACATCGCAATGCGCAAATTATTTCTTAAATTAAATACACCTTAAAACTAAACACACACACACACATACCACATTGCATTAAAAAACGCAACATAGTAAAAGAAGTTCAAATATATATAGGCCTACTATATATTTGAAACCTCTTGCTGAGTCGCCAACAACCTTTCGCTATGAAAGTTTGTTGGCAACTGAAGCAAAGATATAGCTCCTATCGCTCCTCGGATTTTCAAATAGTGGGGGAAGTTGTTTCACTCCAGTACAGTGTTCAATCCAGTCCAGTTCACAGCAGTGTAAAAGGAAGGTAAAGAAGTGGGGAGCGGCGCATGCGCAACAACACAAAACCAAGGTTTGAGGTTAGAATTATCCATGTGCAGTAGCGCTAAAGTGAGTAATACAGGACTAGGCGCATGCGCATAGCATAGACTCATTCCCATCCGGACAACTCATTGCATGCGCAGCAGGTTTGAGGTTAGAATTATCCATGGCGGCTGCCATATTTAGTCTAGTTTCACCACATAAAGTCAACAACCGGTGGTGACCGGCCATTCACCTGGAGGAGTGGGGGAAGGAGTGGGGGAAGGGGAAGGGGAAGGGGGGGGTCCATTTTTTCGGGGGGGGGGGTCATTGACCTTTCCGATCGGTCATTGACCCAAAGGAGTAGGGATGGGCACGGAACCTTACTTCTCTTACTACTCAGGTGAAAGTCGGTCAACCAGTCATTCTATAAAAGTGGGTAGTTTATCGCGCCACAAACATTCATTGCCTTGCATCCGCTCAGTCATCATCTCTCATTAGTTTTATGTTATGACTACTTCGGTAACTAGGTTTGAGGTTAGAATTATCCATGGAATAAACTTCATTACTTTTAGCATTCATATTGTAGGTTAATTCTAACCTACAAAATTACTACTCCGGCATTTTCTTTTACACTTCATTTTATATCTCAGTCTTCTTTTAACTTCTAAATGTAACACATCGGTTACAATGAATACACAATGTTTAAAATTAAAGCTTTTGCGAACACAACACATATTACGAACTACTTCTAAACCTTCAATTTCAAAGTGTAAAACTAATTTAAATAGAGTTAGAAAGAAGTACAGTTTTAACCCATTATACTGTTCAACAACTTCTCAGGTTAATGTTGATGATAGTGTTATTTACGACATTTTACGTTCTATGTTACACTTCAATAACATTCAACTTATTACACCTATCGACTGTGTTCAACAAGTTTTTTTATTTTACCCCCACCATTCTCTATATAAGGGCCCCGACAATAATTCCTACTTCATTATCTTCTATGCTCTTCAGCTAACAACATCTCCACTCTAATTTGTACTACAATAATAATGGAGACCAACCAAGAAAATGTTCAAGTTCATGAAATATCACCAACAACTCATCCAAGGGAAAATCCTTCTAGAAATTCAACTTCAACAACTCCTCAGAACCCTGTACAAGTTCCAGATGTATCTTCTACAACAATAAATGATGTAGAAGCTATTCTTCAGTCCCTTGTCGGTTTCGACTGACCTGTATGACAATCATCGATAAACTGAACTCTTAGAGTTCAATCTTTTTTAAAACCCCCTCCATATGACCTTGAAGCAATTATCCCCTCTCCTTTATACACTAACTCCTACTTCAAAAATTAACACCATCTCCTCACCCCTTCTCCACCCCTTCATTTGATTTAGCCTCTCCCCACCTGAAGCTATATGGCATGGCATATGGCGGCAGCGACTGATTTGGCAGCTGGCCGATGGCAGCTGGCCGGCAGCGGCTGGCAATTGGCACGACTTCCGTTTTGAAAGTAACCAAACCCCACTACTAACGAAATATAAAGAATAAAAACAAATATATATCGTTATGTTTAAAAAAAAAAAAAAGGAAGATAGTGAAAATGCAAATAGATACAGTGTGGGTTCATGCTTATACCATAGAAATGAATAAGTTATAAATTGATTAAAAAGTGTAATATTCCTGATTTTGAGTAAATGCGATATTAAAAATCGCCTCATGAAGGTCTACAAACCAATATAACATCACATCTCTAATTCCATTTTTATTCGGCTTTTATATAATTATTTGGTGTTTGCCACTAATAATTTGATTTATTATTGCAATATTATGATAAACATTTTGAGTTGTGCCACTATTAACTTTAAATACGAACGAATTGTGGGTGGTTTTAATATTATTTCAGAAATTTTTACTAAAGTCACATAATTTTATCAATCCCTAGTCCAAATTCCTGCTAAATTAAGATTTAATAGTTAATAGTTGATTAACTTTAGACCGTTAGGCCTATAGATTAATTTGAATTGAAAATATTAAGAAATGCAGAGCGAACCATAAAGCTACAATCTTTATTTTCTATTTAAAACCTAGCTCACTTTTATTGGCTTTTAAATAAAGGCACTAAATGAGAGTAGGCGACGTGACGCTTTGCACGAGGAATTTTGGACCCACGAGACCCTCGATTCTGTCAGCCTCTAGCGGTAGCCGCTGAAACTGCTGGGCGAGCACTCTATGACCGTAGCCAATGAATAGCATATTCAAAGGCCTACATTCCGCGGCCAAATCTCCTCTCTCACCATCATCTGCCTGAGTCTTGGGTCTCACACCTACTGAATTGCAGCATAGTTTTTTTAGCCACAATGTTTTACATCGAATACTGAATGTTGTTTCTCGCCCCAAGTATGGTTGTGTAACAATACCAAACGTATTCAGGTAGTTCCTGCAATGGTCACTTGACTGCGCACGCAAAGTAATCGCTCTAACCCCCTTTCAAACAGAAGATATGTTACGGTAAATATGGTTAGATTTTGATAATTTTAATCATTTATCAAGTAGTATTATAGATGAAAATGTCTAATTTATTGACTGATTATCACGTTATTTTCATTAGTATTATTTTATTTGACATACAACATGATATCAATATATTATGGTGATTCTAGTTATATGGTATACAAATATTACCATAATATTGTATAAGTAGCTATTTCTATGGATTGCACGAACCGTAGTAACCATAGAACCGAACTGAAGTAGCAATTAACTAAATTGTGTATTATTGTATTGTTTATTCTATTTTAAACTGCACACTATATTTGACCTCTGACAATGGATTTTCCATGAATAAATAAATACTTAGTTTTAGTTATCTTAAGAAATACATGAATTCAGGTCAAGTTTAGGGGTTTGGACCACTTGTTCTAAAAGTGTTTATATGTACTCTTAACAAATATGCCACTGGCGTTGATAAAAAATATTTTTTGTGCATTAAAAACTACGTTTTTTGTTTGTTACACTATTAAACTTGAGGAGCGAAAATTTTGAGGAAACATGGAGGAGCTTCGCCATCCAAGGCTAGGAACAGAAACTCCAGATGAGACAATAGACCTCCATCAAACGTTGTGATTGGAGGCCTATCCTACCGGGACATCTACTAAGTTGGTATTTTTTCTAAATCAATCCATCATAAATGGTATCAATTACCTCTCTTTTGCTACTTTGCTACAAAGTACAAAAGTCTAGTTTCCATAGAATAACAAAAATAATGTAGTAAATAGCTTTTCAACTATCCTAAGGATAACTTTAAATTATTATTTATTTAAATAAAATTACTTATTTAAATTAACACTGTGGATAGTTTTTTACTCAATTAGTGAAAAACAAAGCTATATTATCATTAGAGACTCCTGTTATATTTAATTCGTCAAACGCGAGGGAAAAGTATTCATTAATTATTTATTATATTTTTTATTTCTTGGTTCAACAGTGAATTTTTGTTAGAGTAACGAATGGGGGAAAATAGTATAGGCGTTTTGGACTAAAACCTAAAAGTTTTGCCATTAGTAGTCTTTTTTTATCCTTATTGGTTATTGACTGAAAAAAATTTGTTTTAAAATATATCAAATGAATTTGATGTCACAAATTTTACGAGTGATACTCGATTAACTATAAACTATCTAAAACCTGTGAAATGTGTGAAAATAAAGTGTGCATATTGAAATGTAAAAGTGTTGAATCCACTGACAAAATTTGGTCTCCTAAACAGTAATCACAAAAAATATTCCCCCACACGCCTTCATAAACAGATAGGCAAAATAAACATTGCATTCGGGTTGCATACGCTTCCACTGCAGGCGTTGACCCGGCGCGGCCTTGGCGTTTGATAGTGCAAACTAACTGCTGTATCTAAGTGCACAATGTGGTATTTGTAGTTAAATTTATGCAGTTTTACTATTTTTGGGAATGGTACATATCACCCTGTATATAGCATTATCATATAAATATTATATACAGTACTATATTTATATCAATATTTCCAGCTTACTTCTGTAAAATAGACATCACAACTATAATAATATGTTATTTGAACTGCTGTATTGTAAGGTCTTTTTTAACTGTGGTAAAGCATGTAAATAAATAAATACTGTAAATCAATCAAATCTGCAATGATAACGTAATATATTATATGGTAAATCCGGGCAAAACATTGAACAGAAGTTAGGTACATCAAATCATAAAGATCAGTTAAACATAAAATATGGCCTAAGGTATTATTGTCCCTTTAAGTTTTATTTTCATTTCATTAAATGATATTAAAAATGGTTTTTAATTTCTGACCCAGCAGATCATACAACATTTTTAAAGAGGTTAAAGTAAACAATTTTAAATTAATTACTTATACAGTATCTTATAAAGTTGGATAAGTAAACTACAAGCTTGTATTTGCTCAAATTATAATATTTTACAACAGATTTTTATCCTAATTGAAAAGTTTTTGTAATTGGACCGGTTTCATTGGCTTCACTTATTCGTCTTTTTCAGTTTCATCATTTTACGATAGGCTTATGGGTTTTATATAATAATTTAACAACAGTCTGTTTTCTGTTAACCAATAATTCGCTTTTCTAAATACAGTAAACAATGAAATAGTAGGTCTTTAAGAGTCATCTTCACCTTTAGGCTGGTAGCCCATTATTGCGAAATCGGCAATGTTAACCATACGGCTCATATGGTTGCATACGGAGTATGCAGAACATATGGTATTTTATTCCCCTGTTTCGGACGCCGCTTTTCAACCGATTTTCCTTAAACTTGGTAAGTGTTTAGTTGAATAGTTAGGCCCCTCATACCTCGAAATTTCGAAAATTTAACAAATATTACTCTCCGTGACGTTGCAAAGTAACTAGATTTTCCTTAGTAATCTTATATTACTACTTGATGACCACATATAACTATTCAACTAAACACCTAACAAGTTTAAAGAAAATCGGTTGAAAAACGGTGTCTGAAACAGGGAAATAAAATACCATGTTTTACATTAAAAGCCAGGGGTGGACTGAGCCACCGGGACACCGGGAAAATTCCCGATGCGCCCTCCCCATTTAGGCGCCCCGGCGCCCCTAGGATGAGATTTTTTCATTATAAGGAATTGTAAAATATTCTTTGAAAGTTCAATATTTGTGAATTTTTATTTTTCCTAAAACGATTAATATGTGTTTGCACTTCATGACTTTCACATAATACGGCTGTCTTCATAGCCTATAAGTTGAATGTTCAACTTTGATAAATTGCTCCAACTGGGAACAGTGGGAACTTTTTTGTGTAGCAATGACTCGACATAGTTGGCTAACCTGGGCGCGACCATTGCGACGTAGTATGAGTAGACTAAAGGGTTATCTCAGGGGGATGATTTTGTTAAACCTTACACAAAGTGTATATTTGTATTTATTCTGGAATATGTACAATTTTGAATATAAATACGCGTATTAAAATAACTCTTGTAATCCATTATTTTAATAAATATACAATTTTAACAGGTTAGGAACGTTAGGTATTTCGACAGGTTAGGTATTTGCATTTTGCAGAAACTATGCAGTTTCCGGGCAATCTTCGTTACAATGACTTTCCTGATGATTTTTAGCACACCACTACACTTACAGGTTACCTGCAAACCAAGGATCTTGACTATGTTTAAGCATATTGAGGCTAGTAAGCTGCACTTAGGAAAAAAAGGCGCCTTTAGGATTTAAAAGGTGCTAGGTCCAAGTTTGCCGATGTCTTCAAAGCTGCAGAGGTCTTCGTCACTGAAATAACGAACAAAATGGAACGTTCATACATTTGACAGCTTGATCTATAACACAAGCTGTTCTATTGATGTTCGTCGAACACTTGTCGGGTACAGTTTCAAATATGGAAGAAATCATCATTGAAACAAAACTGCCTGGGGTGAGAGTAGGAAGAAGAAGAAAATGCCGGGGGAAACTTCATCAGGAGACGCCGCCTAATGGAGGACAGCAATCGCCGATTTGAAGGAACCGTTTTTAACTGTGTTATAGATCAAGCTGTCAAATGTATGAACAAAAAGTTTTCAGCAAAACAAAGTATATGCTTAGATTTAAAATATTTTGATCCCAAGCAGTTTAACAGCATTGACATTAACTCTTCTAGCTTTCAAAGGATAATAGAATTAGTTACCGATTGCGAGGAGGGGAAACTGGATGAGGAATTAGTATATTTTAATCACCGTGTCATCAGTTGTCGAAGCCGGTAAACATAACAGAACCAACCGGTGATTTTGAAGGTGAGCTCTCAGAAGAAGAATTGTTTTCCAACTTAAATGATGACGAATAAAGAGACCCAAACGTTTTGTAGTATATTCAGTGTAAAAGTGGTAAAAAATGCAATACTTGCTTCAAGTGTGCATTCGACATCTTACTTGAATACACAATGTTTTTGTTTTCAAGACTGTACACGAACCTTTTTAAAGTCTTTAAGTATATCTTTTGACATTAACAGTTACCCAAGTGTCATGTGAACGGCCCTTTGCAAAATTAAAATATATCAAAACAAGGCTCCGTTGAACGGAGTCCGTTCACGACTCACTGATGAACACCTTCAGACCTTATTTCTCATGAACATGGAGGGAGATATTCTTGTCAAGATCAATAATTATTAGATAAGACAAGCTGATAATAATTATTAGATATATATCTAATAATTATTAGAATTATAATCGACAAGCTGAGTGAGAAGAGTGAACAATTAAAGACTTCTTCAAGTATAAACTGTTCGTATGTTGACTTAACTTTTATGGGCAGCAATATAAACAAACAGTAATCTAAATAAAATATGTTGGTTTTGATAAAGACAAACTATGGCTTTCAAGCCTACAAAGCCTTAAAATGCTTACTGTAAAGTTATTTTTACTTTCATTAGTTCGATTTTTAATATCAGTTTATAATGTTTATTGAAAATTAAGAAGTTACTGTTTAACACTTTTGATTTACTCTGTATTTTACAAACTGCAGTCGTATACTTCTATAGATACATTGTAAATTGTTGAAATTTTAAGGGATTTACTTATTAGGCTTATAATCATTAGAAATAAAGACCAAAGTATCGATTTTTTTTGTCACATATTTTAACTACCTATGTCAGTTTCAAATAATTAAACTATAAACTCTTTAATATTGTAAGGTTACAATTTTAATTGCTAGAAAATTATATGATAGTCGAAACATATATAATAAATGTTCTTTATTATATACATAATAATATGAATGCCATATATGTTATATATATATATATATATATATATATATATATATATATATATATATATATATATATATATATATATATATATATATATATATATATGGCGCCCCTCCGGTTCCCATTAAACCGCCCTTTTCATAGTGTCAGTCCACCCCTGTTAAAAGCCGTATGGTTAACCAATGCGCAACAATGGGCTACCATCCCAAAGGTGAAGATGACTCCTAATTAGTCTTTGACATAGCCTAAACATCGTTAATGTGCTGCTGATCATGCTCATTTTACCTATTTAGCATAGTAATTACTCTTTGATCATATATTTTATACTGTTTACAAAATATTATGTTATATGTAATAATTTTGCGCAATTAATGTGTTGGAGTTTGTATTTATTTTATTTACTGTATTCATATTAAAATAAGTTACTAATTTTCGTGAAAGAATAATGGATTTCAATGGAAAAAATCAAAACGAAGGTAAAATATCGATTTACAGACTGACAAGGAAAAAATTCCTTGTTCACTTGTTTAAGGAAAAAATTCCTGTTTCTGAAAAAGGAAGGTTCCCAGTTCCAAGCAAAAATTAATTCCCCAGGTGAGGCTCGAACTCACAACCCCGGCATTGCTCACAGGAACTGTCTATAAGTACCGTGCGCTAACCAATTGCGCCACTGGGGATTCTGAAAGGAAGGGTTTTTTACAAACTAACCAGACGTCAAGTTTTTGGAGGTAGTCGTAACCGGTTCTCCTGGTTTTATTAAATTATTCAAAAGGTATTATTTTGAATACTGAACAAACTACATGTTAATAGAACTTAAATTACATTTTAAAAATTCATTGTGAAAAAATTAAATTTTTTAACAGTTAAAACTATTACACTTGATATGGTTGTATTTTTTGAAGTGTGTAACCTGTTCCAGTATAGGTTTGGTGTGTACTTAGAAACAATATAAGGCATTTCCGAAGAGGCTCCCTAATTTATAAAATTGAGGTAAGATAAGATTCAATTCAACATTGAACATCAATTTTTAAGGCTGGTAATATTATGGTATAAGCCTAAAATAATTGCAGATGTTCGTAAATAGGCGTATACTGCTTGAACATCTGTATAAAAAAGGTAGTATAGATTGTTTATTCTATTACTAAATGACATGTTTTTTTGGTGAGGTATCTTCAATTATGACTATATTTTTTGGGTTTCACTCACCTATCTAGATACTGTCGTCAGCTTGGGCTTGTCAGGTAAAAAAAATACAACACACTCGTTTTCACAAGAGCTTTCAATCAAGTATATGGTTGATAGGGTTTTGACTCATGGGAATGCTCAAACAACTTATGTTAGGCTACATCTTCCAACTTCCATATATTAATAGATATAGGCCTACAGTAGATTTTTGTATGTACAGCTTGTCATAAAAACCCGTGATTGGCTCTGCATACGGTAGACCTATTCGTATTCTACACATCAAAATTAATAGAAAATTTTCAATAATGTTTTTTCAATTTCGGCTTTGTTTGTCAGCTAAACGCCATTTTGTTTTTACAGTCAATCATTTTTATATCTGTAACGAATTACTATGCAAGGCCATATTTTCCATGAATATTTTTTCCTATAGGCCTATGTATTTTAAAAATTATTTAAATTTTTTACTTTCAAACTCACATATTTCAAACCCGGTATATTTTATCAATATTCTACAGCAAACAAAAAAATGACAAAATAAATTATGTAACCAATGACAACAAGTTCATATACAAGGATTTGACAAAAATGACGGAGTTATTGAAATTTTTCTGTATCAAACATTGATTTTAGATTATAATTCATACAAATAAAGTTATTTTATATAAAAATTGCAATAAGCTACCCGCGCATTACGGCGGCACGGCGACGGCATAGACGGACGGACATTTCGTGACCTGTATTGTGACAGGAGGTCGCAACTGTTTTGTGTGCCTAGGGGTGCCGTTTGGCTAAATGCGGCCCTGGTCGTTGTGTGTGTAAAGTGAACACATTCGTACAAGCTATTTAGCCATTGAGATGCTTGTGAAAGAAGACGAGATACACCATCTCCCTTAGTGAAGGGAGTATTTGAAGCCCAATGCTTTTAGCATTTATTGAATGGGAATTTCCCCATATGCAAAATCCATCCTGACGCTTAATATCCTGATAAAACGTCGCTGTACGCTTTCGACTTCTTCACAAATGTCTTCTAATGAGCCATATGAGTCACGTTTTTTGTGTTTTAAGTGGAGTACAGGATTTTGAGAGTCTCGATGTTTTCAGAGAGTTTTTAAGCAACAAAAAACAAATCCCAACAGTTGCACGCCTGGCTGGTTACATGTTCCACATTCTGGTCTGATGATAGCGTTGTTGTTTGGACTATTCCAAGATCCTTGACTGCCTCACATCTTAACAAAACTTCATTCAGTAGCGTGTAGTTATACTGTATTAGAACTTTTACCTGGTAAAAGACATAAACTAACACTTATTAATGTTTAGCTTCATATTATTTGAATCACACCATGACAAGACGGCTTCAAGACTTTATTGCAACTTTGCACAGTTATATAGGTTTGCTCTTCAGAGAAGATCTTTACATTGTCAGCGAACAGTGGGCAGTCTGATAGATCGACTGAACATAGAGACTATATAAAGTGCGAGCAAAGAGCCTTTTGATACTTCTAATCTGAGCTGGTAATGAAACTCGTTGAGACATCTCCACCAAACTTAACTTTCAATAATCTATTTGATAAGTAACTCGAAAACCAACATAGCAGGCCACCAGTCACACAGAATCGTTTAAGTTTGGCTAACAGTAAGGAGTGGTACACAATTTCGAAGGCCTTGGGAAATTCCAAATATCTAAGCCATCTAATCGTTTACCCCGAGAGGAGGCTTAGAATATTTTACTCTAGAAGATCAGTAAGTTTGACACTCTGCAGATAAACCGATCCCCATTTTGTACTAAAGGGAGGCGGTTAATCCGGGGCCGGTTGATCCGGGGCCGGTTATGAGAGGGTCTACTGTATCTATGTATGATCCGTCTAACGAAACTATGTCCGATTCATGTTAACTGATTTACCTATTAGGTTAGGAGTCAAGTATTAGTGTTTAATCAATCCCGCCATCAGCATCTCCCACGTGTTATTAGCATTTCATGGTGTGGCGGTATCTTCCACGGCATAAACTATGGCTTTTGAACTATGAAAAATGCTGATGAGACCTATGAAAGAATCAAATGTTGAATCATAAGTCAGTTTCACATCGATAAAAACTACCAGGTGGTGTGTATGTCTTGACAGTGCCCCACGACCACAGGCAACATCGTAGGGCCGGCCGGGGTCGGGCGGTAGCCGCCAACATCAAAGGAGACCGTAACCCTTTGAAGCAGCGCCGCAACTCCGATACCAGGTACAGCAGCAGAGCCCAGCGTCCGGTGTGATGTCTCTGGAATGTGCCTCACATTTCATTCTATAAGACCATGCTCGACACTCGACATTGAAATGTCACTTACGTTTTACTTACCCACACCTCTCCTTTATCTAGAAAACCAAATGAAATTTCCACTGCGAGTTTTTTTGTTTCCCTCATAATATATGTATATATTTTTTTAAAATGTTGCAATATATAAATTTCAACTAACAATTGTTTAATTTTAGCGTATTTTGAGAGCCAGATACCTGCCTAGTTACATACACTGCAGTTAAGACATATTATTGACTAGGGATGAAAATAAATTATATTCTTTTTAAACCAGTTATTTTATCACTTAGTATGCAACGTTACAAGATCCTCTGATTTGAAACTACTTATTTCAAATATTTTTGTAATGTGGTGGTATAGTACTGTATAGCTAAAAGAAAATCTTCAATCAACGCCTGGTAATTCAGACGAGTACCCAATCACTGTTTAAAAATGTTAAAAACGTTTTAAAAACAACAAAAAGTTATAAAAATTGCAAATAAAATTCATTACCTAGATCTGGCGCACTATAAATTCCTGTGGTGGCAGAGATGTTTTGTGCACTCGGTACTTGTAACGTATTTTTTTGCCGTAGCACATTTATTTATGGATATAAGTACACACATATATATATATTCTGTTTCGGCAATAAATTTAAAATATAATGATGTAAAAAGTTTTTTCTTTCAGCAATCAGTTTGGGCACAGCAGCAAAAAGTTTACAAATTTTCGGTTTTTGCAAATTACAAATTTTGAATGCCGCCCACAATAATGCAAAGAAAAAAAAATTCGTACACATTTGATTCAAATGTAAAAGTTGTGGCAAATTCATTTTCCTACGTCAAAATATCAATGGATTTGAAATGCTCATAAAAATAAAAAAGTTATAAAATTATTTCCGAAGAGTGTTTTTTTCCTGAAAAATGTAACTTTTTTTCGGCCATACATAAAAAATAAGAATTTTATCTTAAGTAAGTAAATATAATAATATCTGAAAGAAAATAAAAAGTTCTTTCAAGAAATATATAATTTTATACCTTTTAGTTATAAAATCACTGAGTTATTGATGTCAGAATGTGAAACTTCAAATTCTTTCTTACAAAAACATAAATTTTTGGGAATTTTCATAAGTGTGTAAAATTTTTATTAGTAAACCTATACAAATTCCAAGATATACAAATTGTAGGGAATTTATTGAAGTTTTCAAACATGTAATACTGTTATCCAAAAAGTACAATGAAACATTTTTTACACGCAAATATATGAAAAGTAAACAACAAATCAGGGCTGACTTCTGCCGTGGCGCAAAATAAAAATATTCGCCGTAGGGATCTGCAACTGGTCTCAGTTTGACTATCAACTAAAGAGCTTTCCGACGATAAAATATTATTTAGAAATGATTATTTAGAAGAAGTTATAATAGCATTTTCCATATGTTCCATAAGGGACATATGCCGCCATACACTTCCTCGAAAATTAACAAAAACATTGATTATTTATATTTTTTTTCAGTCTGATCGATGCGAGATAGACAAAAACTTACAAAAGGCAAGTTGTAGTTCATGAAATTTCTGTTGCTATGATACCACTCCTGTTTCCGTCCGAGAATTCTTTGATTTTCTATCAGCCAATGAAAATACAGCTGTTTTTGCCAAGTGCGCAGTTTTCGTCTCCCGCCAGAATACAAATTCAAATCAAAGGTTTTTTTAGATACTGTTTTTGGCTAAATAATAATCGCTGGATAATGTTTTATATATCAAAATAATTGCTGAGAATTTCCTCTTTCCAATGGTATAAGTTTCATTGCGACTTAAGAGAGTTTACCGGTCGCAAAATTAGGATGAAACACGGCATGTCGTTTATGTCCCTTTTGGGACGCTGCCAGCTCTCACTTCAATTTTTGAAGTCCCAAAAGGGACGAATGCCAGATCTAGGGTTAATTGACAGTATATGAGGGTTAATCAATAGTTACATCAATAATTCATAGTCAAACCTCCTATACTAAAATAAGTATAACATTGAAAAATAGCACTTCAAATGAGATGCAAATGAAATAAGTATATACTATGTGATTCTTTTATATTCCATTTGTTAACTATACAAATTAAGTAATAACATAATCAAACAATTAAATTTAGTATAAATATATAAAGGGCTCTTAGTGCGAGTCAAGCCAGTCATGTCTAAAAGGGTTTAACAATGGAGGTACAGTTATGCGGTAGACTTGGGGAACAGATCTTTCTGAACTGAATTCCAATTTAAATTTAACTTTTTTTGTTTAGGCTGTTAGAAATATGCATGAAAATGACGTTTACTGTTTGTGAGATTTAGCTGTTTATGAAACTTTTTATTTGGGTGATTATAGATAATATTTCTTAGAGAAAAAAAATACTAATCAAATTACATTACACTAATAAAAATAAACTATTTACATTCTATTTTTACCTTATTCGGCTGGGGCTAAAATAAGTAATTCCACGAATAGCATGACCCTGGTAATCTTTAATGGTGCTTTAATGTTTTAATTTAATTTTCAGTTTATAACCACATAACTAGGCTAGTATAGTAAAAACCTAGAGCTTTGATAATAGAAGTTTACCTAGCAAAGAAAACACTGCTATCCTAAAACGCCAAAATCATCTGAAAATAGCATAACTATCGAAATTCTTATTTATAAACTAAAAAATCACTACATTAAGGTATTAAAAATAGTTTGCCTCTGGTTCTGAGTCGCTTTCCTTAATAAGCTTTCACGTGCATTTCCTTAATCAAGCAGTGATCATACGTGCCGGCTGTGGGGGCAGTTTTTTGTACATGTGGCGCTTTCTGGTGGAGACTTGATAAACCACTTCGTCCCGGGTCAACTGGAGTATCTTGTCGTACTCCATCTGTATGGTGTTTGTGTTTGTATTTATTTATTTTTTGGGTTTTGTGTAAAGTTTTTTTTTAATTAATGACAACCATTTGATGGGCTATATTTTATGCTATCTTTGTTAAAAAAAGAAGAATACATTTTAACAATATTTGACAACCACAAGATGGGCTTGTGTTTTAACAAGAAGAGGCAGCTGAAGATGTACTGTAATTAGTACGAAACCGGTTCTACATGAACCTTAAATTTGACACCTCTGGCTAAACACGTAAGTGTCCATTTAATAAATTAAATACCTACACGAACCTAATATAATTTTCATCATTACAAACTATTGATTCCAATGGTATAACCATAAAATACGTTGTTTACAGTTATGGAGATATTATAATAGTTAACATGTATACTTAATATAATGTGACATAGAACAGTAACTAAGTTTAAATCTTTTTTTCTTTTTTATAAATTTTTCATAAAACGTATAACCATAAAATACGTTGTTTACAGTTATGGAGATATTGTAATAGTTAACATGTATACTTAATATAATGTGACATAGAACAGTAACTAAGTTTAAATCTTTTTTTTCTTTTTTTATAAATTTTTCATAACTCAAAGGATTGTATGACGTAAGTAACAAAATTTAATTGTAATTCAACAATCCAGGCCACTATAAAAATTTAAATGGTATCAAGTTTGTAACGATCTGGCTACAAATAATGGAGAAATTCAGATTATTTTCCATTCTAATGCATGTAAATACGGTATAGGTTTATTTAGTAGAGAAATTACAATAACTCCGTTATTTGTTGTAAGATCATTACAAACTTGGTACCATTGGTTAGATAATTATATTTGTCAACTTTTTTGGGCCAAGTAAAATTTTTATAAAATTCACTGGTTTTAAGATATTTTAGTTTTAAAATTTTGAATGGTACCATTTTGAAAATAAACATCGGAAAAATAATTTTACTGTGGAAATGGACATTGGTATTATAAAGGTCCATGCCAAATATGAAGTTCCAAAGTCAATCCGTCACCGAAATAAAAATTATTAAGTTGCAAAACAAAATGGCGGATATCTGGCTAAAATGCATATATGAACTTTTTTACTTATTTTGACCCAATTACCAAAGTTATGAAGTTTGGTGACGGACTTTAAAAACAACGTGTATATAAATTTGAATGAATGTTGTTTTTGGCTTTTAGGGACCTCTAAAAAAGTATCATGGTCCCGGGCTTAGTCCTTCCGGTGACGACCACCGTAATAGCGTATTCCATATAAGGAAATTTACTTGATTACTTGATTGCTTGTCCTCTTCATCATTACTACTGAGATAGGTAAATGTATATAAATGTACGTTTGTGTCTGTAGGCCCTACACATCTTAAAATGATTGATTTATTATTTTTACATTTAATAGCCTAAGAAAGCCGAAAGAAGTTTTATCCTAATTTCTGTCTCTCTTTCCTAACGTCAACCTTTATTTTTCATCTTCTAGTTATGTTTTATGTGTTTTTCAGTAGCATCGGCGCCGCACCGGCCGCTGGGCCATTCGCCCCGAAACCAAAGCCTATTTCGATGAAGAATGTTAAATTGAGTAGAGATATAAAACTCTGTGCCCACATAATATTGTCTGATTTTGAAAGCATTAAGTACAGCGTGGACTACAATAACACTTGCCTGTTGCAGTTTTCATTTGTCGCAATCCTGGTACCGGCACATTTAGCAGTTGAGTTTGTCGATCACTACGGGGACAACACAGACAACGGGAAATCCATCTTATGAGTACCGCGCCAGTCGAGACCACTAAGTTTGCAGATTATATTGTTGACAATTATGTAGGCCTAGCTGAGAAATGTCGATTCCCTCCTCAGCTTTGGGCATCCGCTAATCTATCTCATGAACGAACAACGAACGGATGTGAATCCTTTCACTCGGCTTTCGGGAGGCATTTCAATTTATTTATTTATTTTATTTATTTACATGCGTCTGGCACGCCTTAACATGCACTCAGGTGCAAAGGCAGAAGAGTTGTCACAATTTACATAATATACAAAAATAGATACGCTATGCTCCCCAACCAATCATTTTTATTTTTATAGAGGCTTTAAAAACGTTCAAATTTCTACCTATGTAACATTTAATACGTTGACTCCTTGACAGCAAACGAATGCAAAGTACAAAAGAGAGTACAGTTTTTGAGAAAAATCCAAACAAAACTGAACATTCCAGTTTTTTTATTAATTTTTCAATTTCATGTTATGTTCAAATTGTTGTTAAATTTTTGTTAGGTTTGGACCTCGATGATAAGTAGTTAAGTTATCGAGGCCAATGTTTGTAATGTTCTGAGTTTATAAATAAATAAACAAATAAAAATAAATAAATAATTTTGCATAAATGTATGATAATACGTGTAATAAGGTATTATTTCCGAAAGTATTACGTGTGAATTATACGTCAAATACAGTAATTATAAAATAAAGTTTATATTGTAGGATGATTATAATTTAGCTGAAATAAACAATCCATGAATTATAACTATTATAATAGTGAAATGATACGATTTCGAAGTTTAAATATGCAGATATACATATATATATATATATATAATATACAAAAATAAATTGTTATTCTATTTATTTAACATAGGAATGGGACTACAAGTTTCGTTTTTGACCGTGTGCGCAATGATGCTACATCCAAGCGGTGCCCCGAGTGACCGCTGTGCGCAATGATGCCCCGAAGTTTGACAGTTTTCTGACGGCTGTTCGCAATTATGTCCCCGTGGGGGCAAGGCCGATTCAACAATATGCACTCTTATTTGATATACTGCTTTGTTCGCTCATAGAGCACATGTTCTGGCTCAAAACCTTTTGAGTGGTTGGAATAGTGTTATAATAAATCACTAACATTTTCGATGAAATCAGTAAAGCTCTAAACCTTTATCATTTAAACATTTTTTTCGAGCTTTAACCGTGTTAAATACGTGGTAGTTTCTATTACAAATACACCTACGGTACGTTTTTACTACATGGAATCGTCTGTGAACTATTATTACATTTTTATAGCGTGAGGGTAAACATATTAAGTACTGTGTGACTCGAATCATATCGATCAAAACGTACGGTTTTGAATTACTTGATCACGCGATGAATTTGACCTCACTGGCTAATACTTTCATGCTGAAAGTTTGTTTCTGACCTAAAACTTTCTTCCCATAGTAACTTTTCCATGTTAGACTAAATTTATTCTTGAACATAAGTTACCCATGTTTAACAAAATAAAAGTAATTCATAATGTTGGAATCATCACGGTATTTAATACAGAAACCGAATGTATAGATTTTATTTTATTTCACTTCAACTTATTTTATGAGGTCCAGGAGCGTGTGATCGGCTGTGTGCACCACAGTATAAGTTACCTATGTTGAAGTTTCGCCTAAACCATAGTAACCCAACAACACTATCCATGGCGGATTGTTTCAGGCTCAATAAAAGAATATGCAGTATGTAAATTAGGCAATGCATCATTTTATTTTTTAAACAAGATGAGATAGATAATTCTGTTTTAAGCACTAATAGTTCTACAAGTTATTGGTGGCAACAGAGAAATTTGGAGTGCATGTCATCTTTACAATACCAGAAGTAATACAAATATATATTTTCAATTAAAGTAAAAAAGTAAAGTAAATAGAAAAAAGTTTTTTTATATTCTAATATCAACTGGCCACCCTACTGGATAAAGTGGCCAGTCAGTTTATCATCGATTAAATGTAGGCCCAATTTGTTGTGCGTGTATTGATGAGAAATAAAATTCATTTATTTATCATTCATTAATTTATTCAACAGTGATAATAACTACCTCATTTTATGAACATCAAAATGGCTGCCCCAAAATTGTGATCCTTGAAACATAATAAACATTTTTTGCCGCCATTGTATTTAAAACAACGAATCTGAACTTTCCATATAATTGATTTTTGTGTTCCAAGACCTATAAAATGAGGGGTCAATCAATGGCGTTTTACATTTAAAAATTTGGAGTTGCCCCCAAAATAACCTGATACAAAAATTTTTAACCGAAAAGGTAGATTGTTCTTATAAAACCCGATTGCATGATTATAAAGACGTCTCTTTGCCTGATTTACTTTTAAAATTTGTAAATACAGTCTGTAGGATTTCACATGTTATTTATACAATTCTTAATGAGCACCCTTTAGCTACAGTTAAGAACTCTGGCGATACAACAGTAACTATTATTATGATATTGTCTTGTTGTTATTATTATGGATGGATTATAGTAATGTTATGGATTTCCTGTGGGAATAAATCTGTGAATAAATAAGCTGTGAAGCTCAACTTACCAGATGTTCTGTGCCGGGTCGCAGCACACGGCCTAGAGGGGACAAAGCTTCCGTGCTCCGTGGTTCTGCCTTATGATCTACTAATTGTTTCATGTATTTTTGCGGATGATGTAGGTAATCGAACCAGCTGAACGCGGATTAATACCTACACCACTAACGAACAAATCTCTGTTGTCTCTTTATGTTTGGAACGAATTGTAGTGATGTATTATGTATATTGTCTTGTTTTTATTATTACGTATGGATTATAGTAAGGTTATGAGTTTCCTGATGGAACAAATAAATGAATAATAAGCTTTTAAGCTCAACTTACCAGATGTTCTGTGCCGCGCCGCGCAGCCCCGTAGCACATGGCCTAGGAGACACAGAGCTTCCGTGGTCCGTGGCGCTGTCTTATGATCTAATGATTGTTTTATGTATATTTGTGGCAGTATAGGTTGTCTCACCACATGAACGTGGAGAACCACCTACACCACCAACGAAAAAGTTGCTATTGCCTCTTTATGTGTGGAACGATTTGTAGAATTAATAGCGAGAACTAAAACCACTGCGCTCCTGGCGGTGCAATTAGAAATTACTACAAGATCATGTCTGTAATTTGATTTGTTCTCCGCTCTGTTACGCTTTGACTTGTGGTAACTGGAATTGATTTGTATTTGTCTTTAGCAAATCAAGGGTCATAATTAATGGATAGTTCTAGAAATTCCGAAACAACAACATCCTGGTCTTGGTTCATCTTTAGGCCACCAGATAGCAACACTTACAACGTGCGAGTATGCGAGTATTTTGGTTCGACAAAATAGATCAAATTTGCAACATAACACTATTGAAATTGTTAAATAAGTTAATAAGACTCAATAAGATATTATTTGCCATTAGATACATTTTGTACAATATGCTCGTCATACAATAATTACTAATACTAAAATAAATACAAAACACAATCCATGCATATTCAGAATGCAAGTCTATGCACTAAACAACGGGAAAAAATCATTTCCATGCACAAACAAGCAAACAAAATCAAACATAATATTTAATATCCATTATCTAATTATTTGCGGTAGTTTGTGTTTATTAGCGAATTTCCCATAGGGAATAAGCTATTACCGTAGGTCTCATGGTAAGACCTAAGCCCGGGACCATGTTACTTTTTTGTTTTTAGGTGCCCAGAGACCAAAAATAATAGTCATTAAAATTTTTATATATATGTATATATATATATGTATATATATATATATATTTATATTTATATATATATAATATATTTATAGTCTTTGGAGTAATATATTTATATATATATGTATATATGTATGTGTCCCTAGACACGATAACTCTCGTAAAAATGGTCCAATCGACACCAAATTTGGTAGAGATGTGTAATCCTACGTTTATTCGGATGAGTTCGAAAACCAGGCATATCGACCTACCGGAAGGGGTAGTTTTGGGGGGTTTTGTACCCCAAAAATGGGTTTTTTGCATTTTTCACATGTAATTTTTAAAAATTTCAAATTTTTATCTTGACCATTGGATTTAGCTCAAAAAAACACACAATTTAGCATTTTGAAGCTTTGCTCTATCTCCATTGGTTACCGAGATATTACAAAGTCTAAAGACAGTACGTTGTATTTTGAGGCTCCAATGTTAATCTTATGGAGAATAAGGATGTGTTAATATTTCACTTATTAACCAATGTTTTTGGATGAAACTTGGTATTTAGCTTCATTTGGTTGAGATTCATCCATTTATGGTAAAACATCTTGGTTTCTTTGCCTATCATGGCAGCAAACCTGCATACTCTTTTCCCATGTTAATCATATGGAGAATAGGCAAACTCCTTTGACAATGGACAGATATTGATGAAATTTAGTGTATGGCTTCATATGGTCAAAATAATTATTTTTATGCTAAAAACCTACTTTTAGTATTCCCCATGGCAGCATACCTGCATACTCTTTCCCTACATTTATCATAAGGAGATAAACATTTATTTCCCTATTTATGAGCTTCTGATGATTTTTCGTTTACAGGTTTATCTTGTCATAATTAATACTACTAATTTGGAAATTCGCTGAGTACGCAGGTCTGCTGCGACGGGGGTATTTTAATACTCTAAATTACTTTTCTTATTGACTGGCGAGTACGATTAAACTTAAAGAAAGCTTTTGTAGCGGTATATTTTTGCTTTATTATTTATTTTGGTTTTGGACTTTTTTATTTTGAATATTCGCCCTAATATTGAAAACATATCTAATTCCTATATACAATGAAGAGTGATAATATTATATAAATATTATATAATATTAGTAATGAATTCGACACTATTAGACCTAAATTTATTTAAGTTATTTTAAACTTTTAATTGCATTTTATGGATAACATTCATGTGTATTGAGGCCCAAATATGATTGTTAAAAGTAGAAAATGAATGGGAGTTTTGTCAGCACACGGCATAATTCAAGTTTTCCTGCGTTAAAAAGTTAACCGGAGGTTACAATTTTGTAATAAAAGGTGAAATTTTTTTTTAATCAAGGTGGTAAAACCTTGTCTGCTTGTTTCAATACAAACTAGCAAAACATAGCATACCCACTTATTTTTTAGATCTGTACAACTAAAAAGTTTTTAATGTAGACATTTTGTTTTTATGGCCAAAGAGATTTTAAAATACCTATGTCAAATATAAAATGACTTTTATGTTTGGGGTAAATTATACGTTTCGTCTCCAGCTCTTGGTAGATGACACGCATACAACGACAGGACAACCTCCTGTTTGGTAATTTAAAACTAAATGTGTAAGTTTCACCAGTTCAGGGACATATCACCAATATGATTAAGTTGTGCACTTTTGCTCAAAGGAGGTTCAGAGTACCTGTTAATGCACACAGGCCAGATCGGATTTTTATAGGAACTAGTTGTTGCCCGTCGATACTCGACGGATATAGCTCCATTAGTGGTAAATGAAACGCTATAATAGTACAAACATGTAAGGTAGTCTATAAAATGTACTTCTTTGAACTGCCATACCAAGAACAAAATATATTTTACAGAAAATACTACGATTTTAGTTGGAGCATCGGAAAAGTAGGAGTATTCCGTAAAACTAATAATGTTGCATCCTTGTACTTATAGGCCCTACTCCTTAGTATTTTATAAACATGTCAATTTGATTGTTTAGGTAGGCCCAAACCTAATTAGCCCAAGGAAACCGTTCTATTAGGTTCAACAACATCAGAAATAAGTAGACCAATATCCACTTGTAGGCCTATTGGATAAATTGTTCTTAACAGTTTTTTTTTTTTTCAAGAATTAGGAAAGGCCTAGACTGTTGTAACTTATGATGGTTGGCTTTAACAAATATTGGTATATTAGGGTAGGATAGAACGTAGAGAAACCATTTATAACCACTTTCATATCGCAATATTTATGCTGTAGTGTGCAAGTTTCAATAACTATCCAAATTTAAAGAAAACAAATTTGTTTCACAGAAAATTACATAATTTTAGTTGGAGTGTCTGTCAAAGTAGGCCTATAGGCATATTCCTTAAAAACAATAATACTGCACCCCACTATGTAACACAGACACTCTTTAGTATTTTATAAACATAAAAAATCGATTGTTTGCTTAGGCCTAAACCTTAGTAGCCTAATCAAAGCGTTATATTAGTTAAAAACATAAAAAAGCAAGCCTAAACTATCAATTTGTAAATTTGTTAGTTTAATAAATAAGTTTTTTGAGAGTTTGAACAGGCCTATAAATATTTTAATGTATCTATTTTGCTTAAAATAAATACCGGTACCATCGTAAAACATTTATTAGTGACGCTGTTATTGGACACATTACAAAAATGTATAATTGTGATGATCGGTCTAGAAACCGAGCCGTCTGATTAGAAATAAGTCACGCTACCGACTGCGCCTCAAATACTGTCGATATGTTAAGTAAATGTAAAGCATTACAACGTTGCAAATGACGAATTGATTGCACAAAGAATTTCCGATACATCCGTTTCTTTTAATACAAATGTGAGCAATTTATTTAAACTAAACCTTTACAATTTAGTCTTAATTTTAAAGCAATCAGCTATTTTACATAACTAAGCAACTTTCTTTCCATTTAAAGGATAATACATCATAATAATTAATTGTAAAAGTTTTTAGACACTGACCATAATAAACCAAATCCTTCATGAACTATTGTTCATCCACTCTGTATTTAGACAAAATACCTCGTGTGTTTACTGAATCAGCTGGTTGAAAGCGTGTAAAATAAATAACGTTAATTATATGATTAAGCAACTTTCTTTTCATAAATGACAATACATCATAATAATTGTAAACGTTTTTAGGTACTGGCCATAATAAACCAAATCCTTCATGAGCTTTTGCTCATCCACTGTATTTAGACTAAATACCTCGTGTGTTTACAATCAGCTGGTTGAAAGCGTGTAAAATAAATAAATTGTAAACGTTTGAAAATGTCGATATTTTTAATTTAAGGAAGTAAGATAACATTAAAGTAAATAAAATCTGCTAATATACAAAGGTTTACGTTTTATTAGGTACAAACTGCATGTAAATTGGTCCAGTGGAAGTCTCAGACGAACTGTCCAAAGGATTGGAAATGTTGGCTTTTTCCCCCATGTTAAATCTCCATAAGAAAAGTTTATTTTTAATTTTTGACCGATTTAACGTAAATGTTTTTGAAATACGAATAAAACCTGCTAATATAGAACCGAAAACGTTTATTTTGGTACAACCCGCATGTAAATAGGTCCAGTAGAAGTCTCAGACGAACTGTCCAAAGGATTGAAAATGTTGGCTTTTTTCCCCATGTTAAATCTCCATAAGAAAAGTTTATTTTTCATTTTTGACAGATTAAACGTAAATATTTTTTAAATACAAATAAAACCTGCTAATATAGAACTGAAAACGTTTATTTTGGTACAACCCGCATGTAAATCGGTCCAGTAGAAGTCACAGACGAAGTGTCCAAAGGTTTTTTAACTTTGTGTTTTTAATATATAGATGGATGTCGAGGGATTTAAGCTTAAAAAAATCAGTTTGTTCATTTTTACTTTCTCCCCTATACCATAGTAGCCTATATGGAGAAAGTAATGTTTTCGTCAAAATTCTAGAGTTTAAGTTGATGATGGGTTTATTCGTTTTGGCGCCCACTGAGTCCAAAAAATAAATTTTCAGAGAAATGAATTATTTTGATAAAAAAACTGTTAGCTTGAAATAAATTTTACTTGTCACCATCAAAAAGAGCTCAAAAACCTAAATAAGCCAGTATTTTAAATTAATGATATACCTCAAGTGGCTGCTGAGAAAATTCAATTTTTCGTTTAGCGGTAAACACAGTAGGCCTACGTTGTCACAGACGCGAGTAGTCAAACTAGTGCTGCTCAGCTGGTAGCTATCCGACTGAGCCATCAAAACATTAATGTTTGGAGGCTTTTAACGCATTTTTTATATTGTTGGGAGTAGCCTAAGTATGTGTCAGTATTTCAGTTATCTGATACAGTTTATTTAATTGGTACTAAGACTTTACAATCAATGTGGTGTTGTGAGTTAATAAGCTTTCTAAACTTAGTCACTGGGGGATAAAAAATATACAGCATTGAAAACTAAGTAGTTAATTCAAAGGAAATCAATTACGAATTGATTGCTTATATTTAACCATCAATAAGATTTTTGAAAGCATTTTTGTTTTTTGTTTTTTCCTTGAACAGACATAATCTTCATTAATGAAAAGGTAATATTGGGTAAATGAAATACAATTATATTTCGGGTGTTACTGATACCGTATACGTGAAATTGGTACGGAAATCTAGTATTTTCTCATTAATTTGTTAACACCTAAACACAAATGGTTGAATCGTATTATTTCAGTTGTATTGTTCATTTAACAAGTTTTGGAAGAGTAAGAGCAGTAGCCGCCATCATTACGGTAAACTTCAACAAGTATAATTTTAAGATTAACCTTATGGCTAGAGAGATTCTTCCGAGATAGTGTCTTCGGGATAAACATGTTAATTTTTTTACCACTGTTGATTTGCGCCATTTTACCCCCCGATTGACGCTGTTTCTTTGGTATATAACCATTGAACACTTTGTCCTCATTTCCTTAGTAACCAGTTTTAGCTATTCTAGTTGGCCACAACAAGCCTAAAAAAATAGTCTACAGATTATACTTTTAAAACATCTGATTATTTGTTGTTGTAAAGCCACTTTGAGTTTATGGTATTTGGGCAGGCTATTTGAGGTTAGTCACCATAGAAACGACGAACATTTATGCGTAAAATGGCAGATATCAGATGGGAAACTGTAAATAACGGACTGTTAACTAAGGAAACAGCAGGAATAGGGGTAAAATGGCGAAAATCGGAGGAGGCGAATTTCCTTATCTTTGTAGCACTCTATATCTAGGTTAACCTCGTTGTTACAGCCTTCACATTAACAACAGAAAAACCAAGACACTTAAGCTACCTTTATTATAAAGAATTAGACACTTGCACGAGAAGGACAATAAATCACAGAATAATTCACCACACATGTCACAAATAATCATACTGCATGAGGTTATTGGCACTGATTATAGTGACAAATATCAACAAGCAGACGAAATGAAGACGGCAATGGCAGACATCTCGTTCCAACCCACCCCCCTGTTTTGCCCTCATCACTGGCTAAGGCCAAAGGCGCCCCGCCCGCTACCTTGTGGACCATGAGTTCCATTCTGTAGTGAAATTCAGTCTTCCGCTCGGTATTTTTGTCGATTATCCTAGTCCAAGAATGATCCGGATTAAATTACATTAGTATAAATTATTGTTTTGTTTACTTAAGACAACCCCATTTTTTTACCCATTTGAAACCTCACAAAACCTTGTTCCCATGGTCCGGTCATTCTGGTTCGCGAACGCATTCAAGTAGATGATGGCTTACACCACTGTAACAAATTTCATCAAAATCGGATTTTCCGTTCGAAAGTTATCGTGTTCACTGACACATAGGTATACATAGATATACAGGGTGTTCGGAAAAAAGGTTTAAGGAATTCAGGAGGTTATTGCCCACATGAAAATAATCAAAAAAGTTCCTGTAAACATATGTCCTAAAATGCTTCGTTAAACCGCTAGCCGCCATTTTGTTTTTTGCACTATACAATTTTTATTCTGTAACGGATTATTGTATTGAGTTCATATTTGGCATGAACCTTTATCACACTAATATTCGTTTTAGGAAAAAAATTTACGGCGGCCATCTAATTTTTTTTACTAAAATATCGCAAAACCGGTATGTTTTACAAAAGATTTATGAGATACAACAAAATTTACAAATGAGATTATCTAACCAATGGTACCAAGTCCAAGTTTGTAAGGATCTGACGACAAATAACGGAGTTATTGCAATTTTTCTATTAAATAACCTTAATTTGCATTAATTATAATGCAAAATCAATGTATTTATACAGAAAATTCTCAATAACTCTGTTATTTGTTGTCAGATCTTTACAAACTTGGTACCATTGGTTAGATATTTTTATTTTTCAACTTTTTGTCTCTTATAAATTTTTTAAAAAATTTACCAGTTTTGAGATATTTCATTTAAAAAAAATTTTAAATGGTGGTGTTTTAAGTCCAACACTTTTTGACCAATTATTAACTTTATACCTGTTAAATTTGTTTCTGTGTTTAATTTGGGAAGTACTTGTCTATTGTAGAAAATAAAGAAGTTTGTATCTAAAACCCTCAGTTAAAAAAACTTTTCTACCTGACTCGTACAAAATTTATGGTCCTCCGGGCCGAGGATAGGTTGGTTTTATTAATAAGTTAAAAAAAAGTTATAAATTTCAAAAGGTTTTTCTAACTATTTCATTCTTGTAATTGAATTTTTTGGGTATTCATTCAATAGAAAACACTCAAATTAAATTATAGTATTTACAAGAATACATATATTTAAGGGTAATAAATATATTATTTATTAATGAGATATTTCTATAAAGTTGTAAAATAATATTTTTTCTTTGAAATCGTTTATTCAGTTTGTGACATGATGTAACAATAATCAGCAGGTAGCAGACCTAGGAATTTTTAATCTATTGTTATCTGATTGTATTGTTATCTTATCTACCTCCAGCTTTGTCCTCCTCTTTCCAAACCTCTTTAATTTGGGATTTTATTTACATATGTTTATCTCTTCACTCTACATTTATCATAATGTCCTTCTGAGACGAATCAAATGTTTATTCAATTTTTATAACTTGTTTGAAATAACAAAATATCTAGTAATACATGTGAAAAGGGTTTTTGTGTGTTCATATATTCATATTGTAGTTATTAAGCTTACGTAATGTCAGCAACAGCTAAAGATAAACTTGCTTCTTTTGTTACTAAACGAGAAAAAGCCTTTTCTCGACTTCAGGTGTTATACGATCTCGCAAAGAATTTGTCTAAGAGTAATTTTCAAACTTTCAAGGCTAGATATGAAAAAATAGATGAGCTTTATTCTACTTTTGATGAAATTCAGGATGAGATAACTTTATTAAATACTAAAGTAGGTGAAGACGATGTAATAGATACTAAGGCGTCCCCAACTAGTTTTGATGAAGTGTACTATGCAATTAAGGCATTAGGCCAGCAGTATATTAAAGAAGCAGAAAAGATAGCTAGTAATCCTGCTCAAGCTAAGTTACCTAAGGTTGTTATTCCTACTTTTAGTGGAGATATCAAAGAATGGACTAATTTTCATGCTCTGTTTGAATCTCTTGTTTCATAACAACCACACTCTACTCAAAGCTGAAAAACTTCAGTTTCTTAGAACTAATCTTAAGGGTTCTGCATTAGCTATAATAGAACATTTGCCTATCACTCACGAAAACTATAACATATAATGCATTGTTTGCTAGATATCAGAATAAAAGAATTCTTGCCTCTTTTTATCTAAGTCAAATAACTAGCTTCAAACCTCTCTCAACTGACAATCCTTCAGGTCTTAGTAAGTATCTTGACACCTTCAAAACTAACTTCACTGCCTTGAAGTCTCTAAAACTAGAAAATGAGAGTGAAGTTATCCTGCTACATATTGCCCTTCAGGCATTAGATAGTCAGACTAGAAGTAAGTTCGAGGAGAAATATACTTCCACTGACATGCCGACCTTCACTAACCTCATGGACTTTATTCAAGACCAATGTAAAATTTGGGAATTGTCAAAATTCCAGGGCAATAAAACTACTACAAAACCTCTAAGCGGACAAAGCAAATCAAAGCCCTCAACATCCTATACTCCCAAGAAACAGGTCCTTGTTTCTAATACCTCAATGAACAAAGCTCTTGATACCAAAGTTGTATGTCCTGTGTGCAATGACGCTCACAAGATTCAACATTGCCCTCAGTTTGCCTCAAAAACAGTAAATGAACGTCATGCTTTGATAAAATCAATGAAAAGGTGTTTTAACTGTTTAGGCAATCATCAGATTACTGTTTGCACATCAACATCTCAGTGCAAAGTATGTAATAAAACCTCACACCATACTCTATTGCATTTTCCGAGTAAAAATGCAACTGCTACTCCAATCGTAACTCCTCCTGATAGTAATCAGAACTCTACACCCTCTCTCTCATGTAAAGTCTTTCAACAGAATGATGGTTACCAAACTATTATCTTAGGCACTGCTCAAGTCCTCATCGAAGATTCCTTGGGTGATCTGCAACCTGTCCGCCTCGTCATAGACCCAGGTTCGCAGGTTAGCTGCATTACTAGTTCATGTGCCCAGCGCTTGAATCTACCTCGAAAATCTTCATCGACACAACTGACAGGTATAGGCAATACTCCAGTTGTTCCCTCTAAAGGTTCTGTATCGTGTACCCTCATATCTCACCTCGATAAGAATAAACGTATCTCAGCGGAAGCTGTAATACTTCCTCAAATAAGTTCAGACTTACCCTCATGCCCTATCTCCTTCGAAGTAAAGAAGAGATTTCTTAACTTGAACCTCGCAGATCCATCATTTGATAAACCCTCAAAAATCGACTTTCTGCTAGGTGCAGACATGTACGGTCAAATTCTCTCTGACGGATTGTTCAAGGGTGATCCAACTGCAATCTCAACTATTTTTGGCTGGGTTATTTTTGGGAAAGCTCAGGCCAACACTCACACTTCAACAAAAACTACACTCTTTGTAGCCTCCCCTAACCTAGATCATTTGATGCAAAAGTTCTGGAAAATGGAAGACATTTCTAAGCCTAATTGTGAAAATCCGGAAGATTTACTTTGTGAATCAAACTTTGAAAACACTACTTATCGAGACTCCTCAGGGAGATATGTTGTCTCATATCCATTCAAAGAAAATCCTCCAAAACTAGGATCCTCCATCCAGCCTGTATTGAAAAGATTTCATCGGTTGGAACATCGCCTAGAAAACAACCTCCACCTCAAACAGCAGTATCATAACTTCATTTCTGAATATGAAGAATTGGGTCACATGAAAAAGGCAACCACTGCATCCTCATACGTTTTACCTCATCACTGTGTAACTAACAGTAACAGTTCCTCGACTAAACTCAGAGTGGTGTTTGATGGTTCCATGAAAGGTTCTAATGGCATTTCTCTAAATGATCAATTGCTCAAAGGCCCTAAGCTACAAAGAGATATCTCTGATATTATCCTCAATTTCAGGCTTAAACCTGTCGCTCTTTGTGCAGACATCAAAATGATGTACCGTCAAATCTTAATACACCCTGACCATAGGCAATATCAACATATTTTTTGGAGGGATAGTCTCCTATTTTCAAATCCCGTGGAAGAATATGAACTAAATACTGTTACCTATGGCCTAACTTCATCCTCTTACCTCGCCCTAAGGGTACTTCAGCAGCTAGTCAAAGATGAGGGACATCACTATCCGAAAGCATCTGAAACCGTTCTCAACTTCACTTATGTAGATGACATAGTCACTAGCGTTAATGATGAAAATGAGGCATTAGAACTGAAAACTGAGTTGATAAAACTACTTGATTCTGGTGGTTTTACACTACGAAAATGGGCAAGTAATAAACACAGTGTTTTGCATTCACTCCCTTCAGAATATCTTCAAAACCCTGTAATGCTTGACTCAGATACTGACCACATAATGAAAGTACTAGGTTTGCATTGGGAACCAATGAGTGATCAGTTCTTATATACCATCTCCATTTCGTCATCACCATATACCAAACGAACGATTCTCTCCCACATTGCTCGAATGTTTGATCCTCTTGGATGGTTAACTCCAACTGTTTTCCTCGCAAAACACTTCATTCAACTACTATGGCAGAGTTACATCGGATGGGATGACGAGTTACCACACAATCTGCATTTAATGTGGGATAAGTTTGTTACTCAGCTGCCAGATTTAACATCAGTACGCATTCCTCGTTTTGCCATCCATACAGCAGACACATCTTTTATTTTAGTCGGGTTTGCAGATGCTAGTGAGAAAGGATACGGAGCTGTTACATATTTGGTTTCAACGTCCCCAGCTGGTAATAGTTCAGTCATCCTGCTGAAAGCTAAAAGCAAAGTAGCACCTCTTAAGGCCCAAAGCGTTCCACGGCTGGAACTATGCGCAGCACTACTCCTAGCCCGCCTCGTACACTCTATTCAAGATTTTATAATCAGGGCTAAAGTTACTGACATGTACCTTTTTACTGATTCAACTATTGTGCTGGCATGGCTTCACACTCAACCACATTTACTCAAAGTGTTTATAGCAAATAGAGTTGTATAAATTCTGGAATTTACCTCTCTCTCTTCGTGGTTTCATATTTCAACTAATGAGAATCCGGCTGACTATACCTCCAGAGGACTGTACCCATCTGAATTAATAAACTGTTCTATGTGGTGGAATGGTCCACAATTTCTAAAACAGCCAGTTGAACTCTGGCCTACTTCCAAGCACAATGAAACCCTATCTGAAATTCCAGAAATGAGAAAACAACCTGTAAACATATCGCTTACTCAAACTTCCAACAATCTTATGGAAACTATAAACAAATTTTCTTCCCTCGTGAAACTTCAACGAGTTATGGCTTACATACTAATGTTTGTCAATAATACAAGGCAAACAAAAGGTGCAAAGGTTTTAGGACCACTCACTCTCTCAGAACTAAAACAATCTCTTTTAGTGTGTGTCAAACTCACCCAAAAGGAATATTTCTCCCAAGACATCAAACTCTTAAAAGGCAAGGGAGAACCAACTCGATCTTTAAGGTCACTGACTCCATTTCTTGACCAGGATGGTTTCCTCAGGGTGGGCGGCCGTCTGAGATATGCCAATATTCCAGTGTCAGCTAAACATCCACTCCTTCTCCCCAAAAAATGTCATCTCTCTACACTCATCTGTGATTTCTATCATATCAACACTCTTCATGGGGGTCCAAGGCTGGTACAGATGCTGATTCAGAAACGATTCTGGGTCATTTCTCTACGGAGTGTATTGAGACATCGAATCCACAAATGCATACAATGTCATAAACTTACTGCTTCTCCTAGACAACCAATAATGTCTAATCTGCCTCCCTCAAGAGTTTCATCCCAACGAGCCTTTCTCAATGTTGGACTGGACATGGCAGGCCCTTTCATCGTGAAGGAAAGCAACAGGAGAAACGCAAAAACCTACAAATCTTACCTCTGCCTGTTCGTGTGTATGTCTACTAATGCTCTACACCTGGAACTAACTACAGATCTCTCTACACCAGCATTTTTAGCAACTCTAGATCGATTCATCGGGAGAAGAGGACTTACAGTTGTTATACACAGCGATCTAGAGACCAATTTTCAAGGCGCAGTCAATCAACTTAAAGAAGTATATCAATTCCTACGTTCTCAGAATGATGATATTTTCAACAACTTGGCTAAACGAGAGATCCAATGGCGATTCAACCCTCCTGCGGCACCTAACTTCGGTGGGATATGGGAAGCAAGTGTGAAATCTGTGAAGTACCACTTGAAACGAAGCGTTGGGCTCAAAGTTATGACCTTCGAAGAACTCACAACTGTTTTGGTAAAAGTAGAATCCATTCTCAACTCTCGACCTCTGTGTGCAATCTCGAATGACCCACATGATGACATCGACTACTTTGATTTTTTGATTGGAGGAAATCTTCTACCTGTTCCAGAATACAACGTCCTAGAAGTTCCTGAAAATCGACTCAATCGTTGGCAGCTACTCAAGCAAACAGTTCAATCCTTTTGGAAACAATGGTCCAAAGAATACCTACATACAGTCATTCAGCGCTCAAAGTGGACCAAGGACGAGAAAAATATCTCTGAAGGTGACTTGGTGTACATCACAGGACAGTCAACATCTCCTCTCAACTGGCCCCTTGCAAGAGTGGAACAGCTGTATCCCGGCAAAGATGGAACTGTGAGAGTAGCCAAAGTCCGGACCTCATCAGGTAGTCTAGTTAGACCTGTCAATAAACTTGTATCTTTGCCACTTCAATAAGTTTAAGAACAAACTATAATCTTGTAAATAGAACATAGTTAAGTGAAAATAATGTACAGCTTTCTTGGTTTGATTTTGTTGTGAGTGTTTTCCATTGAACTTTAATTTCTCAAAATTTATCAATTTTGGGTGGGCGGTATGTTTGGTTTTATAATAATAATATAAGGTATTGGTACAATAATAATGGCAGTGAAAGTCACACAGAAACCCCCCCTTCCTCCCTACTCTACCCCCCCACTGTTACCCCCACCAGTGGTGAACCAAGTGGAGTCAGTCTTCATCCAGCCACCATTGAAAATAGACTCAAACTTATATAGTGCCTCAAGATGTAGTTATTTTCTTATACCATAAAGGAAGAAGAAGAAGAAGAAGAAGAAGAAGAAGAAGAAGAAGAAAAAGTGCTTTATTTACACAATATTTTGTACATACATTACATTGAGTAAAACTTAACTCTATACAAAATTAACTCAATAATTTTGTTAATCAAAAAACTACAATTCTTTATTTAATTATTTGCACAGCAAACAATGGTCACTAGGACCGTCCTGTTTGGTTGGCACTACTGTACAAAAAACAAAATATTTTTCAGATAACAAAATTAATTTTTAAAACAAAACAAAACAAAATAGGCTACTCAATATTCAATTTTAAAAGTTTATATTTATCTTTTTTCTCATGACAATCAAACAAAACATTATGAACCCAATAAATTATACGAATATTACCACTAAGTAAAATACTTTACATACTTTTGTATAAAAATCGTAAGCACAATCTTAGCAAAAAAAGGTATCCTGACTTAATTATTTAATTTTTTTCACAATTTTTTCGTTTTGTCTAAAGTTATAATACAGTACTGGTGTATATTTTCAAAAGGAAAAAAATTTTGAGATATATACGTACTAAGAAAATGCTGCTCAAAAGTTAAATTCACTTATTAAATCCCAACGGTAACGCCACGCATCCCTCATATATTTACTAAATACTCGCCAATCCTTCCCGTTTAGGTACTCTATATATTCCATATCGCTGAGTGTATTTTTTCCAAAATAATATCGCCGGATATTGCTTAACATTGGACATATGGCCACGAAGTGCCGAACCGTCTCAAATTGTTGCAAATTACACAATGAGCAGTTATAATTTTTATCAATGATCCAAGGTTTGTAATTTAAATTTAATAATTCGGCCCTTGCCTTAATTGCCCAAGAGATAGTGGCAGTGGTGTAGTGGTGCGGGAACGCGTGGGAACGGCGTTCCCACACTGGTTTTCAAGAACCCGGGAAAATCCTAGAGCCCCGTTCAGGGAAAATCCTTGAAAATAGCTAATATGTTTCTAAATACAAATATTAATTAAACAGTATAAAAATATTAAACAATATTTCTATGCCAATAATAAAATGCAATACTTTGGTAAACACGATTTTGCTGTACTCTGTATCCGTTTCCAAACATAACCTCACTCTCGCTTGAACTTTGTATTGTGCACAGAGTATGGTAGGCCTATACGGTGGCGGGCATCACTCTCCCATCCCTCCACACCTACAGAAGAAGATGCATTTGCCGACTACTTGTAAACATGATTTTGCCAATCTGTCAATGAACTTTCATTGTTAATAATTACTCTGTTTTTCCTCTGTTTTATGGATTTAATTTATTTTAGTTCTCTGCTTTTATAGGCCTACTTGTATAGAATATGTCATTTAAAAATTAGGTTATGTATGTTGCTATTTTGTGGGTTAAAAATAAAATTAGTTATTAATTAATAACCTTTTCTAAAACAACCGTCTTTTGTGAAATAATAAAGTTAGTTAAGTATAAAAATATATAACTTAATTTTTGTTTTTCTGAAAATCATCAAAATTATTAAATAGTTTCTTGAATTCTCAGTAAATTCAGTTAGCTTAAAATACATAGCCTAATACGTAAATCTATTGCTATCGTACGCATTCAGGGAAATTTTCTCTTAATTTTCAGGGAATTTGACAAATATATTAAGCGTTCCCACATTGGAAAATTTGCCACTACAACACTGGATAGTGGAAATGTCGTTTTTATCTGCATTGAACACGCTCTTATCGCCTAGATAAATCTGCAGCTCGAGGTATTGTTGGTGGTAGAGTGACGTCAGCGCGCGACCCTCGCTCTCTCTCCTCCAGCCGGCACGTGCCTCCTCCAACAGTACTGCCAACCGTCCGTGCAGTGCCTGAGCGTCCACCCTCCCCCTCACCCCCTCTCTCCACTCCAGTTGCAAGTTAAGGTTCCTGGCCAATAAATCCCAATCTCTAGCCCAACCGACTCTTTTCACAACCATTTCCTCTGCTATTATTCTCGGCAGCCTTTGTGCAGGCAACTGAAAAATTCTTACAATGTATTCTAAATTTAAATATCGAGTGAAAAAATGCAATTTATCTAAACCAGTTTCCAGACATAATACATAATTTGGGGTGTTGAAAGGTAGACGAAAAACTCTTTTTAAAAATAATCTCTGAACCGATTCGACCTTGTCACTTTCTAAATACCCCCAAACTTGTGCCCCATAACAAATTATTGATCTTATAATAGAGAAATAACAGGAAAATTTAGCATTCAATGGCACATGTTTATTATCTATTAAGGAGCTCCAAAGGGTATTTAAAGCCAACTTAGCTGTTCTCGCTTTTTCCGTAAAATGAATGGACCAATTTAACGTAGAGGTGAAAGTAATTCCTAAATATTTATACTCGTTTAATCATCTTTAGTGGCAAGGTTTGAGATCTTTCCTTCCAAATGCAATAATTTTTCTTCGAATAATCTTCCTATATCTACCATGAGCTCTCGCCTAAACTCGACAAGGTTACCTGCACTTTTGCCGCCCATTTCCACAACTGATGTATCGTTATCCTCACCAGATTCCGGAGATGATCCTGGCTTATGGCACTTGATGGCTTGCGTCGGTGTGAAAAACTGGTCGATTTTCGTCTCAGGCATTCACTTATCCTAATAGACACACAGTTCACTAAACCGCACCAGTACAAACGCGCGGATAATAAAGACGCCCGGCTCGCTCGGCACACGTGACGACGTGACTAA
Organism: Neoaliturus tenellus; assembly: GCA_030545055.2. NCBI lineage: Eukaryota > Metazoa > Arthropoda > Insecta > Hemiptera > Cicadellidae > Neoaliturus > Neoaliturus tenellus. The sequence continues at coordinate 34,180,968 of CM061535.1, forward strand.
CCACGCTGCGGCTACGTTCGGTTATCTATCGATAAGTCCGTTTCTGAAGATAAGCTTGTGGTCTACGTACTTTGTTATTATATATCATGCACTAACGAACTTATTTAATCCGTTCTACGACCGCACAGCTTCGATTTTATCCAAGTTTTAAAATAAAAACCGGGAGCCGACTTAACTGACGTCTTGCCTACATAGCACCAGTAGTGCCAACCATAAAGGGACTCACCTCAACTCATCTTTAACACGTATGAACTTTTACACCTCTTATACCTCATCTTTTTACCTTATTCTCATTAATTCCATTTGTTTCTGTGTTTAATTTGGGAAGTACTTGTCTATTGTAGAAAATAAAGAAGTTTGTATCTAAAACCCTCAGTTAAAAAACTTTTCTACCTGACTCGTACAACCGGTAATAGATTGTTCTGTAAGATAAGTCAAGAAACTTAATTCTTAAAAGCCTTTCATTAATTTTCAGTGCCCTCAAAGTAAGTGTTGCGATCTGTATGAGTTGTTTCTCATTATGAAATTAAAAAAAAAAAAAAAACAAATGCCTTCCTTATATAATCAAATGCCTAATTATATGAATGAACTAATGGTGTTCTTTTCTAAGGATCTCAAAATGAAAAAGTAACATGGTCCCGGGATTTGGTCTTACCAGAGCTACCACCATGATAACGTATCCATTGAATTTTTTCTAAAACATAACTACTTCACTTAACTACAATGTTGTACTTATTTTACGTTGAAAATTTAATTCCAACGTAACCTCTATATCGCCATTATGTACTAATACGTACGAGGGCAGTAATTAAAAAAGAGACACAAGTAAATTGCTCCAAAGTTTTGTTGTTGACAGCTTCCTCAAACGGCAAAGGCATTCATCAACATCCCGTTCATATGATGTAAAATTGTTTACCCCTTTGTAAAAATCTTACCTTTGGAAATTATTTTATGGAACAGCTCACCTAACTACAAAGGAATCACATGAAACCTTTATGGTTGGCTAAGCACGCCTTAAAGAGTTTCATTAAACTCGCATGTGTTTTTAACACTCGATACATAAAGCATAACGGTTGTTATTTATTTTATTTTTTTACTTTACCAACGCCAGTGCCATTCAGGTTTGTGAGGATTAAACTCTTTTAGGGAAAGAGGTCCAAACCCCTCAAGCAAGGTATGTGGGGTATTTTACACAACAATTGTTGATTTTTCGCTACTTAATTTGTTTATCTTTGAACAGTAAGATCATAGAAACGATAATCTACTCCGTTCTGTATTTTACGTATTGAAGATAGGATCTGAACGGCTAAGCTTAGTAGCGCTGGCCAAGGAGTTACTATTACACATAACACAACACTATAACACAATGAGTAACACTTCTAATACGAACGATTACCGATGATTTATTTTTTGTTCTGATTCTTATATTTATTCTTAATCTATAAATCTTAAAATAGCTCGGCACGATTGTCAACTACACCGTCGACCAATAGACGTAGTTGCGTAACTGAAAACGTAATTTTACCTTTCAAAGCGTGCATTGGTTCAGTGCTGCGCTCTCGTAGCGAACTCACGTACTAACGGCCTGCAGTCTTTCCCGCCAGGGGCGCGCACCGCTCAAAACCCTAGTGTCTTGACTGTGTCTTGACAAGTGTCTCAAATAATGTGTCTAGGCTGCCGGTCGTGACAGCTGAGATGGCTAAGGCGTAGGCTTGGAGGAATAATATATATTATTCCTCCAAGGGCGTAGGCATCTTGGTCAGATCGTGTACGCTGGCGCTAGTTCACTTTTTATTTATGTTTACTGTGTGTGCCACTACGGCTTTGAAATCTGAAAGATAACCATACTGGTACTCCAAGATGCGAATAAAACTGTTCCTAATTCCACTTACATTCATTTTACGTCTCGGTAAGTATAGTTTACGGCAAAAATCAGCTACGCCGCTACGTATATCTCCATCTCCCACCGTCAATAAATTACATACTCATGATTTAAAAGTATCTTTACCTTTCAAGACGATAGATGATTGATAACTTTATCTGTCTGGACTGTTCCTATTTCTTTATGTCTACTTTATAACTGAAAACAATAATATTTGCATTAATGATATAGATAACTGATCGAAAACACCATACAAAATTCAATTCTCCACGAAAAGTAATAAAAATATGGAGTATATTAAATTCAATCCCCCTCTCTCTTTAAGAAAAAAATCGCGCAACTTTGATCAACAAAATTTACATCGCTTCTTTATTCTGCTTTGTCGAAAAAGTGTACAATCGACAATTTCTTCCATACCATTTAAAGACCATACCTGCGAACTACAACTTTGGTTGTTTAACACATTACTGTGGTTCCCTCCACTAACCGTAAAAATAGAGTTTAGTGGCATTTATTAGAAACTAGTATGCGTGTTTCTCGATATCGAGCAATTTATTTTAATACAATACAAATGTTACTTTTATCTCTAAATCAATGACGTCCGACCAATCCAATATTGTGAATCTCTTTAATCACCAAAACTAGACGTACTTACAGCTGATTATTAACAGATGTTTAAAATGCTTGATTCAATCCCAATGTTATTTAAATGGGAAAATTTGATATTTCAATGGTGGATAGCGCCCTTATTTTAAGTCCGATTCTCATCAGCTTTTGGCGGAAACAACTGCAGACCAAGCCCTATCCAACGACACCAAAAACTTGAAAATCGGTTGAAAATTGTAGGAGGAGTTCTCAAGACAAAAAAAACCCTTAGCGTATTAAATAAGTATAGATTTTTAATGGTAACGTTTTCTGATTTTTAAAGCAAAAACCGATTTGGCCTATAAAAAATATGATTGTAAGCTTTTTAAATATCTATGAACGAACTAAAAATTGGGCTCAGTAATGTTTTGTAGTAACGTCGTAATAAGATAATGTCCTTATGTCCCTCATTTAACCAAACCATCATTAGTGGTGCTAATTATCTCTCATTTGCTATTTTGCTTATTTTTACAACACGAATAGTTTCCATAGAATTACAAAAATAATATGGTTAGCAACTTTTAAACTTTCCTACAGATAACTTTAAATTTAATAAACACCACTGTACAATTTTTTTACTCCAATAGTGGAAGACAAAGCTATAATCATTAGAGATTTATGTTATGTTTATTTCTGTGTCGAGTTTTAAAATTAGGATACTTTTCATAGTTTAATTTGTCAAACATGAGGGGAAATATAGCATTCAAGGATGTAAGATACAAAGATTCCAGACTCTATATTCCAGTAAGACATGACATGTTTATGCATAATGGAGACGTAAATGAAAGCTTGAATTAACATTTGTCAGATAATTACCCTAATAGGTACAGTAGTGCATACACTATTTCTTAGAAAGAGAGAACATCATCAATTATTTTTCTTGTTGTTTATTTCTTGGCTCAAAAGTGAATTTGTGTTAGAATAACGAATGGGGAAAATAGCATAGTTGTTTTGGAAAAACCTTTCCAAATTTTTGCCAGATGAATCCTTTTTGCATCCTTGTTAGTTATTGACTGGTATTTTTTTTTCTTTAGAAAAGACATAAATTTGATGTTACAAAAGAGTGATTCTCTATAGTAACTATATTAAGTATCTTAAGACAATGAAATGTATAAAATGAAGTATGTATCATGAAATGTAAAAGTGTAGTAGGCCTATCATTGGCAATACCCCCGTCGCAGCAGACTTGCTTACTCAGCGAATTTCCAAAGGAATTTGATATTTTGTATTTTCCCCATAAACACCTTAGGAATGAGTATGTGGTTTTACTGCCACGGGATGTCATTAAAAATATTTCGACCCTATGAAGCCATATACTAATTTTCATCAAAATATACTAAGTTTCATCAAAATCTGTCTATAAATAAAGGAGTTTGCCTATTCTCCATATCATCAACATGGGAAAAGAGTATGCAGGTTTGCTGCCATGGTAATTACAAAAACCAAGATTTTTACCATAAATGGATGGATCTCAACGAATGAAGCTAAATACGAAGCTTCATACAAATATGGGTTAATAAGTCAAATATTAACCCTTCCTTATTCTCCAAAAGATTAACATTGAAGCCAAAAAATACAATGTACTGTCGTTAGACATTTTAATACCTCGGTAACCGATGGAGTCAGAGCAAGGCTTCAATATAATAAATTGTGTGTTTTTTAGCTAATTCCAATGGTAAAAATAAAAAAAAAAATATTTAACATTACTTTTTTTGTACAAAAGCCACGAAACCAACCCCTTCCGGTAGGTCCATAAATCAGGTTTACGAACTCATCTTAATAAGAGTAGGTTGACACATCTCAATCGGACAGTTTTTATAAGAGGTATCGTGTCTAGGGAGACATACCAAATATATGCAAAATTTTTAATGCCTATTGTTTTTGGTCTCTGGGCCCCTCAAAACGAAAAAATAACGTGAGCCCGAGCTTAGTTCTTACCATGAAACCTACGGTAATAGCTTTCTCCCTATTAGAAATTCACAAAAAGAAATGATTCCTCAAACAGTAATAGCCAACAGTAATTTCCTTAGACGCCTTCATAAATAGAGAGGCATAATAAACACTGAGAAGGTGTTGCATACTCTTCTACTGCAGGCGTTTACCCGGCCCGGCCGCCTTGCCATTTGTAAACTACAGTACAGTAGCTTCTTTGCTTGTGCCCTATACATATAGTTAAATATGAGCAGTTTTTCTATTTATGGGAATGGTACATGTCACTCTGTATACAACAATCTCATATAAATTCTCCAACGATAACGTTATAATATACTGTAAAAAGGGGGCAAAACATTTAACACACGTCACATATTACGTTATTTTTAAATGCACATATTCTTAATATAAAGATCAGTTAAACATAAAATATGACCTAAAGTAGGATTGTCCTTTAACGTATTGTATATTACATGATTTTAACAAATTTCCAATTTCTGAACCAGCAGGTAATTGAGTGAAGAAAACTATTTTAAAGTAATTACTCAATACACATGTTTTGAGATAAGTTAAGTAAACTACAAGCCTTTATTCACTCATAATATGATATTTTACAATATATTTTTTATACTAATTGACATCGTTTTTATAATTAATCCAGTTTATTTTGCTTCACTTATTTATATTTTTTCAATTCCATCTCGTAAAATGTGTCTTTGGGTATTTTATAGCGTAACAGTCTATTTGCTACATGTATTTTTTTTAACTTAATATACGATTAAATGGTGGGTTTCCCATTACTCTTTGACATACACAATGTATACATATACTGTTGCTGTTGCCCTTTGTAGTTAGGATAGTAATTATTCTTTGATAATATAGTTTATACTGTTACAATAAAATCCGACGTTAGTTGTGATAGCTTTGGCATTTGAATATAATCCACTAATAATCATGAAAGCAAAATGAATTTTATTGTAAAATATTTTTAAGACGGGAAAAATACCAATGTACACACGACGACAGCTTCATCTGCTTTTATAAATCCAAGCAAAAAATGTAATTCCCCAGGTGAGGCTCGAACTCACAACCCCGGCATTGCTCACAGGAACTGTCTATAAGTACCGTGCGCTAACCAATTGCGCCACTGGGGATTCTGAAAGAATGAGTTTTTTACAAACTAACCAGACGTCCAGTATTTGGAGGCAGTCGTAACCGGTTCTCCTGGTTTTATGAAATTGTGTAAAGTGTATTAGTTTTATTAAATAAAAAGGTTTAAATACCTGTTCCGTCAAAATGTCCTTTGTTGTATTTAAAGACTTCAGCTGTTTCGTGCTTAAATTAAAAACATATCTTCAGGTCAAAAGTCTAAGATAAAACTGATCTTTACAAGAGACAAAAAAGTTGACAAATGAAATTATCTAAAGAATGATGTTCAGTTTGTAAAGATGTTACAAATATAACGGAGTTATTGCGATTGTTCTGCAGAGCAGAAAAAACATTGATTTTGCATTGTAATCAATGCAATTTCAGGTTATTTTCAAAGAGAAATCGTAATGTAGCTCTGTTATTTGTTGTAGCATCTTTACAAACTTGGTATTAGTGTTAAGATTATTTGATTGGTAAATTTATTTTGATCTGTAGAATACGAATATGCATAGCCAGGTAGCCATTAGTCGTGTTTTTTTGTGATATCCTGTATATTTCAAACAAATAATACAACTCAATAAAATAAATAATACAACTTTCAAATAATGAAACTCGGCTGAACCATCTGGCAATGTCGGTCATTTGAAATTAAATGAATTGGCCAAAACTGTTTACTTTTCAGACTTAATTAATGATTTTAGTGAAAGTAAATAACCTAGGGAAGCTATGGTTAAATACACTATCAAACATCAAACAATCGTTAGCTTTTTGTAATCATAGTATTAAACACACTATAAACATTCTCATTATTTATTGGCCCCTAACTTTTTATACTCTTATTATTTGTAAACTTGAATTTTAATCTTGATCAGTAAGGAAGATCAATCTCAAAATTGAAATGCACTTTCAGTAAAATAAAATTGTATGTCTTATTTAAATTTATGTTTAAACTTACAATGTTTTTTTTAACATAGCACAGCACGCAAACAGTTTTTAATCATATTATGTGCACGCTCCAAGCCCTTGCCTCCACGTTGTTCAATGAAGCCTGGGTGTCACCCGTCTTGAGAAAAAAGTTAATTTTGCTTGCCATACAGTAAAAGAAGCATAATTAGGTCTTCCTTTGTTTGCATAGTCCACAGTAAAACAGTGGTCAGCATTTGCTCATTGTCTTACTCTAGATAACGTGACAATTACAGCAGGGCCGTAACAGAGGGGCCCGCAGCCCCGTGGTTATGAGGGGGGGGCGCAGCTAAGGGGGCCCGCGGACGGGGCCCGTTTATTGGGAAATATGTTATGTTAAATTTTTTTTATTCATGTTATAAATTAGCAATTTTAAATTTGATATCGTGCCATTATATTTTCAAAATGCCTGGATTATAACTTTTACAAAATATCAAAATATTTTTACAGTTAGATTTTCGGCAGGCTGCTGGTCTGCCGCCAGCCGCTAGCCCTTGTCGGCTCAACCTGCCCGCCTCGCCGTGCAATTCGTCCCGCTGTGTTGCGGCAATTTAATTTTCGAATCCTTTTCAAAATTAAAGTTGATGGCAAAGTGTATGTAGGCCTACAAAAAATGTTTACCAAGAGTTGTTATAGAAAATTTAAATTTCTCTGTTATAGGAAATGAAATGTTTTATCAGTATAGTAACTAAATTGCTCGATTTCTAGCAACACAGAATACACTAGTTATTGCATTAATTAACTGTATTTCTTGGTCAAGCATAGGAAAACTTTAATTCACTTAACTGGGTATGCCAAACGCCAAACTAAGACGTCTCTTACGCCGTGAATCAAAGTCACTTAATACTTTTGTAATTGTAATGTCGATTTCTACATCTTTTCTATTGCCAAAATCGTCAGAGAACTCAACCTTATGTGGTTGATGGTATTCCTACAATACATTAAAAAAAAATAAACATGACACATACGGATATACATACAATCAGAATCAACACATATAAGCCACAGGGACGCCGTCAAAGTCTGACGGCGACGCGTACCCGACAAAACCTGACGAAAAAAGTTGAAGGTTTTGTCGCCGTCCGATCATAGAAATATAAATATGTTTATAGTTCTATGCGTCAGACTTCATCGTCGTCAGACCTTGGCGATCCCTTGGCAGACCTTGGTCCCGATCTATAGGTTTGCAGAAATTACAGGTCGCAGAAAAAGCACTAAATTTCGTGTATAATCTTAGAACATTGTACCACATTAGCTAGTATATGTGCAGTGCAAAATTACATTTATCTGTCAGCTGTTGTTCTAAAGTAATTCAAACATATCAACTGGTCCACCAAGTTCTCCTGACACAAAAGCCTGAATATCTAATAAAAAACTTGGGTTTTGACATTCAAAGAGCATACGCTATTCTAGTCAGAATTGTCTGTTTTACATCTATCTTAGTCGATAGGAAAAGGAAAATTTCTTTACAGTAAATATTTTGGACCTAAAAAATGGAGAACGTGTGGGCTTTGCCCTTATCTATAAAAAAACTCATATTGTGTTATAAAAAGTCAAAGTGAAGGAAATGTTTAGTTTACATGCAAAATACTATAATTTTAAGACATTAAAAATTATTTTTTAAATGTATTTTTATTCAAAAACCAACGTAAGATTTATGTGTAACCCTTTATTGTTAACAAGAATTTGTCTTGAAAAGCAAATATGTAAACTTTTATGAACTCTGGGCATGCTAAATAAAGAAGTTATTTTATATTATTAGGCACTATATGTTCTGCGAATTAAAGACACTGAGTTTTATTACTACTTGAATGTTCCCGTAGTGAAGTAGAACAAAAAATATAACAAAAAATATCCATTTCCGACTTCCGGGCCTTAGGATTTGGAAGAACAAGAATCATATAAATAGGGAGAAAAGTGAGAAGTAACTTACCTCAAATTAATTGTCAAATAAAACTATATGCTCCCGTATTTAATGTATTTTGATCACTAAATTTTCATAATGAAGTTTCAAATTCTGCTGGGTAAGCTATTTTCTTTTCCTTTTTTAGTAAATAGGCTATGTTATTCTGTGCAAATCTTACTCAACTGATCTAGTACAACCCTGAGTTTGTTGTTGTTGACAGAGACAGAACTTAGGCCTAGCAAGGTTTCAGCCGAAAGATTTTCAACAAACTTTTATACTAGTTCCCGTTCAGGATTTTTGGCTATTATTTGGTACTTTTTACTCTCATACAGCAGTTAAGGTTATATAACCTACACATTAAATTGACACCTTTGGGAGGATATTTTGTGGTAGGCCTAGGTTACCTTATTCAGTGCTTGGGCTAGGCTTAATATGAACAATTTCGGAGCTAGCAAAATTAAACTTAATCTTAATAAAAAATTGCTTGATAATTTTACATGTATCTCCTGAAAACTGCAAGGGTGTCAAGAAGGTGAGTGTAAAGGACTAGGTTACAAATAAAAATCTGTAAAAATAAATTTTCAGCCGAAAAGCTGGAGAAAGGTATTTATACCTTGATTGTATAGAGGACTGAATGAAATTGGTGTTTCTTAATAAAAATCTAGTCAACCGATAAATTAGGCCTATTCTCGTTTATGACTGTAATATCGACGCAGCCAATAGGTCTAGAGAGTCGATTTTATACAAACTAATTGGAACCGGGAGTGGTTCAGTAATTAAAAAAGACCCTTATTTACCATTTATAAGCACTAAACTGTTCATAGACTGTTTTATCAAAAAAATTTAACTCCCATTGTCTATAGGCCTAGGCCTATAAACAAGGTGAGATCAAATCTAAAAATAGTAGGCCTACACATTTATTTGAATTTGTAGACACTTGCGCTTCTGCAAAAGTTAGGTTTCTTAATAATGTACCGGTACTCTGAATTAATAAGACATTTAGGGGTTCGAATAGTTGACTGTTCGGTAATTGACATTTGGATAGACCATTGGATAGTACCAAAAGGGTTTCGAGCAACTGGCCTGGTTTAGTTGTTTTGCACCAATACTATTCACAAAAAGTAAATTGTGACTGAAAATTCTTTAATAGCCTAAGCTTACTAATATTTAAGCTTATTAATAACATAGGCCCAGCTAGTGGACTAAGCGCGTAATCAATAGGCTTCTTATGTAATGCCATTTTTAACATCTTTGTATGGATAAACATTTATTTTGTAGTACTACACTGGAACCCCGCTAATCAGTGGTGTAATGTGGCAGGAACATGTAGGAACGCCCTTCTCACACTGGTTTTCAAAAACATGAGAAAATCAGTGTGTCCCATTCAGGGAATTTGACAAATAAATTAAGAATTCCCAAACTGGAAAATTTTCACTACATCACTGCCGCTAATTCTAATCCCAACTATTTGCGACCAGGGCTGGTTCAGATTACCGGATGTTCGAATTAACCGAACAATAGGCTATGTCACAAGGAAAATAGGCTGTTACCATAATTTTTGGAAAATGGACTTTGTTAACCCTTTAAGTGCTATGAAACGATATATTGTTATCGTCATATTCTCCAGAAAAGCTAAGCAACGATATATCGTGCTTCGCCTTTCATCCGAAAAGTGCGAAGCAACAATATACGGTATCGTGCCTTGCCTTTCATCCGAAAAGTGCGAAGCAACGATATATTGTTGTACCGCTGATATCAATACGCAGGACTTAAACGGGAATATCGGTGGACTCAATTTGTTGTTATTTTGAAACACCAATGATGTCATTTGATTCTCCATACGATCGAGATACTAAATATCATTTTCTAGCACTTTTGGGACAAATTTTTTTATTGAATTTTTCTCTCATGCGCTAGCTTTCATCCCCTCCTTTAATAACAGAAACAGAAACTTCTTTAGGCCCATCTTTCTGATTTAAAGTGTTTTCATTTGATGAAATGGACATGTTTATTCTTTTCATACAAATTTACTTAAAAAAAATCTTGCAACACATTTTTCATGTGGGTAATCGTTGTGATGAGACATTCACAGTTTGTGTAAGGCCCAGAAAGAGGGAACTACAATAGCGCTCCCAGTGTTTAGATTCGCAACAAGTTATTTCCTTTTTAAATCATGTTAATGATTTCACAAATAGATTGGCCACAAAATAATGACAACAAAGGTATTGTTTTAAAGGTGCGTTGTCCTTGGAGCGACTTTTGTGATAGTAGCAGAGCGATAGTCGCTAATCATGTCGTTGTCCCTGAAGCGAGTTTTATAGAACGATTTTGGTGCATTGTTTTGCTGAAATGTGAGTGTTAAATGTACCATGAGTTTTAAGCAGAAGTAAAACAAAAAATACCTTTCAGTTGAGGAAGTCGATGACGAAGACGTCATGGAAATATTATTTGCATCACGATTGGTACTCATGACATATTTTTCAACTAGACAAGAATTAAGGCTATTTAAAAATATCTATACTTATTTAATGAGATGAGGGGTTTTTTTTTGTAATGGGAACTTCTACAATTCTCAACCGAAGTTTTAGTATCGTTAGATAGATAGGGCTTGTCTGTAGTTTTTTCGCAAATAAAATGATGAGAATAAAAAAATGAGGGCAATATCTTTAATTTAAATGTGAAATTTTACCATTAGATTTTACCATATTATTGGGATTAGGTTGAGCATTCAACATCTGTCAATGCACAGCTGTAAATGGTGTAGTTATGGGTGAACTAATAACAATTTTGATAGGTTGGAGAACTAAACGCAATAAATTTGGCAATGACATGTCGTAGTTCAAATGAAATTGCTCGATTTTGAGCAATAAGCACACTAGTTAATATAGGGTTACCATACGTCCTCTTTTCCTCGGACATGTCCTCTTTTTAGACCATAAAAAAATGTTCGGATAGATTGTTGACAATCAGTCCGTTTGGCCGGCTTTTTGGAAGCAGCATACTGAATAATATTTATGTTTTTACCTAATTCATAGGAAGGTTTTGTATATTGTCACTTCGTCCAAATTGTTATTAAATCGCATTTTAAAAGGGTTTAAAATGTTTAACCTACAGTAATAAGTAATACCATATTTACTTTTTACTCTAATAGTTTGTAGGATATTCCTTATACCTTTTAGATAATTGTAAGCTCCAGTGCCGTTAGTAGTCGAGTTGCATTTATTGCTGTCAGCAGTCTATTGAGTGAGTGAGTGAGTGAGGATATGTTTCAGCAGATATCGGCTTTTTATTCGTTACATATAGTTTGATTATGCGACAATTGTTTTTTGGATATGATTTGATTAGTTGTACCTAAGAGTCTTTTTCTAATGGTGAAAAAGTGACCGAGTGTTAGTTAAGGGTCAATTGAAACTAAATTTCATTTTTAAATATTATTTTACTAATAATATTAATAAAAATATTGTTTAACTAATAATATTTTTAACAATTTTTACTGAACCTTTCATTTAATTTAAAATTTACCTTGAAAGAACTCCTCTTAACTACAATGTATGTAATAAATTATGTGCTCTTGAAATTTCACAATATTTTATCTCATATATTTGTGGGTTTATTTATTAGAAAATGATATCTAATAAATAAAAAAATTTAACCTACTGATTTCGTAAAACCTACCTATAACTTTCCTAAATATTGAATTTAATTATGAAATAATTATAAAAATTGCACCTTGATCCTTAAGTATCCTAAAAAAATTTAATTATTTAAAAAAAGGTAAGATTTACAATTAAATTGTACTTAATTTAAACATTTTACGATTTCTCACTCTGTTATGTTTTATTTGAGGGGGCCAGGAATTCTGATTTTTGTAATCAATTGATTGATCTGGCTCGCAACGAGTAGGCCTACTAGGTGTCCTTTTTTTTCATCCCGGAGAATATGGTAACCCTAACTTCATAAAAAAGCCCCTTCTAGAACCTTTTAATCTTCATTGCAGTTCCGTAATCTTTGAAGGAATTACGAATAACACCTAAACACGTGAAAAATTTACACCAATCGCTCCGCAACTGCAACTGAGCCTGCCCTCAGACCAGACTCGCTACAGTGGATAGTCGCTAGCCGCGCTAGTCACAGTCGTGTCAAGGACAATGGTCCCATTTGAAACAACGCTACTGTCTACTGGAGCGACTGTCGCTCAGCGATTATTGCCAGAGTTGCTTCAGGGACAACTGGCCTTGATTTTATTGTAACACCCACATGAAAAATGTGATTTATCATGAACGGAACGAAAAATGTTCCGCACTACTTGGCAGGCGGAGCTGTTGTGCCAAACTTCTGTCAACATCAGAATCCAGTAAAAAATAGTATTTGTGTTGTGAGTCTACACACCAAAGCCACTAGCATCTTCATTCCCAGACTTTTCACTTTAGAGTGTCGCAACTGTATGATGATGTTAGACTGACACCATCACAAGAAACCTTTCAAACTCTCTTGTTTTTGTTTCAGTAAAAAAATTGACAATTAGTGATGACAGAGCGGCTCTAGGATGAAAATATTGGATAGGCAACCGTCTGGGGTGTTAATTTTTTAATATCAAGTTTTATTTTAAGACATATATAAGTCGTTATGCTGGAGCCACTTCTTTCCCATTTCTATAGCTCTAACGCGGCCAAATGGTGAATTATATTTGCTATGAATATGGTCCTATTGTTTATTTTCTCAAAATTTTTACCTTTACTTACATATAAAGGTGTAGGCCTAGGGCTATAAAAATTTATTAACTGTTCAAATTTAAAAAATTGGCTTCCATTCAAATTTTAATTAAAAGACGTTTGAAGAATGTTTTGTAGTTTGTGACAAAACCAACATTATTATTAGGCTTGCAATTATTACCTCTATACTGCCTTGCCTGTTCGCTGTTGTAGCTGCTCCTGTGAAGTCACTTTGATTAAGAATAAGAATCACTTTATTGTATAAATTTACATTCTTTTGTGACTGGCAAAGCCAGCACAGAACATATGACATTGTCAACTAAATTTCTTAACCCAATGAACCTTAAAATGAAACAAAGTCAAATACATCCCTCCCTAGTGAAAAATCTATACTTATTTAATACGCTAATGGGTTTTTTGTCTCAAGAACTCCTCCTACAATTTTCAACCGATTTTCAAGTTTTTGGAGTCGTTGGATAGGGCTTGGTCTGTAGTTGTTTCCGCCAAATACTGATGAGAATCTGACGGAAAATAAAGTCGTTTTCCACCTTTGAAATCTCAAAATTTCCCATTTAAATAACATTGGGATTGAATAAAGCATTTTAAACATCTGTTAATAAACAGCTGTAAATACGTGTAGTTTTGGTGATTGCAGATATTCACAATATTGGATTGGTCGGACGTCAATGATTTAGAGATAAAAGTAACATTTGTATTGTATTAAAATAAATTGCTCGATTTCGAGCAACACGTTTACTAGTTAAATATAAATAAACCAATTCATAAAAATAACTGCTTAAATAAGATAAATATAGAAAACTTTAATAGATGTAGAGTTAGATATAGCCTTGTAATAAAAAATTTTGTTTTGTTCTTTAATATTGATTCAAAAAATATTTGATTTTTTTGTTGTTATTACCTGGCTTATACAGGTCATAAAACAATTGATAGTTATATGTATATGTAATCATACACTTATCCTACTTCTGATATTAAGACATCAAATTAATCTGGTGCGTATTTTAAGGTAATACGCCCCTATATAAGTGACAGTAAAAACTATGTATGTGCCCCTATTAGTGTGGCGCGGGGGGGGGGGGGGGGTGGCAGAAAATGGATAGCCTACAGGCGGCATATTCCTAAATTCGGCCCTGTCATCCCGTCCTTGTGGGGGCTTGTGCAAAATGCCTAATAAGAAACTCAGCTGTATTTAAATATTATTTACACAAGTTTTTTTTATGGCACAAACTTATATTTAACATTCTATAATATTGTGGATTTCCTTAGGGCAAACTCATAAAAACCTGACCTTAATGGACGTGCTTCCATTTTAATAAAAGGATAGGGCATAAGGGTGGCATGCAGAGTTGAATCTTCCTACAGGCTTGATAGGCCCAGTCTAGGGTGCAAGCTGCCAGGGGTTGCGTTTCTAAGAAAAAATAAATGGGCCTAAATAAATCCATGAGGCATTTATCTTTTTATGTTTTTAGCTTCAAACATGTTTTGGAAAATATTATTAGATTAACGATTAGTTACACTCTTATGCAAGATTCAGTGGTACCTTTATACATTGAACCTGAAGGAGAATGAAAAAAATCATAATGTCAATGTTATTTTTTATAAACTTTGATGTACTGAGGTTCAAAACTACCTCATAATACCATTACTTATTTCCAATAGGCCTAGCAATTGAGGAATAAATACGGGTTTACTGTGATCAGGCCAGGATTATCCACTAGGCCAACCTAGGCCATGGCCTAGGGCAGGGGGGGGGGGCGTCAAAAGACCCAAAATTTTTTTTAATAATTTGGCAGATAAATATTATTTTATAATAAATTAAAAAATTTGTAATAACAAGAGTGAATACTATATCCGGCAAAATATAAAAAAGTAAGCCTCGGAACTTGAGTAGTATTATTTTGTTTATTTATTGCATATTTCCCTTGTGTGGAGGGCCGGGTGGATATGATCGTAGGCCTACCATATTGTGTGCTTCGTGCTTGTTGCAACAAGTAGATATTGGAGGCTGGTGGACTTAAGCGGCCTATTCACTTACGAGCCCGGTTCAGCGAACTTGGCATGAACGTGCAATGTTCGGCCAAAAACTGTTATGTGTAGGCTACATCGGGCCAAAATCTGCGGGAAAGTCAGAGTTCGGATCGAATAAATTCAGATTTAAATAGAAATTTTGGCTCGATGAGCGTTGCTCACGTTGGAAACGACATTATATTTTTCATTTCAGTATCCTTGATTTCAGTCTTAGCAACTGACAAACTTTCTTAGTATGTGGGAGAATGTTTTAATGTCCATTCGCAAGTAGTTATTATAATCGTCAGGATTATTTTACTTCAACTGTTCAACTGCTTTCAAATCATCGTAATTCTGCTTTTCGAATAGCCACTTTTTACTAAAGTATTTGTTATGTTTTGTTTTATCTTCTTCAAGCACCACATCCATTAAAATACCCCCTTGGCAGTAGATCTGCGTACTCAGTGAATTTCCAAAGGAATTTGATATTTTGTATTTTCTCCATAAACACCATAGAAATGAGTATGTAGGTTTGCTGCCCTGGGATGTTGTTAAAAAGTGTTAGTTGTTAGGAAATAGGTAAGTTCTTAAGGTAAACATGAAATTGTGTCAATATTTGGCTCATTTTAATTTTTCCCATAAACCCTATGGGGGTGAGTATGTAGGTTTGCCGCCATATGGGTGTTGTAAGCAAATATCAGTTTAACTCTACCTAGTGAAGGTACATACCAAATTTTATCAAGTTATGTCAATAAATATGTGAGAAAGAGGGTTTTGTTAATTCCCCATAAGAATAACATGGAAATCCTATTTTTGGATTTTCTCCATAATCTGTTAAGCCAAGTAAAAAATTCAAAATACTACATTTTTTAATCTCTTTTAAATAGTTTTAGTTAAAATTGTTGAATTTTGGAAATTGAGGTCCTAAAATGCCAAAAACCATTTTTGACCCCTTTGAAACACCACAAAACCCCGTTCCCATAACCCGATCATGCTGGTTTGTGAACTTATGAAAATAGACCTGGTCTTACACCTCCATACCAAATTTCATAACAATTGGAGGTCCCCTTCAAAAGTTATCAGTACCACGGACACACACACACACACACACACACACACACACACACACACACACACACACACACACACACACACACATACACATATACATATAGATAGATAGATAACCTATACATATATATATGAAAATGAACGAATGGTGTTTTTGGCTTCTGGGGACCTCAAAATGAAAAAGTAACATGGTCCTGGACTTAGGTCTTACCATGGCTATTACTATAATAGCATATTCCCTATAGAGAAATTGGCTAATAAAACAACGATTCGGTTTTTTTTTTTTTTTTAACAGAACTGAAAATTGAAAACACAACAAAACCCTGCACAATTAGCGTGTCGGCGGCTCGGAGAGTAAGTCTGAAGAGACCGCACGTGTGTATGTAGACAGCGTCCAACGCCGAGCCCGGTCCCCTGAACCTGGTCCGCCAAACCAGGCTCGTACTAATTCTACCCATTGCCCCTATCCCCTCCCAGAATTGTTTTTGTTTTTTCAATTGCAATTTAGTGTTAGCAATCAATTTATCTACAATTTCTTTTTAATAATTTTGTCTCAGTAATGAAAATACATTTCTATAATTTTAACAATTGAGAAATGAAAATAACTTTTATTTCCTTTAGATTATACTAAATATTGTTAATTTTTTAACCTTTACATTGGATTAAAATTTATTTATGTATTTAAATGACATAATATTATTCATACTGTATATTTTATATGCTGGTAAATGCCATTAAAATGATGTAGACCTAAAAGGATTACATCTGTGGACTTAATTTAGAGACGGAAACTGATTAGTTAGTTCTGTGATTTTAGTAAGAAGTCAAATTAATATAGGCTGTTTGTTGTTGTTTATTGTCTTTTTTTATTTTATTTATTTATTTATTTATTTATTTATTTATTTATTTATTTTTTTTTTTTTTGGGTGGGGGCGTCGTTCTTACCTTAGCCCTAGGGCGTCAACAAGTGTTAATCCTGACTGTGATTACATAAATCACATTTTGGAATATTTTAAAGCTATAGCAAATGTAATTTAACTGCAGGCTTTCGTAAAAAAAGTGTGGTTTATTAAAAATAACACTTTATCATTGAAAAAAGTAAATGAGCAAATAGTTCTGAGCTGTAAATCAAATGTATCTAGTTTGCAGTTTATTGTAATTTAAATTTAAACCAATCATGGGTGAAATTTCAGAATTATATTTGAGTGGGAGCAACTTTTTAATGTCTGTAATTGGAAATCACCCCCTTTCCTCAATTATCCATTAACAGACTACTGATAGAACTCAGGTTAAGTCTGGGCTTTAAAAATATAGTAATAACATTAAAATCTTTATAATTTCCTAAATTGAGGAGGGGTCAAGAGCCCCCCTCCTTCCACCGCCTAAATTAAAGAGGGTATATGGATATGAAATTTTTCACTTCCCCTAAAACATTCCTGCTCTTTGATGAGGTACTTATTTATTCAACGGATCACACTATTAAAAAATGTATTAAACACATGAAGTGACTCAAGAATGCATGTAACATTGTGATTGTAGCCAAAATTACAAGTTAAATAAAATATCAGGCAAGTTCTGCAACATTTATTCCTCCGTTAAAATAGCCTTGTACAACCTGTTCAGTTACCCAATTGATATTATTTTAATTTTATTTTTGTTTCAGAAATGCTGGACATACTCTGCTTCGCCTTTTGCATGTTTGTAATGTTCTTAGAAATCGTGTATGCAATATTAAAGAAGAAGCTCTACAAATTTCTTGTGAGTAACTTACTGTGTATGGTAATTAATTACATTAGATAGCTCGACACATTGTGGATTTATAGGGTTCGTCAAACTATCGAAATGTCAAACTCTAGGAAGTTTACGGGATATTTTAACTTGAGGAGTAAAAAATCTTAAGTTTAGTTTAGAAAACTTTCAATTTTAATGAAACCATAACTGGAATGAACTATAACATAACCAACATTCAAATCAATTGCCACTTTGTTAACATTTTCACCTTTGTCAGTAGCCAACAAGAACACTTATCGGTCGCTACTGACATGTTAAGTAGTCATGGATCGTGTCTAATTATAAGTAGTGACAAACTATCGAGAGTCAAACAATTGAGGTTCTACTGTACCTATGTTTGTTATCCATAATGTTTTCTGTAAAAGTTGTTCAGAGTGATAAAGGATTTAGTTTCAAAACGTGCCAAAATTTTGGTTGATTTTTAAAATTTAGTTGTAATTTTTTTGTGGGATAAGTAATTAAGAGATAGTACTCTTAGTATATTGAGAGTTATCCTGCAAGAAATTTTTTAAAGATAAGAATGAATTTTTAACTATCAAACAAATACTGTATAAGAGTCCCTTGAATCACTTTTCTTTTTGACCCAACAATTTAACCGTTCAATCCTGCATGGCACAGGGGATAGAAACACTAAACACAGGTTATATATAGGTATTATCTCAAATAATATATAACAGGTTACTAACCTTGATTAACCGTCACGATTCAGATCGACCAGTGTTCTTGGTGACCCGGGTTTCGACCTTAAAAGGCCATTTTCAAACCGATGTACAGTAGATGTCAAACAATCACTTCATTGAAGGTCGATCTGAACCAGTTCGATAATGAGCGGCCGGCCGGAACCGTCTATATGTGTTTGTACGCGTGTAAATATTCAATGTTAAGTGTGTTTGTGGATAATATTTTAATTTTTGACGACCTTCAATGAAACGATTGCTTGACATCTACTGTACATCGGTTTGAAAATGGCCTTTTAAGGTCGAAACCCGGGTCACCAAAAACACTGGTCGATCTGAATCGTGACGGTTAATCAAGGTTAGTAACCTGTTATATTTGATTAATACGATTCTGGAGGCATAAACCATGATCAAATAATATGACAAATATCTAAAAAAATGCCAGTTTTAACACAAAAAATAATATTATAAAAAAACATTATTATCTCTGATTTAGTTTATTATGATAATAAGTAATGTATGGTTAATTTACTTAAGTTTGATGTTAACCTTAAAATAAAACTTGCTCTGTCCTGGCATAGAGGAAAATGTCATAACATAATGATTTAGACCAGGACTTCCTTTATAAATACGAGGGTTATACGTAAAATAAGGTTCCCAAACCATTAGATTGAAAGTGAGATAGTCAAACAAAACCTAGCAACACCTATGCATGCAGCAACTCTTCCTTATAGACAATAGATAATAGACAAAATTCTATATTTACAAATCAATTGAGAAATGCAATGGCATCAAGATTTTACATATATTTTTAATTTTTTATCTTCAGTGGTTGTTTACTTCAATCTTCCTCCAGTCCAGAAATTCATCTATGGAGTAAAATGGCCGGTTGGTGAGCCAGGTGGTCAGGGGCTTCTTCAGTTTCTTCCCGTTCAGTGCTTTTAGATCTTCTGGTAAGATGTTGTAGTTTTTTGTCCATGTATGATGGTTTCTTCTCATATGATGCAGTGTGGTGTAGTGGGAGGTGGAAATCTGATGCACGGCGGGTGTTATATGTGTGTAAATCATGGCCTCGTTGCAGCTGTTCATTCACTACAAACAATATGACATCTCGAATGTATAGGCCGATGACTGTTAACACATTTATAAGAGTAAAGGCATTTCTGCAGCTCTCTCTTGGGCCAAGACCGACTATAATCCTCACTGCTCTCTTCTGCAGAAGAAGAATACGGTTGAGGTTTCCCGCTGTTGTGCCTTCCCAAACTGCTAGGCCATATCGTAAGTGAGACTCAAACAGTGCATGGTAGGCGATTTTGGTTGTAGTATCATCACTGATATGCTTTACTCTTTTCAAAACATACAAGCATGAGCTTAGCTTATTGGAGAGTGTGTCAACATGATTGTTCCAGGATAGGTTGTTGTCAATACTCATTCCTTAGACATTTGGTGTGGCTTTCCATTGACACATCTGGTAGCTCTGGGACTTCATCCTGTCTTCTTTCAAAAGCTAGTTGTTTAGTTTTTTCAGTGTTTACTACAAGGTCATTTTCATGGCAATATTGATACGCCTTATTCAATGCAATGTAAGAGTTGATGGCCAAGTTATTCGGTGATGACTCGGAGATAAGAAGTGTCGTGTCATCAGCATACATCAGGGGAGTACAGTGCATTCCTAGATATTGTGGCATGTCGTTCGTCAGGAGAATAAAGAGGACTGGTCCTAGAACTGATCCCTGAGGCACCCCTTTTAAGCAGTTACAGCTTAAAGTGGGGAGCGAAACTCCTGTGTGTCAAGGGCATTGGAGTCAATAACAATTCTGTCTACTCCCCATAAGAGCACTTATGCATAGTGCAAGATTCCCACCTCGCAGGGCTGGTGCTCGCTGGCACTTTTGCCGCCCTGGGCAAAGGTTACATTTGCCGCCCCTGCCTCCCCCCCCCCCCCCAATTTACCCATCCCAAACCTAACCATACCCTCGTTAAAACACCTGCAAAAATTAACATTCCACAGCAGATCATTTAGCGTGAGATATTACTCCTCTATTCTATTTTTCACATTCACAGTTACTTTGGTGAATTACGATGAAATTGAAAGAAAAGCCTAAGTAACGAGAAAGGGACTTGACAGGCTGGAGGAGTGCAGTGTGTTTGCCGCTGCAAATAGCATGCAGTGCCGCACGGGAACCGACCTGCGGGATTGGTCAGTTCTATTCGGGCAATGCCACTTGCAGTTACAGCTTAAAGTGGGGAGCGAAACTCCGGTGTGTCAAGGGCATTGGAGTCAACAACAATTCTGTCTACTCCCCATAAGAGCACTTTAAAACAGGAAACACAAACTCCTCTATTTGGGACCAAAAATGTTATGGTTTATATATGAAGGTCTTTACATATATGAACTTTGTAAATATTACATAAAGAATAAAGACATTTTTGGAAATATGATTATTATTCCACACTCGTACGACACCAGACATAACTTTATTACATATCCCTCAATTCAACTACTCAATTGGAAAAGTCCACTAATTATATGGTGTGTAAGGTTATCAATAAGTTTCTTATGTTAGATAAAAACACTATTTTCAACAGGCTTTTCTCAAAAAAAAATTAAAAACTACCTTCTCTTACAAGCTTTCTACAACCTTGATGAATTTTTTAAAACAAACAGCAAAATATGATTTGAAGTGTTAAGAACCATTATTTTATTTTTTTGTTATCATAAACTTACTTATTATTCCGTTTCTTTTTGTCTTTACATACTGTATTGTAGTTATTATCCATGTCTGTGACAATTCTCTATATTCATAATTGTACCTCGATGGAGAAATAAAGATTCTTATTCTTATTCTTACAGCTCTAAATAAAGGATTCATCAAGCCGGATACAGTTTGTAAGGTATATTTTATATATCAAATATAGTTTTTTTACAAAATGGAAAGAACAAATAAAATGTTTTACGGCTTTTAAAACATTGTTCAAACAAAAGGTATAATTTAGATTCAAACACAATTTATTCTAAACCATCAATTGGACAAAAAATAAAGAAGTTATATGATTCAAAAATAAAATAAGTTATATGATTAAAAAATAAAATAAGTTATATGATATCTATGACCCATTCTCTCAAAAAGGGACTTTTTACAGTACCAGCTTATCACTAAATATTAAAAGTGTTTAAAAGATGAAGGTACAGTAGAACCTCCCATATTCAACAATAACGGGACCGGGTCATTGGAAATGATGAAATCGCGATCAACCCCAACGCTTAAGACATTTAAGGAGAAAACATTGGAATTTTATATTTTACTCCTTTTACTATGAAAATTTAGTTTTTTTATCTTGTTATTTTTTCTTATGTCACTAAAAGAGTTCAAATTCCATAAATATATGTACATGAATCTAGAAATACACTATGTAGAAAAGGTTCTATAATAATTGGTAGCCTAATAGTGGATAAAATCAGACAAAATGTGTCCTCTGTTGATCACTGTGTCCACTCTGTGGACAGCCAAAAACATAAAATACTGAAAAATTGCTTAAATTAATATAGAAAAACTTGGCAACTTACATAGTTGTTACATAAGTTAATTTGGATGCCCACATGTATTAAAAAATATTTAATGATAATTTATATTATAAAAAACTATGCATATACCCCTTTTTTGCGAGAATGATCGACCCATGCGTGTTCTCCATATGCCCAAACAATATTGCTGGGGCGCTGTTGCACTATAGAATTAAAGAGACAATTGTCGACAATTTTGGATATATTTCACGATATGTTTCTGTCCGCAACTTACAACCTATACAATTTTCATTCTGTTAGATGTACACATCATAACAATAGTGTAGTTATTTATTTTTATTATTTAATCAATTCATCTGGGGGTTGGGCGGCATCTGGGAGTCCTTATGGGAGAGCTGGCTCTGGTTATAGGCCTATCTATAACAAAAATATAGACTGCATATAAAAAATAAATCACAAAAACCATATTGCTTCACAAGTGAAGGTGTTTATAACTCATAATAGTGTTCAGACCCATACATGTGCTCAACGTTTGTTGACCTGCAACATCATTTGTACTGTATCGCATGTTTTTGTCTTTGGACGGTTTCTAAATAGACATCTCCTGATGGACACACAGTCGTAGGATCAGCTCCATTCGTGTACAGAGTATTCACGCATGGCCAGTCAGTAGTTAATGAGTCAGCTCAGGCTGATTTGGCCAAACTTTTGCGGCAAACACAAAATATCAACAAACATTCCTGAATAATAATAACCTACCATATGATTTACATTCTAAATAGTTACCAACAAACAATCAAAAGTTGTGAAGAACATTGTTTGGCAACTATTTTTGGCCAGTGCGGATGCGGCTTAAAATTATAGCTTTTGATTTTAGTAAAGTTGTACCTGGAGAGCTATTAAAAGTTTGCTTTAAGAGTCAGATAATCTGTAATTACTGTATTAGTGACGGAGTTGCTTCTGATTTTTCACACTCAGTGATATCTATGTGATGATATTTATTCTGTTGTGTATTACTGGAGGTCTCTTGTGTGTACGAGTTATTAATTTATTTTCATAATATGTTATGTCATTAAAATTGGAAAGAAATTCGTTTTTTATTTTTGCTTATCATTGAAGGTTTTAACGAATTTCCCTATAGGAAATACGCTATTACGGTAGTAGCCATGGTAAGACCTAAGCCCAGGACCACTTTACTTTTTCATTTTGAGGTCCCCAAAAGCCAAAAACACCGTTCGTTCCTTTTCATATATATGTAAAGGGTATATGAAAAGGATATCTCCCATATCTCCATGGATAACATGAACATCCTGCTGTGTTACGTATTACTGTATGTACTACAGGCCCCTACCCTGAAAACTATGAAGCAGGTTTCTGAATCCAGCTTTTATTGGATCACTGAGTGTGTATCTAATTATGTCAGTAAAAGTGAAGCATTTTTGGGCTTTTAACATTAAAAACCTTTTTCTAAGTCCACCTCAGGGCTCTCTAAACACTCTTTATAAAATGTTAAAACATTGATGTAACCTGTTCATGTTTTCAGGTATCTCACATCCAATGGGAAGTCATACCTCCTATGTCAGAAGATGAAAAGAGGGCGTACCGTCGTGCAGGTAATCTATTTATTATGTTTATTAAACATTTCCTTTTTAAATATTTGTGTCTTATTGTCCATAGTCCAAAACTCAACTAGAACAGTATGAAACTCAAGTCTCAGACTGTAACCTGGAACATCTTATGTCTCGGGTCCAAATGTTCAGCTTTTAGAGCAGAACTTAAACCAAATAATGACCATCTCCTCAGGAAAGAATTACTGCTCTAAGATCTGGTATCCAAGGAATGAATAGCCTACATAGCACAAATTTGTATTTTAAGATGGGAACAGATTCCAGATCCTGAAACATTGTGAATTTGTTTTTACTAATCAGTGAAGGAAAACCTATGCAATAACTTACTAAATTAATAACATAAACTCATCATCACCAACAATAAACTTTAAACAAAAAAAAGGTGTTTGTAGTGATTTCTCTAAATGTCATATACTTTTACAGTGAGATTGCACAAGAGTCTACGAGAATATTATGAACATCCTGAAGAAACAAGAAGACGAAAAATGTTCGAAGAACAAAGAAGGGTGGAGGAGCGCTTGTTTGCCGGCCATCCTCGCTACAGTTGGCTGCGTCCTAAGCCTACTTTATACCAGTTTGACTGAATTATGAAAATTTAAGTGTATTTCAAGAAAATTCAAGTGTTCATCAAGCTAAAAATTCATTGTTCTAAATTGTTGTGTTTATGTTATTTTTTCTCAGGTTTATACTGTTTTTAAAAAAACACTATTAAAATTAAAAAGTTTAAAAGGTGTATAGCGTTTTATTTATAAAGACAAATCAATCTTAATTGTTATTTTTTGAAGTAGTTATAGTTATAAGATTGTATAGTTTAATAAAAACTTTTGTCTTTACTAGAAGTTTATCAGTGAATTGAGATTTTTCAGAAATAAGATAGCTCATAAACCGAAGCAGTCCATATAATTTAATGAGGAGCATTGCCAGATCATAATGCTGTTCTTTTCAATAAGCTGCCATATGATACCAAACAACTTGAGTTAAAGCCCCTCATGATGAAACTGAATGACTGAACACAAGGGTTTTTGTTCCATCAAAAAATTTTTGGGCATATTTTGTCATGGCCAAACCCAAAAAACTGACCTCCATCTAAGTGCATATAAAGTGTAAATATTTGTTTGAGTAAAGTTGTAAATGTTGGTCTATAAAGAGTTTAAGAAAGTACTGGCAAAATCTATCCAGACATCTGGGCAACGATTGGCTGGTAACGGTAATGGACTTATTTATACACATAACATTTACAAGTCACGTTACAGAATCACTTTATAAAGTCTAGTCTACACAAGCTTCTAAATTACAGCATTATCAAACCAAAATTTTGTACATTCTAGAAGTGTGTTGTACATTTTGTCACAGGTAAATCGTGTGTTGCTGTCTCGACCAGAGGTAGACGTTTACAGACACGTGTGACTCGACTTGTCCAGTATATTTAATTAAAACTCTAAACAAAAATTAAAATCTGTAAGTTTTAGATAATGTTTGGGCTGATGTTATAGAAATTAAATTATTACCATGTGGTAATACATTCAAATGATCGACTAGATTAGCTTTTAAGAACAGTATAAAATAAAAGAAAAGCAATTTAATTGTCCCGATCCCAGAGTACTCAGCAATTTTCCAATAGACTTATGTAAGTTTTCTTCGATGGAGAGATATTACAGCAATAAATGTTTGCTATAGACTATATGTTGAGAAATAATGTTAACCTGGTAAAATTACTTACCAAATTTTATGAAGCTATAAATAAATAGATGTAAATAAGCATTGTATCAAATTTTTATTTTCAATTTGAATAACCTGGGATTCATATTAAGGGGCTTTTCTCTATAACCAGTTAAGCTAAGTTAATAACTCAAAATACTACATTGTTTTTTAGTTCTTTTAAATGGTTTCGGTTCATAGTTCCATTTTATAGTTCATTTCCAAGTGGTACATTTTGGAATGGAGTTGAAAAAGTTTAAAACCACATTTTTAGGTACTGTAATCATCCTCTATGATGATAGTTTTCCCCAAATTTCAAGAATAACTAATTAACAAATAATAATCAAAGAAATGTGTATTCAAATTAGGAATTGCAGCCACAGTGAATACTCTGGACCAGGAACTATAGAATTAATTGGAAGAGGCTATAGTATTGAGGCATAATGCAGACTTCATTTTTATCCAAGGCCAAATTTCACCATATAGAAGATAGCCAAGGTTCTAGTTCAGGCATGATTTTAAAGCGACAAGACTCTTGTGAAGAACAGGCCTTACTTGTGAGTTGGGTGTTCTTGTGTGTTGGGTGTTCATAAACTAGAAGTACAACAGGACAATGAAGACGGAGCCAAACTAATTTTAATAAATTTTCAAAAATAAAATAAAACACATGCCAATCATGTTGTAGGACACACTAATAAATTCTAATTCATACACCTACTAAAATATTTGCCTACTTACTTACTAAAATATAGGTTCTTGGTCATTTCCTTGGAAGTAGTTTATGCAAAATAAATAGCTTTAAACTATTATAACTAAAATTTTCATGAAATAATACTATATTCATTGAAATCTCATTATATTTATATATATATATATCTCATTATATTTATATTCATTGTGTGTGTCTCTGAACACAGATATAGGCTGATATTATATTTATTGAGATACTTTCCTCTATCAATTTAAACTGCCTATACAGTACAGGATGCAAAAAAAAAAACTATTTTCTTTTATGCACCATTCAGCGACAGGACGCCTGAGGGTGGGCTTAATTTAAAGCAAATTTTATGCCATTTCAGTAGTCATTGAGTAGTGGTCACCTAACCTACATGTTTACATTAAGAATGTCAAATAACACACTTTCTTTATCGGGATTTTGTGCTTCTCGTCAGTAAACATTAACATTTCTTTATCAGCATTTAAATCAATCATTTGTTTGTCGAAAATTTTTTGCTTTGCATGGTCAGTGGGTTTTAAGCTTAATTACTGAACAATAGCCAATTAATTGGTATGGGTGGTGATTAAGATTGAACCACAAAATTTGTCAAACCGAATGGTCAGCCATGTTCAAGGCATTTCGCTAGCCTACCGGTTGGCGTCTTGGACTCTGGTTCAAGATGTCACCGGTTCGATTCCCAGGGTATCCACAACAATGTGATGGGTTTGGAATACTATCCCTTAATAGCATTTAGTGTACATAGTTCAATTATCTTAACAAAATTCTTCTGGCGTAGACACGAGCGAATCACTAGCTTGTTTAGACACGAGCGAATCACTAGCTTGTTTAGAGGTTGGCGTCTTGGACTCTGGTTCAAGATGTCACCGGTTCGATTCCCAGGGTATCCACAACAATGAGATGGGTTTGGAATACTATCCCTTAATAGCATTTAGTGTAAATAGTTCAATTATCTTAAAAAAATTCTTCTGGCGTCGCGAGCGAATCACTAGCTTGTTTAGACACAAGCGAATCACTAGCTTGTTCAGACACGAGCGAATCACTAGCTTGTTTTATAACGAGCCGAAGAGGACTGTTTTCCACCCAGCAGCAAGGACTCCATCCATGTTCTCTGGCGTCTGCGCTGACCTTGGACGGCCTGTTGGCTTCGGCGCCGACCTTGGACGGCCTGTTGGCTTCGTTTTCAACTCAAAACTAGTTGATCTTAAGTTAGTAACCCACTGCATAATTGTGCTAGGATTCGGAATTCTAAACGTTGACCTGATTGAAAGAATGCATGAAACTGCCGTTGAGTAGCAATGATTGAACCATCAATATTGAATTCGTCTTGATAAAGGAACTAGCATTGTTCAAGCGACGACGCTAATCCATAACTACTAACATGGCATAAAATTTGCATTGCAACAAGCCTACCCCCAACTTTCGCGAAAGAAAATGGGTGGGTTTTTTTGCCGCACCCCGTATTTCAGAGTTATTTTTAGTACATTAGTATGACAACATAACCTTTGTCACTGTTACTTCTGACATTTCTCTACTTTCTCCATTCTCTGATTTGTAGTTTTTTTATTTTGGACTGGATATGTTGATTTCGATCATTACAACTTTTATTATTAATTTTATTAATTCATATAAACTCTTTTTTATTGTTATTGGTCCATGTATATTTCTGTATTTGTAAGTTTTTTTTTATTATTTCTTTGTGCGTAGTATCAATGGGCAGGAAATTGTTTTCAAATCCTTATTCTATGCTTGATGTGGATATTGGTTAAAAACAAACAACTTAAAACAGCCTCCAATGCATTTCTAATAGGAAATTTAAATTGCTGTTCATTAGTTTATTGCTTTACAGAATAACTTCTTCAGCAACGAACTTAAATCTACAAACTAGCCGGACATTGAAATCAGGTTTAATTATTACACTGATGCACCAACAATCATGTATCAGCCCTCTTCAATCCCTGCATTCAATTATGTACTAGTGACTTTGTCTCATAGGTCATGGCAACGCCCTAACTTTCAATTGAGAGGCTTACTATAATTTAGATTTATTTATATTTCTTTACAATTACAGACATAGGGGTGTCCACGGGTGGTGCCACTGGTGCCGCGGCAACACCACTGGATTGGGATTTAGTGTGAATTCCCGAGTTCACAGATTGAAATCACGGGTTAAAAATTAACTTTTTAACAACCATAGCCTAAACCTGGTCGTGTGGTCGTGCGTGATCGTCCTATCGGGTCGGGCAAAGCAGTTGGCAAGTCGGGAGGTGTGTTAGGTGTCATCTTGTAACTGGATGATTTTGAGTTATTTTTCGTAAATTTAATTAAATTCGCCTTTAGTTGTAATTACCTTTAAATAAACGCCAGGCTGTGTTAATATCTCGAGTAGAGTATTAGTTTTTTTTTTTGTTTTTTTTTTTTTAATTAAACAAATAAAATCATAACATTAAATAAATTAAACATACTCTGTGATTTAGGTGTTTGATTCAAAGTTATGAATCAAATAGAAAAGGAAAGTGTGATTCATTTGTCATGATGAGACGAATGAATAACAAATAAGAGCTGAATACAAGTTTTCTTGTTTTTTTTTTTTTTTCAAACCAAAAGTTTTGAATGAAGCAACTTCTAAACATACCCAAAACAAAATTGAAAAAAAACATTTATTGTTGTCAATAGTTCGACACTTACTTTGTGGACTTGGAGAGTGTAAGTATCGAAATGTCGAACCATAGGGAGTATGTGGGAAATTTTAACATGAGGAGAAAAAAAATCATGAGTTTGATTTAGGTACTTGTTTTATTACTTTGAACTTTAATGAAACAATAAATTGATTGAACTTTAACATAACAAACATTCATATCATTCACCACTTTGTTTACATTTTCACCATTTAACATGGACAATATCGGTCGTTACTGACATGTTGTCACAAATAGTGTTGAACTAGGAGGAAAGTCGAACTATCAAGGTTCTACTGTGTTTACTTTTTTTGAAGTAAACTTAGACGGACAAGACGACTCAGCTTAACTAATTTAACTGTCAAAGAAACATTTTGCGGATTGTCTACAAGCCAAACCATTCATTCAATAAGGAACATTTTCCGTTTTATATTGCAGTTACCATCACCAGTTAAGTAAATTTGTTGCTGCCCTACCCAATTGAGGTAACGGTAAACCCCACTAAATCTGAAAATCATCAAGGTTTTTTTAATGTTTATTTTTAAGTTTCTCGCTTTTTTCTCAATAAAAATATAAGACATAAAGAATTCTGACACAAATGCATTACTTATTTTATTCTTATGACTTAGAAAAAAATGTCATCTACTGTTCAAAATTGGAAGGGGGAGCTTAATATAGACAAAGCAACCAATTTAGATAAATAACAAAACATAATTTTATTGTAAAAAACACCCATTTGTACAAATACAAAATGTCACACAGAATTTAGGATATCACATTGACATAATTTATTGAAAGCGTAAATACAATATTTCAAAAGCTGAGCAATACAAAATAATCTTATCAAATAATATTAAATAGTATATAAAAAAGGAGTTTAAAAACTTTTTAAATCAGAACAGTAATTAAAAAAAATAGTTTTAAAACACTACCTCCATATGAGAAATCTGATAACACCCAAAGAGATGTATCAAATTTAGACAAATAACAAAACAATTTTATTGTAAAAAATACCCATTTGCACAAATACAAAATATCACACAGCATTTAGGAATATCACATTGACATAATTTATTGAAAGCGTGAATACAATATTTCAAAAGCTGAGCAATACAAAATAATCTTATCAAATAATATTAAATAGTATATAAAAAAAGAGTTTAAAAACTTTTTAAATCAGAACAGTAATTAAAAAAATAGTTTTAAAACACTACCTCCATAGAAGAAATCTGATACCATCCAAAGAGATGTATCAAATTTAGATAAATAACGAAACATAATTTTATTGTAAAAAAATACCCATTTGTACCAATACAAAATATCACACAGCATTTAGGAATATCACATTGACATAATTTATTCCATGAATACAATATTTCAAAAGCTGAACAATACAAAATAATCTTATCAAATAATATTAAATAGTATATAAAAAAGAAGTAAAAACCTTTTTAAATCAGAACAGCAATTAAAAAACAAAATAATATTAAAACACTCACTCTATATAAGAAATCTTATGCCATCCAAAGAGATGTAAATAAATAATTGAAGACCTTTAATTTGACATAATGCAAAAATGTTCCTAAAAATAAACCAATAAATGCCCTTTGCGGTTGCAATACTTAGAATACAAGTTGCAATACGAGAATCAAAGTAACATTTTATTTTATAAATGGACAGAAGCGTGAAAAAATAATACCTATGGATAATTTTTGTTAAATATTTTTTTTAATAATTTTTGGAAATGAAAAACAAACGTCTACAACACTCAAAAATATATTTACACTTATACTGCACAGAATACAGACGGTAAATATATCAAAAGATGGAAAATGGCAATCGATTTCGATAACAGTGAAGATGGAAGTCATGTGACTATGACGTCATTTGTCTCTGTATTGTTGTCCGCCATGTTGGATTCTGTCATTCTCTCTTTGGGCCTGATGATGATCGGTGTGTCCGGTCGAAATCGATTGCCATTTTCCATCTTTTGATATATTTACCGTCTGTATTCTGTGCAGTATAAGTGTAAATATATTTTTGAGTGTTGTAGACGTTTGTTTTTCATTTCTGATTACAAACAACACGTATCATGCTAATAAAAAAAGTGTTTAATAATTTTTGAAGACATAACCTTATAACCTAAACATACCAATAACAATATAAGATATCACCGAGTTTGAGTAACTTGTCTCTACAGTAGAACCTCACACAGCATATAGGAATATCACATTGACATAATTTATTGAAAGCGTGAATACAATATTTCAAAAGCTGAGCAATACAAAATAATCTTATATATAAAAAAAGAAGTAAAAAACTTTTAAAATCAGAACAGTAATTAAAAAACAAAATAGTATTAAAACACTACCTCCATATAGGAAATCTGATGCCATCCAAAGAGATGTATATAAAGAAATTGAAGATCTTTAATTTGTCATAATGCAAAAATGTTCCTAAAAATAAACCAATAAATGCCCGTTGCGGGTGCAATACTTAGAATACAAGTTGCAATACTAGAATCAAAGTAACATTTTATTTTACAAATGGACACCAATAACAATATGAAACATATCACCGAGTTTGAGTAACTTGTCTGTACAGTAGAACCTCAAAAGTTTGACACTTGGTGGACTATGAGCGTGTCGAAGTATTGAAATGTCAAAGTTTGTTAAAGTACAGGGAGGATGTGGGAAATATTTACATGGGGAGTATAAAAATCCTGAGTTTAATTTAGGAAACACTAAAATTTTAATGGAATCATAACTTGACTGAAATTTAACATAACCAACTCATTAAAATCTTTCACCTCTGTCATTACTGACAGAGTATACATTATTATCAACGGTTAAAAATCAACTCTTTAACAACCATAGTCTAAACCTGGTCGTGCGTGAATGTTCTGAATGGACTTGTGCATCTTGGATAGGTGTGTTCAACAGGAAACCCTTTGTAACAGACTTCAACAAAGCCTCAATTACTTTCACACACCAGGCCTTCCTGAGCAACTTTCCTCTTTTTGAGATCTAGAGATCCAATACGTCTGTGTAGTGCTCTGGAAACCCAAAGATTGCAGTCTTTAATACTGACACTATCGGTCGCTAATGACATGTTCGGTTGACATGGGGTTGGATAGTATCCAACTATAAGGAGTATTTCATTTTCACCTCTGTCTTTACTGACATAGTGTACATTATTACCGACGGTTAAAAATCAACTCTTTAACAACCATAGTTTAAAACCTAGTCGTGTGATCGTGCGTGAATGTTCTGAATGGACAATTTGTAGATGTGTCCAGTTTCAAGAACCTTTAAACACTGTACAGGATATTTACCTTAAATTGCCTAAGTTCTTGAGTTGATGTTGTCTCTGCTATGTACATTTCACCGCAAGTGCGGCATCTTCAGGGATTTTTCTTAAACTACATTAATAATACTAACACATTATATGCAAAATTTACAGAGTTCTTCTTATTAGTTTAAAAGTTCACAACACTCGCAGACTGCGCGGCGTGTGCGGCAGTGGCGACGGCTTGACGAGCGCGGTGGTGGCGGTGTATGCCAGACATTGTACGGTACCAGCGTGGGTGGCGACAACAGCGGCACGGGCGACGTTCCTATGTTGGCTTCATCGGCTCAACTGTTTGGAGACCGAGCCGGAGGTGGTGTGAGGGATGCGTGGGGTTGTGGGGGCTTGGGATTCCCCATCGTACTCAATGAGCTTTCTCTTTCCCGGCGTTGTCGGATTGATGCGGTGTTGCCCATTGGTGTTGAGTTTAACTTGTTTTCTATTTTATGGATGGTTTGAAAATTACTGAATTGTTATAATCTTCCCTTTTTAGAAGTAGGTGCGACTCATTGCCCTATAAGTGTTTGTATATTTGGTAACTCTTGAGTCTTTTGGCTTTTGGTTTAGAGTATGTTCTATTCAGGATGGTTAGAGAATCTAGGAGATTTTATGTCCTTGATTAGATGTTAAATGTTTTTCAACTATGGAGTCAGGGTTGTTGTAATGCCCCCTGTTGTGCTCCTTAAATCTTTTGGAAAAGGTTCTGTTGGTGTATCCAATATATTGTTTTTTGCACGGAGAAGACAAGTTGTTTTGAAAACAGCACAAAAAACTTTGAAACAAGCTAAATTACTTTGGATAAAAAATGAAATCAAATCACTTTAAAAAAAAGAAAGCTAAACTTCATAAAACAATAGATCACTTGAAATCAAAACTAAAGGATACCACAAGTGAAAAAAATTATAAATCTTCTTTGATTAAAATCAAAGAAAAAGTACTCAGAGAAAACTTCTATAGTTATCAACTCAGGAACGGAAAATCTCCTCACTCAAATCACATCAAACAAAGGTACCAACTGAATTACCCAACCATGAATTCTATCCGAAATTAATCAATCTCACAGATATCCACTGGGAAGAAAACGAAACAAAATTCCTAGAAAGAAACTCAAAATACCATCCAAATTCGAACACAAAGCATCAAAAAACATTATTCACACTTTGATAAACACAGAAACTGCGCTGCAAAATATCAACCTTCAAGCCAGGGACAAAATAAGATATGGTGTAATCGATGTTATAGAGAAAGAAATTAATCACTTGAATTTGAAGAAGAGGAGACCTACATCATCTGAAACTAAAACCATACATGAAATCAAAGACAAACTTGTTCATAAAAGCCAACCTCCCCCATACCTCAACCGTGTCATGCAGGAATACAAAAGACTGTATTCAAAAAATACAAATTCAACCAATACTACAAAGGTATTCCATGGTAACCATTGATGTAGATAACATGTATGCAAATATCCCTAGACATGAAGTCATTGCCATCCTCAAAGACAGACTCAGATTCGAACAACATTAACGAAGAAGAAATAGACGACTTTATAAAAATCACCTCAATCATTACAGATCAAAACTACTTCATTTATGACAGCAAAATATGCCATGACTCGCAAGGGCTCCCCATGGGCGGTCCTCTATCTGCCATGCTTGCTGAACTTTATATGCAGAATTTTGAAGAAAAACATTTTCTTTCAGATGCTAACCCCCACAAGAACAAAATAAAATTCTATGCTAGGTACGTAGATGACGCCTTCATGGTCTTAAACTGTAACGACAGACAATCTTATCTTATCCTCAAACACCTTAACAAAATACACAGCGAAATTAAATTCAAAATGGAACAAGAAGAAAACA
This sequence comes from Neoaliturus tenellus, assembly GCA_030545055.2. Lineage (NCBI taxonomy): Eukaryota > Metazoa > Arthropoda > Insecta > Hemiptera > Cicadellidae > Neoaliturus > Neoaliturus tenellus. The sequence continues at coordinate 34,215,200 of CM061535.1, forward strand.
ACTCAATTAATTATTTGGAAGTTACAATAAAAAAATCACATGATAACTCAATAAAAATAGGCATGTACAGAAAGCCAACACAAACTGATCTAATCATTCCGGCCGATTCCAACCACCCATACAATCGAAAAATGGCTGCCTTCCGTTCATTAGTATACAGACTTCTAAATTACAATCTAGACCAAAATGAATACGAAAAGGAAAAACTGCTGATTAAAACAATAGCTAGAAACAATGGATACAACCTTCAAACAATTGATAGAATTATATTCAATATGAAAAAGAAAATAAAACCTCAGAATGAAAACAAAGCGGATACCAACCAATTTTAAGGTGAAATACATTCCAATAGATTATATTCACACAATAACTGGTAAAATAGGTAATGTTTTCAAGAAATCTGGATACACTCCTGCCTACAGATTTGAAACCAACATAATACAAAGTTAGTGAAGACAACCACCAAAGACTTCCACATTAACATCAGATGATAAGGGAGTGTACAAAATAACTTGCCCTTCCCCGTGCAAAAAACAATATATTGGATACACCAACAGAACCTTTTCCCAAAGATTTAAGGAGCACAACAGGGGACATAACAACCCTGACTATCTAATCAAGGACATAAAATCACTTTCCCCGATTCATTAACCATTCTGAATATAACATACTCCAAACCAAAAGCCAAAACCCTCGAGAGTTACCAAATATACAAACACTTCAATGGCAATGAGTCACACCAGGGTGTCCACAAAATTAACTTCACAAAATTCCCGTATATTTCCCGCATTTCCCGCTGATAATTCACGTTTTTCCCGCCGGTTAGACCACTATTTTCTCACGTCAAATATACTTAAAAAAAGTATATAAAAATTAATAATAATAATTATTGATGTTAAATCAATTAGGGTCCGGAGAACGTCACAAAGGTAAAGGACAGGCGCCTCCGATCGGCAGAGCGCCCCCTATTGGCATACATGGTCGCGTTAGAACGATCATCCCAGTCAGCGGATATAATCATCTAAGAGCTTCGGACGAGATCACCCCGATCGGCGAACACAAATATCCCAGTCGGCGGATATAATCGCCTAAGAGCGGCAGAGGCGGTCGAGGCGGTCGCCCCGGTCGGCGAACACGATCAACACGGTCAGCGGATATAATTGCGTAAGAGCGGTGGACGCGATCGCCCCTGTCGGCAAACACGGTCATCCCGGTCGGCGGATAGAATCGTGTAAAAGCGGCGGACGCGATCGCCCCGGTGGGTGGATATAATCACCTAAGAGTGGCGGGCGCGATCGCCCCGATCGGCGAACGCGATCATCAGAGTCGGATGATATAATCACATAAGAGCGGCGGACGCGGTCGCCCCTGTCGGCAAACAGTCATACTGGTCGGCGGATAGAATCGTGTAAATACCTTTCAGTTGAGGAAGTCGATGACGAAGACGTCATGGAAATGTTATTTGCACCACGAGTTGGTACGAATGACATATTTTTTAACAAGAAAGCTATTTTAATTTAAGAGTACTCCTACAATAGATTTACTCTACTCTTTTTTAATACTCTTAAGAATTTTTTTTTGTAATGGGAATTCCTTCTACAATTCTCAACAGACGTTTTAGTGGCGTTGGATAGATAGGGCTTGTCTGTTGCTGTTTTCTCCCAAAATTGATGAAAATAGGGAAATGAGGGCACTATCTAAAAATTTAATGTGAAATTTTACCATAAGAATATTATTATTGGGATAAGGTTGAGCATTTAACATCTTTACATCTTACATCACGTGGATACGAGCGTCTTCAATTGGCTGCCACGAACCCGATTGGCAGTCATGGACATCTTTTTTGACGGTGACGGTCGTCTTCGTTCGGCGGATACGAGAGTCTCCAATTGGCAAAAACGGACATCTCCGTTTTGCGAACACGGACATCTCCGTTTTGAGAACACGGACATCTCCGTTCAGCGGGAATTAGCGTCCAATTTCAACTTATGATAAATCACGCATTTTTTTGGAAATTCCGGTATAATTACCGCATTTTTCACGCCGATAAAAATTCCCGTATAATCCCCGCTTTTCCCGTTGTGTGGACACCCTGCACACCTACTTATAAATAAAACGGAAGATTATAACTCAGTAATTTTCAAAACCATCCATAAAATAGAAAACACATTAAACTCTACACCAATAGGCAACACCGCATCAATCCGACAACGACGGGAAAGAGAAAGCTCATTGAGTACAATGGGGAATCCCAAGCCCCCACAAGCCCACGCATCCCTCACACCACCTCGGGCTCGGTTTCCAAACAGTTGAGCCAATGAAGCCGACAAAGGAACGTCGCCCGTGCCGCTGTTGTTGCCACCCGCGCCAGTACCGTACAATGTCTGGCATACACTGCAATCACTGCGCTTGTCAAGCCGTCGCCGCTGCCGCACGTGCCGTGCAGTCTGCGAGTGTTGTGAACTTTTAAACTAATAAGAAGAACTCTGTAAATTTTGTATATAATGTGTTAGTATTATTAATGTAGTTTAAGAAAAATCCCTGAAGATGCCGCACTTGCGGTGAAATGTACATAGCAGAGACAACATCAACTCAAGAACTTAGGCAATTTAAGGTAAATATCCTGTACAGTGTTTAAAAGTTCTTGAAACTCCATTCAGAACATTCACGCACGATCACACGACTAGGTTTAAGCTATGGTTGTTAAAGAGTTGATATTTAACCGTCGATAATAATGCATACCCTGTCAGTAAAGACAGAGGTGAAAATGAAATACTCCTTATAGTTTGATACTATCTAACCACATGTCAACCGAACATGTCATTAGCGACCGATAGTGTCAGTATTAAAGACTGCAATCTTTGGGTTTCCAGAGCACTACAGACATATTGGATCTCTAGATCTCAAAAAGAAGAAAGTTGCTCAGGAAGGCCTGGTGTGTGAAAGTAATTGAGGCTTTGTTGAAGTCTGTTACAAAGGTTTTCCTGTTGAACACACCTATCCAAGATGCAGAAGTCCATTCAGAACATTCACGCACGACCAGGTTTAGACTAGTCGCGCAGTCTGCGAGTGTTGTGAACTTTTAAACTAATAAGAAGAACTCTGTAAATTTTGTATATAATGTGTTAGTATTATTAATGAAGTTTAAGAAAAATCTCCCTGAAGATGCCGCACCTGTGGTGAAATGTACATAGGAGAGACAACCAACTCAAGAACTTAGGGAATTTAAGGTAAATATCTTATACAATGTTCTGAATGGACTTCTGCATCTTGGTTAGGTGTGTTCAACAGGAAAACCTTTGTAACAGGCTTCAACAAAGCCTCAATTACTTTCACACACCAGGCCTTCCCGAGCAACTTTCCTCTTTTTGAGATCGAGAGATCCAATACATCTGTGTAGTGCTCTGGAAACCCAAAGATTGCAGTCTTTAATACTGACACTATCGGTCGCTAATGACATGCTCGATTGTCACGGATAGTTTCAAACTATAAGGTGTATCTAACTATCGGGAGTCAAACTATCGAGGTTCTACTGTACTTGCAGTATGACACATTGTATCTGTTATAGACAGTGATATTAACTCACACAAGATGATATATCAAACCAGTTTTAACCCACATGTTTTCTTAAAATATGGCAAATTGCACTGGATTTCATTATATTTAATAAATACAAATAAAAAAATATTTTTGAGGTAAGTTATTGCATTTATCAAGAATCAAAGTAAAATCCTATTTAAATGTGTACAAACGTATGTAGGAATGTCCTGAATAATAGCTGAACTTATATAAAAAATCAGTCTGTTTAATTGCAAATTGTATTCTTTAACCTAGGTGTACACAATGAAAATCCAAATGAATCACCATAGATAGCACCCCGATAAGTTACTATCACAATCTATCACAATAAAAAAAAAAAATAGAATAATATTTTTCACCGGTTTTTGTCTAATAAATACGTCCTCCAGTTTTGACAACTATTATAAAAACCAATAACTTAAGTAATAATCAGTCTGTTTCTCTGCAAATCATAATCTTAGAAACTTTGTGCAGATAATAATATTCAAAATAAAACACAATAAATAAAACACTAACGCTATTTTGGCAACTATTAAAACAGTATATACATTATTTTAACATTGTATATTATCAATATTAATAAAATAAAACTGAAAATGTATTTAAATAAGTTACATAAATCAACACAATACAACTTATTTAAAAAGTAGATGAAAAATTTATTTACAATGGGTAGAGGAACTTGAGGAACTAATTTTGGGTCAGTTTTGGGCAGAGGAACTAATTTTGAGATGTAGTTACACACCTTAGTGTTTCTGCCTAATCATTAACAGTAATAGGTTTAATCAGATTTTGAACTGATTAAAACTGAGTAAAAGTAAAACATACTCAACTGATTAAAAAATTAAGGTTGACAACCATGAAAATGTTGTCAAACTTAAGGAAGTGTTCAATTTTGTTTACTCTTAAATAATTATACTTAATTTATTTAGGTACCTCTTCTCTCTGGGACTTGGGAATTTTACGAACACACAACTTGAGCCTCCGGTGCCGGTAGGCTCGGAGGATAGTAGTGGTGGAGGGCTTGGCTCTTGAGGGCAGGTCATTGGCCTTTAGACTCGGCAGATTTACACCCTTTGGTGATGCAAAGCTTGTGGAAGGTTGACTGAATGAGGCACTTTCATTTTGTGAATCTTCTGTATGGACTTGTGCATCTTGGACAGGTGTGTTCAAAGGGAAAACCTTTGTAAGAGGTTTCAACAAAGCCTCAATTACATTAACACACCAGGCCTTCCCGAGCAACTTCCTTCTTTTTGGGATCGAGAGGTCCAGTACGTCAGTGTAGTGCTCTGGAAACCCAAAGATTTTTTCCACCTCGTTGACACTCACAATGCTTGGCTCCCCATCCATCAGCACTTGTGGGGATCCGTCATCTGCAAACATATTCTTGTTCAGTAAATTGACAATATCATTCATTAATTTGACATTACCCAACTAATATCGATTCTGCACTGGAGTAGGAAGATGTAATTATTGGATATACAAATGGGGAATGGCAGAAGATCTGTCGTGCAGCTGTGGTGCGGAGTTCCAGACTACGACTCACATGGTCACCGAGTGCCCTTTGAGTGCTTTCTTGGAAGGGCTGATGGGCCTGCATTGTGCAAGTGAAGCTGGGCTGCAATGGATTAGCACCCTGGATTTAGCTTTATAGAGAGATCATAAATGTTTATTTTAGTTTAATTTTAAATGTACTGACGCAGGTGCTTTGCACTGCAGAACATCTTTTATTTATTTTATTATTATTATTTTCAGTTGGTAGCTGGCTATGATAGCCATACGATATATAAATATATATATTAATTTGACATCAACTCGCATGTGCTTGCATGTCACTTAAGGGAATATGTGACTATTACTTTTAGTTTGGGCTTTCTCTTTTGTTTTCAATTAGATTTACTCATGATTTGATAAGTTTAACCTACTAAACTATATCATCAAAAGCTAACTTTTTTGATTGGGGAATTACATTTGAATAAATTTTCCATTTTAAATTACTGTTACATAATTTAAAAATGTCATAAGGTGTAAAACCTAATTAATTTTAACGTTGTACTTGTTTTTGTAGCAAAATTATTCATTTTCAAAAAGTTTTTCTCTTTAATATTTATGTTTTTAAGCTTGGCAAAAAGTCTGTATTTATCTATCAGAACATGTGCGGAATAAGCAGATTTTTGGATTAACAGGACTTAACTGTAAATAACAAACCAGTGAACAAGGTAATCAGGACCAAAACAGTGTTTAGTTCAATGATATTCAAGGTCAGACTGAGCCAAGAACTAGCAATTCACGCTCATAGCCGAGCCAAGAATTAGCAATTCATGCTCATAGCCATACCCTTGAGTGTGTTATCATCTTTTACATGGGCTCGGGAAGCAGGAGTGGCTGGCAAGCTGTTCAGTGAGTGTCACACTTGTAGCTCTTGTACCACCATGCTAACTTTTTTAATTGGGGAATTACATGCAATATTAATTTTGAATAAATTTGCCGTTTGAATTACTGTTACATAATTTTAAAATGTCAAAACGTGTAAAACCTAATTAATTTAAATGTAAACAATTAATAATTTTAATTTTAAATTTTAGTTTAGTACTAGTGCTAAATTATAATTCGCACACATTTTTTACTCAGACAAATCAATTTTCCATGGGCAAATTAGTTTTGCCAAATCCATAACACAGCAAAATTATTCCACTTAAGTAAAAAATGTCTATAGTAACAACCTATAAACCAGTGAATGTTGATTTACTAAGGTTCGATATTACTTTTACTGTTTACTCCAACTAATAGTGTTATACACTCTCTTTTAATGACAATTTTAGACCACGCAAAAGTGGTCAATTGTGATGGAACCAAATTTACATATAAAAATTATCAATCAAACACTAGTGGTCAAAGATGATCAAAACGGACGGAATCTTGCCTAATTACCATTAATTCTATGTAATATACAGACGACCTATAAAAATCACCGCAAATAATGAGTCATGTGGTAACTGTCAAACATTGCAGGTGACTGTTGGTGGAGTGGTTTTGAGTTTATGACTGTATTTCTCTAAGTGTAAATAAAAAGTCGACGAATAAAAAGATGGTCACTGAAAACAGAGAGAACAGCCATTCACATAATTACACCATTGGCTAGTCATGTGTTTGGATCAGTACATGATTGTTATACATTTTTGACAATATGTTCAGTAAATTGGGTTTTTAACCCATTGGCGCCGACTTAGGAGCAACTGGCTGCTGCAGGAGCAAAATCCAACTTACGAGCCTCGCTCTTGTCTCCGTTTCTCAGCACCACTAGTTCTTGTAGTTTCTTTGAAATCGGATAGATCTCTCCCCTAAATGCACTTTTTTTAATGTGTTGCTTCTTGTTTTGCGTATTTACTAATTTATTTTTTGCGTAAAACTCAAATTTTAACAAAGGCTGTGTTGCCATGTAACTTGGTTGTATTGAAGGTCGTGATGAATGTTCTATTTCACTTTGTAACAATTAAATAACATGATTGTTCATAATTACTATAAAATTATAATATGAATTGTGAACTAGAATTATAAAAGTATAAGTGCATGTATGTGCACCGTTGTTTAGCTCCTAAAACGACAGTCTGAAAAGTAGATCTTTTGTATATCAGCGTGTGTTTGTTTTGAATTAGTGACTGTAGTTCGGACTAAAATTCATCATAAAGTGAATTTTCTATTTCTATTCCATGCCTAATATAAGTTTAGAAATGGAGCAATTTTCTTTTACAAAGAAAATAGTTGAAAATGTTCACTAAAACTGTCAATGACCAGCATTGGAAACCAGATTTCATCCAAAATGAGCTGCGGAAAGGTAAAATGAAAATAATTTTCTATGTGACCACTTATAGAAGTATACAACTTATGATATTTCTATCCACTTTATGATTCTAGTTTCTTCCGTGTATTGAATTCATCCTAGAATTTGTAAGTACTTTTAAAAAATTGTTTTAAAAACTTTTATTTCTTTATATCCATTATACAGTCCTGCTAATCCGAACCCCAGCTCATTAATTTCTTCTTCAATGGTTTATAAATCTGCAAACTTTAGTGAACATTTTAATAACCCTTATTCATAAGGAATAAAGGAAAGAAGTTACCAGAGACGCACCATTTTTCTTTTGCGCAGGTTAGGAGGAAAGTTTTTGGGTAGAAACAGGCTTGCCAACCTTAAATGTTTAACCAATATTCACTATTTACACTACATAATATCACATTACACGTTAGTTACCGTAATACATTTAGTTCTCTGGCTTGTGAAAATGGGTGAAGTGAGGGTGAGGGTAGCTTGTATGGCAATCGTATTTTTTAAGCACATCTATAAAAAAATTCTCACTAAACTGATAAGGGCATGTTTTTAATTTAAGAGTTTATTATAGTAGTATCACACTTTTTCAATAAGTGGCAGTGTTTGAAATAATGATGTGATTTTGTTCAGACTTACTCTTGCTCAGGGAGTTCTTGTTGGTAGTAACGGTCCTGATCTGCTTGACCGTGGCTTCCCTGTCCAGGTTGGGAGTAAGGTGCTCCTGGAGTGTACTTCTGTTGTCATCTCTCACAGTCTGCAGAACATTTTTATCCAGTTGTCTCAAACCGGGAATGTTCCCCCAGAACAACCTTTCTCGATGCATTGCCGACAAAAAACTTGCATCGATGTGGATAGGATCACTTCCAAAAAACCTATAAGTAAGCATAATTATTAACTTTTGTTATGAACTGCTAAAAACTAAATAACTATCCCGCTCAATACGAGGAGTAGCACATGAACTATTTTGATTAAACCAAGTAAAAAAAAACATAAAATTTAAAAACCAGTCCTTGATTGATGCAATTATAAAAATATTATTTGTATAATTGTGTATAAAAACGTTTCATAACACACTATGATGAAAAATACATGATATGGAACTAAAATGATCACTAAAATCTATGTTGGCCAAAGACGACTCATTGCCCCTCCACGCATGCCAATATGCTTTGTACAGCACAGTGTTATTCCCTTATGACTTTCAATACCAAACAAACTTGAACACACATAATTGAATGGCTCTGCCGAAAAACGTTCTATGCGAAAAAAATACAAATTTCAAGATTTTTAGTGAAAAAGGTTCTAACAGACCTCCCCAACATCGTGGGATATTTAGCTTTGGAAATATTTATATTGGCACCCCTGATTTTAGCTGTACATTCCGACGCCAATTTCGGGAGTTCGCGAGGTTGTTGGCGATCAGCCGCAGTATAGATCCTCCGCTGGCTGTGCCGCTGTCACCCGGCGACATAAATCATCCTAATTTTGGGAAAAAAGGAAGTTAAATGTCGGAAAATGGAAAGATTAGAATAGAAAAGAAAGGAGAAACGCCGGATTGCCATGTATATCTAAAACCAAGAAGACTGTACCAGGAAAACTGCCACCGTGAGCGGTAAGTGGAATAACGTTCTAAGTGATAAGGCCTGATACCTGTTGATTCCTACTCTTATACTTATGTATAAGTTTAAAATTGTCATCTTTTTACAATATTGTTTTCTAATAATTTTGAAAATTAATTTTTTTCTCTAACAAAAATATTTTTAGGACTTAACTATTTTTATTATTATATAACATGTTGAACAATAATATAGTAAGTTAAGAAAACGTTTTAAGAAGTATTAACGTTTTGTTCAAGACTTTAATGTTATCTTTTTATAATATTATTCTAATAAAAGTGTTTTATATATTCAGTTCATTATTGAATTCATGTTGGTACTCCTACATTCCATGATGATTTTTAGCAGCAGAGGCTAAGTCCGGGAAAAAACGTTTAAAGATAATAATAATAAAATAAAAGATGTTCTGCATTGCAAAGCACCTGCGTCAATACATTTAAAATAAAACTAAAATAAACATTAATGATCTCTCTATAAAGCTAAATCCAGGGCGCTAAGCCATTGCAGCCCAGCTTCACTTGCACAATGAAGGCCCATTAGCCCTTCCAGAAAAGCACTCAAAGGGCACTCATTGACTATGTGAGTCAAAGTCTGGAGCTGGACTGGTCTTCTGTCATTCCCCATTTATATTTCCAATAATTAAATCTTCCCACTCCAGTGCCGAATCGACTGAGAACAGTCCACTGCTTCTGAGGAAGATCCATACCACTTACTAAGGTTGGGTCAGCAATCAAAAAGTGATTCCGACCTTGGAAAGAGTCCCAGGAGGAAGTCCAGTCGGTATGGATTGAAAAGTTTGTGTCCGTCAACTGGGATGCTGTCCGCCGTGGTGGTCTTCTGGACCTCAATCTGCCCGTCTCCTGGGGTAGGTAATCATGGATGGGTAGGTGTGGAGCTGATAAGATCTTAGTATATTCCCTAATGAGTGCATCCCTTCGTCTGGTTTCAGGTGGAGCGATATTACAGAGGACCAGGAGCCAGGGGACGGGGGTTGCCATGAGTATACCACTAATGGCTCTCATAGCCCTGTTTAGCTGGACGTCGATATCCCTGACATGTACACTGTTCAACCACACATGAGCACAGTACTCAGCAGTTGAGTAAACTAGGGACAGAGCAGTGGTTCGCAGAACTTGTGCGTTAGCTCCCCATTTGGAGCCAGCAAGGTGATGGACAATGTTAGTCCTGGTTCTCACCTTGGCTGCTGTCTTTTCTAGGTGGCTTTTGAATGTCAGGGACCGATCTAAAGTGACCCCCAGGTACTGTGGGTTTTCATTGTGCTTTAGCTCAACACCGTCAAATACAATTTTAAGCTTTTGGAGGGCCATTCTATTGTTCAAGTGGAAGCAAGAAACCTCGGTTTTTGTTGGGTTTGGATTTAGCTTCCAGGCTTTAAAGTATTCACCGAGGGTCGTGAGGTCATTTGTTAGTGTTTCCTCAGCTAGTTGGAATTCCTTGTGCTGATCATCTTGCTATATCATCTGCGTAAACGAACTTTGAGGAGCGAGTGTCTGGAATGTCGGCTGTATACACATTAAACAGCAGTGGGGCGAGCACTGACCCCTGTGGCAGGCCATCCTTTAGTTGCCTAAAAGTACTTTCCTTTTGTCCCAAATATACTTTAATCATCCTGTTGGAGAGCATTGAGTTGAGGAGACGCAACAGGAAAGGGCAAGGAATCAGGTTGTAAAATTTAATAAGGAGGCCTTTCTCCACACAGTGTCATAAGCTGCAGTAAGATCTAAGAAAGCAAGGGAGGTTTTCAGTCTGCGCTCAAACCCATTCTCGATGAAAGAAGTAAGAGCTAGAACCTTGTCACAACAGTTGCGCCCAGGTCTAAACCCAGCTTGTTCGACGGGGATGCTGGAATCGAGAACAGGGAGGATTCTGTTGTATATCAACCTCTCGAGCAGTTTATAACAGACACTAAGAAGGGCTATGGGTCGGCAACTTTCGGGCAGTTTTGGATCTTTACCGAGCTTCAAGACAGCTATTATTTTGGATTTTCTGAATATACCAGGCAAGTCGCCGGTTTCCATTATGGTGTCAAAAACCGCAAGAAGCCACTGTCTAGCCTTTTTACCCGAGTGTTTTATAAACTCCGGGAAGATTTTATCCAAGCCTGCTGCTTTGCCGATTGGCATCGCATCAATCGCCACATCTAGCTCATCCAAAGTGAAAGGTCTAGAGACTTCCAATGGTGCTTGCCGACTTTGCTTTATTTCATTTAGCTTAAAGTTCACCTTCCTGTCCGCAGATGTACGCACGGGTTTAGACAAACAGGAGAGGCGTTTTGCAAATATCACAATTGCGAGGTTGCGAGGCAGTGTTTTTACCATTTGTTTTACCAGTGGAGAGCTTTCTGAGAAGAGACCAGGCTTTGCAACTACTCTGGGTGATGTTCATGTTCTCAATAGTTTTCACCCATTTCTCTCTCCTGGTGTTGTTGAGAGAGTAAAGCAGTTGGTCAGCTACATCTCTGTCAGCAGTATCAGTGAACTCACTGTAAAGGTCTTCGCACTCTTGACTCCATCCTGGTATATACTCTTTCCTGAAACCTCTTGGAATAGACGCTTTAGCGCAAGACAGAACAAGTTGTGTGAACCGACCGTTTTTTTTTTTTTTTAGGAGGGATGAACCTGATGCCTTTGTCAAGCCTGGTGGAGAAGGCCTCCCACTCAGCTTTGTAAAGTTCCACCTAGGCCAAGGAAAAGATCTTACAAGAGGAATTTGGATTCCCACTGATATTAGTACAGGCCTATGCTGAGAATGAGGAAAGGCACCTAGGACCCTCCTGCAAGTTGGTGTAGGTGTTCCAGTGTTCATATCCAGTTGGATATGAATTCCAGATGGATTATCCAGTGTTCCAGGTCAGAGCCGTCCTTAGGAAATGCGAGGCCTGGAGCAAAATATTTTTGCGAGGCCTTATTTAACGGTGATTGCTGGGGGGTTGTCTGGTTGTGAGGTATGGAACATACGACAGCATGTCTCCAAGTTATGTCTAGACGGTTTCCGACTGTCTATATATGTAATCAATCTATTGGACCTCTACATCTTTGAAATTATTTGAGTTACAGAAATGAAACTTGGCACAACTATTAATTACAGGGTCTCCCTGAACCCTCTAGCCCTCTTTTTCAGATATTATTCCTGGAACAAAGACAAGCCAAAATATCATATTTAAAATTTAGTGATTTTAATACAAATAGTCACGTATATGAACGGGTTGCCACGCAAAAAGCGCGGTTGCGGCGCCAGCTCAACAATGGATTTCATACCAAAACTGCTCCCGGGGAAGCGGTCCGACCGTGACTAGCCTCAGTTATATCGCTCTATCTCGCTTATTTATGAACCAATTTTCATGACATCGTTGGATTTTAAATTAAATTTCACAAAAAAACACATAAGAACATAAACTTTGCTACCTTATGTTGGTAGTTTTTATGTAATTTAAGGTTAAAGATTTTTATTGGCCACAATTTTGAAAACATGAGTTATAAGAAGTTGATTATTTTTTCTAGCTAGGTCTTTACTTCAAAAAGCTGTGTACCGAATTTCAATTTATTACGTCAAACCATTCTTAAATTAAAAATTATTCTTAAAAAAATACAAAATGGTGGCTGTACAAGTAACTATGGTGTTTTGGAATTTTTAAATATGATATTTTGATTTTGGCTTGTCTTTGGTCCAGGAATAATACCTGAAAAGGAAAGTAGAGAGTTCAGAGACACCCTGTATTAAATCACAAATGCAAGTGAATTTTTACATTACTAACATTTACTGTTTCAAGATGGAGGTAATTAAAAATGTTCAAAGCTAAATATTTTTAAAAGCTGTAAATTTTACAAACTTGCAAACTTACAAAAAATTGCATGATTTAATTACCGGGGTAAAAATACTAAGATTGTTAAGATAAAACAATGGATAGTGGAGAAATTAAAATCTTATTTTGAGAAAACACGGGTTTCGCTCGTAAAGTTAGGCCTATGTAAATCTTTATGATTTAAAAATGTAAAAACTAAGATTAGCTAATCCGTTGTTTCTCGTTTGATCATTACAAACCAAACTTAGTTTCAACTTTTTTGTTTGCAGTTTTTAAGATATTTAGCTTTGAAAATTTTAAATAGCCGCCATTTTGCAACCATAAAAATGTTATAAATGTCCAAAATTTGTGCCTCAACGCACTTAACAGTTGTCCAAGTTTTAATTCCGTACCTTATATAATTTCAAAGATATAATGGATCAATTAAATAAACGGTATCAGATAACTGACACATACTTTCTCCCAACAATATAAAAAAAAATTTAAAAGCTTCAAACAATAATGTCTTGATGGCTCAGTCGGATAGTTACCAGCTGAGCAGCGCGAGTTTGACCCTACACGCGTCTGTAACTTTTAACAACGTACTGCGTTTACCACTAAAAGAAAAATTGAATTTTCTCCGCAACCACTGTCACCCCGCCCGCCGGTCTTGAGTGAAACTATATACACTAACGTCAATAGACTATGTAAATGATCGACTATATACACTACAGTGAAGAGACTATAGCATAGACATGATTGCGGCCAGCCAATTTACGGTTGCTAGATCTTCCATGGCAAACATGAAATACAAGTATAATATGATAGGTAAATCAGTAATATCACATTTCTTGACCAAGGATCAAAAAATTTATTACCGAGGATACTGTTTATGTTATGATTAAAGTTTTTTGCAGCCCTGTAGAGCATCTAAAAAATTACAACATCATTTCAGCGCCTAGAGCATGGTGAATGCGAATCTTCCCGATAACAGTATCAAATCAATGCCTTGGATGAGAAGTCTAAATTATATACTCCCGAATGTGTAACTGACTGACTCACTCATCGGGGTATCAGAAATTCGTCAAAAGTCGGTAAAGTAGATCTCCTATATATTACTTACTACAGAGTGATTCCCAAGCGAGAACTAAACTTACCGATCTGTATTATTGAGGAAATTGCCAACATACTGGGAGTCGCGGATTACCGAAACACTCTTTTTAAGAAATTTTATAACATTAACCAATTGTGCCTTTATAGGTAAAGCGGTCTATCCACCGAGATTAATTTCAATGTACAGGGTGTATTTGAAATTACCTCTCCAGACTGGAAGTCACTGATGTCAAATACAAACTCTCACTTTAAATATTTTTTTTTTAGTTTTACACGGTTTTTAAGAAAACTTTACAATTTGATCTTGTACGTGTAATTTTAGCAGTTTATTGAATATTTGAGGTTGAAATTTAGATTTTCCTCATTATTCTCTGAGCATTTTAGGTTAAGCAAAAATGTCTCGGCACAAAAATGTCTTAGACTCTTTTAAATACGTTTCCAACAAAAATTGTCAGTTTGGTCCAAAAAGTTTTTTTTATTAAATTTACAACATGACGGATATTAATGAACATGTATTTAAATGTTTAGTAAAACTAATCACGTGATAATTAATGTTTTATGATGGTATATTATTTTAAATGAGGTTCTTAGACATTTACATGTTTGGTAAGTTCTGTTATATGTAAAATGTTCAGACATAATATATGTTAAATTTTCCTCAGTTAAAAAAAAAATAATGTCATGCTATTTATTATTCTAAATCAGTATGATTAGGGCTTAAAATATTAAATTTTAAAGTTGCTTAAAAATTACGTCCGGTCCCCTCTGTATTCAAATCAGTGTCAATCAACAAAGCAAAATGTGTTTACCTACAACGGCACAGTTTTTTTTTTTTTTTTTGTACAATTTTAAAAGAGGTGCAAGGTTGGTATGGGACACCCGGTAAGACAGTATCATACAGTAGAACCTTGATTAGACGACTCTCAAGGGGTCACACAAAACTGACGTCTTATCAAGGTGTTCGTCTAATCAAGTGTCGTGCTATCAAGGTTGTTTTGCTGATAATTCGTCTTATCAAGGTGCACCCTAACAGAGTATATTTTTAAACTCTCCATATAGCAAGTGCAATTTTAATGAAGCCTCACTAGAAATATTTCATTGAAAATTTATGAAATCAAGCATACAAAAAAACACACATATAAAACAAAATGTTTTATTGTTATGAAAAAATAGCCTATTATAAAAACTTAAACAACTAATAAATTTTTTTAAAGAAAAATACAAAATGTAATAAATACAGTAACTTGTTATAAATCAAAGAAATTCAAAATCTTTATACGGTATAAATGTTCTCAATTAATCATTTACCGTATATTTAATTAAGCTGAATACCAGCAAAGTTAATTGATTTATCGATTACATGTTAGACAATTTCCTCTACGTCTAAGCCTACGTCAGGATTCAATGTTGTTGTGCAAGAGCAAGGATAGTTAGTGAAATAGTCATTAATTTTTGTTTATTTCGTGTTACTCACGTGAACTTAGTCCAATGCACTATTGATTTCCGTAGTGACCCTAACCACATACTCTCATAACACTTTTTTTCATAAAACACTTTAATATACTAACGGCATTTGAAGGAGACATTCTCTAATCCCTATACTGACACTACACACTTATATGTAAAACCACGATGTCACACAATAGCACTACACTTAAACTGGTATCATAATATGATACCATAATAGACAGCTTATATTATAAGCTGTGCTAAACGCGACGTAAAACCAATAATTTTCGTTTTGACAGCAGACATGCAACTGACTGTATACAAATAAATTGTGTCTCCAAGAGGAAGTGTAGGAAAGGGGTTTCCTAGAACTGAGCATAAAGACATTGTTTCCTTCAAAATGTCTGACCAAACTGTGGGAACGATGCATGAGAGAGGCGATTCGTATTGTAAAGGTTCCATAACGAGACACTTCGCGCTATAGAGGTTATGTTTGTGTTACGGAGTTAATTTACTGAAAGATTCGTGGCACCGAAGGCGAGTTCGTGCTATAGAGGTTCTGGTATTTTAAAATGCGTGTTATAGAGGTTGATTGTGCACTAATTTCAGCTGCTAAAATGTGTGCTATCGAGGTATTTATGTGAATGGTATTCGTCCTATAGAGGTATTTTTAACATTGAGTGTTATGGGCAATTCACGGGGACTAGAAAATATTACTTGTTATCAAGGTAATCGTGTTATCGAGGGACGTACTAAAGAGGTTCTACTGTATTTGCACGATAGTCCTCCCAAAAATTGGTTCTTTATTTGGGATGGCACTTAATTTCTAACGAACTCATTAAGCCGCGTCCGCACTGGCCGAACATTCGTGGCGAACTTGTTCGGCGAACACAAAAACCAACAAACATTATTAACGAACAATTAACCGGCCATATGATTTACATACTAAATGGTTAGCAACAAACAAACAAAACTTCGGAAGAACTTTGTTCGGCGAACATGTTCGGCCAATGCGGACCCGGCTTTAGGAAGTACATCATTATGACTTTACCTGATAGCATGCTAATTTAAATTTTACAATTCATTTAACTAAAATAGCAGATTACACAATTGATTTATATTTTAGTGCGTAATAAATTAATGTTTAATTTAAAAAGGTGGCAGTACAGTATTTTCATTTAAAATAAAAAAGCTTTTTTATTTCCTGCCCCAGAAAACTATCTGATTTCAAAATTTAGCGACCAAATACTTTTACCCAAAATAAATATGACATTATTTTTTCTACTCTAGCGGCCAAATTATAACATCTGAGGCAATCCTCGCGAACATCTTTCAAGTTACTACAAGTTTGGTTCTATGAATTTTTGCCCCCCAGTCCACACAATTAAACATAATTAAATGTTTATTTATTTTTGCGGGGAATTTTATCCATTTAGACGTATAATTTTTACTCAGAACCTCAACTTTGCACATAGACATATCTTGTACAGTACCAATATCAATTAAATTATCAAACTTAAAAATTATCATGATGATTTTCAATATCACGTATTCTTCTATTGAAAGTGAGTCGGAACGAATTGCTATATCAAGCAACTGATTGTTTTACTTTGATTGTTATTTACTGACCTGGTCCTACGGCTAAAACATACGTCCTTTGATGTGTATGGTAACTTTAATATTTTAACCATTATTTAACATACTTTTGTTAGTAACTACTGTATTATTGTATTTAGAAACGAAGTTTTTTTATTTGCCTTGACAGTAATTTTTTAGGAAATTAGGTAAATTTAAAGTTTTACATCATTAAAAACTGAAATGAAGGAATTGTAATGAATGCCAATATTACATTATGTATTTATCATTGTATGTTCAATATTACTGGATCGTTATGTTATTCCCTGGAATTTCAATACAACTAATTGAAGGATAGTAACTGAATAGTATTTTTGTAAATAAAAGGGGTTTTTGGCAAGTTTTATCCACTTTGTTAAGATTTTCAATTATTTTGTTTTAATGGAATTTTTCATTGTTTTCGATGATCTACTGCACATTTTTATGCAGTTTATCCATTTAATTTTTTCATATATTTATTTATATGAATTTTATAATTTTAAGTAAATACTCATACAATACCTACATACAAAATTTATTCACAACTCCATTAACCTTTATAGAATTCGGGGGAATTAGGGAAAGAGGTTTGGGGAAAGAGTCTCTGAAAACGAGCCGTAGGCGAATATATTTTCATTCCTTATTTATTTTGCTATTTTGCTCATTTACAAACTCTTATATTCATATGTAATCTGTTCATTATATGCGACTTAAACAACAATTAACGAATTTCGGGGCAAAACCCTGAGGGGGCATGGGGGCGGAGCCCCCATCGAGCCGCAGGCGAGTCTATTCATATTAGTGAATGGCAAAAGCAATTATAAATTGCCACCAAAATGTTCATTTTTCGGAACAATGCTTATAAACATTCATGATGCATTCGTTTGAGTTATTACAGAATCTCATATTCTAAATTGATTGAATGACCAGAAATTCTTAATACCTAAGATACAATATGAGATAGTTTAGTGATAAAAAAGAACAAAAAACCAGGGTCCTACCCTTACCTCTCAAAAACGTAAGTACCTTATGTAGGGCGCCTTGGCCGGCACCCACCATCAAATTAGAAACTTGATAGTCAATGATTTTTTTCATTTCAATACAATCTCTTTCTATCTTCAACTTACGACCTATACACTTCTCATTCCATTAACTAAATATATATTAATGCAAACAAACAAAAATCTTACTTATAATTGTTATAAACTCTTGAATGCGCATGTTCATAACTTAACACTTATTATAACACTAAATTCTATTACAGAGTATACTATATATCAAAGCAGTTTTGGGAAATAAATCCTTTGGAATTAGAAAAAACAATATTTTTAATTCCTATTTTTAACAGTATTTCTTAACATCACTATAAAGTCTAACTATAAACATTAAATATTTGGGTTTTTGAGTGTGATGTGAGTGAAATTAACATTGTACATGTTTAGAAAAATTAGGGCTCCGGACTGAGTCTGAAATATCAAAACACAAATACTGCACAACATTAAGGAGCCACCCCCTTACTACTTCACTAACAGCAGCAGAGCTCCAGGTAACAAGATTATCTGCTGGGGAAGTCTTAGTGACCATAAGAGCAAACCTTAGATGTATCAAAATTTTCAAAACTTTCCCCCGAAATCGGGGTTTTAGGGCGCAAGTTGATATTTTTAAGTGGTAAGCCCCATTTTTATGTAAATATTGGATTTTATATATAATTGAAATGGCTTTTTACTCTGTAAACATTTGTCTCTAAATCTAATGGTTACATTTGTCTCTAAATCTAATGGTTAAGGAGCAGTAATTGAAGTTCATTTTGTCCCACAGTGTATAAAATATAAAGCAATAAATCATTTTATTGCAGTACCCACCTTGATATGGTCTCCTTTTCCTCCAAATCCATCGAACTCACATTCTCGTACAAGTAGTAAAAATGTCTCGTCTGACCTTGGCCCTGGAGTTGATCCAATAATTTCAGGATTCGAAAATATTCAAAGAACAACGGTCCACTGCCACTCATATCTGTAACAAAAATCACAATACAGAATAAATATAGCTCAACATTGAAACTCCCATTAACAAAAAAATTAACAAAAAATAACATGGGAAACATATTTATGGATTTTGTCGGTTATTACTTAAGGTAACTAATAACTAGCTAACTAGTAAACGCTCTCCCCAGGTAATGTACCACAAAAAAAAATCCCAAATGAATAACAAATTAAAAACATTAACTCAATTGAAATACGTTTGCTTTTTCTCAATATGACTAAGTGCTGGGGCGCCTTGGCCGATTGTATAGATGATTTTTCATTCATTTCAATGCAATCTATTAAATTCTATCTTCTATTCAATTCTATCTTCAACCTACGACCTATACACTTCTCACTTTACTAACTCAACACATCATATTAAATGTGGAGATATTTATGAAATTATTTAGTAAATGAATTCATTGAGGGAAACGGGGGTCCATTTTGTGCTGCTCTTTCAGTTACAATCATAAAAAATATTATCATACCAAAAATCTAAGGTGCGGAGCAACCTTGGAAATCTGCCCAGTAGAATAACATACACCTCCAATCAACATTCTTGTTCACAGTTTTCATTATTCTTAATTAATATTAATATTACCTGTTAGTCCCTTCCTCCTGTGGTTCACTTTGCTTAGCTCGTTGCAAGGCGATCCACCAATCAGCAGGTGAATGGGGAGGAGTTGTTTCAGTTGATGCATTTCTAAGGCTCTGACATCACCGATAAAATCGACCTGATCGCCAAACCTTGCCTTTGCTACCGCGAGTGCGTCAGAGTCTGTTTCGGCGGCGTAGTATTTTTCTACTTTGACGTTTAGGTTTGTCAGGGCAACCATCCCTAGAAACAAAATTTACTCTATTCAAGATATGGTATTTGTTTTGTTATACGCAAGATATGGCTATGTACTAAATTTAATGATGAAACACATACGATTTTAAAAGACAATATATTAGATTCACATGTATAGTGTACACGACCGACCAGTTCAGGATTGCTGTGTTGTTCTGTTAATCTATCACATTGTTTATGAGTATTACCTTTGATAGTACTCATGGGGCTAGGTACTAAATTACAATTTTCTATCAAGGGATCATTTTAAATGAATATTATTTAGTCGCAACATAAGAAAGATATAAAAAATTAAAGTTTTCTTTGTTACGGTATTTACTGTAAAAATTGCAATATTTTAATACAATTTTAGAGCATTTAACAGACAATTGTAACAAACCATAATTAAAATTTCAATTTGAAAATCATCAAAATCAGTCTGTAGGAGTTACGAATTAAAAAATGAGTCAGTTTCTCATCAGTTAGTCACAAACCATTTAAATTAATCAGATGTTTAATGTAGCATTTTGTTCATTTCATTCAGCCTCAAAAAATAGGGTAAGAATTTCATATTTGAAATAATAGTGGCCTGAGTGCAGTTACAGTTGAAATATCAAATAAAAATGAGAACAAATTTTTATACCTAACTAGTCGAGATCTTTTTTTAACAATTACCGTATATATTACAGTTTATAAAGAATGCATAAGGTATATTGGGCAAAATAGTATGAAAGATAGGATGATTTTTAGGGCTCGATTTATACCTCTACAATTTTTTGGGTTCAATTAAACGTACACTTTTTAACAAAAATATGAATACAATACCCATAATCGCCATAATTCACACACTGCAGTATTTTACATAATTACTAGATACTAGACACATTAAACCTCATAAAATTGAAGATAAATCAACCTCATCATTATCCCTGATAGTAGTTAAAGTACTGCTATCAAATGTGAGTGAGAACCTTAATACATAATTTTTTGAATGACAGGATTCTTCACATTAAATGTTACAACTTTGGTACAGTACACTCTCGTTCATCGGAACTAATGTGGCGGACGGTCGGTTCGGATGTCAAAAAATTCCGATAAAGCGGAATCCGTCGTGAGTCATCATTTCCGCCCGTACGGTGACCTATTGTGATTGTATTCACTCTTGTTTTTAAGATAACACAATAGATTTTATGAAAATAAGGCACTCAGACTTTGAACACGGTAACAATGAACCTATAGGAATAAAAACAACGCAGGAAATGAAGATCCAAAATCTTTATTCTCGTATTCCATTATTCTAGCAGTCAACTGACTTCCACGTAACACCGGTGCAGTCGCGACGCGAGACAGACTAAATGACAGTTTGGGAAGCGGTCGACGCGGATGTTCACTTCCTGTCCGCTTCCTCTTTCTATTTTTGTGCGAATACTCCACGGCCTCGTAAATCACATCGATGGGTACAGATTATGGAAAACGCCTCATGACTTTTGATGCAAAATGTGATACTTTACTGTTGTGCGGATAGAACGAATGGAAATTGAAGGCGCTAAAACGGAAAAATTATTTATTTCGTAAGAAAAAATAAATTAATAATATCCAGATTTTCAGTTCCGATAAAGCGGAGTTCCGATGTCGCCGAGTCCGATGAACGAGAGTGTACTGTATTTAAACATTTTTTTTCAAATTCAATAATATATCAATTAAAAACATTTATGTGTAAGCAATTGCTTGAAATTCAATATATTGTAATTAGGGGTGTGTGAATAGTGAATTAACGTTGAATTTAACAAGGTGACAGTACAGTATTTTCATTTCAATGATGATTTTTTTCATTTCCTGCCACATTGAAAACTATGTAAATTTGTTCTGACAATTTTTCAATTCCTACCCTGAAAGTTTCTATATTTTATTTCCATTTTAGATCCCACTGGCGATTCTTTTTGTGAGCAAGTGAAGGAGTACTTGGCGGGTTCTTCCTCAAATTTTTACATTTTGTTTAAATAGTATTTTAAATTTCTTCCATTTAGTTATTGTTTAATCAAGCAGTTACAACTGCTTGATTTATTAAATTATTTTACTTAAAGTGGTGTAAATACCTGCATTTAAGTAATCCAAAAAGTTGCAAAAATGGCAAATTGTTTCGACCCTTCATTAGGGGATTATCTTCAGGCCGTACATGGATTAAAAACTGCTCTTCATTTGAAGGTTGTCGAAAAATTTAAAACTTTACACATACACGCACAATTTAAAACACGCACACGACACGAACAACGGACATTAAAAACACTAAAAAACATTGAGGATGGTCAAGTTTTAAATTTTTTGACAACCTTCAAATGAAGAGCAGTTTTTTAATATGAGGAGTGTCTATAGTGGTGTGAGCATCTTTTTCTTCGGTATACCGGGTGTCCACAAACTCTTTCCCTGATTTCATAGCTTTGCTATATGGACACCATTATAGCCACATGCATCTTAAATATCTTCTTCTCAAGGGAATTTAATCTAGTTTTTCCCTCATTAATTTGTCAATGCCTAAGCTTAGCTGATTGACCACAATGCAGTTTAGCTATAATGCACTACAAAACCAAATTGTGATGGCCTGACTACATTGCCACTTCGTTCACGACACTTGACCTCTCTGGTTTTTTTTTATGTAAGGGTTTGTCAAATATTTTCTTTTATTCTTTCCCATTTCCGAATTTGGAAAATCTATAAGAGAGAATAATAAATGCAATGGCATCCATTTCACTAAATGTTAACTAAAATAAAATTACTGTGGTTAAAAAAAAAAATACATAGAAAAGACTTTTAATAAAAAGTCACATAGAAGATTTACAAGCAATCCAAGGCACACATATTTCAATGTATTGAGTTTGTCCATAGCTATACAAAACTTAAAAAGTCAATTGTTAAAACTTTATATAAAACATCTACTTGATATAAAACATCTTCTTACCACTAATAGTTTTCATACTATTTGCTTTCTTTATCAGGGCAAGACTTTATGGACACCTGGTGGCCGGTATATTAAATAACAAAATAATTTAGCATATGCAGTATTGGGAATGGTAAAAATTTACCTGTACAAATTCCATCGAATAGTGAAAGAACCCTCATTCCACTGCTCACTTCCTGGAGCTCCACTTCCCCCTCACATGGCCTTACATACAGTGAACGAAAACCCTACAAAATATAGAACATGGTAGACTTTTGTAAACTTGAACAGGTAAAATACATAGAAAAACTTAAGTCATTAGTAAAATACATAGAAATACTGTGCAGGTGAACATTAGTAAATTATTAATTCATATCTTTTTTGTTTTTAGAATTTTTCCCTACCATGTAAAATTTTAGACATTTTCTGTGGGACATGAGACAGGACGTGGGAATAATGTTTATTTCTGTTTTTGATTGGTGTTTTAAGCCTTTAAGACACAATGGCAGATTTCTGCCTACTTTGCAGTTGTCCGTTTCTGAGGAAACAAATTTCTTTCAAAGATTATGGGAGTTTAAGGCTTTATCTTAACACATAGATAAAGTCATTTGTCAAAGCTTTCTCTTTGTCTATCCATTTTCCCAAGATGTTGGTTGGTAGGCTTACAATAAATTATTGCACCTCTTCAACTATGACATTTTAGTATAACTGGCTTTGTTTACTTTAAAAGAGTACGCATACCCGTTTAAAATATTTTTTGTGTTACAGAACGTTTTGTACCCATATGCTGTAAACATTGTATGTTTACAGCAGAAATGGCCTGAACCAAGTGCACCAAGTCTTTTAAAGACGAATTAATATTTCAATTTTCTTTTCTTTTCCATTTGATAGCAAGATTTAATTTTGAAACTTTCCGGATTGAAACACACATAAGATAACTTTGATGTGAGATCAATCCAGACATATTTTAAATTACAGTCCATTTGATTTAAAATGTGAAAATTAAAATGTTTTTAAAAAGAATTATTCTTTTAATTTTTCTGGTTGTGGAGGCAACCTCCGCTTGGGCTCGAAAGCGTTTCAAAATTCTAGCGCCCTATGGAGAGTTAAAATTTCAATTTTAAACTTCCAAAACTCTGCTTAACTCTTTATGAAAATTGTCCCCTATATACTGGTTCAAAGATGTACAACAGGGAGCCCAGCGGTTTTACACCGATAAAATGTAGGAAAAGTAGGACTTTTTGGCCAAAAAGTAGGACAAAAGTGGGACATTTTTACTCGAAATTACGTCCATTACTTAGGGTAAATATAACACGAGTAGCGCCAAAAAAATTAGCTGCAACAGGAAAATGATAATAAAAATTTTATCAAACTTGGTAACTAATGTTTTATTTTTACAAATTAAATAGGTATGACATGTATAACAGGGTGTCTACTGCCAAAGTGATATAAAAATCAGTGACTTTTTGGAGACTTTTTGGGGTGAAAATTGTTAAAAATCAGTGACTTTTCCGTCTCTAAGATAGAAAATGTTGGGGTGAGATTGTAAAAGTCGCAAAACTTTTGCTCGCAATCGCATTATTTTTGCATTATTATACCGGTACTAAAAATGTGTGACTTTTCTTGTAGTTTAAAGAAAAATCAGTGACTTTTTGGTGACTTCGTTGACCATTAACTAAAATAAGTGACTTTCGGTGACTTTTGGTGACTTCAGTAACCAGTAGACACTCTGTATAAGATATGAAATATGTTGTTTGAATAATTTTATCATTTTAATAAAAATCTCCAACCAATAAGGCCGGATAAGGCTTTAGCTGATCATAAACTTACATAAAAACTCATGTTGGGCAACGATTCAAGTTCAATAACAAACTTAACTGAGTGTTAGTAATTTTTAACTAACTCAACATTTAAAGAAAATAAATGCATACATGTCACTTTCATATTTATTACTAAAGTGGACCAACTTGTTATATTTTCCAGATTTTAATCCTGTTCAGGTTGATTTGAAATATTTTGTGACAATATAGAATTAAAATTTATCAAGACTGTACTGAAAATGTAACTTGTTCCAAGTCTCTCAAAGTTAAAGGTAAACTTATGTCATGAATAGTTCTCTTTTTAAGACTATTCACTTTCAATAACATTCCCAACTCTCTTCACATTATGTACTTTACGACATCAGTGGGTACAAAACTATGAAAAGCAGGATATATTATAATTATAAATAAAAACCATAAGTACCTTGAATTTGCAGGATATTCAGAAAAAAATCATACAGATTGTTCAAAGCAGAAATTAAATAAAACATTCTTCTAATTTAGCATGAAATTTGTTTTAATGCTGACCTAAAAATTACTAAGCAACAAATCAGCTGAAGCCCTGGATGGGATATGGCCTCATTATTCTTTATGGCATTTATTTAAAGATTAATAAATAACAATATTCTTTGTGTTACATCTTCTCAAAGACAACTACTAACTTAAATAAAAGAAAACCTATATTATCAGTGATGATAACAAAAACTCTAATCCTCATTAGTAAAAAAGGACAATACAATTTTATCTTTAAGTGTAGAAAAACACAATAAAACCAACTGTGTTGTTATTTTTACACTTAAGAGTCTGCAGTACCTACGCCACTTCGGCATTTTGTCCCATAAGCACAATGTTAAATTTGAAACATAACTGAGTTAGTTTTTCGTCTGAATATTACAAACTTGATGTCATTTTAAATGTTACCACAATGTCTTTCATTTGACGTGACCGAAAATAAATTAAAAAAATCATCCACTCGAATAAAGAATAAAACATAATGTATATTATCACCATTTTTAAACCATGTTAAACCATTTTTAGGAGGTTTATTAAAAAACTATCCTCGTCATATTAACTGCCAAACCATTATTGTGAACATATTCAAGTTTCATGCGAATCCGATGCAAGATTATTGAGATAAAGTGTTTCAAAGACACCTAAAATTAACATTGTTCTTATAGGACTAAAAATCAAGATGGGGGAGGTACTGCAGACTCTTAATTTATAATGTTCAGTTACTAACACACAGGTAGTAACTAGCTTGTATTTCCAAAAGAATAATATTAGTCTTGCACTACTTATGATCAAATATTACATTGACATTTATGTATAGTACTAACTTATATTGCAAATGGATTGAAGAAAATACTTTAAATCAACCAATTAGTTTTTGCTATTGAATGAACGAATTCAACTGACGAAGAAGGTGCTTAAATTAAATTTGATGTAATTTGTTGTTTCATGTAAACAGATTGTGTATAAAATTTATGTGGAAATAAATCTTTATAAATTTTTAAAATTAAAAGCACAATAAATTTAATGTTAATATTTGTACAGGTTAGTTATTTAAAGAAATCTCTTTAATTAACAACGCTTTTAAAAATGTCTCAAGAAGAAAATTATGATAATGTTATGGACTGGCTCGAAAAAAAATTGAAAAAAATAATAAAGAGGAGCCAAAAAGTAGGAAAGTAGGACAAATTGTCTAAAAGTAGGACAATTCCTACTTTCCTACTTTTTAGTAGGAAAAGTAGGACGACTGGGCTCCCTGATGTACAATGAACTGCTATTCATTTTTAAATCCATGAGTAATAACCAATTTAAAGATAGTTTAATAGAAGAACTTACTGACATGAGTCTTATTCACTCAACCCTCGTCATCAGTATAATTTGTTATTTATATGTTTATTTTTATGTAATTTCTTTAGTTAAGCATTTTTTAGTTTCCTTGTCAATGTTGACAATGTACTTAGTCCTATTCCATTTGTTTACACATTTGTAGAATGTTATGTACAAATAAAGATGCCCCCGTCTATATACTATGTCAAAATTTAGACAGACAAGATTGTAATTTGTAATGTAAGAATGTAATGTCCTTCACTTACCAGTGATGCATGATGATGCTTTATCTGGATTTCAAACTTCGACAAGTTTATAGAGATAATCAAGTGTCTACTACACTTAGGAAGATTTAGGGCAGAGAAGAAAGAATGCAAGAAGAAAGAAGCTAGAAGAATGCTGTAAAAAGTAAAGAGAAGAATGTATATAGAGCAGAGTAGAAGGTAAAAGTAGGCTGTATAAAGAAAGGAATAGAAGAAACTGGCTGGGTTGCCAAGTGGTTATAGTGCTAGCCTTTAAATCCAAAGGTTACCAGTTCGATCCTAAGAAAAGCTAATAGCTTTTTCCAGGCCCAGTTGCCATTTGTCATTCGGCTATTAATTAATGATGTTTTCTAACAACTGGTCAATGTTAGATAGTAACAAGACCAGGGTTTGGAGAGTTCCCCGTCAAAATGTTAAAAATACCACTGGGGTAGATACAGACAAAATAAATAAAAGAATGTTACATACAATTCCAGCCTTCTGATTCTTCATATAATGGTAAAAAACTTGTTTTTCTTACATTAAAAGAAGAGGCAAAATCAATAACTTAATGATTTGTAATTCACTTCAGTCTACTCTGAATTAATTGAGCTTAATTAAAATATAACCTTAGAATGAAATCAGAAGATTCATGGAATGTTATACCACAATACTTACCTCAGAGTTTCCATTCAAGTTCTTTATAGTAATTTTGCTCTTGATCATCGGATGCTCGCTGGGCTGCATGCAAAATAAGCAGTCCCACTTATATCCAGCCCTTGCTACAGACTTGTATGTTTCTTCAGAGAACCAGAACATCATACATGTTCTACATATAACTCTACAGAAAATAAAAAAGAGAAATAAGAAACAAAACTAGCTTATCAAACAAAAAAAGAGAAATTAGAAATAAATAATATAGTGGAGTCTTGCTAAAATGACATAGAGACAGAAATCTCAGATTAAGTAATTGTTCAATTAAAGTAGCAAATAAAAGAAAATAAACGTAATAATAGTCTAATAATAAGAATGGATGAATTATCGAGGCGTTCAGGAGGGCTGGGGTTGGAAATCTGAATGAAATTTGGAAACAAGAAACCTCTCTTAAAAGGAGGAAAAGGAGGGGTAAGGGTGGTCCACAATAATTGAATGAATAATTCACTGATAAAAAAAACAGTACAGTAAAGGAAAAACCATGATAAGAGTACAGCTAAAAACTTTGATTAGAGTACAGAGTTAAAAACCTTAAACCTTGATAATAGTACAGTTAAAAGCCTTATCCTATCTACAGAACTAATTGTGGCACAAAAATAAAATATGGCTCGTATATTTTGAATAATTTTTATAAATTTATAGAAATGTCAAGTTTTATGACTGGGTTGAAAAAATAGGAAATTATCTCACCTATATAATTAATTATTTTGCTTCATATTGCAACTTAAAAGTAAAAGTTTGTTTTATTACATCTTTGACATATACTCATTATTGTACTGCTAAATATGATTATTTTTCTGTAATAAATATATAATTTGTTTTTGATTTCATTTCTATTCCGGACTGAAAACGGATATATCCGTTTTAGAAATTTTCTTTTCCAGGATAAAGACGGATATATCCGTCCAACAGAACGAAAAACATATGTTATATATATTACAATTATAAACATTATATTGACTTTTTGACGGGTAATTTAGTTTTTACAGTTGGAAAGATTATGTCCTGTGACTTCACTTATTTCATGCCAAAAAAACATGTGTAGCGTGAAACTGTCAGACATACTATGAGTTTTTATTTCAAAATGATTATTCCTAATGACTCAAATTTTGCTAAAGATGTTATAAAATGCTAAATAAGAAGTGCATTTGAAGGGGATTTCATATTTGGCAGTCAAAATAACTATAATATGAAAAATGATTCTAGCGAAGAAAGCGATGAATCAGACGCACAATGTATTGTAATTCTTGCATTTTTAGCTTTTGTTTTTTTTACTGTTTTTAAGAGGAACTGTTTTTAATGTTATATTATGATAGGTAGTAAATAAAACAATAAAATGACATAAACAGATATATCCGTCCTCCGCCCGAAAAAATACTCCAAATTATCAGCTGTTTTCATATATCTCGATTGTCGTTCTGGGCGGCGGACAGATATATATGTTTACTTAAGTTTTCTTGCTGACCAAAGACGGATATATCCGTCTTCCCAGATTTTATTCTCTTTATAAAATGTGCAAAAAAATTATTTCAACACTGAAAATAGTTTTTTTATAACGTATGAATTATTTGGATCAAATTTATAACAAAAATTACCACATTATGTTTTGAACTTTTGCTTAAAATAATTCTGTCTCAGCCCGTGATTTAATGTAGCCCGAGAAGGGTTAATCCATATCTTTCTTTAGCCAGGAAACATTTTTTGTAATAGATTTCTTATTTGATTTTTTAAAATTGAGTTATAATTTAATTTTAATTGAACTGCGACCATAGAATCAGACTTAATTTATTGTTATTAGACATAACCATAACCTTTGTAACAAATAGCAGATCACAATTGTTGCGTCCCAGGAACTGTTCACTGACCAAACAGGCCATGAGTCGCCAATATGAAACCCTCCCCCCCCCCATATAATATGGGATAATTTATGACGTATACTTTTTTTGGTATTACCTACCAGATTAAGAATTCAGTCGTTTGCCTTTTTAAAATTACAGCATATTCCAGAAAACCAAGAAAAGACGGCCCACGAGGAGTCGTGGCAACAAAATTTTTAAATAGCAGCATAGGTCGAGTTTGGTATCAAATTAAAGGTCCCAAATAGCAGAGTACAATGCCGCAAACTAGACTTCAAATGGATGACTGGAACGGAAATGGCAGGCAAACAAAGTTTCCATTAAAATATATGGGTAAAACTTTAAAATGCAATAACTTTCTTTATACCCAACCTTTTAACGTAGGGTTTGTGCATATTACTCCAAATTCAAAGACCTTTAAAATGATGTATGATTTGACAAAGGCAACAGCAGACTTCTGTAAGACTTCCAAGGGGGACATCCTATAGAGGGTGTTTAAATTCAAACTTGTCTGGCCTCTGTCACATCATACATAGTTTTATTGAAGTATTAGTGAATTTGGAGTAAAAAGCCACAAACTCAACATCAAAAGGTTCAGTATAAAGAAAGTTATTGCATTTTTAAGTTTTTTTACTGTTTGCCTGCCATTTCTGTCTCGGTCATCCAATTCAAGTCTAGTTGGCGGCATTGTACTCTGCTAAATGGGGCCTTTAATTTGATACCAAACTTGACACCTATGCTGCTATTTAAGAATTTTGCCTGACTCCTCGTGGGCAAAGGGGGAAAAAGTGATAATAGCTTAATAGAGTAGACATTTATGGCCATTAATGATATACCAAGTCTTGTAACTTTATCTATAATGGCAAAAAATATATTTCACCGTTCCGGAACTTTTCAACCACACAGTATATAGAACATGTTATTCCACTTTTTCACCATAAATCTTAAAAAAATTCATAATTATTTGGAAATCTAAAAGTAGAGAACTTCAGAACGACAAATTAATTAATAAAATTGGCCAATTAAAACTGTTAGGTTAAATTCAACGCAAAAACTTGTGTTATTTTAACTTTACAGACTTTTTAATGCAAGGAGGTGTCAGAAAATTCACGCACAATTCATGGGTTTTTTCCCGGAGAGTATGATTCAGGCGTAATCATCCCCGATTTTCCCGAGATTCCCAGATGCTGACAACTCTGTACCAGTTCAAATATAAGGTTATAGTAATTTGGCGCACACAAACCACTAAAAAGTCACCGGTAGATAGCACTTATGTTCCCAGGATACAACCAATTAGCTTCATTGATGACATATTAGGACCTTAACTAGGTCTTACCATAGTAGCAATCATTGATCAATTTCAATTCAAATTTAGTCCAACAAAACATTTTTAACAAAAAATCCTTAAAATTTTTCTGTAGTGTTTGTAATTCGCTTAAACCTGGTAAATATACCGTTATATCAATATATGTTTTGCCCCAAGGGTAAGAGGCTATTCAGTAAAATAGTAAGGCCTAAGCTGGGGCTTAGAAAACTAGATACCATAAATACTGATGTGGCAGAGTAATGAGAGTTTACAAAACCTAAAACTGAGTTTAACTTCCAACCTATGTTTCCTTTTAGTATAATAGATAGGTGAAATTAAAACAAAAGAGAGCAATTTTTATCACATACCTGCAACAAGTCTTGCAGTACATGTACTTGTCAAGCCAACCGCAGAGTGAACAGTACCTCTGTAAAAATGAAAAAATACGAATTTTAATAGGTCCAAATATTTGATTATAATGTAGGATCCCTCCCTTTTTAACCTAGGCATCAGGAGCTATTTCAATGCAGGCAGGAGACAGTTCAGTGTAGGTGCAGTTTCATGGTTAATGTTTTGGTCAAATGAACTGATTGCTGTAGTAACTCATATAATATTAAGCCTCTGAATGCATTGAACACGTTGAGTGTGCACCACACATTGCTGCCCAGTACTTATGTGCTGGCCTGTTTTGACACTCATGACAAGCTATGTGTTCTGGGTGAGACCAGAAAAAAGGCCATTAGATAATCAATAATCTAGAACATGATGATTCCGCTAAGAGCGTATTTTAAAATTCTGAGAATTCTCACTGCTTGTACAATATATGTATAAAACAAGTTGTTCTAATTTATAATTAAGTACTTTTTTATAGACTGTTTTTCATTGAAGAGGCCATTTTGAAAATCAAAAATTGCAAAAGAAATTCTGTCTTTAAAATATGTGAAATTCTTAGTAGCACTAGTTTTATAAAGTAGCACTTTCCAAAATATCCATTTTAAAGCATTACAAAAACACTACAGGAATATTCAAGTAAAAGTTACTTACGCAAGCTTTTCTGTTCAGCTTTAACACATTTAGATTTTCCTGCACTCTCACCTGGAAATGAAAACCACTTGAATCATTAGACTACTTGAGTAATCAGAACCAGAACTGTAATGTTTTAGAGCTCATAATTCCAACTTAATTTACTTTGATGCATGCAAAACCAGTGGTGTAGTGGGGCGTTATACGTGAGAACAGCATTCCCAATGGTGTATTCTTGCCTCATACTGGGATTTTCAAACTGTCATGTTTATCAACAATCAAGAAAGAAAGAGAGCATTTACCTATGCATATTTCTTAAATATTTTACATTAAAGAGAAGATTTTAAAACACTCCAGTTTTGCCCACTTGGTGTTACCTAGATTTTATGTTTCCATTATGGCTAATTTTTACATTAAAGCCCCTAACAAACAGATTAATTTCATTAAAATTCACTAAAAAGAAAAAATTACTTACGTAGCAGTTGCTGCAGAGGAAGCCCTGAACTAACGGATGTGGTTCCTTCATGGGAACAACTTCGCGGCAGCCAAAGCACATTGTTTCTGGGTCCCTGGCATCATCTATAAAAGGAATAAAATTTCCTTTTAAATCTATCTATATATTTAATACACAACATTTTTTTGTGCAAAGAAATACTACTACAGTTTTCAACCGATATTACTGATTTTGTTCATTAGATAGAGCTTGACTGTGAAGTTGCTTCTAATGTAAATTGGTAAATATCCTACCAAATGGAAGGGTCCTACAATTTTAACTGTACATACCCAAACTAAAACTAGAGATGTGTCGATTCTCGAAAATTAATATAATTAAAAACCAAATTCCAATAAGTTTTTTGTTTTCTCTTAATACACTATTAAAATTTGGTAACAACTTCTAAATACAGTAAACTTCCTCTAATCTGGCATGTCCGGGACTTGACGTGTGCCGGATTACGGAATATGCCGGATTACAGGATGAATATCATAAAAAATTAAATTAAACCAAAAATGAGTACAAAACACTTATTTGATTATAAAAACAGCTTTCAAAGAATAAAACCACTGAATAAAACCATTGAATAACATACTCCACTGTAATGAAAATACAGTACAGTATATGTATGAAACTTAGAGTACAGTAGACGCCCAATTATCGAAGTATTGTTCTGTGAACAGGTGCACAGGACGGCCGGAAGGAAGTTCATTATCCGCCAAACACTGACTCGAAGCACCCCATACCTTTCCTTATTCCAAATATGATCATTGAATTATTGGACATTGGACTTAGCACTGAATGCTGACAATCAAGTGTTTTGGATTAGGCCATGATCGCAGAATTCAATTATTAAACGTGATTTATAGAATTAGCCGATGTCGGCCGAAGATGACTCGTCTCCCCTTCACGCATGCCAATATAAAATACGCTTTGTATGACAGTGTCGCTCCACGGCGACTTCTGATCCCAAACAAATTCGAACGCTCAATTGTTATCGTTGTTTCTGTAAATACCATAATTTTTCTTAAAGTCGTGCAGGATTATTGATTATAGCTACTAGACAAATTGAGTGGATCTTTTAATGCTTGGTAAACATTCTGTAAAACATTATTATTTTATCTAGAAATCGTACTTGGCCAGCAGATGTATTAGCAAAGTTAGGCCTATTTACTAATGGGGATATATTACGATGAATAGAGAAATTCTGAATTTACATGCAGTTCAATACAATATAAAATAAAATAACACACATCTGCTGGCCAAGTACGATTTTTAGATAAAATAATAATGTTTTACAGAATGTTTACCAAGCATTAAAAGATCCAATCAATTTGTCTAGTAGCTATTCTAAAACCAATGTCATTGACTTGGAACAAATTTTGATATCATACCTTTTTAGGACTTGGCAACCCCTCAACACTTGGTGTTTTTGGGTGTGATATCATTATTTTTTATCATATTTAGCCATTTTGGTTTTAACAGTAAAATCTTTAAGTTGGATAACGGATTTAATTAAAATCTTGAAAGTTAAACGGACCACTATATTTGTATTCGGTTGTCTGGTTTTAATACATAGGAACACTGCTGTCGTTTATAACGTAGAATTTAGGTATTAATTTGAAGGTATCTTAAGTCTTGGCCACCCCCTTCTCCGAATTTCTCTTAACGATCAAGAAATAAAACAAATATTGTTAAATGATTAAGTTTGTGCAGTGTACCAAATTCTATTGCTACATCTGCTGAGTTAAAAAAATTACGGTTCTTTTACTCCCTGAATAACTTTGTAAGCGAAATATTCAGACTACATAAAACTATATTTGAGTTAAGGCAACCTAAGATTAACTGCTTTCTACTACAGGTCTCCTCCGTACATCAGTCAATCACCAACAATCAATTAAATTCGAATGATATCATATTATGAGTTTTTAATAACTCACTGCAGCAACGACTGTACATTATGATTTATGAAACCCCAACAGTTCCTAGTTCAAGCATTTCGCTAGCAGAATTTTTCAGGAAGTACAATAAGAAGGCTTACCATGCATTTTCTGAACACAAGGCAGATAAAGCAATAAAGCTTAGAACAACACTGCCCAAAAATTGCATTTTGTATTGGGCTGACAGTTTTCTGTCATAAAGCTTAGAACAACACTGCCCAAAAATTGCATTTTGTATTGGGCTGACAGTTTTCTGTCATAAGGGGGGTGGCCTACCGGGATTTATTTATTTATTCTTCCAACGATTCACAACCATTTACAAATTATTTCCTGCCCAATAAATGCTTTGGTCCAAACCAAACATTCCAAGCTCCATGGGGCGTAACTATGAGAAATTACGCCTGTTAATTTGATGAGGAATATAACATCATTCCTTTTGATTTGACACAACAATCTTTAAGATTTGTTCAGTTGTCACTGAAAGTTAAATAAATAAATAAATAAATTCTTTATTGCAGTCGACAATTTACATTGCATTGCAAAGGTCAATAACTATACAAAGAAATATAAAAGTTCAAAGAAATATAAAATTTTCATTGGTCTTGATGCTAAGTACACCAGTGCCCAATTTTTTTCACGTAAACTCCTAGAATTTAAGTATCCCAGCGGCTCATCATGAACTCATCAACAGAGTACAGAACTTTAGACACCAAGAGGCGTTTCAGTCGAGTTAGAACTTTAGACACCAAGAGGCGTTTCAGTCGAGTTTTAAATTGATTTTGATTTTGAGATTGCTTGATACCCTCAGGGGGCTTATTTAGAAATGTGACTCCAGCCTGTGACGGCAAATGCTCAAACGCCACAGTTCTGTGGTGGCTGAGTCGATAATTGTCCCTGCCCCTAGTATTGTACTGGTGCAACTGACTGCCCTGTACAAGTGAGCATTTATACCTGCAGTACAGTGTTACCTCCAGGACATGGTTGTTAGCATAACAACTAATGAATGACAACAGGCGTAGAGGTAGAGGAGTATAATTAATCTTATTTGGTACCATATAGTCATTCCTCATTGGTTTGGATCACTTTTTTATGTCTTCATTTATTTGTTTCTTTCATGCATTCCAGAGTTTACAATGATTACAAAGACAACTTTCTCTCGAAACGGTGTTTTTAAGATAGTTTTCCTATTTGGTTTAGTTTTGTGTGTTTTTATTGAGTAGCCTATGTTGTTAATTTTCGGATTGTAACTTAACCAAAGAAAACTTGCAATGTTGTAACAACAAAGTTACAACAACGAGAATAATAAAGATTCTCCATTTCAAAGATAAGAATATTTCATTTTTAAATGAAGTTATATAGATAATTCAAACAAAGATTCTCCATTTCAAAGATAAGAATATTTCATTTTTAAATGAAGTTATATAGATAATTCGAAGAAATTTATTGGCTTGACGAAAGTCAACACAATAATTTTAAGTAAAACAGTTTTTTGTATAACGCAATCTATAATTGTCAGCTGATAAAATCAATGAATATTATAGCAGATGTTTTGATTTAGTTTTTAAAACGAATTAAAAGTATAATGTCAAATTTCTGCTTTGTTTACCTTTTAACTTATGAAATGTAAACAAAGTTGTTTTATGAAACTCGTATTTGATTTGATTTGTGATATTTAAAGTGAATGAACTTACTCTTTGTACTCTAAGGTTTGTACTACGATCAAATACGAAGATTCCTGCAAAGTTTCGTGTGATTTCCATCAGTAATAAAGGCTGTAGCTTTGCTTAAAAAAATTAAAAGGTTTTTGTGCGTAGGAAACCACATTTCTGACATTTTTTAGGCTACTTTTGAACGCATATATTTTACTTCACTGAGGGGTTTTAAAGTAAGTTTAGTGATTTTTAGTGTTCAATGGCCCATTTAAGAGGATGGAAAACGAGAAAAGGGTTAATTGAGGCCTTTTTGTGCCCTTTTGAGAAGTGAAAATTGGCTGTATTCTGCTTCGGGTCTATATAGGCACGCGTCGTCTGTTTGGTTGGGTGGGACTTGGCAACGTGACACGACCGTGCCACTGGATTATAATTTCAAGTTCTTGTTTTTTTGTTATTTTTTAACTGAGCAGGCCTTAGGCCTATTTATGTAATACAGTTTTGTTTTCTTTACAATTTTTCCATTTGTTTTAATCTATATTTTGATGTACATAATTTTTCTGTT
Organism: Neoaliturus tenellus; assembly: GCA_030545055.2. Taxonomy (NCBI): domain Eukaryota; kingdom Metazoa; phylum Arthropoda; class Insecta; order Hemiptera; family Cicadellidae; genus Neoaliturus; species Neoaliturus tenellus. The sequence continues at coordinate 34,251,434 of CM061535.1, forward strand.
AATTCTTTGTACAAAACGTTTAATATTTCATTCAACAAAACTTTTACAAAATTTTTAATGGATTTTTTATATGTATATTGTTTGGTGATTTTATTTAATTTTTTTTTTTTAAAGAAAATTTATACTTTATCCTATCTCATTGTATACTGCAAATTTAAAAATTAGATATTTTAAATCTTTTCAACAAAAGGAGATACATTGTAACTTATACAAAAACAAGTGGAACAATTTGGAAACAGAACCAGTTGATATTTAACATTAATTTGTCTTTATACGATATTCAGATAAAAGTCAAAACGAATATTTCCCGATAGCATCGAGAAGAGCAATCTTGTCCCGATCCCGTCCCGAACTAAAAATCCACTCCCGTCCATCCCTAATTTCAAGTTACAAATCATTCTAATTATCATGGAATTTAGAGTTTTACAATGGTAATCACGCAGTATTTAAATTATAATTTTCACTATTCTTACTTTATGGCAGCTTAATTCTTTGAATACGTATTGGATATCATTATTGTATGGAAATAATACCTGCACAAAATGTTTTTAGAAACCTGAATTGTTTATATGAATTAAAATACAAGAAAATCAATCATATTTTAAAAGGTATAGATATAAAATATTTTTCAAAATATGTTTTTTTTCACTTTTACCAACTGCGGAGGCAACATCTGCTTGCGCCCGATAGCATTCTAAAATGCCCCGATAGTGGGTTAAAAGGCCATAATGATAATTTGTTCTAATAATTGTTGTATACTTACAATTAATGGAGAATTTTGTGCTCCTGATCTCATCTGACTTTGCACTACGTGACTCTTCTTCGGGATCAGTTTCAATAGCTTTGTAGCAGATGTCTTCAATTCTTTTCATGATTGTTCTTGGAATGACATCTGAAGAGAAATTATAAAACAAGTTATAGAAGAAACAACTATTAAATAATTTTTTTTCAACAGTCATTAAAAAAAATTTCTGGGATTTAACGGTTGTAAAACTTGACCAAAATATATTATTACTTTGATTTGCTTGTGTTATCCCTTTAAAGGAATTTTCACTGGTATCTCTTAAAAGAAAATGTGCTTTAACGACACAGCAGTGTGCTTAAGACTCAATGTTACACTAATTATCATCCTGATGGGTCAATTAGTCTACTTCTTAAGCTTAACGTTCTTAGTCTACGTTAAAATGCTTATCACCTAAAAATTCAAGAAATCTACTAAATGTGCCTTAGTAATTTAGCTTATTTAAGAAATGCTATGAATATCTCACTTTCAAAACTCAGGAGTGAATATTGTATCCCCAAGTCAACAACAACAACCAATTCTACCATCCGGGCATCTAAAAAAGGAGCTCTTGCTGTGGCATATAATATACTTGTTTACCGAACAATTTTTTTTAATATTTATAAATCAACATTGTTAAAGTCCTTTTTTCAAAACTTGCAACTCACCTTCTTAAGAGTCATCTTCACCCCTGGGCCACTAGCCCATTGTTGCGCAGTCGGCAATGTTAACCATACGGCTTTTAATGCAAAACATGGTATCGCATTCCCCTGTTTCGGACGCCGTTTTTCAACCGATTTGCTTTAAACTTGCTAAGTGTTTAGTTGAATAGTTATGCTATGTCGCTCATACCTCGGAATTTGAAAATTTAACAAATATTACTCTTTGAGACGTCGCAAAGTAACTCGATTTTCCTTAGAAATATTTCAAAATTTAGTAAAATTTTCAAAATTCCGAGGTATGAGCGACATAGTATAACTATTCAACTAAACACTTACCAAGTTTAAAGAAAATCTGTTGAAAAACTGCGTCCGAAACAGGGGAATGCGATACCATGTTTTACATTAAAAGCCGTATGGTTAACATTGCCGACTGCGCAACAATGGGCTAATGGCCCAGGGGTGAAGATGACTCTTAATGATAACCTATTTTGGGTACTGCTTACTAGCCGCTAAAATCCCTCACAATACAGCCACCAGCTGAACTCGTATAAGGTTTGTTACCGTATAACGTATGCTACCAAGAACAGCTAATGAATGGGCCGCTTTTGTAAATATTTTAAAATGACACTGACATTGATATGAAAAATATTAGGTTTATTGAATTTCTTGTGGTAAGAACCAACTCTTCTCAGACTTATAAAAAAACTGGAATACCACTAACACTAAAAATGTTTACTCTCTAAATTCGTACTCTAGGAAACTTTAATTTTTTAAGGCATTGGTTTAATAGAATGACATACTTACAAGAACAGTTAGTTAAGAGGCTCCTATTTTCATCGATCCATGAGACAAACTGTTCCACATTTTTAGGTTTCTTTGCGGGGGCATCAAGAGTATACATCTCTTGTATTACCTGTCGAAAACATAAATTTATGTTTCTCATAAGGTGAAAAAATTGATAATAGTAGGCTACCTAAATATCTTCTTTAACATTTAAGATGAAAAATAGATACAGATATTTAAAAAATAAAATAAATAGTAAGTGAATTTAATGAGTGGCTTAAACTAATGTTTTGTAACTTTTGATTTATCATACATACAGCTGGCAAAAATCCAGTCCTTTGAATGCAGCCACTTTAGTATAACTGACACTACATTCTTGTGCAGGTGTGATTTTAGGCTTGTCAAAACTTGCCTAGTGCTTCCTACAAGTCACTTCTGTGTAACTAATGTTTGAAGGCCCTTGTCCATTTTGTAAAGCCCAGCATACAATATTAATACAGTCGAGTCCTGCTATTCCAAAAATACCCCTATCCCACACATTTTGGCAGAAAATAAGAATTTTCTTTGCCAAGAGCAAAGTAAATTCCGGTCACCAATATTACAAGGAATTAATGGTTATTGGATGTTTTTCCGTTCGATTCAAACTTATCATTGACAAGCATTTTTTGCCAATTGACAACTTCTCAATTGGTGGCCGATTTTTTGCCGGTCCAATCTTTGAGTGCCAATATAGATTTATGCTGATCGAGTAAGCGGCAGGAATATCACTAGTCTCGCATCCTGCGTAATCAATGAATTCCAGTCTGGTCCCAATTAGTTCAGAATAGTGGTACTCTACTAAACGTCATCCAAACTTTATCGAAAAGTTCCAATGAATATCATAATATTGTTACCTTTACTGCGGCAGTGACTCCCTCTTTTGCGAGTGGAATTTTTTCTTTATAGACCTTTGGGTCTAGACAGTGTGCTATGTTCTTTGTTCTAATCTGAAAAATATTTTAACACCTTGATTAAAACAAGGATTCGGGGATTCGACCAGTATAATGAACGCTCAGTAAATTAAGTCTCACAACGTTCTATTATAGTTATCTTATTTCAGAGTTTGCTTTAAATCCACCAGATAGCATCACTGAACGGTACTGATTAGTACTGCACTCTATGGGAAGGATGTGGAATTATTCATAAACGTAGAGAAATGCGTTGTTGTGGTTACTTGAAAACATGTGATTATGCATTACTATATAATTTTATTTTCCGTTTAGGATGGGTTAACTACATATTATTTAACAGGTCTCAATTTTATTATTTAGATGAATTGAGGGCAATTAGGAAAGGGATTTTAAGAACCGTAGGCGATTTTATAAACTTTTTATTATTGTTGGCTGTGAGTAGTGTGTATTAGCCTGTTTTATTACTGTCTTGCCTGTCCAGTTCTTCTGTGGAACTAACTTGTTTAATACTTGAATTTTTATTAATTTATGAATTCGGGGTATCCCTGTAGGGGGCATGATGATCTTAAATATTATCGACTTGGTAAACTACAAACTAATTCAGCGAACACAACAAGGGGGTAAGGGGGTGGAGCCCTTAACAAGCCTGTTCAGTGCATTCAATTTTTACAGCAATTAACAAATTGGGGCAACCAATTAAGGGGTGGAGCCTCCATCCAGCATAATATCTATAATATTTACATACATGATTATTCTTTCACACCTTTAAACTTTTAACAATTTTTAACTATGAAGGGGTTTTAAAACCGATTTATAGGCGATTTTCAAAACTTATTTTTACCATTGATTGTGAATTGTGTGTGTTAGACGGGTTTGTTGTTACTGTCTTGGCTATCTAGTTCTTCTGTCGAAATAACGTGTATAATACTTAATTTTAAATTAATTTACAAATTTAGGCCAACTCCTAAGGGGGCATGGGGGTGGAGCCCCCATCTAGCCGTACGCGAGTTTATACATATATGCGACCATGGTGAATAAAACTAGCAATTGAAATACTGATTAAAAATATTAATTACTGGATGCACAAGTTTAAAAGACCTAAAAATTACATTCATTCTCATTTACCAATAAGGGTGGATGAAAATCTTTGGTGAATGAGCAAACTAACTAACTCACTACTAACTCGATTGAAAAATTGGGCCCCAAGCCAGTCCCACTCCCCCCCCCCCCATCCTAAGCTTGAGGGTGCGAGTGCGTGTGAGGGGACCTAACCTGGGCTCTAGCCACAATCCGATTTTGTTATGAAGAACATTCTACCATTGCTACTCTCTGTAAGATCATTATAAGATTCAACTATGTGTGTGAATGCTAGTACTTACAAGGGAGACTTTCTCATCTTCGAGCCAGTATATGTATCTCTTGTATTGCAGATCGTTTGACTGCAGAATGGGTAGTGTAGGGATTGTGATTCCTGAAACAAATGGGCAAAAATATTGAAAATAAATAGCTTGGCTCATTAATATAAAAAAATCATCCATGCAAAACAATGTTTGTTTACATCAAAATTAATCTTCATAAATCCTTTTAGAGACGGAATCTTGAACTATGACTCAGCATATATAGTGTCAAGTCATGTAAATATCAAACATCCTTTACATTTTTTAGTATATGGAGAAACTTTTGTTTTTCATAAACATTTTTGAATTTAATTTTTTGGAGAAATTATTTTTTATGTTATATATAATTACTCACCTACGGCTCGATGGGGGCTCCGCCCCCATGCCCCCTTAGGGGTTGTCCTGCATTCGTAAATTACTTAAGAGCCGATTTGAAGCAGGTTAGTTCCACCGAAAAACTGGTCCACCATGACAGTAAGAAAAACGGCTAATACACACTACCCATAATCAACAATAATAAAAAGCTTTGAAAATCGCCTATGGCTAGTTTTTAAAATTACTTCCTAAGTTCCCCTTAATTCGTAACATTGAGAGAGAGGTGAAATCAGATTCAACCATGCAAATATTTTAGGTATCGTGCTGAATGGAGGCTCCACCCCTTACACAACCCTTACACCCTAATTAGTTTCCCCTATTCGTAAATTGCTGTATGTAAAAATCTCAAACACTGAACAGCCTAGTTGAGGCCTTCGCTTCCATACCCCCTCGTTGTGTTCGCCGAATTAGTTTGTAGTTTACCAAGTGTCAAACGTTAAAGATCTTCCCATAATATTTTTAATTAAATTGTTAAGGATTTTATACGCAACTATACTGTAGTAAACGAATTGTCGGGGGATTTGAAGCCATGCCTAGCCTCACCCTTCTAGCGCAAGAAGTATAAAATAAAGAAACAGAATAAAATAGATGACAAAGTAGAATGAATAAGCTAAATAAAATATTTTGAAGATCAATGAAGAAATAAACAATTTACCTGAAACAAAAATAGAAAAACATGAACAAACGGTTTGGAACCTGCCAAAGACCCCTGTTAACTATTCTTGTCACTTCCCTTAAATTATGTCGAAGTTAGGGTTACAGGGATATTTTACAAGTTCAGTGAATGCAAAATTCGAACTTCAAATAGAATATGACTGTAGTTAGTTCTACAAACAAGTTGTATGAAATTTAGTAGTAATAAAAGTTGTAAATAGGTCTTAAAGTAACGATTTGAGATACGACAAAAAGTGAAAGGTTTAAAAGTTAGATTTATGTCACCAATTCACAAACAACCTATACTTTAACAGTATAGGTAACAGAGAAATCCGTTTATATTCAACAAAACATGATAAACTGGCATTAATTATGAATTATTATTTACGAGTTCAATTTTTTAGCACTGTTACTTCTAAATACAGTGAATTTCCTTTAAATATTACTGTCAAGCTAAGTTAATACAAAAGTTAAAGCTTATGGGGAAGCAACACGCAAAATTCAGCTAAATACAGTAAAATTAAACAAAATGTTTTTAAAAAACAATAATAAACAAACACAATAAAAAACAATAAAAAAAACTTGAAATTCCGAAAAAAATTCCCTATTTCAAGCTCTGTGTATCGAGTTTGGCATATTTGAAACAAAGTTGTAGTAAAAGATCGTCTCAAATATTTTATAGGCCCAACCGTTTTTGCCGCTAGAGCAGAAGAACTAAAATAATTTTACATTTAGTGAAGGACTACGTGGTTGATAAATCTAAAAAAGAAAAAAAAACTATATAACTCCTACATGATATTACACAAGTATATCTTGGCGATTTACGGAGGAAGATACAGCAATATGTTGAGTTTTTTGTTTTCAAAATAACCTAAATTTCAGTAATTTAATGTGCTTTTGATAAGTTTGCCTTGGGAGAGCTAAACAAGAAACGATACAAATTAATTTTATTCCTATAAATATATCAACCTATATTATTTGAGGGGGTAAATTTGAAATAATTAATGTAAGGATTAATTTGAACGTGTAGAATTTGAAGTAAACCTCAATATTAAAAATGTCACAACATTGCTAGCCAAATGGAAGAAAATTGGCCATAAGCAGATACTTCACTCAATTCCATTTAAAGTGCAAGCTGAATTTCGCACCCTAATATAATAAGAAGTGAAAAGCGCACATTTCATTGACCATGGTCCCTCTCTTAAATCTATAACCATTGGGATGATGGTTAAATGATTACACAACTTAGATTAAGGGGTAATGCAGTACAGCCGTGGTACAGTAGATCACATTACAGGTTTAGTTCTCGGACTTATATTATTGAACAAATTTAACTACAGTATGTGATCTACTGTACCACGGCTGTACTGTACTACCCCTTAATCTGCCTTACCGACACTTCACGAATTTCTGATACCCCGATGAGTGAGTCAGTTACACATTCGGGAGTATATAATTTAGACTCGCCTACGGCTCGATGGGGGCTTCGCCCCCATGCCCCCTTAGGAGTTGCCCCCTAGTTTGAATTAATAAAAAGTCAAGTTTGAAATAGTTTAGTTCCACACAAGATCTGAACAGCCAAGACAGTAACAAAACCATCTAATACTCTAAATTCACAATCAATAGTAAAAAAAGCTTTAATAATCTCCTATTAGTAGGTTTTAATACCCCTCCTTAGTAAATAGTTTCAAAAAATTGAGCTGTGAAATAAATATTATCTATGTAAATATTCTAGGTGTTATGCTTGATGGAGGGTCCAACCCAATAATTGGTTGCCCCAATTCCGAAAGTTACATTCAAAACCTCATACAATGAACAGGCTAGTTGAGGGCTCAACTCCAACGACAGTAACAGAAGCCGCCAATACACACTACTGACAATAAATAATAATAAGCTTTGAAATTTGCCCACGGCTCATGGTTTAATCCCACTCCCTAGTTCCCCTTAATTCGTTAAAAAATATAATGGAGTTGTGAAATATTAATGAATATTTAAATAGTCATGCTCAAAAGTTGTTGTGTATAAATTTGGAGATACGATTATGATTGCACGGAATCATATATGTACCATATAGAGAAACAACAACAATTTTATCATTCAAAATCAGCAATTATTCATTTAACAATTTTAAATGTTATATATATCAGTTCAGAAAATTAATAAAAATAGAGCCCTAGTAGTATGTAATAGATCACAGGGTATTAGGTACTATAATCATGAAGTCTTAAAGTCTTTATATAGTCTTAAAATGAAGAAAGTTGCAACTTAAGAACCATAAAATCGGCGTACATTATGCATTTTCAACCAATGGTAGTAAAAAAAACCAATTGTGAAATAATAGCCAAAAAAGGATTATTGGTTAAATTAAAATATACTGAAAGAGTTACAATAATTGATAAGCATTGAATAGTTTTCAATTACAACAATTATAGGGTTAATCGAGACTTTAGGGTTAGAGCACTGCATTGAGGAAGTTTTACGGACAAAGTGGCAGCGAGAAAAATTACTATTGAGTTTGATTCAGTTGGTTATTATAATATTTCTCAGCCTGATGGGTCATCAGATATGTAGATGGTCTTAAAAAAATGTCCGAAGTAAGTAAACGTTAGCGAAGGTAGGAATGGAAAGTTCAATAGTTCTATAAATTAATATGTTCAATTGTTTCCTAAACTAAAATCTAAGCCTGATTGGACAGCAGCAAATAGGTCAAAGACCGGATGTCAAACGTGTTGGGACACGTTCAACTCTCCAAAGTAAAACTGCACCAGAACTATCAACTGAAGCGCTATATTCAATCTGGGGATTCATATAGAGAGACAGCATACAAATAGTAGAAAATTAAGTTATAATTACTGTATTAGGTAATTTTTTGTGCGAAAACCTACAAGAAAATTTCCAGCATGAGAAAACTAAAGTCTAGAAATGTAATAAGACCTAAAATATTTTTTGCAATTAATATAGAAATCAAAGCGGACATCACCTGAATGTAAAGGTACGCTTTCGATTCAGTAAACTTCATTTTCAATAATAACTACAATAAATAACTCATTTATTTATTGTAGGTACTTGGTGAATAGAAAAAATCAATAAAAAGGATGAATAAACCATACAAATGATAAAATTAATCAAGCAACTACAATAAATAAATGAGATAAATTAAAAATACTATATGAACTAAAAGGAAAATGCAAATAATATCAGAATACCAATAATAGCGAAATAATACTCAAAACATTTACAACTATTATTAAAGTAACAGAGATATTTTTGAAACGTATTATGTGCAAATAGAAGTCATACTTTTGGGTCTGGGTTTAGTTATTGTTATTGGTTTTAATAAAATTACCCTGTCTGCTGAACTGGTCAAGCAGGAAAATGTCTAAGAACCTTAGTTTAAATAATATTCCATCGCAAAACATCCAATTATCACTTCATTTTCAATAATAACACAGCAATCAGAGAGAAAACCATACGCAAACAACTGTGCGCCCGATTGAGAGTAATTATCGGGAAGAGGTGTAGTTAGAAGATATCATTTAAATACAAGCGAGAACTAAGCGACTTCAATAGCGCTCCAAGCGACATCTTTAAGAACCAACGTACTTCCTAACTGACACCTCGAAATAGATTTTTTATAATTTGAAAGTTGAAAATTTGAAGTTTTGGGACATTAATACTGTATAAATCAAAGCGAGTATTACCCTGGTGAAATAACCCGCTCTCAATGCATCGATACACTGTCGTTTACACAAGACGTTCATGTTTATATAGAATACAATGTTTGTATCAAACACGGGTGTAGTTGAAAGAAATCATTTAAACACGAGCGAGAACTAAACCTGCAAAGTGATCTACGATACCACGCGGTGATATACGCTGATGATACGGCTGAACTACGTTACCGACAAATCTATATTTTTTTTCATTTTTTATAGTTTAAAAGTAAAAAAGTTGTAGTTTTATAATTTTTCCTAAATTGAAACATCTCAAAGAATGTCCATGCCAAATTTCAAGTCTCTATCTTAAACGGTGGCTTCAGGACTTTAATATCATAAGTGAGTGAGTCAGTTACACATGGGGCTGTATATATTATAGATACGTAGGTATATAATACAGTGTAGTGGAAGTCCCGGAACTATGAAATATATTTTTTACCATTATAGATAAAGAAATGAGACTTTGTAAATCAATAATAGCCATAAATGTCTACTTTTTTAAACTAACAACACTTTTCAAATCCCTTAAGGGCGACGTCCCATGAGGATTCAGCCCAAATTCTTTAATAGCAGCATAGGTCGACTGTGGTATCAAATTAAAGATCTCGCTTAGCAGAGTACAATGTTACAAACTAGACTTCAAATGGATGGCTGAGGCAGAAATGGCACGCAAACAAAGTTTCCATAAAAATCATATGGGTAAAATTTAAAAATGCAACAACTATAGTTAACTATATTAAAAATGTCAAAATTATAGTTAAATAGTTAACAATCTTCTAGTTAACTAGTTCTAATCTTGATTTGACAAATATAAAACAATTTTTTGATAAAAATAACCTTTTACTAAACACAGAAAAATCAAATATAGGCCTACTTTTGTTTTCTACTTCACAAAATAAAAATGAAATTACGGTAACCCTAAAATTCAAATTAATAACACATTATTATCAAAAAATAATGAAACAAAATTCCTAGGACTAACCATAGATAGAAATTTGTCATGGAATAAACATATCGAGAATGTTTTAAGTAAAATGTTTTCAGGAATCTATGCTCTCTGGCAAATGTCACGAATAAGCGACATCGAGACACAAAAATAATTTATCACGCTCTAATACAATCTCACATTTACTATGGGATATGTATCTACGGAGCCACTTCAAATTATAATCTAGATCAAATTCTAACTAAACAAGAAACGGCTGGGCTTAAAAACACTGATTCAGTCAAACATCTTTTTACCCAATTTTAAATTCTTACTGTTTTAGTCTATATATATTTGAAACAATAAAGAATACAAAAACGATACTCTGTTCAAAAAAAAAAACCATAAATATAACACGAGGAATAAAATTATCATGGACTCGCCTACGGCTCGATGGGGGCTCCGCCCCCATGCCCCCTCAGGGGTTACCCAGAAATTCGTTAATTGTTGTTTAAGTCGCATATAATGAACAGAATACATATAAATATAAGAGTTTGTAAATGAGCAAAATAGCAAAATAAATGAGTTTGTCATTTATTTATAACATAAATTGACTCCCACGACTGCAGAAATAACCTAAATTTGAACTTATGCAACTAACTCAATCTAAGGAATGAAAATATATTCGCCTACGGCTCGTTTTCAGAGACTCTTTCCCCAAACCCCCACCCCAATTTCCCCCGAATTCTATAAAGGTTAAAAAAACATATATGAAATAAATATATGAAAAAATTAAATGGATTAACTGGAAAAAAATGTGCAGTAGATCATCGAAAACAATGAAAAATTCCATAAAAACAAAATAATTGGAAATCTTAACAAAGTGGATAAAACTTGCCAAAAACTCCTTTTATTTACAAAAATACTATTCAGTTACTATCCTTCAATTAGTTGTGTTGAAATTCCAGGGAATAACTTAACGATCCAGTAATATTGAACATACAATGATAAATACATAAGGTAATATTGGCATTCATTACAATTCCTTCATTTCAGTTTTTAATGGTGTAAAACTTTTAAATTTAACTAATTTCCTAAAAAATTACTGTCAAGGCAAATAAAAAAACTTCAAGCTTCTAAATACAATAATACAGTAGTTACTAACAAAAGTATGTTAAATAATGGTTAAAATATTTAAGTTACCATACACATCAAAGGACGTATGTTTTAGCCGTAGGACCAGGTCAGTAAATAACAAAGTAAAACAATCAGTTGCTTGATATAGCAATTCGTTCCGACTCACAGTCAAAAGAAGAATACGTGATATTGAAAATCATCATGATAATTTTTAAGTTTGATAATTTAATTGATATTGGTAGTGCAAGATATGTCTATGTGCAAAGTGAAGGTTCTGAGTAAAATATTATAGTAGTTGTAAAATTAACGTCTACATGGGGTAAAATTCCCCGCAAAAATAAATAAACATTTAATTATGTTTAATTGTGTGGACTGGGGGGACAAAAATTCATAGAACCAAACTTGTAGTAACTTGAAAGATGTTCGCGAGGATTGCCTCAGATGTTATAATTTGGCCGCTAGAGTGGAAAAAAATAATGTCATATTTATTTTGGGTAAAAATGTTTGGTCGCTAAATTTTGAAATCAGATAGTTTTCTGGGGCAGGAAATAAAAAGGCTTTTTTTATTTTAAATGAAAATACTGTACTGCCACCTTTTTAAATTAAACATTAACTTAGTACGCACTAAAAGATAAATCAATTGTGTAATCTGCTATTTAGTTAAAATTTTTGTTGAATTGTAAAATTTAAATTAGCATGCTATCACGTAAAGTCAATGATGTACTTCCTAATGAGTTCGTTAGAAATTAAGTGCCATCCCAAATAAAGAACCAATTTTTGGGAGGACTATCGTGCAAATATGATACTGTCTTACCGGGTGTCCCATACCAACCTTGCACCTCTTTTAAAATTGTACAAAAAAAATTGTGCCGTTGTAGGTAAACATATTTTGCTCTGTTGATTGACACTGATTTCAATACAAAGGGGACCAGACGTAATTTTGAAGCAACTTTAAAATTTAATATTTTAAACCCTAATCATACTGATTTAGAATAATAAATAGCATGACATTATTTTTTTAACTGGGGAAAACAGAACTTACCAAACATGTAAATGTCTAAGAACCTAATTTAAAATAATATACCATCATAAAACATCAATTATCACGTGATTAGTTTTACTAAACATTTAAATACATGTTCATTAATCTCCGTCATGTTGTAAATGTAATAAAAAAACATTTTGGACCAAACTGACAATTTTTGTTGGAAACGTATTTAAAAGAGTCTAAGACATTTTTGTGCCGAGAAATTTTTGCTTAACCTAAAATGCTCAGAGAAGAACGAGGAAAGTCTAAATTTCAACCTCAAATATTCAATAAACTGCTTAAATTAAGAGTACAAGATGAAGATCAAATTGTAAAGTTTTCTTAAAAACCGTGTAAAACTAAAAAAAATATTTAAAGTGAGGGTTTGTATTTGACATCAGTGACTTCTGGTCTGAAGAGGTAATTTCAGATACACCCTGTACATTGAAATTTTTCTCGGTGGATGGACCGCTTTACCTATAAAGGCACAATTGGTTATTGTTATAAAATTTCTTAAAAAGGGTGTTTCGGTAATCCGCGACTCCCAGTATGTTGGCAATTTCCTCAATAATACAGGTCGGTAAGTTTAGTTCTCGCTTGGGAATCACTCTGTAGTAAGTGATATATAGATCTTCTTTACCGACATTTGACGAATTTCTGATACCCCAATCAGTTACACATGCGGGAGTATATAATTTAGATTGGCACAACCTGGAATTTTATACTAAAAAGACAAGTTACATGGGGAAACATTTTTTTAAGAAACTGCCAAATGAAATGAAAAATATACAGAATTTTGATTCTTTTTAAAACAAACTATAAAGCAATACTTTATAAATAAAGCTTTATACGCCATCACTCACAATTTCTTTCTCCGTACACTCCACAGATCTCCACAGTTGAATATCGATCGATTTCAAGCCTTTAGCCTACAGAAAGTGGAAAACAGACTGTACTTAGCAGTCGGCGGGAATCCCCATGAGCGAAAGCTCTCAACATTTGAAAAAGTCTGAACACAAAGGCGAAAAATGCTGTAATGGAGACCGTGTGTTGCCGAGAGATGTAGGTACACAGCCTGCATAGGCAAAATACCGACCGCAGCGCAGCAGTGGCGGTATTTAAAACGGTACTTACTTTAAAAACATGCCTCGTATGATACTTTCAAAAGATTTTAAGTCCTCTGCAGGCAATCTGGATTTAGAATATAAAGACTCGCCTACGGCTCGATGGGGGCTCCGCCCCCATGCCCCCTTATTGGGTTGCCCGAATTTTTGAATTGCTCGAAGTCTAGATAACTGACACATACTTTGTCCCGACAATATAAAAATGGTTTTAAGTCTCCAAAGAACAATGTATTGTTGGCTCGGTCGAATAGCTACCAGCTGAGCATCAAGAGATTGAATCTACACAAACGTGACTTGCAAACAAAACAACTTAAGAGGGCGTTGGAGTGCCGCCATGTTGGATTTATTTCCCATAAGAGCAATGCTAAACTTGTCCCCGGCATTTGTCATATAATTTCTTTATTTTTTGTCCGATTGGTTCAGAATAAATAGCGTTTGAATCACAATTAAATTCCCCATTCCTTTTGCAAGATCGATCCTTTGTAAATAATTTATAAAATTCTGTAGAAAATGTTTTAAAAGTAGTAAAAAACTTGCTTTGTTATTTCAAGTTAGTAAAAAACACTAATTTTTTTTTAAATTCCCCTCGCAAATCAAATTTGCCTTGATGAACCCTTTATTTAGAGCTATAAACCATAATTTTTTGATTATAAATAAAAGAGTTATTTGACATCCCGTTTAACATTGCTCTTATGGGGGAAAGGCGGAATTTGCATTGACTCCAACTGCAATGGAATGGAACTCTTAATGTGTTTGCCACGAAAAGAAAAATTAAATTTTCTCTGCTACCAATTAATTATCTTAAGAGTAATAATTTAAAATACTGGATGATTTAATTTTTTTGAGATTTATTTCATGGCCATAAGTAAAATTTATTTCGAATTCATCGGTTTTTTCTTTTTAATAACAAAAGTTGATTTTTTGTTTTCAAATAGTATACAACTAAGTATAACATCACCCTACCATACTATGTTTTAATTATAATAACAAACCTAAAGGGTTTATTGTTAGGTATATTAAACTAAATTAAATCCTTAAAGAATTAAAAATTGTACCGAGACTCTTTTTTATCCTTGTAAACCACATTCCCCTGTTTTGGACTGTATATATAAGTATATTATTTTTTGCCTAGTTGGTTTGTCAGTAGTGTCAGTCACTTTGAATGGTGTTTATATTTATTGGATGTTATGTGTGTTTATTTATTTATTTATTTATTTATTGTTTAAACACATTACTTATTGCAGATAAATGTTGGGCCTCTCATATCTGAGTTATCAGCAAAAATAAATTGAAAGGAAAGCAAACCTCAAGAGAAAGGAAAAGTTAGTTACTTTTTGATGTCATTAACAGTTATATTTTCAAATTTCAACTTTAAGGGTATGAGAGCCTTAAGAGTCATCTTCACCCCTGGGCCAGTAACCCATTGTTGCGCAGTCGGCAATGTTAATCATACGGCTTTTAATGCAAAACATGGTATAGCATTCCCCTGTTTCGGACGCCATTTTTCAACCGAATTTCTTTAAACTTGGTAAGTGTTTAGTTGAATAGTTATACTTTGTCTCTCATACCTCGGAATTTTGAAAATTTAACTTAATATTAACAAATATTACTAAGGAAAATTGAGTTACTTTGGGACGTCTCAAAGAGTAATATTTGTTAAATTTTCAAAATTCCGAGGTATGAGCGACATAGTATAACTATTTAACTAAACACTTACCAAGTTTAAAGAAATTCGGTTGAAAAACGGCGTCCGAAACAGGGGAATGCTATACCATGTTTTGCATTAAAAGCCGTATGATTAACATTGTCGACTGCACAACAATGGGTTACTGGCTTAGGGGTGAAGATGACTCTTAATGCAACTCCAACTAAATGATTACCAAGGTTTTAAGAAAATTGTTTGAAAACAGTGTCTGAAACAGATGAAAGAAATACCAAGTATTGTCCAAAAGTGGTGTAACATAGCCAACTACGCTCTTAGCACTTAAGTGTAAAAGACTCTTAAGACAGTTAATCAACTAAGCCTAATAAAAACCTTTTAAATAGATAACCATTAATATTAACAATTACCAAGGTATCTCTTCGAAGAATTTCTCTTATGCGGCCACAAACCCCACACTAGTGTTCCAGTCTTGATGGGATATAGGCCTAGATCACCTTCACTTTTCTGATCTTGACCAGAATCAAGTTTCTCTCGATCATGACCAACTTCACATCTCCTTCGTTTTGTCCTGTAACATAAATACACTACATGAATCTGCATCAAATTCCAAAAGACTATTGCAAGCAAACCAAGACCGTTTTCTAAGGTATCTTATCTTTTGATAAACTCCGCTTTTTTAGGAAATTGTAAAGGACATTTTCTACAACTTATCAGTAAATAAAATACAAATAATACTGATGAACATCATTCTATTAAAAAGTAAAGAAAAACACTCAATGATTTTTATAGAGCATTAACTCACCTTTACCAACAAGCTTTAAAAAAGACTCTTTAAACTTACACAAAATTTTGTATCAATTTATCAGTAATATGAGATTGGTCATAACATGATATTTCTTGCATATTTCTGCTGGAGCCAAGTCCAAACACATTCACTTCAGATGGCATTTCATGGCCGGGCAGTGAAGTTGCAGTTGAATAGGGCAGGAGAATACTTCAGACCGCTGGTTCTGCCTCGGCATTAACCTTGTTGTAAACTTTTGTGCATAGTTGCTTTGTCAGTACTGTCAGTCGCTTTGAATGGTGTTTACATTTTGTGGAAGTTATGTGTGTTTACTTGATCTGTTTTTTACTTTCTCCCCCTATACCATAGTATATGGAGAAAGTATTGTTTTCGTCAAAATTTTCGAATTTGAGTTGTTGGTGGATTTATCCATTTTGGTTCCCCCTGAATCCAAAAAAGTGGTTTTCGGAGTGATGTCTGTGTGTGTGTGTGTGTGTGTGTGTGTGTGTGTGTGTGTGTGTGTCTGGATGTATACAGAGCTAGAGAATGCCCCAATGGTCCGATTTTGGTGAAATTTGGTACTTAGGTCCAAAACCACAATAATTCCAGACGTTTTTTTCATTTTTTTGAATTTTTGATTTTTAAGGGTATTATCCCCCCAAAAACCCTCAAAAAACGTGAAAAATCCAAATTTTTCAAAAACGGCTCTAACGATTTTGATTAAACTTTTGTGGTTTATTAAGAATAAAATGCTGAATAAAACGACACCACCCGCATTTCCGAGAAAATGCGCGTTCAAAAGTTATAGAGTAAAAAGTGTTTCAAAAATCAATTTTTTGGATTTTCAAGAAAGCTGTTATTTTGAAATAAATTTTACTTATGACTATTAAATCAAGCTCAAAAAACTAAATAATCCAGTACTTTAAATTATTGCTCTATGTCAAGTGGTTGCGGAGCAAATTCAATTTTTCGTTTAGCGGTAAACGCAGTACGTTGTTAAAAGTCACAGACGCGCATAGGGTCAATCTCGTGCTGCTCAGCTGTTAGCTATCTGATTGAGCCATCAAGACATTAATGTTTTGAGGCTTTTAACACCTTTTTTATATTGTTGGGAGAAAGTATGTGTCAGTTAACTGATACCGTTTATTGTACAATACTCCGGGCATAAGACTGATGAATCCGAAATAGTTGAGTACGATATCTTTCTGTGTATCTCATATTTTTACTGCTATGAAACAAAACAAAAAATTTAATGATTTAAAATAATTTTTTTCAATAGGTAAATTTAGTTTTCAGCCCTATTATAAAAATAAAAAATCTAAAATAAATTTTGGTACTTACAACATAAAATAAAGCTCAAACAATGAAATAATTCAGAGCTTTTAGGGTTAATATTCATCGGAAAACTAGGTAAATATTCATTTATATCGCAGAAGTCCACAGATTTAATAATAACTTTTAATGACTGACATATTTTCATATATACTTTTTGTTTATCATGTTATGCAAAAAGTCTGAACACTATTCAAGAGTGTAAAACTAGCAATTTCAGAGCAATTCTTTGATGCAAAATCGAGAACTTGCATAATATTTGGAATTTAGTTAGACCTTAAATAACAAAATGTAAAATGTATAAGGAGGACACCACAACGTACATCAGTCATAAAATTGCTTAAAATATAGGAAACAAAATAAAATAGAAGAAACAATGACACTCAATAACACCCGTTAAAACAAATCTATTAATATGCAATTCATAAAAAATACAAAATGTTATTAAGAGGAATTGGAATTTGACGCAAACATTTACCTTGATAAGTGATTTAAAATAAAGTAAGAAACAGTAAGCTCTAGAACTTTTTTCCGAGCACAGCAGTGTTGCTACCATTCCACTTGGCCTAATTGCGGTTTTCCTATTATTTCTCGTGGTAAGATTTTCTTATAAAATCATAATATTTTGGTGTGCGCTATTACGATAGTTTCACTTGTAAATGTTACATCTGATTTTGTTAATTGTAAATGGTTTATACGTTTCCCCCTGATTTTCACGGTAAAATACCGTTTAAGAGTCATGAGGATTAAGACTTATCATTCCAAATTTCCAATAAATTCATCATAGCCAAAAATAAATCTGATATACGAAACGGAAATCACAAAAAACACACTTGCTTAAACTCGACGTTCAATATTTATTTGCAGTTGATATTGATTGAAGACATGTAGACTATTCGCTATGGTATATTGTGCAGTCACCAATCTTCTGATTTAAAAAAATGGGAACTAAACAACCCGAGGGTATCAAATTTCACAAGTAATAGTGTTTCTATTCTCATTATGTCAATATTTAAATCTTTTCTTTACTCTTAAAGGGTAGCATTTATAATTAGGTTAGGTTAAAGAGCACTGGCGCCGACTCCATGGGGCCCGAGGGGCTCGAGCCCCCCCAGACCAAAATGAGTCATATGAAAATTGGCAATCAGCTGCCGTGACTTAGTGTAAAAATGAAAGGTAAGTTATTGTAAAACTGGTATTTTATAACCTTAGTTAAATACAATTTACAACATAGAATATTTTGATATTCTTAACCTTATTCACTCAACTCAAATGGTCACGTTCACTCGCAATAGTCGGTGGTAATCAGGATCTAAATTCGGTCCACTGGTTGACGCATCTCAACTTAGACTGGTGAGCTAAATCCCGTTATAGAGATGGGATTTCTGGGGGCGTTTACCGTGGTAGTCGACAAGGAGTAAGTCACGTGAAGAAAAGTGTCAATAATAGGCCTACTATATTGATACTTAAATACATTTAATTATAAAAAATGAAATTGTATAACCCCTGTAAATTAAAACCCTCTTTAAAGTAAGTATTCTATAGTTTAATCACATGGATTCTGTACGGTATTTCCTTCGTATTGTTCTAGAATGAGTAAACTGCCTGGGTGTTTTATTTTTCAATTTCTTTACTCCAAGTTTTGTTTCTACGGGGTTCTTTACATCCAGATTGTTATTGGTTGGATAGAAATTTGAAACTTTTATCTTGTTGTTTTAGCACTTCACTTCGGGCTTGCTTATCAATGCCAGTAACGATAACCGATAGACTACCTTTTTAAGGATTTTTACAAGCAATTTGCTCCTTTTCGACTACCACGGTAGAGGCCAAAATAACACCATTTCACTTATGGGCTTTAGCTCACCTGTCCAGATTGAGATGCACCTACCAGTGGACCGAATTCGATCCTAATTACCACCGAATATTGCGAATGAACGTGGCCGTTGAGTGAAGAAGGTTGAGAATGTCACAAATTATTCCGGCTAATTGTTTTTAACTATAAGTTTACTATATATAATTTAAAGAGTGTGCAAATTGGAGACTGTGCAAGATTGATTATACTTATTTTAAGCTATCCCAATAACTATATAGATACTGTACAAAATCAATGACATTTATTTTAAAAATCAATGGTTCCACCATATTTTATGCCAATTGTATATTTTTATTATTATCTTGATGATTTTATTCACAAGTTCTTTAAATATGCTAGAATAATGTAACTGCTTTGACTTAATAAAAGCACCTAGAAAGGTTTATAAAAACATTGTTTAAATTTTAGACCTTTTATTAAATGTAAGGACAACTTCATAATATATTATATTCCAAATCCAGAAAATAACAACTTTTTTCAAAGAGGTTGGCTGGCCTTTAAAGGAAAACTGAGAAAAATAAAAACTTAATATCTGAATCCTTAATAAAAAGGAGTTTTAAATTGCTAAAGACATTCTGAAATTTTATCTCTGGCTAATAATTTTTAGAACTAATTTGTCGGTTACAGGTCTTGAAAAAAGAGGTCAACTGGAGATAAATGTCATACTTTATTAATCATGTTGAGGTTTTAATTGTTTTTAAAATGATACCTATAAGTAATGTCGGGTCGTATTTCTAATGTTAATACAGTACACTCTCGTTCATCGGAACTAATGTGGCGGACGGCCGGTTCGGATGTCAAAAAATTCCGATGAAGCGGAGTCCATCATGAGTCATCATTTCCGCCCGTACGTTGACCTATTGTGATTGTATTCACTCTTGTTTTTAAGATAACACAAGAGATATTATAAAAATTACGCACTTAAACTTTGAACATGGTAACAATGAACCCATAGGAATAAAAACAACGCAGGAAATAAAGATCCAAAATCTTTATTCTCATATTCCATATTCATATTCCAAAACAGTCAACTGACTTCCACGTAACACAGGTGCAGTCGCGACTCGAGACAGACCGAATAACAGTTTTTTTGGGAAGCGGTCGACACGGATGTGCACTTCCTGCCCGCTTCCTCCTTCTATTTTTGTACGAATACTCCACGGCCTCGAAAATCACATCGATGGGTACAGATTATGGATAACGCCTGATGACTTTTGATGCCAAATGTGATACTTCACTGTTGTGCGGAAAGAACAAATAGAAATTGAAGGCGCTAAAACGGAAAAATTATTTGTTTCGTAAGAAAAAAAAATTAATAATATCCAGACTTTCAGTTCCGATGAAGCGGAGTTCCGATGTCGCCTAGTCCGATGAACGAGAGTGTACTGTAATTGTTCCTAATCCAAATAGCTTTCTGTTTGACAATTTTATTCAGATAGGCGATAGAGTATAGGCTATCTGGATTTCTGCTAAGCATAAAAATTTTAGTAAATTTTTTTTTAAGGAAAATTGTTTTAATGGATTGTTAGTATGCATGACAAAAATTTGAGTTCTACCATCTAATTCCTTAATTTATTCCCAACCCTTAGAACTTAATACTCAAAACATAATTTTTGAGGTTAACCTAGAAGGCAAAACGACATTCGGTAGACAGAGTTAAACAAAATTATTTGATTTTTGATGGAATGACATACAGTTATTATTAGCACAAGCGGGTTTATTGTTTTTAATAGATAAAACACTGTTATTAAATAAATCAAAACAAAGTTTATATGAACTTACATTTATGTATTATCTATACTTATTAAATACCCTAGGTTTATTTTTTAATTTTTTGTTATTGGAATTCCTCTTATATTTTCAACCAATTTTCATGTTTTTGGTGTCATTGGAAAGGGCTTGGTCTGTAGTTGTTACCCCTAAAGACGTGTATGAGAATTAGACTTAAAATGAAAGTGCTATATCGATCATTTAAATTAAAAAATTTTCTGTCAGAATAACATTAGGATTGGGTTGAGCATTTTAAATATCTGATAGGGCTGACGCTGATTACTTGACTTCAGAGGGCGTTGCGACCCATGCAGTAAGAAGCGGCGTGCCAGCCTAAGGTCAGAGGGCTGGATACAAATTCGCCAGTGGTTGGAGGGTCGACGAAAAGATACAAATTCGCCAGGTCCCGATTAGGCAGAAAATCGGGGCCGGCAAAACATACAAACTCGCCAGTTCTAGGAATCCGCCCGCAGCCCCTCGGCCGGCATGCGGCGCGAGGACAGGTAGACAAAAGTTCATTATCAAAAATATTAAATTGGATTACTTTCTAGATTAAGGACGACTACTTTCACCCCTTTAGAATTATTATAAATGTAATATTTTTTCAAATCACTTTCTACAAAGCACTATATATAAACATTTAAAAGTGTTGATTCAGATTTGTGAGTTTAAGAGTCTTCATCACCCCTGCGAAAAACGTCAAAAACATGCGTTCGTAGTCCCCTGTTTCGGACGACATTTATGAACCGATTTTATTGGAATTGGTCTCAAACTGGTCAGAAAGAGCGCCTGCGTGGTTCTTGTACCTCATAATAATAAAAAACGTACTCGGTAGTACTTAAAAATACAGTTAAAAAAGGAGAAAATTACTAGATATTTAACATTTTTTAAAAATACTTTTAAGAAACATTATCGAACTATCGAGGTACAAGAACCACGCAGGCACTCTTTCTGAACAGTTTAAGACCACTTTCAGTCAAATCGGTTAAAAAATGTCGTCCGAAACAGGGGACTACGAACGCATGTTTTGAGCAAAAACGGGGTCTGGGAATACGTCCGTTTGAGGCGCTACTAGCCTTTTCGCAAACGTCGTCTTTCTCACTAACACAAGCACACACACACAAACATTATCGCATTATAAATCACTCAGTGATGTTGGGGGACACATTCCTTGTATTTATTTGAATACTTCTTTATCCATCTAAATTACTCGTACAATTAAATTTTAGAACACGTGTATTTATACAGCACTATGGTTGATTGGCGATTGTTTTTTACGTACTCAAGACGAGCAGTACATTATTTGCACTATACTGGTTTTTACAGTACATAATACAGAAAACTAGTAATGTATAAGTTTATTTTCAACTTCTCACAGATGAGATTCAAATTTTAATCTTACAAACAAATAATAGCCTAAACCGTTCATCAATTTTTTTAATGACAGTGTTAACAAATACTGTAACACCGGAAGTGCGCGGAATACGGTTCCGCCTTATACCACCTGAAGGAAATTCCTTTTTATAAGGACGGCGACACACTACTGGACTTCCCATCAGACCGTATATCGGACCAAGCATCGTATCGAACATTACATCGTAAAGGGACGTAACGGACATTTCGCCGAGCAAGACATCGGAAAGAGCATCGTACCGTATACATTTCATCGTAAAGGGAATTAAATTTACTCCGTACATTTCGCCGAGCAAGACATCGGACCGAGCATCGTACCGTACATTACATCGTAAAGGGACGTAACGGACATTTCGCCGAGCAAGACATCGGACCGAGCATCGTACCGGACATTACATCGTTAAGGGACGTAAATTTACTACGAAAATTTCGCCGAGCAAGACATCGGAAAGAGCATCGTACCGTATACTACATCGTAAAGGGAATTAAATTTACTCCGAACATTTCGCCGAGCAAGACATCGGACCGAGCATCGTAGGCCTCCCGTACATTACATCATAAAGGGACGTAAATTTACTTCGAACATTTCGCCAAGCAAGACATCGGACCGAGCATCGTACAAGACAAATCCACCAAGCGAGGGGAAATAAGTTTATAGAGGGATAGGGAGAGCGTGAGTCAGGGCGCTAGATGATGGGGTGGGGAAGGGAGGGGCTTTCCATCCCGAGCGTTCGGGGCCACGCTCGGTACGGCGTTCTTATATAGCAAAATTGACCCTGACACTCTACCGTACATCGGACCGTACACCTGACCAATCTTTTCTTCGATGTTTCGCCCCAAAACAGCCTCCAGTGCGCTCGGTCCGATGTACGGACCCCTGACACACTTCCGGACTTGCTGTTTGTTTTTGCTCGGTACAATGCTCGGTCCGGTGAAAAGTCAGGTAGTGAGTCGCCACCTTAAAAAACAAATCCCTCACTCATTCCTTACTAATCATCAAATTTTTTCGATACGCAAGAGAGTTGAAATTTGGTACACTGATTTGTTCAGTTCTCAATAGGATAACGTGATGATGAAGCAATTAAAAAGACAAATAAATCTTAAACAGTTTTGTTTATAAGGGAAAAATTATTTATTGTATTAGGGAAAAATTATCTCATCTGAGCAGATTTCATCATCATCCGGAATATTTTGTTAGCCTATAGTTGTTCTAATAAAATACTGACATTTGCGTTTGAATTTTCAAAATTATGATCGGCTGATTTAATTACTATATTTAATTACTTTGATTATGTATTTTATTCTTATCCTCTGGGCCAGAGTCTCATTGACCACTATTTAATTAGAGCCTTCCATGGTCCGAGAGAAAAGAGGTACGGTCGCACATGTCATTCAAATAACAATTATTTTATACTGCTTTACAGAAAAAAACATTAAAAGTAAAATCCAGTAAAGCCATTATGCTGTACAAATTTTACTGTTGTAAAAAAGCGGCACCGAAAAACACAGCTAGATGTTTCGACTTTCAAACACTGAGGCTAGAAACATAAATAAAAACAACTTCATGGTTCCAAGCAATTAGTAAACAAAATTGTAATTTTAATTAGGCTATTTAATTAAGTATATTATGAGTTATAAGTATACGAGTATAACTCGTATAACTCTTTCATAGTTCGGTTAATTCGAATAAAATTATCAATATAGGCCCTATACGCAATTTAGCATACATTACAAGAGGTTGATTATATGTCCTTTGTTAGTGGGTGTCAACTAACTGTTTTTGGTGTGCGGGGGTTACCTCTATACGTTGCGTCAGATTATTCTAAAGAAAATAATTACTTTAGTTCCATCATTTTAAAATTACTCATTTTGTTTAGTTTCTGTATTGTCTGATCATTCTGGTTCGCGAACTCATTCAAGTAGATACTGCCTTACACCCCTGAACCAAATTTAATCTAAATCGGATGTTCTGTTCAAACGCTATAGCTAATATAATAATTGAAACCCATTAATTAATTGTAATCGCTGTAAAATATTAATCGGCTATATTGAAATGGAAAAGTTCGAGCCTAGTATTAATAATAATTTTAAAATACTCTTCAAATGTAGACAGGACAACGCTGAAACAGCATCGGACTGGCCGAACTATCATTGTAGCGAGTCTGCGCGTGCGTGTGTGGGACGTCGCAGTCCGATGTTTTTAGAAATGTACCCGCGCCTCACCCCTCGCCCTAGTTGGGCGCACCTGACTGTACTAGGACAGTTGTGATGGAAATCAGAGTGTACGATGGATACCCCTGACACACTTCCGGACTTGCTGTTTGTTTTTGCTCGGTACAATGCTCGGTCCGGTGAAAAGTCAGGTAGTGAGTCGCCACCTTAAAAATCAAATCCCTCACTCATTCCTTACTAATCATCAAATTTTTTCGATACGCAAGAGAGTTGAAATTTGGTACACTGATTTGTTCAGTTCTCAATAGGATAACGTGATGATGAAGCAATTAAAAAGACAAATAAATCTTAAACAGTTTTGTTTATAAGGGAAAAATTATTTATTGTATTAGGGAAAAATTATCTCATCTGAGCAGATTTCATCATCATCCGGAATATTTTGTTAGCCTATAGTTGTTCTAATAAAATACTGACATTTGCGTTTGAATTTTCAAAATTATGATCGGCTGATTTAATTACTATATTTAATTACTTTGATTATGTATTTTATTCTTATCCTCTGGGCCAGAGTCTCATTGACCACTATTTAATTAGAGCCTTCCATGGTCCGAGAGAAAAGAGGTACGGTCGCACATGTCATTCAAATAACAATTATTTTATACTGCTTTACAGAAAAAAACATTAAAAGTAAAATCCAGTAAAGCCATTATGCTGTACAAATTTTACTGTTGTAAAAAAGCGGCACCGAAAAACACAGCTAGATGTTTCGACTTTCAAACACTGAGGCTAGAAACATAAATAAAAACAACTTCATGGTTCCAAGCAATTAGTAAACAAAATTGTAATTTTAATTAGGCTATTTAATTAAGTATATTATGAGTTATAAGTATACGAGTATAACTCGTATAACTCTTTCATAGTTCGGTTAATTCGAATAAAATTATCAATATAGGCCCTATACGCAATTTAGCATACATTACAAGAGGTTGATTATATGTCCTTTGTTAGTGGGTGTCAACTAACTGTTTTTGGTGTGCGGGGGTTACCTCTATACGTTGCGTCAGATTATTCTAAAGAAAATAATTACTTTAGTTCCATCATTTTAAAATTACTCATTTTGTTTAGTTTCTGTATTGTCTGATCATTCTGGTTCGCGAACTCATTCAAGTAGATACTGCCTTACACCCCTGAACCAAATTTAATCTAAATCGGATGTTCTGTTCAAACGCTATAGCTAATATAATAATTGAAACCCATTAATTAATTGTAATCGCTGTAAAATATTAATCGGCTATATTGAAATGGAAAAGTTCGAGCCTAGTATTAATAATAATTTTAAAATACTCTTCAAATGTAGACAGGACAACGCTGAAACAGCATCGGACTGGCCGAACTATCATTGTAGCGAGTCTGCGCGTGCGTGTGTGGGACGTCGCAGTCCGATGTTTTTAGAAATGTACCCGCGCCTCACCCCTCGCCCTAGTTGGGCGCACCTGACTGTACTAGGACAGTTGTGATGGAAATCAGAGTGTACGATGGATATTTTGCCAAAGGTGATGAAGACTCTTAATTCACTTTCTACGTAGTTCCAAAAATCTTAATTAACATTCAAGTACTTATTATACAATTATGGGAAAATTTACATATTCCCATGCCTCACACAACTCAAATAAAAACTTGTCAATTTCAGGAGATAGAAGAAAAACGTTTAAATCACTGCAATAGCGAGTAACATTCAAATCAATGATCGAAAACAAGAATTAAATAACATGAAAGCAAAATAATAGGAAAGAATAAAAACGGGGTAGATCCGCAAAAAACCCCTACTTTAAAATGGATTTTGAATACTAGAAAGATCTGTTTGTTTTGTTCATTAGTTGTTTAAAAATTCTCAAAAACAAAATATTTATAATGTGTATAAATTATAATAAGAAACACGCTTTCAATGCAGCAAAGTCTCTGCTATTAAAGTCAGATGGAAACAATAAAAATGTTAAAAGAGAGGAATACCAACGTAATCAATATCAAGAATGCAGGTGTAGTTAAAGGCATAATTTAAATACAAGCGAGAACTAAGCGACTATAATAGAGCTCCAAGCGACATCTTTAAGAACTAACGTACTTCCTTACTGACACCTCGTCTTTTTAGCATTTTTTTATAATTTGAAAATTGAAAATTTGTAGTTTCACTAAGCTAAAATGGGCCCTGACCATAATGAGTTATTTAACCGCAATATTTAGAAACGTGTAATTTTCACACAATGTTCAGTAAATAAACTTTCATGAGTTTTTTAAACCTCAAAAAATTGTGTAACAAGAACCAAATATACACAATATAAAAGAAATACTACAGTAATTTGTTTCTAAATCGTTAATTTTTATTTCACAGAGTCTATTACAGCTGTCTAGTATGCAGCTGCAATTTTATCTAAAACTTACATAGTATATGCTTCACACTTGGGAGTATAAAAATCATGATTTTAATTATGGGAACAATAAATTTTAACTAAACTATAACTTAAGTGAACTTTAACATAACAAACATTCAAATTGTTCACCACTTTTACATTTTCACCTTTGTCAGTCTCAAAAATGGACACTCAGTCATTATTAACATGTTAAATTGTCATGGACCATGTCGAACTACAAGGATTGTCGAACTATCGAGAGTCGAACTATCGAGGTTCTACTGTATTTAAAAAGGGTTCGAGGGACACCTTTAACAATTATAGACCAATTTCTTTACTATCTAGTTTTGCCAAAATATTTGAAAGGATTATATAAGGCTAGTTGATTTTTGGGAAGTAAATAAAATTCTTAGTGGAAAAAACAATTTGGATTCAGAAAATGGGGCTCAATACCGAATTTGCATTGATTGAGTTTATGGGTAGGGTGTCTAATAGCATTAATGATGGGGAAAAAAGTAAGTGGTTTTGTTCCTCGATATAACAAAAGCTTTTGACACAGTAGACCACAATATTTTGTTAGAACTATACAACTATGGGTGGGGTGTTGCAAACAATTGGTTTAGAAGTTATTTGGATGATAGATTTCAAAGTGAAAGGTGTTTTAAGTGAAATGGGTAAAGTTAAGTACGGTGTTCCACAAGGGTCGGTTTTAGGAGCAACGTTATTTTTAGTGTACATAAAAAATACCCCCATCGCAGCAGACCTGCGTACTCAGGGAATTTCCAAACGATCTTGAGATATTGTATTTTCCCCACAAACACCATAGGAATGGGTATGTAGGTTTGCTACCTTGGGATGTCGTTAGAAAATGTTAGTTTTGTAAGGAAATGTAATAGTTACGTTAGGTAAATGTCAAACTGCATCAATATTCGGCACTTTTTAATTTTCCCCATAAACCCCATGGGGGTGAGTATGTAGGTTTGCCGCCATATGGGTGTTGTAAGCAAATATCAGTTAAATCCTACCTAGTGAATGTAGGCCTACATACCAAATATTGCTCTTTTCTGCAAAACAAATATTCTGTCCAAATTGGATTTGCTAGACAAACCCCACAAGATTATCGAGTTTCTAATCAAGCTCTCAATAAGTCCAAAGTAAACCAGTTTTGACAACGAGATGTTATTTAGAGACATGGCTTGTAACAGTTCTTGAGGTTAATAAAAATAAATAAATGACAAAAATGATAGAAAAAATAACCAAAAAATAACCTTGATTAAACCCAAAATGTCGCTAAAAATTCCAAAAACCGGCGTTTTATTGGGATATTACAAATATGTAGGCAATAAAAATATGTAGGATAATTTTGAACTAGGTAAGTAATCATCTACTAAAGCAAGATTAACCCTCCAACTGATCAAGATCGCGATCGCGACGCAATTACGTACGCATGTACTGGTAAGACCGCGATCTAGTCATCGTATGTTCAGCTGTATTTGTTGAAATATCAGTATGTTGGTAAGACTGAATTTCTGGTGTTCGTTTTTGTTTACGCGTAGCGTAGTAACGGCGCTGTTTTGTGGTTATGTTTTTACTTGAAATGCATATTTTAGTGAATTATAGTTAGTTTGCAATGTAATAATGAGTGAATTGAGTAATTATAGTGCTGTTAGGGCCTTCTAAATGAAGATTCAGAGTACAAAGTGAAGTTGTCAGTGAACATGAAAGTTGTGAGTTAGGCCTAGGCCTAGGTGAGTGAATAGGCCTAGGCCTAACTTTATTTATTTATTAAAAAAAATATAATTATTTATAAATAGTTATATTTATTATCTATAAATAGGCCTAGTAAAATTTTTATCATAAAAAATTAATAAAATAAAAAAAATAAAAAATATGGCGGCGAAAAGGTGGTTTGTGTTTACCTCACATATTTGCTTTGTAATATTTTATTTGTGATATGAACAATCAAGTGTTATACATCAGTAAAAAACCAATAAAATTGTGGTCATTTTGGCTATCTTAGTTTTGTTGTATGGACAACATACCTTACAATGATATTACTCTAAAAGGAAAACAATGAGAAAAAAATCTTTATTGTTACAAAATAGGAGGATTAACATAATAAATTTTTGTAAGTACACTAAAAACAATATTAGCCTATTTTTGAATAGCCTATTTCATTCTAAAAAAATGTATATAAGAATTTGTATGTTTTATATAGCAATTTATATACGGTATTATGTTTTATGTTGATTTTACTAAATAATTGCGCGGCGATCAAAAATACCTTACCAGTAAAGAAAATTATAATGACCAGTTGGAGGGTTAACAATAAAATAATTTTAATAATAGAAAAAACATCCTCCCCGATCCAACATTTACTTTTTTCTTTTTTAAACATTTAGGCCTATTTAGTTTTGACGAGCTTCATCCAAATCGATCAATAAAAACCAAAAATAAAGTTTTTTTTAATTGCCCTAAAAAAATAACAAAATACATCCCAAAAAGTGGCCCAAATTTAAACAAAATACATTTGTTGTTTTTTTTTTTTTAGAAAAAAATATAAAAAATAACCAAATTCCAAAAAAATAACAAAAATAATTTGTTACAAGAGATGAAATGTTTCTCAAAACAAAATATTGAAAGAGATCTTTTGTTCTAATTAAAATAAAAGATCTTACTTCTAATTAAAAGAGCTAATTTTTCAATCTGTTCATTCCACCTGAGACCACTCCCAGATAATCAACATGAGAAGATTCTTCTATGAAAGTGTCATCGAGCAGGACGGAGGGAAAAACTGTGCCTGAGCGAATTAAGCAATTCGATTCTTTTTATTCTGATCAGTCATAAAGTGAAGAACTTGTGTTTTTTGATGATTGATATGAAGGTTGTTGCTAGAAAAATATTGATTTATTATATTGAGATTTGAGAAAGTTAACTGCTCCAGGGAATCAAGATTTGTATGTGAAGTTAAAACAGAAGTGTCGTCCAGAAGATAGTGAGATGTTTATCAGGAAGATGTTCAGAAATATCATTCATGTAGATCAAGAAAAAAACAGGGCCTAAAATTGATCCTTGCGGAACTCCGAAGTTGCTCTGCTTAGAGCTTGAAAAGGAAGATTTCCTGACATTATTTTGATCAAAGAAGTCTATTTATGTGATATGATGTCTGTTGACAAAGTTTTTTAATGAAATATAGTTATCAAACTGAAAGAAAATTGTAAAACTGAATCATAAGAAAACTTTGTTTACAGGGGTCTACGAATATAGAACCAACTATAATTATTAGGAGTTCTGTCAGGGCCTATAGACCTATTGAAGTAGATTCTGGACCAAAATAGTTTCTGAAATGGCATTGACATACAAAACTGAAGTAGGCAGGATACTACTTACTATTCGTAGGCAGGATTTGTAAGTTACTATTTTACGAAACTGTTATTAAAAAATATTAAGTTTTAAGTACAAAAGTGAACCATGTTTTGTGTAATCCATAATAAGTTAATAATTACATTTATTAAATTAACTTTGCCATTCTTGCTCTGTTTTGCAGGGATATAGCGTGAAACCTATTTTATAAGTTAATCATTTTCTGTTTTTATTTCAAACAATAATTTAGAATTAATTTTGTGCATTTATTTAAAACCCTGAGCGAGGACAGCGTTTTAAATTTTAAGCGACCTCTGGAGGGTTAACAATGTCTCGTCCCCCTTCTTCAAATTGGTCATACTACTGAGATTTTACTTCTAACTTATTTGGATAACAACCATATCTCACCATGTTATTTCAAATTAGTAAAAGAGTCTCAACTATTTCCAACCTAGGCCCTACAACACTTGAGAACCTACAGTACTCTGGTCTGCTCCGAGTTTTAGGTTGAAACTTATTTATTACCGTATGTCAAGTAGGCTAGTTTATGTTCAGTGATACATAACAAGTTGAGGCTTTCCAGTGATGGTAAAATACAGTAATTATGAAACTCACCTTGGTTCTTTGCCATCGTTGACTGTGATGTCGACAAAGATATTCTCTGGTGGATCACCGATAAGGCCCAAGTTTTCAGAGATACGGCGCCAGGCTTCATAAGGTTCTCGTTCACTCAGGCTAAGGTCTTTCGGCCCGAAATAAGTGTCGCCGGAGGAGTCGTCCATCATGACAGGCTGCCGATGAATGAGGCAGAGGCAGAGAAGCAGTTACTCTACTATCTTATACCGGTGGTGGGGAGCAGCAGTGGTGGGGAAACGCCAAAATAGGGGCTGAGGCGGGGGCCAATAGCAACTACGCAAGTCACCTGAAGTCCGCCACGTGACCTATTACAACTGCGGGGATTGGTGGTTTCTGCCAGAGGAAGGGGAATGGAACCCACGAAAGACCAAGGAATGCAACCGAGGACTGCCGAACAAAGCAATAAAGAATACGAGAGAAGAGAGAGAGAGAGAGAGAGAGAGAGAGAGAGAGAGAGAGAGAGAGAGAGAGAGAGAGAGAAATTTTACAATGTTTTTAAGCTGCCTTGGATAGGACGGCCAAACGTCATCTCTTCCACCAAGAGAGGCACACAAATTTACACAGAGTTGAGGTTCTTAAGACATACTTAAAATTAATTGAACACACTATTGCTATTAACACAATGTAAATCAATTTCATTAAAAATAAACTATAATTAATATTTTTTAATTTACATAATTTTCATGGTAGGTTAACTACATGTTAAGTAAAACAACTTAATATATGAAGGGTTTGCACAATTTACATCTATGTTTCATAAAGTGGGTTTTTATTTAAATATTCATAAACACGAATGTATTATTAGATATCTAATTATTAGATATATATCTATTGATAACTTTAAATAGAAATGAAATACAAACGTCTACAAGACTCAAAAATATTTTTACACTTACACTGCAAATATACAGACGGCAAATATTTGCAGTGTAAGTGTAAATATATTTTTGAGTGTTGTAGACGTTAGTTTTTTATTTCTGATTACAAACAACACGTATCATGCTAATAAAAAAGAACTTTAAATAACAAATCAAAATAAACTTAAAATGTATATACTCCTGGGGGGGAAGCGAGAGAGAGCGAGAGAGAGAGAGAGAGAGAGAGAGAGAGAGAGAGAGAGAGAGAGACATTCTTTGTCAAAACTTACAATCGTCAAGATTTAAAATAGTGTTACATAAAATGTTTACAATAATTACATAAACAATCTTTATATTGTATAAAATTTATACAATATAAAATTATACAAGTCATAGCCGGATGCTGAGGGCTGCAAACGCGGACGGACGCGCTAGGCCTATAGCAACGCGGCGCACGTAACGCCGGCATGGGCGCCGACTTTCAAAACTTATTGGGGGGCTCGAAGAAATTAGGTGGAATTTGATAATTCCAATAATATTTATACTTGTAATTCTCCTATTACAATTTTCTTAATAAATAATAAGTTAATATATAATTTTAAGTTCATATAAACTTTGTTTTAACTCATTTTATAACAGTGTTTTATGTAATAATAACAACGAACCCTTGTTTGCTAATAATAACCGACATTTCACCCAAAATCAAATACTTTTTATTTGGAACTCTGTCCACCGAATGCCATTTTAGTGTACACAGTCAATGGCTTTGCCTTCTAAGTTAACCTTAAAATTTGTGTTTTGAGTTGTAAAGATCTAAGGGTAGAAAAGAAATTAAGTAATTAGAAGATAATACTTAAATTAATTGGTGTCTGGTAGACTCGCAGTATCAGTCCATTGGAACAGTTTAATTTATAAAACTGTAAAATAACTAAAATTTATATTTATTTATAAAAGAAATTGACCCAAAGTTTCATGTTTAGCAAAAATCCAGATAGCCTATACCCTATCACATAGCTGAATAAAATCGTCAAACAGACAGGAGTTTGGTACAATTTATTTATTTAAATACTACAAAACAGGCTTACGCCCAGTTACATTAGAAAAACGAAAACGACGTTACTTATAAATATCATTTTCAAAACAATTAAGACCTCAAAACGACAAATAAAATACGGAATTTGTCCCCAGTTGACATTTTTTTCAAGATCTGCCGAAAAATTACTTCTAAAACTTCCTGTATAAGTCAGAGTTAAACTTTCAGTAAATTTTCAAAACTTCAAAAATCAGTTTAATTTTATTATTTTCTTGATTTGGTATAGCATGTTAAGTAGTTTTCCTTACAGTATTCAAATAAAAAGTCTAATATTGAAACAATCTTTTCTGTAAATGTGTAAATAGCCTAAACAACTCTAGCTACATTTATTTAGTTATCGCAGTTTCATTATTTCTGATTTATTTAAAGATACGCCGAAGAGAAGAGATGCGGCGTATATATTTGAAGATACGCCGCGCTTTTGTTTGTTCATTGCTATACTTTTAGAATGCAAATCATATGGCCGGTAATTGTTCGTTAGGAATGTTTGTTGATTTTTTGTGTTCATTGAACAGGTTCGCCACGAATGTTCAGCCAGTACGGACGCGGCTATATAAAGCTTTGAACCTTATTTGAATAGGCTACTTGAGAAATTTATAATGAGAATGAGAATGAGAATGAATGAATGAGAATGAGAATGAATGAGAATGAGAATGAGAATGTTTATTTCCAGAAAGCATGTATGTACAGGCACAAGGAAAACGTCATGAATTCAATAAAAGAAAAACTTAACCTAAGACCTGCAACAACCGTGCAGAGAAAAAAAAAAAAAATTATATAAATATAAGGGGATTTCATGTGAATTATGAATATCTCAATTTTGCAACACACAAACTTTTTACAATGTGGATTTATTTTATAGTTTTAGGAAATATTGTTAAAGGAGAGGGCTATCAAATGACAGGAGATTCCAACGCCACAGACGCACGAGGTACGGTATACGGCAGCAACAAAATTGCTGCCTTCAGACACATAAATTATTTAGCTTACAAACCAAAGCTATCTTCAGTTGTAAAAGAAATTGTGGAGATGCTAGATAAGTTGCAGGACAAATGTCTTAAACTTGGTTATAATACTCAGATTACAACTGAATATTCTATATATCTTTGATAGAGGAATAACGGGATTAATCCTGGGATCGTCTTTAATCAATAATTAATCCTGATTGGTGCACACCTAGATGTTTCCTCGCCTTGTGCTTGAGTGAAGGGTATTGTTAAAGGAGAGGGCTATCAAATGACAGGTTAATACTTAATACTAGATTCCAACGCCACAGACGCACGAGGTACGGTACGGCAGCAACAAAATTGCTGCCTTCAGACACATAAATTATTTAGCTTACAAACCAAAGCTATCTTCAGTTGTAAAAGAAATTGAGGAGATGCTAGATAAATTGCAGGACAAATGTCTTAAACTTGGTTATAATACTCAGATTACAACTGAATATTCTATATATCTTTGATAGAGGAATAACGGGATTAATCCTGGGATCGTCTTTAATCAATAATTAATCCTGATTGGTGCACACCTAGATGTTTCCTCGCCTTGTGCTTGAGTGAAGGGTAATTTCCTCTCCCCTTCAAAACAACCAATGAGGCTTATTATCTAAATTATATACTCCCGAATGTGTAACTCACTCACTCACTCATCGGGGTATCAGAAATTCGTCAAATGTCGGTAAAGTAGATCTCCTATATATCACTTACTACAGAGTGATTCCCAAGCGAGAACTAAACTTACCGACCTGTATTACTGAGAAAATTGCCAACATACTGGAAGTCGCGGATTACCGAAACACCCTTTTTAAGAAATTTTATAACATTAACCAATTGTGCCTTTATAGGAAAAGCGGTCTATTCACCGAGAGTAATTTCAATGTACAGGGAGTATCTGAAATTACCTCTCCAGACCGGAAGTCACTAATGTCAAATACAAACTCTCACTTTGAATATTTTTTTTTAGTTTTACACGGTTTTTAAGAAAACTTTACAATTTGATCTTGTACGCGTAATTTTAGCAGTTTATTGAATATTTGAGGTTGAAATTTAGATTTTAAGCAAAAATGTCTCGGCACAAAAATGTCTTAGACTCTTTTAAATACGTTTCCAACAAAATTGTCAGTTTGGTCCTAAATGTTTTTTTATTAAATTTTCAACATGACGGAGATTAATGAACATGTATTTAAATATTTAGTAAAACAAATCACGTGATAATTGATGTTTTATGATGGCATATTATTTTAAATGAGGTTCTTAGACATTTACATGTTTGGTAAGTTCTGTTATATGTAAAATGTTCAGACATAATATATGTTAAATTTCCCCCAGTTAAAAAGAATAATGTCATGCTATTTATTATTCTAAATCAGTATGATTAGGGTTTTTAAATATTAAATTTTAAAGTTGCTTCAAAATAACGTTTGGTCCCCTCTGTATTGAAATCAGTGTCAATCAACAGATCAAAATATGTTTACCTACAACGGCACTATTTGTTTTTTTTTTTTTTTTTTTGTACAATTTTAAAAGAGGTGCAAGGTTGGTATGGGACACCCGGTAAGACAGTATCATATTTGCACGATAGTCCTCCCAAAAATTGGTTCTTTATTTGGGATGGCACTTAATTTCTAACGAACTCATTAGGAAGTACATCATTGACTTTACCTGATAGCATGCTAATTTAAATTTTACAATTCAACAAAAATTTTAACTAAAATAGCAGATTACACAATTGATTTATCTTTTAGTGCGTACTAAGTTAATGTTTAATTTAAAAAGGTGGCAGTACAGTATTTTCATTTAAAATAAAAAAAAAGCTTTTTTATTTCCTGCCCCAGAAAACTATCTGATTTCAAAATTTAGCGACCAAACATTTTTACTCAAAATAAATATGACATTATTTTTTCTACTCTAGCGGCCAAATTATAACATCTGAGGCAATCTTCGCGAACATCTTTCAAGTTACTACAAGTTTGGTTCTATGAATTTTTGCCCCCCAGTCCACACAATTAAACATAATTAAATGTTTATTTATTTTTGCGGGGAATTTTACCCCATGTAGATGTAATTTTACAACTACTATAGTATTTTACTCAGAACCTTCACTTTGCACATAGACATATCTTGCACAGTACCAATATCAATTAAATTATCAAACTGAACAATTATCATGATGATTTTCAATATCACGTATTCTTCTTTTGACTGTGAGTCGGAACGAATTGCTATATCAAGCAACTGATTGTTTTACTTTGATTGTTATTTACTGACCTGGTCCTACGGCTAAAACATACGTCCTTTGATGTGTATGGTAATTTTAATATTTTAACCATTATTTAACATACTTTTGTTAGTAACTACTGTATTATTGTATTTAGAAGCTTGAAGTTTTTTTTATTTGCCTTGACAGTAATATTTTAGGAAATTAGGTAAATTTTAAAGTTTTACACCATTAAAAACTGAAATGAAGGAATTTTTTATGAATGTCAATATATATTAATTAAACTAAAAATATCGTTCTTTTGCCTTCCTGTTTTGTGGTACAACCTACTTCCATCAAAACAGATATTTTTCCCCACTTCCATTCTTTCTGAAATACACTCCAGTCATAAGTTATCATAATAGTATCTCCAGTTTTTTTTTACACATACAATTCTGATCGTAATACCTAGAATAATACATAGTTAAGTATTATTTCACAACTCTCAATTTTTTTATTTTTATTTTTTATATTGAAATGAGGGGAACTAAGAAGGGGATTTAAACGAAGAGCCGTAGGTTATTCAGCGAACACAATGAGTGGTATTGGAGTGGAGCCCTCAACTAGCCTCATTGCATGAGAGTTTTATAGTAATTTTTATAGTAATTACGGAATTAGGGTAACCAATTAGGGGGTGGACCCTACATCCAGCATAACCTAGAAATATTTACCTAGAATATTTACATATATTACGTAAATTATTATCATTTCCGCAGTTAAAATCTTGTTAGCGAATTTTAATTACGAAGGGGTACTAAAACCGATTCATAGGAGTTTTTCAAAGCTTTTTTACTATTGATTGTGAATTTTGTGTATTAAACCGTTTTGTTACTGTCTTCAACGTATAGCTCTTCCGTGGAACTAACTTATTACATACTTGACTTTTAATTATTCTACAAATTTAGGGCAACCCCTAAGGGGGCATGGGGGCGGAGCCCCCAACGAGCCGTAGGCGAGTTAATTTCTTATATACACGCATGCATATATTGTATAAAATTTATAAAGATCCAATTCTTCTCAGTTGGCACCACCACTACTGAAGTCCTGGACAGCCTATGTTACTGTTTACTACAGAATCTGTTGCTAAAATTTGTTTATCAAGTATATAATATTTAGTGGGTTTGTTAGGTATACCCTTACCTCAAAAATTTCCTTCTAACGCATTTTGACATAAAACAAACTATTTTGATTGAAAATACTCCTAAGGCCACAAAACGAACACTCTCTGATTTTTTCTAAAAAACATACGCGTACCATCGGTTGAGAAACACTGAATGTAGACAAAGTAGGCTACTAACGACATTTTTCATGGTCGTTCATCATTTGCGCACTTTTTAATCCTTCTGTAAAATATTTCGAAGGGTCGCCTAATCCCCTTGCATCGTTTGCGCACTGTCCCGTCAAGGTAGCCTCAGCCTGCCGACAATTCGCAAACAGTCGTCCCGTCGTCCCCCATACATATTACTGAATACACATGTGTATCGTGTATGGTTGGTGCGGATTTTATTACTGTAATTGCTCAGGCTGAAATGCTTTGCATGAATTGTTTCTATGGCAAATTTGCCTCTATTCTAACTGTATAGATAGCAGCCTCTCCTCAGAATAAAACCACTCATAAAATTCACTGTTGCAATAGAAACAAACTACAAATGGTAAACAAGAAATCCAAGTGTTAATGGACGGTCAAGGCCGTGATATTGTGTCCGATTATTTGCCATTATTTTTGTTCTGTTGAATATTGTTTTGCTAATTTTTAAACTTATATGTCTTAGCCTATATGCCAAACACGTTTAATCATGAGTTTTCAATAACTTTGTAAATAAAAATAATGCCTCTTCCACCACCCTGCACTGAGCAAACGATGCATAGGCCTATACCTGAGAGCCCCCTGGAGCTCACTGCGCAAAACACGCATCCCTTCTACCTGGCTCTTCGCATTCTGCGCAAATGATGCACGCCCTTTTTCATCACAGCGTAGGCTAATCAATAAATAATAATGAATTAAATAACACGGTATAATTTTCGAAATGACCTGTCGTTGTATTATAAAAATATACTGATACACTACACAGCAAATACAGTATCAAATACAACAC
Source organism: Neoaliturus tenellus (assembly GCA_030545055.2). Classification (NCBI taxonomy): domain Eukaryota; kingdom Metazoa; phylum Arthropoda; class Insecta; order Hemiptera; family Cicadellidae; genus Neoaliturus; species Neoaliturus tenellus. The sequence goes on from CM061535.1 coordinate 34,289,680, forward strand.
AGCGACTTTTATCCTGGTTGCTAAAACTTGTACGAAATTAACATGAACTTGATTGTTATTTCGTCACATCACAGATGAAAAGTTGATTTGTACTTAGCCTGGGGTCATATCAAACAGTTTTAAATTTTCTCATTATGAAATGTATGCTTGAATGAAACTGTGTTTACTTAAATCTAAGGACAAATCAATAGTCTATACAGTAGTAAGGAAAATCGTCAATCGTGAATTTGGGGTTTGCATCCCTCATCTATAGACGTATTAAAACTGCCTCATTTTTTAAAAGCCGAACATGTTAATGACAGCAAATTTTTAGGAAGAGGTAAAGCTGCTAAAACAGAGCATAGGAGCCGCAAATTTGTAAATTCATCTTTTCCTCGTCTCAAGAATCTATACACGTTAACGGATGTCACTTCGTGTTAAGCCGCATTTACACTATACAACTTGTTCTATAAACTTTTGTTGTGCACATGTTTTATAGAACTTTTGTTTTTAAAACTTGAACCTGTGTTTATAAAACTTTTGTTGTTCAACATTTCATCTTAAGCGCTAAACTGCAGTCTTAAACATGTTTAACAAAAGTCCACAGTCACCGTGAGTGCTTGCGACGATGATATAAGGACTTATAAACCTTTTTACACTCCCGATTGAATTGGCTTATCAAATTTCTCATTTTCTTTTCACACTCGCCGGCTGGAACTCCAAACTTATTGTCTAATTCAGCAAATGCGTCGTGCCGTTTGTTTCGGTTTTTAAAATCATCTACCGTCGTGCCCCACAGCAATTTTCTCTCCTTGTACTGTTCAATTAGCTGAAACACGTCTTCCTGGCGCCACTCCATCACAAACGGTCCACTAACTACTCCACTAACTTAAAAAACACTTTACTTACAAATAAAAGCACGTGTTGTAGGCTGCAGCAGGAAGCGTACTGACATGACAGAACAGCAGATATAATGTTTGGTCAACAAGTTTGACGTTTTAAGAAGGCATTAAACATGTTGTACAACAAAAGTTTATGAAACACAAATTTCCTTTGATCTTTCCGACACGGCTCGGGAAACCTGCAACCTGTTGCAAAACACGATTTTTTGGTTTTTAAACACGTTTGTTGTACAACTTGTTTAAGAAATTTCATTGCATTCTTAAACATGTTCAAACCAATTAGTATAATTGGTTGCACAACAAAAGTTGTACAACAAGTTGTATAGTGTAAATGCGGCTTTCGGAGTCGGTGTAGAGAGAGGCTATTACACACTTGTGTTTCACATAAACGTGGAATATTTGGCAAAATTGTTCGTAGTGGATAGGTATAAGACTTTCGAGACAGACCGGTGGGATTGTGCAATAAAGCGATTTTGTTACTGATGTTAAATGGGCCCAAGTGGCCAATGGCGATTGACTGGTTTTTAAGAGGGGAGTTGAGAGAACCAGAGAACAGTGGAGACAGTGGAGAAGTTACGATCACGATCACGCAGATGTCACGTGCTCTGAGTAGGTGGTGGGTGGGTGGGTGGGTGGGGGGTGGTTGGGCAGGGGGAGAGAATGTTCTTGGCTACTGCGCAGTGCGCAGTAGAAATGAAACAACCACCACCTCTACCTGACCTTGAAAGTCCCTCTCGTAGCTTGTGGGCCTTCCGTTCCGCTACCAACACCAGACTATTGGACAAAATCACATTCTCACATGTTTGTTTATGCATATTTTATGAAAACGAAATATGAATCTGAACCTAAAAAAGGTCCTAAAGCCGCGTTTACATTGGAGTTACAAATACGTGTTGGCAACAAAATGTTGCCGATTTTTGTTGCGTAAAAACAGCTCTAATTTTGTTTGCAACAATACAAGTTGCAGACAGATTTTAGACTGATTTGGAGTGTCTACAACTCCAGTGTACACGCGGCTTAAGGGTAACCACGAACTGCACTTCACGTTGAAATGGGTTGCCAGCAATAATCCCAGGATCACCAAAATAACCAGTATCTTTAATTTTGCCGAATGCCAATAAGATTTTAAAATGTCATCACAAATTCAGTAGAAAATCGATAGTTCACTTTGTGGACTTGGGGTGTGACGAACGACGAACCATCGAAATGCCAACATAAAGAGTAAAAACACGAGCAATATAAAAATTGTGTTTCAGAAACACTAAATTTTTATGAAACCATTAATCTGAATGAACGTAACCAACATTCAAATCATTCACCACTTTGTATATACTGTACTGTATTTTCACTTTAGCCAGTCGCCAACTTGGATACCATCGGTTGCTACCTCAAAAAAGACAGCTCCCATATCCTGCTTTTGAATCGCTTCAAAATTGTTGTGTATATTTAAAGAATCGTATGTTGAAAAACCAGTATTCACAGTTAATTGAGTTACCTTTGTTGATTTAAAATCGTTTATTAGATTATGTTCGGCCTGAGACATAATCATTTTTTCTTCTTTCTTTTTCCCACTTAGCACACTTTGTCTTCCTATACCAAGACCCACGGTTTCACTTACTGAAATCATGATAAATATAAAGTAAAATAATTTAAACATCTACACAGTAGTCACTTTTCACTTATATAAAGAAAAAGACAAATAACAGACATTTTAGCAAAATGAAATAAACAAGTGAACAAAATAAACAAACTAATGAAACACTATTACAGGGAGTGATGACATACAGTAACACGTGTTCCTATACAATTATATACTATTAAATAAATATGTGTTTTCTATAATGTTCATTAAACATAGAAAAAATAGAAAGATTTTGATGATTTACCTACCTCGCAAAATAGAATAAACGATATTGGTTGTCATCCCGTAACTCGCCTCGTATTCGTCCAATTTAAACGATTCATATCTCAAATGGTAGAGGGTAGTTCACTGATTGTTCTTACACCAAACCATCTATACAACTTATTTATAATCCAAGAAACATTTGTACAAAAAACTCTCATAAGAAATACATGGGGAGGAATTTCTTTTGTATAAGTTGAATTAGACAAAAGGTAAACGTAGGGTATATTCTGATGTTCGTTGTATTAACTACATGGGAATACCTTTAATTTAAAACGCAAACCAGCAAACCGGTCTAATAGCTTCACTATTAGCTCCCGATGATAATAAAAATAGGGAAAGGTCATGATGCACTATATAATTTTATCCAACATAATTTTAATCGTGGTCTTCTGGAATTTGAATGTAATTGAAGGCATGGGAATACCTTTAATTTAAAACGCAAACCAGCAAACCGGTCTAATAGCTTCACTATTAGCTCCCGATGATAATAAAAATAGGGCAAGGTCATGATGCACTATATAATTTTATCCAACATAATTTTTAATCGTGGTCTTCTGGAATTTGAATGTAATTGAAGGCATTTTTATCCAGTTCTAATTAGGTTATGGTATTATTTTTGGTCTGAGAATCTAATAAACTGCTGACTTCCAATCAAAATTTCGTTTATTAAACGCAAGAAAAATAACCAATAAAAATTTTCTTAATACATTAAAAATATACTAATCTGAATGAACGTAACCAACATTCAAATCATTCACCACTTTGTATACATTTTCACTTTAGCCAGTCGCCAACTTGGATACTATCGGTTGCTACCTCAAAAAAGATTACCACGACCAAGTATATTTATTTACTTTATACTTTATACTTTTATACTTTATTTTATTTGTAACAGTTATCCTTTTATTAATTGAAACTTATTGTTATATCCATTTTTAAATAAGTTGTTTACTTCTGTAAATTACGATTGACTTTAAGCTATTGTTTATCTTTGATGAACATTTACTTTTCCCATAATTAAGATTATACTGAGTGAAGGCGTGCGAATTAACAATAAAATCAGCAGTACGCTTTTCCTCAAAAAAAAAAAAAAAAAAAAAAAAAAAACTTCATCGTAGTGCAACCGCCAGTTATAGAGTAAATATCATTCTTGGTTTTGCCATAAGTCTGTGTGTTACTCCTGTCACCTGGATTTCTGTAAATTTCTATTCAAATGTAAAAACCCACGTAAAAACATATGAACTGGGCTTTTGATTTTAAATTGAAAATTCATAATACAAATAGTTGAATCAGTTTTTCACGCTTTTTTCGAGTAGGCCTAGGTTTATAATAGTGTCTCGATTAAAAATCTTAAGCGGCAGACATTGCCGAACGTACTCGGAAATGATTTTACAAATATTATTTTTACATCCAAGATTAAATGGATAGCCGAAACGATTATTATTTTGACAATTTGAGCCACATTACAATTGTTATTAAATAATTCACGCTAAATAATTACTATTTTATCGAGAAGAAACATCACACAACAATTTTATCTACATTCCAAATTTAATTTTCAATGTCAAGACATAAATATTTAATAAACAGGTAAGAAAACCTGATATACATGCTTTTTAACATTTGACAATGTGTTAGTAAAAACTACATTTTTAATATTAAATTGATGGGTGAAACAAACTGATCGTTATGCCTTTTCATCGCATGGAAATATGGTCGACTGCAAACAAATAAATCGCATCCGTCGTCCCGTCTGCTGCGTGCCTTCCATGTCTTGGCCGGCCAACCTCAAATTAACACTGTTAAAATGTTCACGCGTGTGTTGTATTATGTGTCGTGTTATTAAATGTAAAGTATGACTATGTTTTAAAGTTTTTACGTTCTACTAAGTTGATAGTGGGACAACAGTCCCGAAACTAGTTACAGTACCAGAAAAACTATATGGATTGACGACGGCACAAGGTATGTAACCTAAATATCAGTATTTATGTATGTGCTCTTGGAACTTGGCTCTCTAAAACGGCTCTAACGGGTTTCTTCTAACTTATTTTACAAACAAATTATTTTTGGGATAATAATAATGTTTACCCATCAGGAATATCCTGAGGGGAAAATCTCATTTCATTGTAATTTTGCAAATTGAAATTCTATTGTTCTTATGTAGTTAAAAATTAAAACTAAAGAAATGCTGACCCAACTGTTGGCACTAGCATTTAGTACCAACCACGTGTTCCAGTATGGAATGTTGAGTTTCTTTGGAGAGAAGATGGTCTATGTTACTGAGTAATAATAATTGACATTGATGTACAGTAGGCCTACATATAAAAACATAGTTGTTTTCTTCACTCCAAAGCTCTAAATATGTGTTATATTTGTAAACTATAATCGAAATCGCTTGGTTTTTAGATAAGTGATAAGTGGTTAAATGTTTATTTAGATTAAACAATAATCAAATTGACTATTTGTTATTAAAATTTGCTGAGTTTCAAAGTTCAACTTCAATGACTTCAATTTGCGATTTGTTGGGCCATTAAAACTATTCTGCTATAATCTCCCATTTTAACTAAGAAATTTTTTTATGGAAACCCCAGAATGTGAATGTTTTTTCCCACTTGCTTATTATACACTCAATTTATTTTTTATTTTTTTAATAAAACCTTTAATATGTTTCTTGTGCTTGTGTATTATTGTATACTGTATTGTTTTATTGACGTTTTGTGGAAATACTGTAAATCTGATTTTGATTTGATTGACGTGACAAACCGGAATCTCTCCTCTAAGTTAGTATTTTTATTGTTGTAAAAAAGAACCCATGTGACTGATCTACTAAATTTAGACGTACATTACTGATTTTTCTAGACTAAAAACAAATAAAGATGTAATTTTCTTTGTCATTTTTTTAGATTTTTTAGAGAAATCTAACTTCCACCTGCACATCGAAAACCATTGGGAGAAAATAGTTTAGTAGATTAAGTCATGCATTTCGTCCAATAATTTTGTAGTTTCCAAACCACATACGTTGCAGTTGAAATTACAGTTTAAAGGCATCACTTTACAAAACATGTGAATACGAAATTAATTTTGATGAATAGATTTATAAATTTCCAAAAAGTAAACTTTTCTGGTAAATGTTTTGAACTGGTAAATGTTTATTCAAAATTATTTACATCTGAAATATTTACAGATAATATTTACATCTGAAAGGTTTTACAGTAGCGGTGGGACATGAAGTTTATTGTACACTTCCGAATTGGAATGTCTGGGTTTAACTTTGTTTTTGAGTTGAAGTAAGATGTCTGAAATGTTCATTCAATTGCAAGAACGGCATCTTCAGAGAGAATAGCTTTTAGAGAGAACTAATATCAAGGAACATATTATACACAAAAATTATCCGCACCTCAATTAGCTTTAATTAAATATGTGTTGGATTAATTAAAACTATTATAACATAAATGTTACAAAAAATGCAATTGAAACTTTAACAGAAAATAACAATGTTGGAAATACAGTCGAGTTACACATATTATGTTTGTCCCCAGTTTAGTCCAATGATTCAGAGACACCCTGTACGTGTACATATAATATGTACATGGCATTTCGTGCAATTTTCCAGTCTTTAGGAGCTTCTTTTCGTCGCCCCAAGTAGCTTGAAGCGATTATAGCTATAGCTTGCGACGCGTCCGTCGGTGGTTGTAATGTATAGCGTCTTGTCATGTCGCGTCGTTCGCTCTCCGTATTTTGCATACTTCATTCTAACCATCCATTAAAGCTATTCAATAATAATATTTTTTTCTCAGTGCGCGAACACAGAGAGCGACGCGACTCGACGCGATTGAATTAAATCCATAAATACCCACTTTGAGCAGAACAAACTGCATAGCTAAGCAACGCGATTCCTCCATAAACTCTTCAAAACAAAAATGTTTATGGCCAGGCAAATTCATAAGCATTAGTCTTGGAAAACTCATTGAACGCAGGTATATAGCTTATGGGAAGCAGAGTTCTTCAACGTACTTCACATTTCATCCGTTGTCGTGAAGGTCAGATACCCCGGATACCCCAAGTAGAAGCGGTGAACTCTGGACTTCCCTACAGCCGCGCCGTTTCCCTAATGTGGTTTTGAGAATTGTCATGAGGTATTTTTGTACCTGCGCAGGGTTTCTGCAGAAATTTCGTCGGTCCCTTGTTTCCAAGGGATGCCGTGGGGTCGGACTTGGACTCCGCGCTTTGTCGCTAATGGGGTTTTGAGAACTGGGGACCAAGGGAGGAATGTGACCTGTTCTGCCGCTAGGCAGCGAGCAGCCTTCGAACGAGAATATGCGGCCGTCGCGGCCCAGGCAGACAAACCATTCCTGGCACACATGTGTATAGTGTATGTATTCATTTTTGATAGATAATTACAAAAAGATTGAGAGGGCCTTGGAATCAATCCAGACTCCTTCTTTCCCCCATAAAAGCAATGCGGGAAACGCAGACAATTATGGTTTATAGCTCTAAATAAGGGTTCATGAAGACGGATGTGGTTTGCTGGAGGAATATTTTATAACAAGTAGGGGTTTTTTTACTAACTAAATAACAAAGTAAGTTTTATACTACTTTTAAAACGTTTTCTATAGAATTTTATAAAGTATCGATCTCGCAAAAAGAACCGCGAATTTAATTGAGATTTAAACGCTAAATATTCGGAACCAATCAGACAAAAATAAAGAAATTATATGATAAATGCTGAGGACAAGTTTAGCATTGCACTTATAGGAACTAAATCCAACATGGCGGCACTCCAACACCATCTTAATTGCAAGTGCATAGTTCAAAATTAGTACGACGACGCACTATACGCGATTTGTCAGTCCTATGAAAGATAATTTTTAACTCCAAATATTGTTCATTAACCACCCTTAATTTATTCATGAAAGTTCATAAAGCCTTTAAAATAGGTGGTGGGATTTTCACACTATTTTATTATTTCTTATAGCATAGAACCCTCAACCCCCCTAGGCTACATTGAAATTTTTACTTACGTAATAGTTTAATGGAGGAAGGCGCACGTTTTTTGGGATCAGTATTACATGACAAAAATTGTTCAAAATCTTAATCCTGGCTTCATCAATGTTTTGATCGTAAAACCTATGTATATAAAACATACTAGTATCCAGGGCCGTAATTCTAAATAGGCTGGAGCTTATAGCGGAAATTTTTTAGGGGCGGCACTTTGTAAATTTACTAAAAATTGAAAATAATTTTACTAGTAACATAAACTTATTTAGGCCCATCTTTCTGATTTAAAGTGTATTAATTTGAGGAAACGGAAATACATTTATTCTTTCATACGAAGTTATTCCGCATAATCTTGTAACACATTTTTCATGTAGGGCAATCGTTGTAACAACACTCACAGTTTGTAAAGGTGCAGAAAGAGGAAACTACATTAGCGCTCCCAGTTTGTAAATTCGCAACTAGTTATTTCTATTTTAAATCCTGTTAATGATTTTATAAATAGATCGGCCACAAATTATTGATAAAAAACGTATGGTTTTGATTTTATAATAACCTCACCTATTAAAAATGTGATTTTTGTAGAACTGAACGAAATATTTACCACACTACTTGGCAGGTGGAGCTGCTGTGCTACATAACCAAACTTCCACCAACATCAGATTACAGTAAACAATATTAGTTGTGTTGTGAGTCGACAAACCAGGGACCACCAGCATCTTCAGTCCCAGATTTTCCCTTTTCAAGTTATTTAAGTGTCGCAACTGTATGATGATGTTAGACTATGACGCTATCCAAGAAACCTTAAAACTTCTCTTGTTTTTATTTCGGAAAAAATAAATAAACAGTTATGGCTCTAGGACGAAAACATTGGGTCGGCAACTATCAGGGGTGTTAATTTACTTTGAATTTAGTTTTATTTTAAGACATATATTATGCTGGAGCAGTGGATTTGCCATTTCTATAGCTTTGCCTGCCATTCTATCTAACTTTGCGAATAGGTGAATCGTTTTTGCTATGATTATTGTCTACTGCCTTGCCTGTTCGCTGTTGTAGCTGCTCCTGTGAAGTCACTTTGATTCTGTGTGTTTGTAATTCCTGGATTAAAAGTATTCAATTAAAGAATATACAGCTCATAAAAGCATTTGATACTTTGATATTGAGAAATCAAATTAATATGGTGCATTAGGGTTAATTCGGCCCCTTGTAAGTGACAATAAAAACTATGTATGAGTCTGTAGCTTGACCAGATGTGCGGTCGGTAACCGGCCCTGTTCGTAACACATAAATGGAGTCTATTTGTTTTATGCAGACAGTTTATGGCGTGTACCAATTCAACTGCGGCATTTTTGCACTACACTACAATAATTTGTCAGTTTGTGGTAGTACACTAAAGTTGTTTTTTAATTACTTAATTAAAATCTTAATACCTGCAGTCTGGATAGTTAGGCTTGTTATCCCATAAAGTATAGGCCTACACCGAGTTGAAAAATATCACACACAAAGTTAATATTTTGTAAATGATTAGATAAAGCCATAATTCTTGGCAAATAACTATCACACCAAGTTTTTGAAAGTGCTATAATTTTTCTGTTTTTTTCTCTCAGAGAAACTAGTACACCAGGAACCACAAGAAGATGTTAATGTATAAAAATAACCATAGTTTTATATATCTATAAAATGAATGTAACTCCCTTAGCCACGGCCGCCACCAAGGGTGGGTCAAAGGGGGCATTTTGCATATTGAGGGCATATTGAGAGCAAACTGTCCCACTTGGTTCACGACAAATATGTTGTCCTAGTGAGATTAACGAGTCCCGATTGTCTCGCGCTGCGGCGAGGGTGGCGCTATATTACTTTCGCTTGACTGCACAGGATGACGAAAAGCGCTAGTAAATCCAGTGTTTTTATGTCATTTTCAATGCGATTCAACATTATTGAAAGCTGCTTACACAAGTTCTCTTTTTCAATTATTTTTACCAAATTTGATATAAGTAGGCTGAACTTTAATTATTAATGAGAAATAAAACAAATTTTACATTGTGTGGAAAAATTCACACGGCTTTGATTAATAATTTTTTTTTCCTACGACTGTCCGTGAAAACAGTTGTTTACGCACTCGATACTCGTCGCAAAACAGGTGATTGCCGTATTCAATTTACTTTGCGCACGCTAGATTTACTTTGCGCACTCCAGTGTTGAAACATTAGAACACAAAACAATTTGCATTAGCCAGCAAGGAAACGTTGATTAGTCAGGAATTAAGTTGGCAACACTGGATATAAACATCTGATCTATTGTTGTCCATGTGGTCGTTTTTCATTGAATCAACATAAACATAACCTACAAACCAGCTGCGGGTGAGCTACCGGCACGTAAGTTAGGTGCGCAATGATCAACTATGACAGTGACTTTAGTGATTTAAGCGACTTATTCCCTGACGATCTTGCTAAAACTGCTAAAACAGTGGCGTTAAATCTTCTGCATGAAAAATCCAATAAATTTTTAACTAAATGTAGGAAGTGCATAATACAGGATATCATTAATATCACTTTCTTGAGACAGGGACCTCACATAGTCGGTATTTTAACGTGAATATTAAACGTTTATACTTATATAAGAAATATTTGGCAGTCGTAGGAAAAATTTAATATGCAACTCGTGCGAAAAGTGCTTTCACTGCACTCGAGAGAAATTATTCCGCACTCGCCTGCGGCTCGTGCATAAACATTTCTCTCGAGTGCAGCAAATCGGCACTTTCCGCACTTGTTGCATAAATAACTATTTTATTATTAATGTATGTACGTACTGTAATGAAGTAATGACACTATTCATGTTATAGACCTACTGCATATGCACACTGCATAACTGAATAAAGAATTTTTGAATTGAATAAGTCTTGAAATTTGATTGATCACTGTTTTAAGCTACACTGTTTTTTTTTTTTTTTTTTTTTCAAGTCATCGAGGTTTGATGAAAAAGTATTACAAAGTTTAATGTTTTCAGGTGTAATTCATTTCGAATTAAATCATAAAACTTGACTCCCGATAAGTCGACACTCCGGACAATACTGATCTGTATGAGCCTACAGCGCTTGTAGGCCTACTTGCGCCGTGTGACTAGTAAAATAATTGTGGATTTTTTCGTGTCTCGTTCGTGGATATTTCACTTAACTCACAAACATTATACAAACAACATATAAATGAATCTGCCGAAATTGCGGCAGCTTTTCCGCCCTGCGACTGTCATTCACCGACGAAATTGACATCATGAATTGGCGTTTTTGGCCATTTTGCTACGAATTAGCTAAAGCTTTTCAGGGGTCTAATCGTCATTTAGAACAAAAAATGCAAGATATGAACGAGTGAACAACTAGAGTTATATCAGTTCCTAGAAAATCAACTTGTTATTATTATTAAGTCTTCACTCGATACTAACATGTTTTGATTTGTTTGTCATAATTAAACAATCATATCATTACGTAAGCAATGTTTATATAGAAAATGTTACACTACCATTTTGGATTAATAAAATTTTAAAATGTGATCCATTTCGATCTATATGATCTTACAGGGGCAAACCCAGGGGCCCCCCTGGGGATATATCCCCCCCGAAATGTTGGAGGATAAAAAATAAAAATATGCCCCAAAAATAATAATAATCTATGACAAATGGTTAAAATATTATTACAAAACAGGTTATTTTAGTTTTGGGAATTAAATACGTTATTTATTGCTCGTTGGCATTACTGACGAGTTCATACAAAGCGTCACGTCGGCACTGTCGAGTTCTTGAATGCAATTGGTTCTAAGCGCGCTCTAACTCACTTGCAGTGCTGCTACCTCTAACTTATTAGTTATTTTGTGGTTTTACCGTTTATTTAGTCTAAATGTGTGTGTTTCTTAGAGATAATGATAATTCATATATTTTACGAATTTTAGTGTATTCATTTTTTTAGTGTAGGCCTATTTATTTCAGAATTTCTTATAGACTGTAGGCTATCACACTGTACTTCATTGGAATTTTGACATCTTGATTCTTTTTTAGGAAGACACGATATCTTTTGCCTTGATATAAGCACTGTTAAAATAATATAATACTTTTAAGAGGGCGTTGGAGTCAATCCAAATTCCGCCTTTCCCCATAAGAGCAATGTTAAACATGATGTCAAATAACTCTTTTATTTATTATCAGAAAATAATGATTTATAGCTCTAAATAAAGGGTTCATCAAGGCGGATTTGGTTTGCGAGAGGAATTTTTTATAATAATTAGCGTTTTTTAATAACTTGAAATAACAAAGCAAGTTTATTACTACTTTTAAAACATTTTCTATAGAATTTTATAAATTATTTACAAAGAATCGATCTCGCAAAAGGAACGGGGAATTGAATTGTGATTCAAACGCTATTTATTCTGAACCAATCGGACAAAAATAAAGAAATTATATGACAAATGCCGGGGACAAGTTTAGCATTGCTCTTATGGGAAATAAATCCAACATGGCGGCACTCCAACACCCTTAATTACAATTGTATTACTAGACTATTATTAGTTATTAGCACTGACTCTGTATTCTGTGCCTATAGATAAATCGCGTATTTACCTCTTGATGAGTAATATGTTTTGGTGTTTTTAATAAACTTTAGACTACAACTGTTTTTTGTACTTTATTTCCAAATGTAATTTACTTCCAGTCGTAATATAAAGTCAACACATTGTTTTCAAAGCCTGATCCCTATATTTAATATTCAAAACCCATTAGTTTCGCTCCAAATTCTGGTGGAATAGAGATCTGCATAAAGTTAAATTAATTTTAGCTTCTGAAATTCACTAAAACTAACCATTTAGCTTCAAAAATTCCAAAATTTTCGGGGGGAGGCCCCCCAGACCCGCCGTGTTCTTGGGGGGTATTCCATACCTCCCAAACCCCCCGGTGTTACCACTCCGCGAAAAATATCCCCCCCCCCCCGAAATTGAATCCTGGGTTCGCCCCTGGATCTTGAATATTCAAGTGCATTCTCCTGGGCCCGTTACTGTACTACTGGTACACATAGGTAGGCCTACATGGGTACATTTTGAATGCAGTTTTCTATTTATCTGTTTGATAAAATTCATAACGAAAATATTATTGCTATAATCGTCAGTACAAAATAATAAGAGAATTATGCAAGTTTTGGCAGCATTAACTAACTATCTTAGAGGCTACATTTATTTTACACTGAAGAATGCCAAACCTTCATAAGTGAAACGGATTTCAGCAAAGTTTCGCAAATAATTTTCAGATAAACGTAACAAAATGTTCAACAAAGACAATAATATGTTTCTTCTTTGATATTCACACCAATCACACCCAGAGGTAGGGTAATAGCAGTTCCTAAACGAATTTTGCAAAACCGACTTTGAGTTTCCATTTCTTATAGAATAACCAAATTTCCCCAAGTGTGGGAATGGTGTCAAGAATGTTCATATCGATAACTTTATTGGCGTTCGTCCACCGCACTTCCTGTCCGAGTTGTTTTCCAAAAACAGGGAATCCCGACGAGCTTTTCGACGCCAGACGGGTGGCCATAAATTTGTCAAAACCATCCGAAACGTTCAAAACAAAACACAAAGGGGCTGAGCGACGGAGGCTTCAGAAGTCGGGACCCCCTCGACGACAAAGACTCCCGGGCTGTCCAAACTATTAGCGCCTCATTTCAAACAAACATCACGACGTCGGCTTGTTGATTATTGCTACATTTACATTAGGAGGTGCCCAAAAGCGAAATTGCCCTAGCGACGTGTCAGTCAATATTTGGAGCGATGGAGAACATAAAAACACTTGTAATTATTTTGTTAAGTTTAATTTCGTTATGCTATGTATCAATTGGTAATTACTGTACAGTGTAAATGTACAGGATACCATGCTTGTCCATGTGTACCGATCAAAGGTGGAATAATGATTACGTTGTTACATCGCAATAAAATACCTTACAGCATAAATGTTTTACTTTCACGTTGCTCGGAAATCAAATGGTTTCAATTCAATCATTGGTCAAATGAAATCAATTGGTTTGGTCGGTTTGGTGATCCGACCAAACCAGTCAAGTGATCACCAAAAACTACAGCTGTAACTTAACAGATGTTTAAAATGCACAAACCAATCTCAATGGTATTATAATGGGAAAATTAAATTTTAATTTGTGAATAGCGCCCTTATTTTAAGTTCAATTTTTACCAATTTTTTGGACGAAACAACTACAGACCAAGCCCTATCCAACGACACCAAAAACTTGAAATTCGGTTCAGAATCGTAGGAGGACTAAGAGGAGTACTCAACACAAAAAAACCCCTTAGTGTATTAAGTATAGATAAACCTATAAATCCTTTATCCCAAAAACTTTGGTTCAATTGTCTTGTAAATAATATCACATTTTTAATTGCTGTATAGGGCCTACTACATAAAATGCCATATAATTTCGGGTCAATGTACCTACTTCAATTGCTCAACTAAATAATATCACGTAGATGATTACTGTTTTAAAAACTAAACAATTACGGTCGGTCTATTTTGAATCACTACCTTAGCATAACTGTAATGCAGAAAAATACAAACATTTGTTTTCCATGTTATTCTAATGGAAAATCAACTAAACCTCATATCTCGCTTATTTACTGACATGATAAATCTAGGTAAATACCTTCACTAACTAGGGTGTAACTTATATTTGCTTACTAAACCCATATTATGTCGACATGTCGGCAAACTTACGTAGGCTACAAACCCCCATGGTGCTTATAGGACAGTGGGTGATGAAAAATACAAAAATTACCACAACTCGATAAAATTCTGCATGAAAATTCACTAGGTAGGGTTTAACGTATATTTGCTTACAAAAACCATATGTTGGCAAACCTACAAAACCCATGGTTTATAGTGTTTATGGAGAAATAAAAATACCAAAATTGCATTGAAAGTCGCTGAGGGCAGGCATCAGGGCAGGTCTACTGTGAATTGGGTTTAGAAAAATAAACCTATAAATCACTTCATTCTTAAAACTTTGATTCAATTGCCTTGGAAATAAATTCATATTTAGACTAATAATTACTGTTAAATAATTAACGTTAAATTCCATAATTACGTATCCATGTAAGCATAACGGCTACCTATATTATAATTGCTCTACTGAGTAAATAAAAATCATGTAGATATTATATTTTAATACATCAGTCATTAGTAGGCCTAATGCAGACACTAAGTCCTAATATCGTTGTTGACGTATAAAGTACCAATAATACTTGTCACAATTGCATCAAACCACTCATTGATTACAAATAAATTTAACAGTGTTCTGCCATTGAAAAACTAAGGAGCAACTAAGATTCTACATACATATTTAATAATTTAAACCCTGTGAAACACATTTCTGACTATTTTAATAACATCGTTTGAAAAATAAACGCCAAATTCTAAACGTCACTCAACGACTATATTCAAGTAAAAAATAATTTGGCTATGAACCTTAACCCTTCGTGCTTGCAAGTACGGTGTAGTGTCGTTTCGTCCAGTGTCGTTTCGTCCAAAGCCCATTTTTCATAAAAAAGAGTGTTGTTTCGGCCAGCCCATTTTTACAGTTGACTTAAGTGTCGTTTCGTACAGCAGAAAACTTGACAAGGGATAAGGAACGCAACACAGGCTTCATATTCTACAAACCTTCGTGTGAAACATTACAACAGCAGCAGTGGTTGAACTACATCATGGAGCCTAGAAAAGGAGCACCGTCAAGAAGATTACTTTTCTCCCAGTTTTGACAGCCGTATTGGACTTCAAAACAAACTCCCCCGAAGTTAATTTGTCTGTTTATTGAAAAATTACATTATTCAATATGTAACCTCACCCGGTAGCCCATTACATTCGGTATGGTCTTCTGATCTGAGCAGATAAATTTCGACTAGACAGCCTCTGTTCACCATTGGGAATTCCTGACCGTCTAACCTGGTTTTGAATTAAGGACCAATAGTTTTACTTATTTTAACCACCTAATTCTTGAAGTCTTTTGGGAAGGCGAAAAGCTAAGTGTGCAAGGATTCCATTACATTCCGATTCGACAGCCCCTGTTTCAATCACGAAGAATAGTTTTACGTATGTGAACTAGCTAATAATTGCGTAAAATATAGGCTACCAACTATAATACTCGTAGGAATTTTTTATAAATTGAAATAATGAACACGCTTTACTTGTAGGGAGGGATAAGTGTTCGACATATCCTTAAACCCTCAATCCAGCGAGGCAAAGTTTCAATTAGCTTTTGTAGAACTGCCAAGTAAACAATAGTATAGGATTATTGGACGAAACGCCACTAGTTGTCAGGTAGAGAGTTACCCCTACCATATGTTCGTGGAATTTATACGAAACGACACTTGTCCGAAACGACACTGGACGAAACGACACGACACGGCAAGTACATACTCAAAAAGTATCAATACTTTACCTTATTAGTATCAAACAAGGCTTTGATCACAAATAAATTTAACTCCGTTTTACCAGCCACGAACTACAGCACACTCTAAGCTCAATTGTAATAATTATGTAAATCCTGGAAATATTTCTGCCTATTGACATATTATGCCATATATTGAATTGAAAATATACACCATTAATACCAATCGTAACTCAACTCAACATCGATATTTTGAGTTGGCAAATTTGCCTGAACAACAGGTGTGACCACCTTTCCCCCGCATGCCAGCAAGTAGCCTACTCGGAAGTTCAAAATCGGAACAATACAGCATCCCCCAACCCCTTCCCCGAATCCTTTCCTACCACATTGACAAACATTGTTCTCAATGCTGGACTGGACTCCCAACCTTGGGGTCGTTGGACCGAGATGTACGTGGTTTTATGGCTTTCTGCGGAGAAATTTGAATAAAGCCGCAGTTCTGAAAGGCAGCTGTCAAAATGATGAAGCGAAAACAACTTTCTCCACGGCTTATTGTTCTCAATACTTGTGTTGTGCTAGAGTTCGATTTCGGCTTTCCAAGTTGGGTAAAAAATATTGTTGGTTTTGCGATATTCATTGGGCTTGACTACTGGGAGCATAATTGTATAGAGAGTAATTTTATTCTTTGAATTACATTCCATGGGGTGATGAACGTCAAATGAATACAGACCCACCCAATGAATAAGCCACCCTTTTCAAACAACAGTAACAACCGTTTACTATTGAGTTTTGCAAACATCCGGCAAATCTTATGGTAAAAGCTAAACGCCATTTAATACAGTGCATTGGGAAGGATGGATTGAACAGAATGGTTAAACGAAAATTGTTTATTATTACACACTTTTCACCTAGTTCTTCATTGATCCAAGCAACATAAATATGTAGGCCTATTCATTTAAAGTAGTCCGAAAATTCACTAATACAGGGCATTAGAACGTAATGTTTGCAAGAAGGGAATAGAAATCAATCTATTTTATCAAATATTATAGTTTTCAAAAAAAGTGTAAATTAGGCCTACGATTAGTGAGAACGATTATTTCATGTAGCCTATTTTGTACACCGATGTAAGTGACACTTGAAAACTATCACCACTTTCTGGAATAAATTAATGTAGAAACCTAAAATAGCCGCCTCGTA
The DNA here is from genome assembly GCA_030545055.2 of Neoaliturus tenellus. NCBI lineage: Eukaryota > Metazoa > Arthropoda > Insecta > Hemiptera > Cicadellidae > Neoaliturus > Neoaliturus tenellus. The sequence continues at coordinate 34,307,081 of CM061535.1, forward strand.
TATCCACGTAAACCTGTTCACAGTGTGGAGTATTTTTAGGGTAACGCCATCAAACAAAAATGTTGGTAATTAATTTAGTTGATTATCGTTTCAGTAACTATATTTTTTCTCGAAATGCGATTCTTCCGAGTCTCATAGCCCAACGCCGCATCAGGCGCGCGCCGCACGGCGCGCGCCGTACCGTGTAAAAGGGGCCTTGGGACAAGTTGTTGACAAACAGACAATAATATTGTGGTCCGTTTTTTGTGACCAGAGGCGAACACGCGCCATTATCTTATCAGCACCACCTGCCTTCCAATTTCTAACCCACCCCATCAGCCCGCCAGCACCCTCCCCCCCCACCTACCCTCAACAATCACAGGAGATAAGAGCTGCGACGCAATATTTGGTAAACAACTTTGGGGGGACAGTCTTCAAGGTCAACTTGGAATGTTTTGTTGGGGAAGTGAACCTATGGGCTGTTTTGGTTTTGAAACTTGAGCTTTTCGAATAAAACATTTTATTGAATTGGTTACGGTGTGTCATTTCTGTTTTTAATTTATCTATGTAAATTTATTACAGAATACAAAATAGCACCCGCAACTATTTCTAAAAACATCTTTGGATATAAAGGTCTATCCTTTTTGTTTTGTTATTTTAGTTGTGGGTCCAATAAAAATCCTATAATATAATTTTGAGTAACATATATTTCTATGAAAATATGCATGTATGCACATGCATCTCGAAAACGGCTGGAAATATTTTCTTAAAGCTTTGCAAAAAGTTACTTCTCTGATAAAAATTACTCATGTTAAGGTCTCTATGCCAAGGAAAAACTTATTTCCATAAACCCCTAATTGAAATTCCAAACATTTCATGGACTTATGTAGTTAAAAATCAAAACAAATAAATGGTGAAAAGAGCTGACTCGACTCAACTCTATCTCTATCAAAGTACAGGCGACATGTTCTAGAACTAGACCACAGTTTACATTGTAGACCAGTAAAACATTGTTGCAATTTTACATTGTGGAAGTTTTTACAACCTGGACTGGCCAGGTTTGATATTGTGACCAGTTACTGAGGTACCCCTAGCCCTAGTGGGACACACTTATAAAATTCTAACGCAACAGACACACTGGGGTGTCCAACACCCCAACCTTAATTTCAACGATATTTTGCATTATAAATAGATTTTTATTTTACCAATAGGTCATTAAATATTCTTTGGCTTATTGTTGTTATATTATAGCACAAATTAAAAATTTTAAATAATATTTAATGCAAATATATAGCACTTTTATATAATGTGTCACTTTTTTGCTCACAGATTGCAATGTAAATTTTCTTTTTTTTTCTTTTTTTTATTTATTATAGTTGGGTAAACAAAACACCACTAATAGAAGTTAACACTGATTATATTTACTTAAAAATATAAAACATTTAAAAAAAAGCAATTGTTTAGCTTATACAAGAGACTAAATATGACATATTTTCAGTCCTCACACCCATGGCAAATCTTGAGTCTGTGTTCGTCTGTCATCGTCGCTGTCACCTGTCATCGTCGCTGTCATCGTCCATGAGCAGGTCCCTAATTGCATCACTTCCTAAATCCATAACGCACCGTAAAATCCGCAGAATGCACCGTAACGCAACAGACACACTGGGGTGTTCAACACCCCAACAGCGACTACGTATCAGACACACTGGGGTGTTTGCCACCCCACGCGTAAAACAAAAGAAGCTACTGGCTCGGTGAAAGTGCGGCGAACAATGACAGAGATCAGGGGCTGTAGGCAGTGGTACGAACTGAATTTAGGGCGGGAACAAAATTTCCCTACTCCTTATATAACAAACTTATGAAAAAAAGAAAATTTGTTGGGGTGTTTAACACCCCAGTGTGTCTCTTTAGGGCTAGTATTATGCATTAGCCCTACATATTGACGTAATGTGTAGGTACATATTTGTAGTAATATGTACATGTTACGTCATTGTACATATTATGTAAAACTGCAATTGAATTTAAAAACAAATGAATCAGTAACAATGATGAAATCAGCTGTTGATTATAGAAGTAGAAGCCAAGTGTTACATACATTTTGTTCACCAAGTGTACATTAGAGTGCAACACCCGTTGGTTTACTTTAAAACAGTGTGAAAGGCGAGTGAGCGAAGCGAACGAGCTCGTCTTAAATAAACACAAGCCTTTTTTACAATTGGCATTGTAGAGCAAAACTGTTATTGATATTGCTAGGAAGAATTGTTTAAGTTTACCAAGCAAATGTTCGGCCCTCAGGCCACTCTGTAGGTTATACAGTATAGGCAGGCGTTTCTTTTCCTTGTTTTTCTCAGCTTGTGTGCGTCGTAATGTAGTTGAAATCTGAACATGCCGTTAGAAAGGTAGAATATTAGCATATGAGCAGAATCCTATTCTAATTCAGCTTGGCCTTCAGGGCTACCTACGCCCTAAAGGCTTTCAAAGATTCCATGTTGGAAGAAGGGTGATTGATTGAATCATTAGAGAGAGCTATCGTAATAACAAATGCTGGCAAAAAAAAAGAAATAACAGACCACAGATGTTTCATAAAATAGTTTCAGTTATAAAATAATTGGGTCCATTGGATCAAGTGAATTTTTTGTAGAATTTTAACCATGAGCGATATCTAGTTTCAATCAATTAATTCATAATTAATACTCCGTGTACATCATGGTTAAAAGACTGGCGTAATAGGGCTATTACTGGGCCTAATACAGTAATTGACTTAAAACGAAAAATTTAAAAGTTTATTTAACATTACTGGTATGTCAACTAAAACATTATTACAGTACTGTACCTTTTAACAGTGAGATTTAACGAGATTTAATTTACTCATAGTGTTGTTGTTATTATTGTTTACGGGATCGTTATTTAACGTTTATTTACCTTCACGTACAGCCCCTCCGATGACTAAAATCTGTCATCGTTTGCTGAGCGATTCCTGGAATCTGGAACCCACTTCAGCTGTCACTCGCACTAGAATTTCGATATGACTAATCAAAGTCAATTTACATTTATTAGAGGTTGTTCTGTCACTAATAATTTTGTTCTGTTCATAAATTTTGAAAAGATGGGCACTCTTGACATTGTGGATTGCTAAATACTTCCACTAGTCGTACAGCGTTTGTAAAAGCGGGTCGAACGCTCGTACCGCCCAGTGAAAGCTGGAATCACGTAATGAACACGTTCCACGCAAATCACATCTACTGTATCGTAGTGGTCTTCGGACATATCTACGACAGAGACTAAACAAGGCGAAACAGCAGAGCCCACTTCTAATTCTGAAAGATGGATTAGTCGTATTTGACATAGTGCAAGCAGGCTCAATTAAATTTCGAATCTATACAAACCAAACACGGACATGGATCGTACTATTCCCGAGACGGTACGTGTAACGGTCTCAATGCTCGGAGAGGTTCAGATCTTGCTTTTGTAATTTTAAAATTTGAATTGTGATTTGTAGATTCAAAATTTGATTGAACCTGCGCTATGTCAAATACGACTATGGATTCAGAAGAATAGAATAAGGAATGGGAGTAGAGAATTTATGTTTTTTTCCCCAAAGTCTAGTGACTTCGAGTAATGAGCTTTCATATTTTGTAAGGTATAGGCCTAGTACAAACGTCTAGGTTTATTGATGGTTTATTGTATACGTACAAAGGTGAAGCCTATTTAGGCTACAACTGTATAACTCTGGAAGGGTCATTTTATTATTTTAGGGCCAATTTATGGAACATTGATTACCGTGAAGTTTCGAAGAGGGATCCCAAATAAGTCTTCCTTGAAATCAATAATTCTTTATATTTTATTTTTATTTTTATGGTTATAAAAAATCTATAGCTCACACGTGATCTCAAATAACGATAGCGCCGTTGCTGCAAACAGTGCAAACCAAGTGAACTTGTTGCTCAGCTCAGACCAGGCTACATTGATTTCAATGCTTTGTAAATGCCAATAAATATGTTTAGACATTTCGGCGTTTGTTCATCATTTCCGAGGTAGGCAAGCCAGCTGTAAAATATTCTGAAGGGTCGCAGCTTGCATCATTTGCGGGCGGTCAGCCAAACATCCGCTCTCCCACACGTATGATAGATTTTTGGATATTTCTAAGTGATTTTTGTGTGTATTTTTAAGTAGTGTATTGCGAAATTTATGGTAAAAATCGAGCGTTTACTTGTTTTACTTTTAAGAGATCGAACGGATTGTATTAATTGCTCAGGTTGAAATGTTTCGCAATAATTGTCCCTTCTATCATGCTGTCCGCAATTCCGCATACTGCACAGACGCGCAGATGATATGTACGCCCTTTCAGACTGCGCCTAGTAGCGTGTTTGCACCATCAGCTCTAGTTTCCTGTGGTTGCATCCGATTAAAATACCCGTAAAAAATGCGCCCTTATCATAATACTCAGTTTGTGCTTCAACGGTGTTATACTGTATAGGTTAAATTTGTCAAACGACTTTTCGTTCTAGGCTTAAAACCCCATTCGTCCTTGAAATGTCCGCGACCATGGGATGGGGTGGAAAGGAAAAACCCCGTCGGCATCGGAGACTTAGCACACAAGGGCTTAGGCAATAAATCTTGCAGGTTGGACAAAGGCGATCAGCGGAGCGGCTTTTAGGCAGGGGTAGGCTACCAACATGACAACACAATCACGAGTCTCATGAACATCAGTTCCACCCAGGTCTACCAACCTTGTCTAGATCTGTCCACTGGCTTAGTTCCCATAAGAGCAATGCTAAACTTGTCCCCAGCATTTGTCATACAATTTCTTTATTTTTGTCTGATTAGTTGAGAATAAATAGCATTTGAATCTCAATTAAATTCACCGTTTCTTTTGTGAGATCGATTCTTTGTATACTGTACTTCATAAAACTCTGTAGAAAATGTTTTAAAAGTAGTGTAAAACTTGCTTTGTTATTCCAAATTAGTAAAAAAACGCTACTTGTGATAAAAAAATTCCTCTAGCAAACCACATCCGTCTTGATGAACACTTTATTTAGAGCTATAAACTATAATTTTCTAATTAAAAATACAGGAGTTATTGCGTTTCCTGTTTATCATTGCTCTTATGGGGGAAAGACGGTTTCTGGATTAACTCCAACGCCCTAAAAAACTACAGGATTAGGCACAGTTAAACCTTACAATGTATATTACACGTTGTTTGATTATGTTTATTTTATTTTCTTTCTGATCGCTTGAATTTTTTAGTTTGATTAGAGATGGAACCTCAACACAGGCAATGCCTAAAGAGGCCCTATTTATTTCTCATGTTGAAATTCTTAATTTTAGTTATGTACATATATGAAATTTCTATTAATTCAAGTTTTATTCATTATGGTTAGACTAGTAGTAGTAGATAATTTATAGTAAATCTGGCAAGTCTACCATGAAAAATATTTTGTTTTCTGTTTATATTTTTGGGAGATTTGTTATTTCTGTATGTATGTACATATGATATATGAGAAATAAAGAATATTCTATATAGGTTATCTGTGGTTTAGGCCTATAGTTTTACGTGATTAATTAAACTCCGCAATCACCACCATGGCCATGGCGTTACAAAATGATTACACCTATATTGATCCCTTCTCAAAATCATTTCAACTATATAAGTTATTCTGATTACACATTAATAAAATAGATAGTAAATCGACCCATCGGGTGGAAGTGAGGATTTTAATAATACAGGAATCGATGCACCATCAGCCCTTTTGGAATGATAATTTAACAAAATATTAATGAATCGATGTACCACACACTTCAATATATTTATTTTTTTATTTTGGATCGATTGTACATCGACTATTTAACCATAAGATAAAGAATGTTAAACGATGTTTAGGGTCGACTACACATAAAATAGATGGATGATTCACCCTCTGAACAAATTTTTTATCTTAAAGTTGGAAAGTTGGATGCATCTATTCGTGATGTCATGGAAACTTTTCTCTATATTTTAATACATTTAGAAGATACAATGATACAACGCAGCCAACGATGACAGCTCGGAGGTTGGTCTTCATCCCAAATAGAAAATTAAAACGGTTATACATTATTTTTATTTATTTTTTCATTTCTTAAAAATGACATTTTGTTTTAGTAACTTATTTTTTGCACGTGATCATAAAAACTCAAATACCCTGCCAGAGCTCCGAGAAATTATTCGCATTGCAGTAACAACAATAAGCCAGTACATGCTTACCAAAGTATGGGCAGATTTTGAACATTGACTGGAAACATGTTTCGCTGCGAACTGGCAGCACATTGAGCATGAGCGCCTTTAGTATTAGGGCCTATCAAACAAAACTTGATAATTTGTTCTTTCATGTAATGCCATTTGAAGCTGCGTCATGTATCTGTAATTTTATTGAAACGTATTTTTGTTCATGGGTCTTTTATATCATTGACGAGCTGCCATGCCGCACGCAAACGTTTTGAGTTGATTCAATGGTGGTACTAATGCGAATTAGATTCTAAATTTTTACAAAGGTTTTTTTTGGGATTTCTAACATGGTGGAGGTGGAAGGAGGCGCGCAAAAAGAGGGTTGAAGAGGACAAAAAGAGGGCAGGCAGCCATGCTCGATCATCCCTTCCCTCCTGCCTACATCTCTCGTCAGCCCTTAGGCAGCCAATCCTAGAGGCCAAGGACCAACATATTATACGCTACAGGTCCAATGAGTGCCGCTAATCAAATAGAAAGGGATCAAGTGGTACAGGGTGACTTGTGGCGGCAGAGAATCGAGTGCACGCTTACGAGTACTCCGTGACTTCCAATTAAATCAAGACACTCCCCCTTCTCGTGCTATCACTTACTTAATTATCGACAGGGATTTGCTGGTACATGTTTCTGATACAAAATAAACTAAAAGTAGGTTTTCTGTTGATAAATTGGCGTGGTATAAAAATAAAATGTATTCGTTTGTTACTTTGTAGTATCTTTATTTCTTGATTGGACAATTTCTTGAAAATAATTATTCACAATGTTCCATAATACATGAAGCATCTTTACATATTTAATACACGACTCGTTTTTTCTACAAGCAGCTCCTCCTATAGTTTTAAACCAATTTTATGATTTTTGTGACAGTGGATAAGGCTCGGTATATGAACAGGGGCAGATTTAAATATGGGCTAAAAGGGCTATAGCCCAGGGCGGCAAAGTTTTGAGGGTGGCAAATTTTGGGAAAGAAAGTAAAAAATGTGTGTATTTAAACCCTATAGATTAATTAATTATGTATTAATCTATAGATACTTAAAAAATATTTCATCACAGCAGTGATTTTTAAATAATTCTGTGCATAGTGACATGCGCTCTAATATATCGGATAACGTGCATAATATAGGTGCAGATAAATAATGTACAGCAATAGTGCGAAGAAGAAACGGACACGTAGATAGTTCTGCGATCACTTAACTCATAGGCCTACTTATAACCAGCCGGGACGCCGGCGCCGCGCCGCCCTGTACCGGGAGCGGGACAAGGAAAATCACAGCCCCGCATGTTAAAAAGTATTATGGGAGAGGCTAAGTAAGTGGCTTTACGTAAAAAGGAAAACTTTTTATAGCCAAAAAACTTGTTTTCTTACAAACGTAGTCTTTTATTCCAAGTAGGTATTAAAATTTCGATTATTGGCTTAATGTTAATGCATGCATTTTATCAGGATATCACCAGACGTGTTTATAAGTAAAACATCATACTACTGAAAAAACAACTTGGAGGTTAATTTCACTTGCTGTCTAGTTTGCCAATTATTTTATTGAATGATTTTTATGGCTAAATTTTTAAGTCATTTTTTTTTAAATGATTAGGTTATCAGGATATCACCAGACGTGTTTATAAGTAAAACATCATACTGCTGAAAAAAAAACAAGGAGGTTAATTTCACTTGCTGTCTAGTTTGCCAATTATTTTATTGAATGATTTTTATGGCTAAATTTTTAAGTCATTTTATTAAATGATTAGGTACCGTAATTAAAATATGTTAGTAAAATAATAATTTCATTTTCAAGATAGCTTGAAAGTGTAAATATGACCTTGGAAAAGAAGCCTTAAGTTTCTCTAGAATCGTAAAAATACTTATTGTTGGAAAACTAATAAGATTTAAAAATTAATATAGCAGTAATAGCAGTAGTTATTTTTTTACTGAAGGCTCACTTTAATAAGTAATTATTAAAACTAAATAAAAGAGGTTTTCCTAGTAATATTGGTTAATCTTCCAACAGTCTCATTCAATTAGGCCTACAGTAGGTTATGTTTATTGTTTTGGGATTTCCAAATTGTCAAGTTACCCAGAGCCGATACAGGCCTTTACTTACGCCGCGTCTCTATATAGACTGTTATGTTATTAGGCTCTCAATTCTTTGATAACAGAAAAAGTGCCGATAGCGAAGGAAGCCGTCACATAAAATGGTCGAAAATACCGATTGACTGGAGTAAACAACGGTTCACAGCAGAAAAGCGGCCGCAATTTTGACGGGACATCAGCTAATGAACTATTTTCTGTATTCATTCTGTACATCTATATTCTGTGTACGGATAACGGATATATTCAGAAGTCTTATCGTGGTATACGGGTACGAACTACAGCAACACATGCTCCTCATTTTTGAGTGAGGGAGGGGGAGGGGGCCTAGACCCCCACATACCAACCAATGCATTTCTAAAACCACTCAGCTAGACGTTCTTCTCTACCCTTTAGCCATGCAGCTTCACAGTGTTTTACCTTGTATAGATGGATAAGGCCTTTTATAAATCTGTCGTAACTAAAACAAAAATTCATTTCAAGTTCAGATACAATAAGCAAATGATCATGATCCTTTGGAACAGGGTGTTGCAGACATGCAGACAACTTTTATTTCGTTTGCAATGTTTTGTTTTGACTTTACTTTGACAGCTCACGAGCGAGCAGGCGACCCCATCTACCTCTGGTGGCCAGTAGGTGAAACTCAAGAGCTAGACAAGCGAAGTCTAGCGGCAAGAGTAACAACTTCTTTAACATTAGGCTTATGGGATTTTTGTAATTATTTAACTTTTCAGCTAAACTAAACATAAACTATCGTGTAAATTCAATGCCATATTAGTTAAAAAAAAGTTTAAAGGGTTTCGGAAGAGTTTTATACAGAAATTGAGAGAAGAGTCGAGCTCAAAGTTAAAGGTTCTCGCATGTTCCGGAACGAGCTTTTGCAACATATATACAACCGTGAAACCTCACTCTAACGGGTGGACCGATGCTACTAGGTGTCAAACGCGGTAACGCAACTCCTCATTGTAAATAGTATCAATCAATCAATCAATCAACTGTATATAACCTCCAACTGACACGATTAGTCATTACACCTTAGTAGCGATCCATTGTTCACCTTTTGGCACTAGTAAAATTCATTTTTATATTTTCTCTTACTATACTTTTGCCTTTGACTCATACTTAACGAGTACGATATTTTTATGGAAAATGAGTATGACCGTTCTAGAACGACCATCATCGAACTGTTAAAAAATACCATAGTAAAAACGTCCGAAGCGTTATTTTGTATCTAATGTTTTATAAACAGTTATTTAATAAAAATTATATTTCAGTGACTCTGTAACAAATTAAAAATAACTGAGTGTATGTAAATTTGTGAGTGTGTGGATGTTAATAGAGCTAGAAATCGAAGGCCTAAATCGAACGATTTTGATAAAATTTGGTATGTAAGTCCCGATTCACAATAATGTCATGATTCTCTTAAATTTTAGTATTTTTATGGGTAGTTGACCCCTCCCCCCCAAAAAAAATCCCCTCTAAAAAGAAAAAAAATTGAAAACTGCTGAGACAATTTTGATTAAAATTTGGTAGTTTATTAAGGATTAAACCCGAATAAAATGACACCACAAGGTTCTCCGAGGAAATTCGCATTCTAAAGTTAGTGTACTTTGAACATATACACTGTAAAAGGGAAAGGAGATATTTTCACTCTTGTTGAGTCATTTCACCACATTTCTAAAGAGTTGAAATTGAGCCACTTTTCAGAGTGAAAATTCACTACCTCAAAAGAGAAACTTTGATCACCCACCAAAAGAGTGAATGTTTTCGTCCAAATTTGAGTAAAAATCAATCCTAAAAGGAATGATTTTAATTTTTAAAGGAGTGAAATTAACTACTCAAAAGAGTGACTTTTCCATAAATGAAGAACTAATATTCTTTCATAACCTCGTTAAACCTAACCTAACGAATCTTTCCAAATTAGGGGGTTTGCAGACCCTTGTATAATCCTTGGTTTGGCTCATCAAGCTAGTTATTGACAATTGATGGTAAGTTTATAAACATGGGTTATAATTTATGTAAGTTTATTAGACAGACATTGTCATAGGCCAACTCATGGGAGTAGTTTATCAGTGAACACCATAAGGCCCTAGGCTACACGTGTGAACTGTACTGGTGCTTATAAAGGTATAGGCTTTAGTGTTCGTGTTTATTGGATATAATCTTCAATCTTCCTTTTTACCACTTTACCACTTGAACCACTAACCAACCACTAATCATAACGAAGATGGTGAAGGGAACCTGTACTGTGGCTGTGAGAGTGAGAGGCAAGTCGCTCATGCACGTCACGTGACTCCAGGATTCGTCCGAAATAGAACGAAACCAGTTCTTTTTTAAAATAAAATTCAGACACTCTGAACTATATAGAATTTTCATTCTTTTCATAAATTTATATTTCATCCTTCTCAAAATACATTTTTTCTACGCTCATTTTGAGTGAAATTTTCACTCTTTAAGAATTTTTTGGAATTTTTCCACCTAAAGAACGACCTATTTCCCTCTTTGGATTTTAGCGGGTACACTGGTTAACGAATTGCTTATGTCAGCGAAAAAATTGTGAAGAAAGATTGTGATCGTTTCACAGGTTGGTGAATGATGGAAGCTATATCAAATTATGTCTTGGCCCCTATAGGAGTCTGGAAAATAATGGCGCGCTGGAAATATTACTAGACTAGCAATGAAAAATTTACGCAAAACGTTCTCGATGGGAATTGCATGGGGATTCAGAAAACACCAGCTTTGTTTGAATTAAATATGTGTTTTGTTTTGATTCAAAAACAATATAGCCTGATTTCTCTATAACGAAGAAAGTCTATTAATTAGTTATAGTTTGACTTTGCTACATTACAATTTGGCGACACTGTCGACAAGAAAATGTCTTGGAGTGCCACTGTTTGTTCAACTTGTGGTTGATTCAGAAGCTTATAGCTTGCCATTACGTCATCATCAATATTTGCTCGGATGCCGGATTTATAAGAACTTTATCAAAACCTTACATACTACGACACACAAGCATATGATCATTGCAGCATGTTCAGCATCCCCTAACTGTTTTCCCTTTCTTCCACGCGGCTATGCCATGGCGCGGCGCAGTGAAGTGACACCCCCTAGACTAGACCTCGGTATTGCAGTGTTGCCAGTTCGAACGCCGCAGCCTTCTACCAAAGGTGGCTATGCTCGGCAGCCATCCCGTTCTCCTCGGGGCCTGCTAAGTGAGGTGGGTCAGGACTGTCAGGACGCCTTTCCAAATGGTGGACGAATTTTCACACAGAGCGGGGCGGGTCCATGACGTCATAGTTGAGCTTCGAACAGATGCAAGTTATCGGTTTTTGATGTGGTTTCGATAGTTGATAATCGAATGACTCCACCGTCTGTCGTCGTCGTCATGATGTCTGATTAGATCCCTGATCCTTGCTCGTCCGAAAATGGAGGAAATAGGCGAAGCGACGATAGAAAAATCGGAAAATAAATTAGCATTTTGAAAATTCATTAAACTACGGAGGTAGAGTACAATACTTCAAAACACCAAATAATGCCCACATGAAAATCGGCTTAGGCTCCCCATACACGTAACGATCGGTCGACGACCGGGGAACCACGATCGGAACGAAGAGTGGTCCTCAAACTCGCAGTCGGTGTTTTGCAACCAATGTTATAAAGTGTTACATTTATAACAATGTTATAAAAATTGATACATAAAAAAATACAACGCATATGGTTGGTGTTATGTATTATATTTCATCTATGGTGTTATTCTCATGATGAGGTGTTATTCCCTCATCGAGGAAGTGGCTCCTAGATAGGAATAGTGCCCGTGGTTATATACAATGGTCTCTAGAAAAATAGTTCATTTACGTTTTATTTCCTGCTAAATGTATAAAAAATTCATTTATTTCGCATAAAAATTTATGTATAAAAATTCATTTATAAAAAGATTATATTTATTATTATTAGTTTGAAGTCGACTAGGAAAAATAACAATACCATCATTGCTCCGTAATACAAAAATATGTAACCTAGGTCTTGGCATAGAGCAATATTTTTAATGGACTGAATTAAAATTACTAATAGGAAGTCTTCCTTCGCAGTGGGAACATTTTATGCTAATTTAGCAAATACGGACAGAAACGTCATTCATTTAAGTACAATATTTCTCTAATAAACAGTAACTAGGCCTACGCAATGTTAACTGTTCATTAGTTAGCGTTCTTTCAAGCAACAAGATATCAATCAATGTTACACTTAAGAAAGATGTTATCCTTTAGTTTTTTACCTATACCTAAATAGATCTTGGCCAGGTTCATACAATATCGACTTCATCACATAAACCATGACGTCACGACCTGCCCTGCTCTGTGTGAAATATCCCTCAACGCTCCAAATAGGGAGAGGGATTGGTAGGAACCGTTCTTGAACATTTTATCTATAGGTAGACCTACAGTTTAAAGGAGAGTGTCCAATCAGATTATTTATAGTTATGGAACGGTTGTAAAATGGGTAAGGGCATTGTTTCTGATTAGGGTTAGGGATGCTAATCATGAATATATATATATATTCCATGAACTTAAACAATTAGCACTTCTGAAGTTGAAGTTGTAGGCCAACCTCATAATGAAGCATAATGAAGTAAAAATAGGTCTATGGTAGGTATCTATAAATTTCCCCATCACGCACCTCTCCCTTCATTCAAATGAAAAAACATAGAAAAGAACTGTTCTCAACTCAAGAATCACGACCAGCTGATGGAATACACATTATTCAATAATGCGTAGGCTACACATTAGTAGGGCCTATTGTCCGTATCGTGGTGTCGTCCGCGTCGCGTCTGCCGCGCCAGTGCAAAAGCTTCCCAACAGCTTCATCGACCAAACACCCTCAAACCATGACACAATGTTGTTTCAAATCTCTTTAATACAAATTAAATATAGATATATTTAAATAATGACTAAACTTACGTTAAAATGCATTATTTTTGCAACGTTTTATTTTACAAAAAAGCACTCCAATGATGATTCAAGTGGCATCATACAGCAACTACGTTCAATATGGGAAATTATCCTACGTAGTTTGCAACGCCTTTGAGGGAAATAAGCCTGTATTTTTCAAAAGGTTTTTACGGAAACCTTCTATTGTAACCCTGGGTTTCGCTTACATTTACATTATTTGTCGACTTGTCTTTCAAAACTCGCGTTTTATTCATTTTTATCTGCAGAATGTCATAGCCTCCCTACAGTAACGTACAGTCCACTGACCCCATGAGTTCCAGCACTATGTACATTGTTTGTGAACGGCGGCGTCGGTGGAGATTCGCGGAAGGTAGTGGTTGGGGGTTCTTGGGAGGCTGCATAGTCTAAAATTAGTTTTTCGGAGTACTTGTAACTTGTGAAGGGTGAAATGCTGGCATCACCTGTCGTTCATACAGTGTTACCAACTCAAATATCAGCGATTACAGTTGGTATTACCGTGTTGATATTTAATTTTTTCTTGTAAAAATACATATAAATTAATTGTAAGTTACAAATACAGCACTCTTGTTGGGTTTAAAATGACGATTAATTTAAGTTTTAAATCTACTTGATAATCTATATTTATTTGAATGGTAAAATGGGGATTATTTAAGAGTCATTATAGATAATAAGCTCATTCGGTGAAAGTAATAAATTAGCCTTTATTTATCGCTTTGTTCGGACACTATAGATACGGTAATAATTAAGTTTGGTCAATGTGATCAATTGGATTTGATTTATTACTTTACCTTCTATTCAACAATCCCACTGAGTAATTTAAATGGTCAATGTGATTAATGGAGAATTATTATATATCACTTTATCTAGACATTATGCAAAAGTATCCTACATCACCCAGTGAATGTAATGAAATTACCTAGTTGACTGGCTTTACAGCTTGGTTTGTTAGGTGACCTAAATAAACGGAAAATTTGAGGAAAAGCCTAACCTCTCCTTCCCTGCACTTACCCCCTCAAAACACCGAGTGAAAATTATTACATTTTCCTATCCGTGGTCGACTATTGACTATTTTATTGTTCATGATGTCGATCCCCGGTTAGCAAAGGGGATTTTTAATTTTTACTGTGACCAAACCGAGCTCGATATTATAATATTGACAGGTTAAAGTTAAAATAAAATCCATCACTTTCACCAGCAACGTGGTTATTATTTATGACGTTATAACGTTCGATTAGACGATTAATTACTTTGACCGTAAGAACATGTAAATGTAAGCTACATTGTTGTCTTGTACTGTTGTACTATTATTTTGTATATGTATTTTGGGGCCGCGTCAGAAGACACGATGACAAAATCGTCTACGCCATTCTCTAACATGTCAGATTTATATTACATGTTCACCCCCTTCCTGATGCATGAGTGTTTATCTTCTATTTGTCGTATACACCCAATCCGAAATATATAACTTTAGATTACGGCTCACGGATATAGCAAAATAAAAAGAACCCGGATTACATAATTCACAATGTCTCCTCCCTACTTGCCAGTGTAATGATCCTGGCACTGAGGTGATCTTATTACTTCGAGTAAATATGGAAGTAATGTGTTTGTAGTAGTAGCGATTTCTTTCTAATTCGTTATATTCAAGAGATAGGCTATATTATACGGGTTTTCATCAGTTTACTTGAACTTGTTGGCCATTGGTGTTTCGATAAAGGTACCAATTTGGTTCAAGTTTTAATGTTCATAAAAAATTACACAAAAGAATTGGAGCAGTATGAATGTGGAAACTCGAATCGTGTTATTGATTAAAAGAGACTTCCGTCATTTCTGCATTTAACAAAGTTTTCCAATGTTAATAATAGAAGGTCTAGGCTATAGTTGTTTTACTCTATTTCCATTTAGGCCAGGGCCTATAGTGTTCGTGACATTGGGCATTTGGAATGGAGTATATACAGGGGGGGAGGGGGTGTCTGTAAACGGTATACTACCTTTAAAATTATTTAATTAACAAAACTCAAACTTTTCAAACTGATTTTAAGCCTTATAGTCTACTTCTCAATGTCCTATGCAATTGTCCTTGAACCTCCATGGTGGACCACAAGGAACTTCTTTATGATCATTTTTGCACGTGTTGTTGAATTCAAAAATGATAACTACTTTTACGTTACATTGTTGATTGTAAACAATGTACCTAACGTAATGTAAATATAGTGTTGTTTTGACGTAAAAGTGTAGTTATCATTTGTGGTCCACAAGGAATCAGAAGAAAATCTTAAATGTAAGTATAGAGCAATATGCAGACTTAAAATCTGTTTGCAAAGTTTTAGTTTTATTTCTTGAATACTTCTAAAGATATTTTATCGTTTACAGACTTTTTCCACGGTGTATAGCAATATAACTAGTGGAGAATGTATATACTCTACGATATACATCATACATACATAAGTCATAAGTCTGTGTTTGCGAAAGAGGAAGACGTTATATATTATTAGCTCCTCAGCTATAGGTCACTGCAGTGCGAAAACAAATGAATATAAGAAATTTGCATATTTTGAGAACGTTTTTTGTCAGTTACTAGAAAAACCACAGTTTTCAAAAGAAGTTTGAATGTCATGACAACGAGACATTGAAACAATAATGCCATTATGAGGATTAAAGGGGTTGTTTGAATCACACTGCTGGAAGTTACAACATAATCGGATCCGCGATTTAAATTGATTTAAAAAGTTTTCGAAATAACATGCATAGCCCGAAGAGGAAAAATAACGTATTTTTTAGTAATTACATTAGGAAGGAGTAAGAAGAATATGCATATTGTAAGTTGGATGAGCACATCCAGTAGGCTCTCCATTGTATCGCTCTCCACTTAAAAGCTTAAACATTGAAAATTTAACAAATATTACCCTCTGTGACGTCGCAAAGTAACTCGATTTTCCTTAGTAATATTTCAAAATTTAGTAAAATTTTAAAAATTTCGAGGTATGAGAAACCTAATATAACTATTCAACAAAACACTTACCAAGTTTAAAGAAAATCGGTTGAAAAACGGTGTCCGAAACAGGAGAATACAAGATCATGTTTTAGCATAAAAGCCGTATGATTAACATTTCCGACTGCGCAACAATGGGCTAATGGCCCAGGGGTGAAGATGACTCGCAACTATTTCCTATAGAGGAAATAATAGGCATATCAGGTTTTTATAGTTGAGTTTATTTAATTTTATTTTGTTTAATCAGTTCAAAGCTACAACAAAGCGAGTCTTTATTTCAATTTTATTTGTAGCTTAGTTGAGATATTATAATACTGTATCTAGAATTTCTTATCAAAATCTAATTAGCAAGTGATGACAGCTGAGCTAGGCCGCCCGACGACGCCGCTAGGTCAATGTTGTAGCCTACTTATTGCCATTGCGAAATGCAATTGATAAATCTATTCACTTTTAGCCACCTTCTAACGTATCAATAATCTGCTCAGGAGGTTGGCAGGTGCTAATAGTGTTTGGACATCCCGAGGAGACCTGTCGCCTGGAGGTCTTTGTCCCTTCAGAAGCCCCTTCGCTCAGCGCCTATTGTGTGTAGTGGCGGTGCTCTGACAAATTTATGACCCCAACCCTGTGCCAGGCGCCGCCGGAGCGCGTGGGCTTTCCAACTTTTGAAAAACTCCGGCCACGGCGAAACCACCGTGACGGCGATATCGCCATGCCGTGGGTCCCTAGCCTCAGACAGGAAGTGCGAGTGGATGAACTTCTAATGCAACGATTGTAGGTTATGAAAGCCAAATGCTGAAGACACGGAGGTTACATACACTATACTTACTACTTAAGCTACGACCAACTTAAATTTGGTAAAGTATTGCAAAAATAAAGTACAATAATGAACAAATCAGCCATTTATATCCTAGGAGGTCACCCATCCAAAACGTAGCCACACATGAGGCCATTTTATCTAATCAAGTTGTAGTGTTGTGTCGTAGAGCGTACCAAATTAACGAGTGCATTTCAATCTTCAATGTCACACTCAAATCATATGAATGCAATTAATATTCCTTTCCCATAGTATATCAATGCTAAGTAGGTTTAAAGATGTATTAGCTAATTCAAACTGAGAATATGTTTTATATAAAAAATAACTCACATTAGATAACCCTCTTTTGAGGTCAGGCACACAAACCAACTAAAACATTAATCGTAATGGAACAATCAGCTGATGACCGAATTGTGTAATTTCTATAATGACAGTACTCTAGTCAAATGCGGAGCTCTTATTATTCTGCCTACAACTTGTATCATAAAGTGACTCCTGTATCACTGTGAACTCATAAATCAACGGGTTAGTTTTTGGTTTAAGGTATAGATTTAAGGTAGGTTTAAGATTAGTAGACTTATAGTAATTTACCTCTTGTGGTGTTATGTTACATGGCCAAGAGCATTTGCTCGCCGTAGGGTTACCATACTCTCCAGGATGAAAAAGAGGACACATAGTAGGTACTCGTGGCGAGCCGAATTATATTAATCAATCACTAAAATTTGAATTCTTGACCCAGCCGTAAATTACATAAGAGATACCAGCTTATAATATAATTATTAAGAGTTGTTATTGTTTATGTTTGGATATAAAAATACACTAATGTCACTTCTAATAAGGTGTATAACTATTTTTTAATACCCCCTCCCCCCATGATTAAGTATAACAGAGCGAGAAACAGTAAAATGTTGAAATGTTTAGTACAATAAATTTCAAGTCTCCACTTTTTTAATACCTAATTAAAATTTTCTTGGAATATAGTACTAAACAAGGTGCAAATTTTTCATAATTTAATTCTATACTTAGGAAAGTAAAAGGTAAGTTGATCAAATCAGTAGGTTTCATTTTGTTATTTATTAGATATCATATTCTAAGAACTATACCTACAAACACATGAGAAAAAATATAGTGAAATGCCAAGAGGTCAATATTGTACACTGTAGTTAAGAGGAGGTCTTTCAAGATTGACCTTAAAATAAATAAAAAAACTTAGTGAAAATTGTGAAAAAATATTACTAGTAAGTATTTGATAATGAAATTTTGTTTCAATAGACACTTAACAAAGACTCTGTCACTTTTTCACAATTAGAAAAAGACTCTTAGGCACTAACAACTAATAAAATCATATAAAAACGGGTTTTATACAGTTTGATCGCATTAATCAAACTAAGATAAAACGTATAAACAGCCGATAAATTGCTAAAACATAACCTCACTCACTCGAAATATACTACTAACAGCAATAAATTAATACAACTCGACTATTGGCGGCACTGGAGGTTACGTCTAATTAAAAGGAATAAGGAATCCTACAAACTGTTTTGATGGAGAAAAAAGTAAATATGGTATTACTTTTTATGCTCGGACGTTTGGTATAACCCTAGCTCGGTAAACATATAATACAATTCTTTTGCAGTTAGTTATAATCTCAGTTATTAGGTTAACCTGAAATGGCAATTAAGAAAATTCGTGTTTTATACCATAATTTTTTTATATTCCTAAGTGTTGCTAACTTAAGTCCTTAGTGTTCCTACGTACTGTAACCCTGATATTAATTTATTGAACCAAATATTGAAACTGTAAAGGTTTTACTTCTTCAGTGACAGTATCATGTGATTTTACTATTTTGAACAGTCTTTTGATTTTATAATAATCATACGTAATTTTATATTATATGCGAATGCAGCAACAATAAAGATATATATTTTTTATTCCTTTGCTTTGTTTTTCTAAACAATTACAATCACCAATATAAAGTACATGTTTATACCGCAGCACGTGATTTGTAATTTGACGGTTCGGGTTCGTATTACAGTATATGCATGCAAGTAGGGGTTTGATGATGGCAACATAGAATGCCGAAGCATATTACCTTTGTATATTTATAATAATGTATTTTTAAAAAATAAAAGTGTTGTTTGACGTACAATGTATATTATTTTTAATTTATCATATGCAGTCTGCTGTTTTCAGCATGTATTTTTTTTTAGAATACTATATAAGAAATATTATTTTTGAAATGAAATGGAAATGTTTCTTTGTTTATGCGGACATTATCTTAGCATTGAGGCCTGTATACGCCTACGGTATGTATTATTTTCATCCCAGACATAAGTTTTTTGGAAAGTTTGGACAAAACCTACGAATCGTTTTGGGATCAGTGTGCATACTACATAGGCCCTACATACAGGCCTACGTTTATAAATAACTCGTAATAGGAATATGATCAAATTTATTTTGAAGGTAAAGCCGAGTTTCTATGAAAAATATACATAATTTTGCTGTGATATAAGGCTATCTGGGTATTGGTATACCCAGTACGCGGCGCAGGCTTTGCTGGGTAGCGAAACAGGTAAGGGATTCCTCTCAACGTTTCTAATTCTCAAAAACGCATTAGCTACAATAGCAGCATCGGTACATCTTCGCAGAAAACATTTGCCGAGCGGCAAAAACGGTCTGAAAATCCCACCCAATCTCTCCAGTTCTCAAAAACTCATTAGGGGTTCGCTCTACCTGTGGACAAATCGAGAAAACAGGGGTTGACGACGAGGGAGCCACAGCGTGCTGACCACGTGATGTATACATGCTAAGGTTTCCAAATCAATGAAATTTGTACGGTTCCAATGAAATCATTTATACGTCTTGAACTATAGCTCAGTAAACACTTCAACTATATTAAAGAGTATTAAGCCGTATTTTACAAAAGTGATTCCAGAGGACAAGATCTTTGTCCATGTACAATGCATAAATATTGACTCCACAATTTGAAAAGCTGCCTTGCTGTAATTTCTTCGCGTAAACCTACAAGAATTTTTTCGCCGCCGTGCACAAAAGTTGGAACAAAGGAAAACAGCTAGGAGAGCAACATGCATGCCTATTTCATTAAAAAATTTTAATATAAAATGAAGAGGGTTTCGAAATACAACAATAGCGGATTGTATTTAGACTATTATAACAGTTTAAAATTATTTAACAATGAGTGGGCGAAAAAGTCGTTTTAGTTTTATATTTAAAAGAAAATTATGATGATGGAGTCCGTGCACCGGTCACAATCGATGTGATGTATGAGTATGGTCCGTCAGGCGACATTGTTTCATACGTGTAAATTTCTTCCATATTTTATTTATGGTTGTTCTCAAAATTCCATATTTTCAAAAACCAAACTTTTTTTTAACTTTTTGTGCTAAAGAAATTTTTTGTCAAAAATCGCCAAAAATATTTTATTACGTCTAGTAGGATCATATTCAATTTAATATAAACCAAATAAGAATGGGTCTAAATATTTACGTGAGAGAAAAAGACCTTTCTAAAAGTGCCATATGATATTTAATTGGAAAACAAATAAGTAAATACGTAACCTTCGTCAAAGTGAGTAGGCATACATTATTTGTACTGTATTTTGTTCACACGAAAAAGGGAATAACAATTTACCCGACTGATCTGTAAGTTATAGAACTAAACAATCAACATAGAGGAATTGTAGTTTGAGAAATTTTTATTTTCTGTGGTGGCACTCATGTTTCTGTGTGAACCATTTTCATTTTTCTATTGAATGATCAACAGCTGATTTTTTCTTGCTCATCAATTATGTCTCCCATCAGAATAGGCCTATTTGTTCATACCATATCTGTATAATGGCGTTTTTAGGCTAAATAACAGTCTAAGGATAGTATTTTATATGCGTAAAAATGAATCCTCGAAATTTCATCTTCCTAATGGCATTTTAAAAGAGATAAATCGTCATTATGTTTGATTAAAGAGCACCGTAACATAACGAATGTCGGCCAAATCGTTGAAATGCCAGGGCTACAGCGTATCATCCATCCATGACTGCCCCACTGCAGCGTTGAGCTACCTTTAATTTATCCCATCCTGGCAAGGAATAGGCATATTCAATATTCATTAGAGATTTTTCGTGCCGAATTTTAAATTATTTACAATATTTTTAATACGTAAGTGTTTGGACCTTGCTAGGTATAAATCAGTTACAGTTTAATTTCAAACCAAAAGTGTTATCGGTTTAATACGCTGCGTATAACACGCAGGTCTGAAGCGACGGGGATGCTATTTATAATTACAAATTACAACAAACAAAAACATTCAGCCTAAAATCTCCACACAACGTTTCTGTACATTTAGTGTATTAACAACTACATATAGTCTGACATTGCATTTTTAATTTTCAAATAGTAATTGGGAACACATGCAGCTCTCCTTAACTTTTTTGTGGCTATATGGCATCACAAAGTCAGTCTCGGGCCACAAGAAGTCTCTTGCCGCCCTGATCTAATGTCCTTTGTCCTTGGAACCGAAAAGTTGGTCGGGAGAACACCCCCCTCACCAACACCGCCTACCACGTGACATGCCACGTGATGGGGTGTTGAAGGGCGGGGGAAAACCCCGTCGGTTGCGACGGCTTGGCCTTGGACAGGACAGGGTGAACAAAGGCGATCGGCGGCAGCGAAAAGGCTTCTGGACAGGTCTACCAACATGACAACAACATCACGAGTCTTGTAAACAGCTGTTCCTCAGGTTTACCAACCTAATAAGCCTGTCAGACTGCCACACGGTTTTGCCGGTGGTGCAGGGTGCAGTATTCCATAGAAATTAAATTAATTAAACTAAGTTCGTTCAGGCCTTTAGTTAGATGCGTTGATGGGCTTTTGGCAATTATCACCTTGGCAACACAAGAATTAAGATGATTAAAGTGACACAAAAATCGGTGTTCTAGATCCCGTAAGAACCACGGCGGTTATGGCGCCTTCCTCTACGACTAACGACGAAGTCGTCACTTTTTAATCACTATAAGGGGTTTGAAACTCAACGTTTGTTACTCTCTGCTACTGTAAACAACCTGAAAGTGTTGCCATGTCCAAGAACCAAATACTTTATTACTAGTTATTATTATATTTATCGTATTAATTATTTATTAGTCCGTTTGCTGTATGCTGATGAGCCTGGTTTTGAAGGTTAGCGTTCAGTGGCATAAAAATCAATGCAGCTTTAATTAAAGGCGCACCATTTAAAATTATTACGACCATACACCGATCAGAAGGCTGAACGTCGAATGATTTGCGGTAAACTTTACGCTGGCGTCTTGAATAACTACGTTCAGCTGCATCAGGTTGTCATTGGTTGGAGAGAAATTTGAATCTTGAGTGACACTCATTTCAATTTTGAAGCCAATGAACTTTGACCTCCAAGAACATGACTAGGTCCCAGGTCCCACTTCGGGCTTTGCCTTTAAACGGGGCCAATGATCAAATGCAAATTATAAGTGTACGGTTAGATATAACTTTATTAATGTTACATTTCTTTAGTAGTATTCGGTTACTTTTTGTACAACACTTAAATTAAACCAACAAATAAATATTAATGTCGTTATTCTCAGATAAACTGTTAGTTCCCTGAAATCAATGGTAATAAAAAAATACGACTACAAGCCTATTATAAACAGGGTCGCCCCGAGGGTAATAGGCGCCCGGGGCGAAATTTTAATTCGTGCCCCCAAAATTAATTAATTGGCCTATCTGTGAACTGTTATGTTAAATTACAATAAGCATTAAATTAGGTTCAATTTGGCTAAATTTTCAATCAATGCTGTTAGGTCTAGTTTGAATAAACTAACTAAGCAAATTCACTTGTAGGTACTACTATAAAGCTATGTTGACACAACCATACATGATCTGTGTCTGCGCAGGGCCTATGGAAACTAACAGGCCTACATACATTTTTGTTTGAGTGACCAGATGCGGCTGAATTTCAGCTAATCCTCCAATAATTCTATAGTTCTATAATCCTCAATTAAAATTTAAATTTGAACCAATGAAAAAAATCTTATTGAATCAAATGTTTCTAAAATATTTATTGATGCAGTTTATAGAATTTTGTGAAGTGTTTGAGCCTTTATAAAACGGAGATTTCGCCTCGGCGAGGCGTCCCTTGGCCGCGGCGCCCGGGGCAACTGCCGGTTGTATCGGTAAATTTACTTTGTGAAGAGCTAAGTGACATCAACATTGTAGTCTGGCCTTCAAAGAAATTCAACTCAACTTTATTCTTCTCCAAACATAAATTAGTTTAATAAACTTATTTGGAAAGTGTTATAAGAAAACGTGATTTTAAATACCGGTACTTCACATTTTAGTTTTAACTCGTTTTGCTCTATTGAGGCTGGTAGGCCTACACAAAACTTTTCTCTCGAAAACTCAAAATTCTAAAAGTTTAAATAGTTATAGTTTTTGGGAGGTGTGACTTTTTTGCGGCTAATATTGAAAGGTAGTAGCTTATATATTAGAACCATACATCGTAAATATTAAGATGATCTTTGGCATGATTTTAATTTCAAGTTAGAAAATTTATCTCTTTGTTTCGTCTATTGAGTAGGCCTAATGTGTAGGGGCCTAATGTAACTGTTTCAAAAGCGTCTAAAAGAAAACAAGCATTTCCGGAACTGATTTTCTGTTGTTTAAGAATTTGTTCAGTAAACAGAATTTGCTATATGAAAACATTGGATGAAATAATTTTAATAATTCTACAAAGTAAAATTTTAACAATTTAGTCGACAAAGAGACTGCAAGTCATTGTTATGACTGACGAGGTGATGTCTGGGTTCTCTTTCTTACCCAATTGCACAAATATTAAGACTACTACAAAACGCAAAACCATAAACTAAAATCTCGCTGAGTCTATAAACTAGCAAGCAAAACGATTTTAGGTCGGCAGTGGTTTGCCAAGAGTTACTTTGTTTTGGGGCTGAATATTTTTTAGATGTGTCGGTGTGTGAAGCCGCATTTACACTATACAACTTGTTTTATAAACTTATGTTTGTAAAACATGTTTTATACAACCTTTGTTTTTAAAACTTAACCTTGTATTATAAAACTTTTGTTGTTGAACATTTCATTTTATGCTCGAAACTTCAGTCAAACATGTTCAACAAAAGGCCACAGTCACCATGAGTGCTTGCGACGATGATGTGATGTTGGCTGCTGCCGCATGTGTTGTGATTTGCTGTGCTAGGAAGAAAAGAGCAAAACGTTGTTTTTGGGTACGTCCTTCGTTGCAAGCTAGGAGTAAGTACAGTGGCAGTGAAATATTACAAGATTTAGGACAGCATGACCAAGATTTGTTGGCAGAGGAATTGAGGACTAGCTTCAAGAACTTTGCAAATATGACAATTGCAGACTCAATCACAAATGGTCCACTAACCACTCCACTAACTTAACAAAACACTATACTTACAAATAAAAGTACGTTTTGTAGGCGGCAGCAGGAAGCGCACTGACTTGAGACAGAACAGCAGAAACAATGTTTGGTCAACAAGTTTGACGTTTTAAGCAGTTATCAAACATGTTGTACAACAAAAGTTTATAAAACACAGATTTCCTTTGATCTTTCCGACACGGCTCGGAAAACCTGCAACCTATTCCAAAACACGATTTTTTTGTTATAAAACACGTTTGTTGTACAACTTGTTTAAGAAATTTCAATTTATTCTTATTAAACATGTTCAAACCAATTACTATAATTGGTTGCACAACAAAAGTTTTAAAATAAGTTGTATAGTGTAAATGCGGCTTGAGGGTTCACTTAAAATAATTATGTATTTTTAGTCTTTCTTCTGTTTAATGTTGTGCTATAGTAGCCTCTGTGTAGGTGTATGTATGCGTTTGTATGGGTTTTTATTTTACATTTTACAATTCAACAATCTGAAATAAAACCTTTTAAAATAGCCAAAAAAGCAATTTAGTATTTTGAATTTTTAACTTGGCTAAACAGATTACAGAGAAAAGAAAAAAATAGGTTTCCCATGTTAATCTTATGGGAAGTCAACAACCCTACATGTCTGAATTATAAACAATCACAATCAAACTGAAAAAGTCAAGAAATAACAGAATGCATATGCCAAAACTAATAATACAGAATACAAGATATTTAATTCCTAAAATGGTTTTCAGGTGATAGAAGAGATCAGCTCAAGCGATATGCTGACTGTTACAAATTTAACAGTAGTTCATGTGAACGCCGCTAGAGCGCTCAATAGCTCTGTGGCAGCCGAGTCTGCTAAAAGTGCTAAAGACAAGGTCTTTTTATCATGAGTTCGCGAAAAAGCATGATCGGGTTATGGGAACGGGCTTTTATGGGGTTTCAAAGGGGTCAAAAATGGGTATTTGGCATTTTTGGACCTCAATTTTTAAAATTCAACAATTTTAAATAAAACCTTATAAAAGAGCTAAAAAACAAAGTTGACTAAACAGATTACGGAGAAGCCAAAAATATGTTTCCCATGTTAATCTTATGGGAAGTCAACAAAACCCTACATTATATCGCTTATTTATTGACATGACTTGGTATAATTTGGTATGTAAATTCACTACGTAGGATTTAACTGATTTTTGCTTACAACACCCTCATGGGGTTTTTGGGGGAAATTTAAAAGTGCCGAATATTGATTACAATTTTATATTTACATTACCTATAATTATTAAATTTCCCAACAACTAACAGTTTTAAACAATATCCCATGGCAGCAAACCTACATACTAATTCCTATGGCGTTTATGGAGAAAACACAAAATCTCACAAATTCCTTTGGAGATTCGATAAGGACGCAGGTCTACTGCTAACGGGGGCATTAGGCCTATTCTAATAGAATGTGGCACTGCCTCCGACAGTCACTCGCTCACTTCCCTAAATTCTTATCAAAACAAGGAAATAATTGAAAATGGCCAATTTAAATCTAATACTGGATTTCCTGTATGGAAAACAGAAAAATAAGCTTTTTCTGATTTTAGCTAATTTTTCTCATTTCACTATAGGGAATAAGCTATTACGGTAGTGGCCATGGTAAGACCTAAGCCCTGGACCATGTTACTTTTTCATTTTGAGGTCCTAAGAAGCCAAAAATACCATTCGTTCATTTTCATATATATGTACGAGAGGAACCGCAGGTTAGGACATTTGGTTTCGGTTTGGTCATAGCTTCTAGGTTTCAAAAGAGGCAACTCAACCAAGGATTCCCTCCCTTTAGGGGGCAATGTCATTGATGATCTATATAGCATATACATTTCTGTATATGTGTCCGTTAACACGACAACTCTCAAACGAAACCTCCGATTCAGATGAAATTCGGTAGGCCTACAGAGGTATCAGGCAGTATTCTTCAGGTGAGGTTCGAAAACCAGCATGATCGGACCATGTAACGGGGTTTTATGGGGTTCTAAAGGGTCAAAATCGGTTATTAGCATTTTTCACCTGTAATTTTTACAATCTGATAATTTTATTAAATATCATATATAAAAGAACTTAAAAACCAACGATTTAATACAGTACTTTGATTCGTTATCTTATCTTCACTGTTTACGTAGAAAAAAATGTTTTCCATGTTATTTAGGCCTATATGGGAAATTAACAAAACCCTCTGTCTTGCTTACATAGACATGTCTTGATAAAATTTAGTATGTACATTCATAGGAAGAGTTTAACTTATATTTGCTTACAAAGCCCATATAGCGGCAAACCTAAGTACTCATTCATATGGGGCTTATGGGGGAAAATACCATATTAAATAAAAATTGGTAGATTCACTAGGTAGGGTTTAACTTATATTTAATTACAAAACCTACATGGCGGCCAAACTACATACTCATCCTCATGGTTTTTATGTGGAAATAGAAAATATACCAAAATTCAATTGAAAATTCGCTGAGAACGCAGGTCTGCTGCAACGGGGGTATTTTATGGTTACATTAATTACAATTTCAAGTACAGTCCTAATCACAGTTACTTCACATCGCCTTATATCTCCCGGGATCGAAAAAGTAATAACAGCTATTTGTGTATTGAGCGCAAAGTACGTCATTGCCGCTCGAAAATTCATACATTTCGAGGACGGCAAAGACTACTGTATTATTAATTTGAGCTCGTAATATGCCTACACACATGATTTTTCTTACAATTGCAACAGATGAAATTGGAAAACTGTTATGCAATACTGTATAACAATTCCAAATCAAATATCAAATCGAATCGAAACATAGGTCAAATGTTTCAGTTACAAATAACATAAGAGAGCTACATTAGCTACTGTACCTAAAATATCTAATATAAACTAAACCACGCCGTTGTAGTGCCTAGAATATCGTCAGGCTTTGCTTTGTTTTATATTTGTGACCAGAAGTGAACATACTCCACTTCCAGCTGCACCTGCCCTCACTTTCAAACCTTCCCCTCACCCCCTCCCGCAAACACGCAGCTACTACGACGCAATATCGGTAAACAACTTGGCGGGTGGGGGGAAGGGACAGTCTTCAAGGCCAACTTGGAATCTTTTGTTGCGGAAGAGAAACAGAGAAACTAATTGGGGTTGAGGCTTGTGATTTTCTAATGAAACAGTTATTTGATTTTTTATTGTTGCTTTGTTATATTTGGTTTCGGTACCATTGGATAAGATATTATTGTAGGCCTACTTCCTAAGCTAGAGAAGTAATATTTTTGATGTATAGGGGTAAGGTTCATTGAATTTGGCAACTAGCTATTCCCAAACACATACAAGGTATTAGTATTATAAAAAAACCTTTTGTTTACTTGCCAAAGTCTAAATTTTCATTGACATTGTGTGATTAACAAATTTATGACAAAAGAGGCAATAGATGCAACTAATAATCTAAAATCCAAAAGTGAAAATAGATATATTCGAGTACCGGTACCTTAAAGAAACCCGTTCTAAAAAAACGTTCTCAAAAAATTAAATTTGTTCGAAAATGCCAGGCTTAGGCCTACTTCCCTCAAAAGCATTGTTGGCCATGTAGAGTTATTTACCCTATTGAATATAATTATGATGCCACTTGATTCACTATGTATTGGAGTATTGAATTATTTGTAAAAATTAAGTGAATCGGCAATAGGCGAGCGCTCTAGAGGCGCCGCGGCGGTACGGCACACCTTGAGAAAACATCGAGAAAACCAGACTCTGAAACTCATGACCATTGACTATGAATAGCCTACACAAGTGTAGGAGGCATACACTTCATAGTCAATGCTCATGACTGCAGACTGATACGCCATGGATGGCGGGTTGGCTATGCTAATACCCCGGCAGCCAATGAATTAGAGCAAATACTGGGAGATGAAAGGCATCGTGTGACAGTGGCCAAATACTGTAGGTATACCGTAGGGGTTCGCAGAGCTTTTCATTAGGTAGTGCCAAAAAAAATTTGACATTGCTGAAAGGTCATAATTTAGACTGATGTACACAATTTTTTTAAAAACATATAGACTTTTAAATTTCTTTCTTTTAGTTTAAGATGAAGTTACAACGGATTTCACTCTTTGAAAGATTGTAGCTACAGCCTAAATACGATTTTTTAATTAACATTTTAGTTTTTGTAGTTAGTAGTTACCCATGAATTCTCTATAATGCCCAAAGTGAAAATACACAATAATTGGAAAGTCGCAATTAAAATACGCAATTCGACTGCACTTATATTTTGAACGGGCTATAATATGTCTTTAACTACAATTAACTACACTTATTAAATAAATATTTTTAAAAATAAATCTTTTCCGACCAACTTAACATGGGGCGAAACTACTCTATCAGTATTTTCCAGATTAGGTGATATCAAACATAAAATTTTAAATGGTCAAAACGTTGACATAATTAGTTACAATGCAAATTGTAATGTGGTTTAGGAATATTTTATTCGTTTTTTAAATACTGTACGACAATTTGTCGATTTTCCATACAATATATTTGCACAAAATATTCAAAATTTAAGTGTTTTGAAAATGTAATTATTAATATTTGTTTCTACTATTTTATCTAATCGTTTATTGATGTCACACTATAGTTAAATATTAAGTTATTATAAACCATTATAAACCATTGCAAAACTATCGCTCGAGCCTGGTGCAACTTAGTTCAAGGCTGTTCCAACGGATGGCAGCAGCGTGGTTACCGACAGTAGATCCCGGTTCCGCAAGCGAGCTAACGCGGTAGATTTAAAACTCCTCTGAGCATTGTTGTCTGTTGCTTTCTGGTCAAGCCCTGCATAATAATGATATATGAAAAATGACTTGCTGTAATGACCAAGGGATCGTTTTCTTCCCACCCTCTGAAGCCGATTGCATTTATTTATTGACGAACTTCGCATGATAACAAAATTAAAATAGTTTATCTATTCCAAATAATACAAAATTAACAAAGTTTATTAAGTACGTACAAATATTCTGATAATTTAACTAAACAAGATTAATAAGCAAACCAGGCGTTTTAAAATAATTGAATTTAAATCAACGATTTTAATTATTTTGTAGCATGTAAGGAAAGTTTTTTTACATACAATGAAATAAAATAGTAATTTTATATTTATAATTGTATAATTAGACACTATGCTCAATAAAGATAGTTAGTATGTTTTAGGTAGGAAAATTATAAGTGCATTTTTTTATAGTACTGTTAAACAAGTAAATTATTGGTTGAATCATTTCACAAATGGAAAATAAATGTAAAAAAAAGAACTGTAATCTTTCAACTGTTATATTTTAGCTGTAAAAGAAAATGCTACGCTTTTGAACTGTTCATATTCAGAAAGAGAACTTGTAGAACTAAATTGGTATAGGTATGAATCCGGAAACAAAAAAGCAAAAGTGGTATTTTACGCAATGCCTTCAACTTTTGGAGATTTGGGCAGGTTATGCATTCATGCTCAAAACGTTGCCTAAGAGGATGATTGCAGGCGCTCAGTTAGGGCAAATCATGCATCTCAAGGTAGAATGGTTAACAATGTAAACAATCCCGCATAGCCTATGAAATGTTAAAATTGCAATAGATTAGGCCACATTTCCAAAAATTATCTAGGCGTCAAGATAGGGCAGGTATCAATAACTGATTTAATGCATCAAAACACGTTCCAAAAAAACGGGACAAATGGGGAACAACCATAAATAAAGTACACGCCATAAATAAACAACACGCGTCTAATGCGTTTTCCCCGAGTAAAAGGAAGAGTATTTTATAACAGTAACAAAGTACAAAAGAAAAAAAAACTTACATTGGAACATTGACGGAACAAAAACAATTAATTGGATTGTACATTGGAAGTACAATAAGAATAACAAAAGAATTAATTACTCCCTGGGATCAATTTTGATATTATAAATTGAAGTCAAAAGTATGTTTGTTACCCACCCCCCCATCCTACAAATACATTTTGGAAATAATTTGACATAAAATGTTTTAATAGATTCGGGAAGCAGTGTTAGCCTATAATTCATGAAGTTATGTACAAGAATTTAAGATAAAATAATTTAGTCAATGAAATCAAAGAAGCAATGAGATTAAGTGTAAATCAGCGATAAATTATAACATAAAAATCATAGGGCAGTGAAATGTTAAGATAAAGATGCATAACTTCTCCTGGAAAATTAAATTTCTGGTTGCAAAGAGTTTAATTTGGAAAGTGATATTGGGTTCAGACGTTATTAAGAACTCTAACATGGTGTTGGATTTAAGTTTGGATTAAATTTAACCTAGAAGTGAAAATTGACCTAAATAGTGATCCAACTGTAATCACTTCAAATGTAAACAAAGAGATTGTTGTAGGTTGTAATAAAGCAGGAAACGAGATACCAAAACTGGTACAAGATTATCCAACTTTCTTTACAAAACATAAGATAGGAGAGGAGAGGTATTTATTTTGAAGTAAGTTTAAAATTAAAAGATAATGAGCCAGTGAAACAGAAATGTTATCCTTTAAGGCCTCCTAAGAATAAAATGATGAAAGAAATAGTAGATGATCTGTTAAAACAAGACATAATAAGGCCAAGTTTATCCAAATATGCTAGCTCAAGTTTCCTTGTAATTTGTAAATCCTGACAAATACCGATTAGTGATAAATTACCATGCATTAAATAAGCAAATAGAACCAGTTAATTATCCGATTGGGGATCTTCATGAGTTATATCACTATTTAAGGGACTCTGAGTACTTTACTGTATTAGACTTAACTCAAAGTTTTCACAAAATCAAGATAGCTGAGGAGAGTAAACATATTACAGCCTTTACAACAAACTATGAATCTTACTACACTACTTCCCTGTAAATTATAATAAACAAATCATTTTTAATCTAAATACTAATGTTTTGTTGTGCTTGAAAAGTTACAATAATTTTACAAAAATGGAGTTCGGTACCTTCGGGTGAAGGGAAGACCTCGTGGACCAGTGAAACGTGGGCGTCTCGGAGATGACCAGGAGTCTACGACGGCGGCCTCACGAATAAAATTATCTCTATAAGCAGTCCAAGGGTTTGCTTATCTGCTAATTTTGCTTATCTGCTAGCCTGTCCCTACTGGTTTTTAAGCTATCTTGTTTCCTCATTATATTACTAATCGTGGTTTTATATAATTTTTATTATAACTCTTTCCACAAAGGATTGGAAAATTGAATAAAATATCTACCCATGGTACATTATTCCCTCCCCACAAAATTTGACAATCATTTGTGTGCTCCTACTTCTTACCAATTTCCTACATTTTCAAATAATACTTTACAAAGATACAAGGTAAATAATAGTCGATTCACATGTAAATCGGCTTTTCAAAACATCTTCTATCAGGGGTGCCAAAGGGGGGGGGGGATTGATAGAGCGGTTTGCGCTATCGGGCCAAAATTTGGGGGGGATTTTTGTGATTTAGGGGGGATTTTTCAGATTTGGGGGGGGGATGAAGAGAAATAGTATTCCAACATTTTTAAAGCAGAATAAGAGTATATGTTTACTCAAAATTAAATTTAAATCTATATATTAAGCACATTAAAAGAGCTCATGGTTACTCTGTTATAGTTATTTACTCAAAGTAAACAAGCAAACTCGACGATAATTTTCTACTGGCATTTGGGATCATACTTTGTAAAATGTTAACAGAGAAATATTTTCTTATTGAGGAGGAGGGGATTAACCATTGAATGTGACAGTCGATGTTTTAACTTAATTCTGTGTACTACTTTGGCTTACCACTCATTAAAAATAAACTAGTTTTATTTTTAGGTTAGTTTATTATACTTTCAATGTTAATCCTTTCTAAATTTAAGAGAATTCTAATAACAGACAAATTTAATGAATAATCTCATTCAAACATATAAGTTAAACAAATAACTTAGAAGTTTATTTTGCTGCGGTTGTTATTCTTTTCCGTTTAGGAGTCCTGATCAGATGTTTTGGCAAGTAGTGGGGTTTTGCCGGTTCTGGCGCAGGTCAAGGCCAAGCGGTTCGAACCGGCAGTTGTGGTTGACAGTGATGGGTGTGTTTTGTAAGTGGGTCAAGGCCATCCGGAGGGAGTTTTAAAAAAGTGGGAGCCGCAGGGGCTCAGTCGGGGCGGGGACTCGGGACGGGTCGGATCGGAGCGGGAGCGGGCGGGCCGAGGGAGGGGTTGTTTTTTTTTATTTTTTCGTTTATTTATTTTAATCGAACCCCATCAGTGATCGTAGAATAGCCTCCACGTCGTTTGCAGTAGTAGTGGTCACCGCATCGCTCTGTACCGGGCGGGAGCCGGCGTTCGTTGTAGGCGTGGAGGAACCGTCTGTCGGACGTGCAGTAGTATCCGTAGGGGAAGTCACGTCAGGGGACTGCACCGGTGAACCCTGTTGTGTGTCCATGCTTGCAAGAGAGTGTGAGAGAGAGAGACGAGAGGCCTTAGGTGTTTACCGTGTGAGGCGATAGAGCGCAATGAGACACGAGTCGGAGGATGTCCGATAATATAGACCCGGTAAAACGGTGAAGAAGAAGAATTGGACGGGGCCGTCAATAGGCGTGACAAGAGGGAAATGTTGGTACTTCACCATTTCAGTCAAGACTGTCTGTAGAATAGTATCAATAGTGCAAGCGTTGTCAAGTTGAGGCGGTGCAAAATACAACGGGTGAAACCTGAACCGTTTTTTAAGTCTAGCCACCGTACTACGCGGTTTTGAAACTGCAGGTGTAGAATGCTGTTGTAAAATATGTTTTGTGCGCAAAAGTTTCAGCTGTAAAGTGTGGGAAGCCATGATTTTACATGTGAACCGCTTGAGAGTAAGCCGGCAAATGGTCAGCGGCCGCGATTGTGTCTGAATATATAGAAACTAATTAGCATATAAAGCGGAAACACATTTTAAAGTAATAAGCGTTAGTTATAAAAGCGTCAGAGACCTACGGATAGTACCTCACCCGACCGATGCCGCCACCGAAATGGCACGCGCGCGGCGGCAACCCCCCTTTTTATGCGATCGATGAGTCACGTGCGACGCGCCTCCAACCCTCTCCAACCCCCTCCCCGAGAAAACCGCATAAAAGAGCGAGGTTTGCGGGAGCTCGGTTATTTGTCAGTCGGCCGCGGCTACGGTCACAAGAGTCGGAGGAAGAGACGGATAGTTTAAGAAAAGTATCGGTAATAGCGGAAGTAAATTAATTAATTATTCAGTTGTAGGATTGCGAGTATCGGCCTGTGGATAAGCAAGTGGGGCCGCAACTGTGATTGAACAGGTAACTACCGTATCATAGCAATAATTGTAATATTAGACGGTAGTAAAGTGTATAAGGTGCAGGTGTGCAAGAAATGCTCCGTGCACGATGAAGTAGGATTGCATTAGCCATGTGTACGGCTTAATCTTATGGTGTAGTGATAACTATAATAGTAGCCGGTTGTAAAGTGTATAACCTGCAGGTGAGCAAGAAATGTCTCTTGTACTGTAGCAATAATTATAATAGTAGACGGTTAGCAAGTGTATTATCTGCAGGCGTGCAAGAAATGTCTCGTGTAATGTAGCAATAAGTATAATAGTAGACGGGTGTAAGGTGTATTACCTGCAGATGTGCAGGAAACATCGCGTGCACCATTGCACAGGTAAATCCTATAGCGTAGCACTAACTATATTAATATGACCGAGAAGTAGCGGTTAGAGTTTAAGTGTCGCTAAAGTAAGAGAGTAATTTGCATAGTAAGGAGGAAACAGGTGTGTAAGAATAGAACCTGCAATTAATCAGTGTGAGTTGCCTGCACGCGATGTTAATTAGCATATTTAGTTAAAACAAAAATGGAAAATAGACGCGAAAATAAAAGTGTGATTTATAAAATGATTGTTGTAGTGTTAAGAAATAGTGTAAAAAAAAATTAAAATGTTAAGTGTTAAAAATAAATCATATGTTATAGTACTATGTGCTATAAACTCACGGATTTGTTGTTTACCGCTGGGGTGCCAGCCCTCTATATGGGCGGCGCGCGAGCTTTCCTTCGTTTATATGCACGCGGATGGTTACTCATGCATGACCCCCCCCCCCCTTCCGGACCGGAACCGGAACCCCCCCCCCCCGCTCTGACGTCACAACGTCTTAGGTGTAGCGTGTAAGAAGTACCGACCAGGCCAAGGATTATGTGTGCATTTGCAAACAATAGTCTATTGTATGTTAAAAACAAGTTGCGTGTACCGGAGGTTTACTTCCGTTGCAACTATAATTAAGCGTCGGAAGAGGGTGGATAACAATCGACGATAATTATGCTGTTACGCGATGGGGAAAGCTGCGGATGTAATTTGATGCTATCAAATGCAAATCGAGAGGTACATGGCTCCTACTTGTCAGCGGATGTAATTTGATGTTATCTAATGCAAATTGAGAGATACAAGGCTCCACCTGCGTTTTGCCCGACCCACATGTAACAAAGCACATCCGTTTGGAATTTTCCATTGACGTTGCTGGAAGGTTCCATACCCCCCTTAAACCCCTACCGCTGCCCCCACCATTCTGCGAACCGAGAACCACCCCGACGACTATTGCCGCAGCAGTTGGGCTCGGAACTCCGGACGCGGCAGTCCGACCCAACTCAGAGGGCAGCTCAAATGTATAAGCGGCCGATATATATTTGAGTTACTCTTGTTGTTAGGCTATTACTATTTAATATTTGTTGTGTCTGTGTGTGTGTGTCTATGGTTTTTATGCAAAGCGTTATTTGGTTTTAGTCTTAAGATGTGTTAGTTGTAAGGTTTAACTTGCGCATTGCGATGTTAGCATTAAGGTGTGTTATGGTATTATTTATGTTTAAGAAATGTGTTTTTTAATTTTAAGTATTGGGTTATTGTGTGTGTGTGTGTGTGTGTGTGTCTGTCCATGTCTGTGTTCATCTGTGTACTAATAATTTTTTATATTCCACAGCTAGCTGTTAGGATGGGTAGATTAAATTAAAATGTAAATGTAAATTAAAGAAGTTCGATTGAACTTCATTAAATATGGGCGGGACATGCGCGTTGTGCCTTAGGCAGCGCATATTTTTATTGTTTTTGATTTTTGTTTTTGATTTTGGTCAGGCAAAAATATGATTGGGTGGGTTTAGATTAAGGGTGGGAGGTTAGAGTTGCGTCTTGCATTACCTGTTCCAGAGTCCCTATTGTAAAATTGGAATGGTCAAGTCCAGTGCCCAGGCCCGAGGCTGGCCGCCCGTATCACAGACTACCAAACTGGATCGCCACGTGCGTGCGGGCCAAAAATCGGGATCCCTAGCAAGACGTAACTTTTTGGGTTGGGATTGGGAGTGTTTGAGGAACACAGGGTGGTGGAGACGGTCCTGGCCGCCTCCATCACCTTGGATCATTATTATTTTTTGGTGACCTTGACCTCAATTCACTCATGCATAACCCCCCCCCTCCTCAACCGGAACCGGAACCCCCCCCCCCCCCGAGGTCACTTTCACTTGTTGCGTGTGCTGTGTGATTATTTAAGCGAGGCCGACTAACGGGTCTGTTTATTCTGATTCCAGCCGCCAACGCTGCCGCATCAGAGCCATGTCGTCTACTTCCAGTACCACTGCCAACACTACCAGCACCACTACCACTTCACCACCTGTCGCACCAGCGAAGAGACTCCGTTTGAAGAATGTGCCGGAGCACATGCTGCAGCAGATGGAGACACCACCTTCCACATCCAGAAGTCCAGCTCCGGCCAACATTCTTCTGCAAGCGATGACAGTTCTTGGGAGCATCTTCTCCCCACCTCCGTCACCAATCCATGAGGAGCAGCCGTCAGAAGATGGATCTGCAGTAATGGCACCACCACCGCAGAAGAAAGTGACGGATGTGGCAAGAACTGTTGAGCCTCTTCGTCCTGATACACCTTCACTTCTCAATTTTATTCGTCCTTATATTTCCTTGCCACCACTAATCACCCCTATTTCTGAATCTACCCCTCCTCGTCCTATCATTCCTGTTTTAGAGCGAAAAAAGAAGCTTTTCAAAATTGCTCCTTCAGAGCGTTATCAATTATTAATGAAAGAGCGACGCAGGGCATTTAAAAATCCGCGTAAATGTCCTGAAGTGCTCTGTAAGGGTCTTAAAAAAGGATCAGTTTGTGGTAAGAAATGTGTTTTAAACGAAAAGTATTGCCGTTTACATGTCGTGAAACACATTTCTGCGCCACAACTGACTGTGGTCTCCCACAAGTCTTACCCTCCCACCAGGTTGAAGAGATTGAAGGAAGGTTTGAGGTACTTTTTTGTAAGTAGAACGGATAAGAGCAATAGAATTGTAATAGGGTGTAACGGCTATAAGTGGGTAATAAAGCTCTCCGTACCTCTAAGAACCAAAAAAGCGATCAATACACTTGATGCGAAAGACTTTCTCTTCAAAGGTGAGGATGGTTGGACTAGGTGGGGGCGAAGTAATTATTAGAAAATCTTAGCTTTTTTCCAAATTCCAAATTGTTGGCAAAAAATAATGGGAGAGAAACCAGCGCTATGATAAGTGCGCTGCGTTTCTCTCCCATTATTTTTTGGCCGCTCTAAGTCCCGTGACCTACTTTCATATGACCTTGACATTGACGAACCCCCCCCCCCCGACCGGAACCGGAACCCCCCCCCCCCGGCGTACGTCACAAACATCCTTCCCCTGCCAACTTTCTCTTATTTTGCATTGACCTACTTTCAATAAACAGTCGCACACCTGCTGTTGGAACATTGCTCGCCTACCCACTGTACAGCGAACATGGCTCCACTGGATGGTGCATCATTTTACAACAAATGTACTGAGTCCGAAGAAGTTTTGGAAATAGAGGAAGAGGAAGAAGAACAGACATCGGATGAAGAAGAAGAACAACTGATTGATGAAAAACTTAGATGTATAAAACTTGAACCGGACGACACTATTGACCCGTACATCTGGGAAGCAGTACATTGGTTGGAGTCGGGCAGAACAATCGTGATTATATCTCCAATGTTGTTCCTTGGAAGCCCGATTGTGTACATTACGCCGGACACTGCCGAATTCATCTGGCAATGGGGGGAGTCGTTTAATGAGTTCAGGGGGAATGAAGAGCATAATAACTGGTTTAACATCACGTTAGTCTAAGGAGGGGTTTGTGAAAACCCGAAAAAAAACGGTCCTTTTCAGGGCCACCTAATACACAGATTAGGCGTATGAATTGTAAGATTCATACGCAAGATTAGTCATGAGTGGTCACTACATAAGTCAAACTCCTGTGTGACCTTGAACTTGAACCCCCCCCCACTGATTTTTCATTGACTTGGCTATATAAGAGTGTGGCGGTTTGTGTTGGAGCCATTCCTTGCTAATAATAGTTAGAGCGAACATGTCTCCCCGAGATGTTCCAATATTTTATAATAAATGTACAAAGATTGGAGAAGTATTGGAGGTGGACGAAGAAAACGACGAAGAAAACAATGAAGAAATTGAAGTGCCCTTGTTAAGTGAAAATGTTGTTACAAGAATATTTTTGGATATTAATTCTCCAATGGATATTATAGGAAGGTTTGTAATTGAAGCTATGACATGGATAGAAAACGGAAGATTAGTGAACATAGCATCTCCAATTTTAGTTGATGATAGACCCACCTTTGGTGTATATTGGCGTAACATTGATCTGTTATGGCTATGGGCGGAGGCATATGTGGAGTATTTGCAATTAGAAGAAAATATAGGGTTTAATCATTACTTTTCGGCTTTGGTTTTAAACTACTAATTTTTAACATCCCACTAAAAAATCATATCCCCCCCCCCAAATTTTTACTGTACTGGCGAACGTTATAAAAGCAGCTATCACATGTGTTTGCTCATTATTTGTCTTGTTGCTATACGTTAAACATGTATAAGAGACTGGATTCGTTTTTTGCTGAGCACACAGAAGTTTGGCCGCTATTGTATAGGTTATTTTTGAAAATTGAACAAAACATAATGAGGGATATGGGCATGGGGGTTAGTGTGTTTGTGTACCGTCGTGATGCGTACAAAGTATTGTGTGCATGTCGAGTAAGGATTGAAGTTTTGGAAATACTGTTTCCATGGATGCTGCACGTACGTAATCTTGTAGAAGGCATGAAGATAGAGGTGGAAGTGGTTGCAATGCAATACAAGCTGTCTGCGGAAGAGTAATTAGAGCAAGGCAAGTTACAAATTTTTATAATTGACTTAACCCCCCCCCCCCTTTCCAGTCTCCTATATAAGCGAGGGTTCCACACAATCCTGTTCATTTTTCGTGTAACTGTTACTGGAGCCACATGTTCTTTTTTTTTTAAACCATGTCTCCGAGAGATACCACTTTTATTTACATCACTGAAATTGTTATAGATCGTGAGATGGCAGAAGATGAAGAAGTAGAGCAAGAGGTAAATATTACGTTTGGACAGTTTTTGGAAGAAATAGTTGGAGAATTTTTAAATTTAAATGAACAAATGAACAATGATATTGGACCCGCTTCAAATTCAAATGTATCCTTTATGCACCAACCGGAAGAATTAACAGAATCTGAAGGTGAAGAAGAACAGCAGTCACAACTCTGGAATGCCGCTGCCCATGTTATTGATACTCCGCAACATGAGGAAACAAATTTGGAATAAAAATGGTGGGGGGAAAGATGAGGTAGTAGGCTATTTAAACGGTAGTCTGGCATGAGTAAAAATCATTTCAAAATGGATGAGCGAGCGAGAATGTACAAAGTGTTTTGTGAAGAGTGTGATAGAGTGTGGGTACCACCGGTGAACTCCTTCACATATTATTTTCCAATTCTGGACATAGATGATTGTAAGAAAATCCCAGACATTGGTTATAAGTTTGAAAAGGCTGGAATTCTAATTAGTGTTCATGAAAAATTTCATAATGAATATTCAAGGAAATTAGCATTTGATTTCATGTTGGCAAATGAAGATCTTAAATCTTGTGACTATCCTTATTTTCTTTATAACCATCTTGTTACAAATGGTGCTAGCGTGACCGTTGAAATATGTATTCGTCATTTTTGGGACAACCGGTAAAGTGGTGGGGGAAAGGGGATAAATGTGATGTTGGACTGAATTTAGTTTTATTTTTACAATAGCAGCCGACTACGATGCAACGTCCAATTTTGTATCATACGCTTACCTCTGATGCAGAAGAGGAGACCAGAAGGAGAAGAAGTGAACAATCAAGACAAACCCAGGCTAATATCAACATGGAATATCACAGACTTCAATTTCAAATTCCCGGAATGCGACTTGGAGAAAACCGAATGAAAACTGTCCACGTAGCCGGTAGTTACATTAAATATCTAAAACTACTATTGGAAGAAAAAAAATCAAAAATTAAACAATTGGAAAATGAAAACAATAAAATGAAGAAAGAACTGTTACGTTTGAAAAATGTGTGTAGTAACAAAGGTGTGGTTAAAGAAGGTGAAGAAGAAGGAAATGAAATTATAGGATTTTAAGTTAAAAAAAAAAAAACATAAAATGTTAAAAAAAAAAACAATAAAATTAAAAATGTAAAAAAAGTAGAGGTAGAATAGAGAGCGGGGAATAGATCACTTTGTGGCAATGGAATAACATGTCACTTAGTGCTCTATTCCCCGTTCTCGCGTTAATATTGTTTGACCTTGACCTAGAAAGTAGTAGTGGGGATAAGTTATTTAAGCGGGCGGTAGGCAGTAAAACAGTTTAGTACGAATGTTACTCTCATCTACAACACGATGGAGAGTCTTTTTGTTATTTGTTTGAGAAAAATAATTTGTGATGACTTTTTATTTCATCACATAATAAGATCAGGAGAATGTCTTATTCCCAATACGGTTAGAAATGCAATACACGAGTATCGAAGAGAACATTATGGATTCGGCATTATTGTTGCTTATAAATTTGCAGATGGGACCCAGCTTTGTCCAGATTGTGCACGAGTGGCTATAGATGATTGGGACGAATTTGAACTTGAAGGAGGGTACGTTGACCATCGTGTTAAAGCACCACTAATAAGATTTGAAGCTATGCGGGAAAGATGCACAATCTGTGCACAGGTCTTATGTAAATTTATTAGGTGTAGAACATACTAGAGTAACGGTATGGAGGGGAGGTCTAACAAAAAGTGGGGGAAAAAGTAGTGGGGGAAAAAGTAGTGGGGGTATTGGTTATAAATGTTGTTTGGTAAAGGTTGATTTCATTACTGTCACAGAATAACTCGAGTAAAGATGTCTTTTAACATGGAAATAAAAACTTTTAAGATTCTCGATGAAGAATGGACATTTGTTGCAAACTTTATAAGATCAAAAGAAGATGATGGAAGTTTGATGAAAGTGTTTTGCTACATATTAGAAGGGAAAGATGAACAGGTGGTGAAAGATTATTTATCAAACAGGCAAATATCGTCATCCAGCTCACAATTTATTAAATTTCTAAAAGACAATAATGTGAATGCAAAAGTGGAAGTTTGGTTTTTTGTTTAAACAACATGGTGGGGGAAAATTGAAATGGTGGGGGAATTGTGTTTAAAAGAGGGTTAAAACACAGTAGGAGTTTCATTTATTTGCTAAAACTCTTAAGAAGAACATTGCAAGAAAAATGGCTGAACCAGTAGAAGATTCAACTCCATCAACAAGTAAAGTTTTACATTTCTCAAGTAAAGG
The DNA here is from genome assembly GCA_030545055.2 of Neoaliturus tenellus. NCBI lineage: Eukaryota > Metazoa > Arthropoda > Insecta > Hemiptera > Cicadellidae > Neoaliturus > Neoaliturus tenellus. Next base: position 34,348,296 of record CM061535.1, read on the forward strand.
AAAACGAATAACACATCCGGAATTGAGTGCTTTAGGTAAGGAACGGTGCAGGAAAGAAAAAATGGCGTTCTATCAATTGAAACTTATAGTGCCTTCATTGACTGTTGGCAATACCAGGATACAAACATTGATCGGTGCAAAGAAATATATTTTGGAACTGTTGGACAAAATTGAAGTGTTAGAAAACAAACTGAAGACAAATAAAACTACTGGTGTATGGAATCCGCCTAGTGAAATTCCTGTTTTAAAGATGGAACCTAATGAACTTCCTGATACTTATGCGTGGAATGCATTTAATGAACCTGATGAAGACTCTCCTATAAAGTATGAAGCTCCTGCTGTGTAAATAATGACGGGTAAAAAAAAAAAAAATAAAAATATTTAAAAAAAAATAAAACAGAAAAATACAAAAAAATTAGATGTAGAATAGAGAGCGGGGAATAGATCACTCTGTGGTAATGGAATAACATGCCACTTAGTGCTCTATTCCCCGTTCTCGCGTTAAGTTTATTTGACCTTGACCTATAAAAACATGGTGGGGGAAAGCGTTTTGGTGGGGGAAAGTGGATAAAAGAGGTTCGACGCGTTGTTGTAGTCATTTCGCTCATAATATTCTTGTTTCTCACATCTCGCAGTAGAACCAGAATCATGGCAAGTGGAGACAATGTTTTGGACCTTAGTACAACAAAAAAGGATCAACAACATTTGAAAGTCCAGAAAAGTCATTTTAAAGAGTCAGCTCAGGCAAGAGAGGCGAGAATAAGACAAAAATACTACAAACTGCAAAGGCTAATACCAGGAGTGCGATTGGGAGAAGTTAGGACTAGAACTATCGATATGGCCGCCGACTACATCAATCAACTACTTGTCGAGTTGGCCATAAAGAATGAAAGAATACAGCAGTTGGAATATGAACGCAAAAGAATTCTACTACAAGAAGATGAAGAACCTATGAACTGTGTGATGAAAGACAGTGAATAAAGAAGAAGTGGAAGAAGCTACAAAATTATTTAAAATTTTATGTGTTAGTAAAAACAATTGGACTTAATATAAACAGTAATAAGGTTAAAAAACAATAAAAAATTGACATTTAATAATTGGTTACTAATTGGACTTACATTAGAGAGTGGGGAATAGATCACTTTGTGGTAATGGACTAACATGCCGCTTAGTGCTCTATTCCCCATTCTCGCTTTAGGTGTGTTGACCTTGACCTATTAAAATAGTAGTATATAAGTAGCTACACAAGAGGGCCTCCTTTATTCATTCGGAATGGCTCCCGTGGATAACACTGACTATCGTAGGAAACCTATTTTTGAAATATTATATAAAATTCAACAAGAAGATCTCGGCATGGAAGATTCGGATGACGACAACTCAGAAGCGGAAAGTGTTGACAGTATGGAAGAAGAATTAACAAGTGAGGCGCATGAAGATGTACAAATAGACTTGACAGAGAATGAATACCCACCACCACCATTGGAATTTGAAGATGTCCATCATGAAACTCCAACATCTAGTCACAATCCTGATGTAGAATCAATACGTCAAAGATTGGTTTTCTGCGCAAGACAATTATTCCCATCAGATAGCGAAGAAGAAGAAGAAGAAGATTAAAATTGGTGGGGGTAAGACAGCATAAAAAGGCGGTATGAAGAGGCCGCATTTCATTTACCTGTTAAATTTCAAAGGATAAACATCGCTAAAATGCATCGTTGTGAGATATGTTTAGAGACTTACGAAGATGAAATATTGTTAGACATTCATAAGGAGTTGTATCACAACAGAAATGAAAACATATCTTCAGAAGAAGTAACAGCAGGACCATCTAATACACTACCAAGTTTAAGTATTCACGCATTACCCGGTAGAGTGGTGATGCATCACAAAATTCAAAACGAAAATCTGGAGTTAGAGCAATTTATTATAGAAGCTAAACCAATTGTGATCAAGATTTTAAAAGAAGAACTAAAACGATTAAACTTTATTAAATTTGGTTTGATTCTAGACGCCATGTTTATCAATGTAGAAGAAGAAATGTCACCAAGAGGATTTATAACAAAAAATCGAACCATCATGGGTAATTCGGATATTGATTCAATAATAGAAGATTGTCTTGAAGAGATTTTGACTAAAATTCAAGAACACGAAGGAAGAGGATCAGGTTGGAGTCTAATTAGCGTAGTAGGTATGGACATAAGAGTGCACAAGCACGGTTATGGGCTGATGGGCAGCAGTTTCATCGCACTTCCGAAAAGGATCAAAGATACAAAATCATGTGTAAATGTTCAAAATCAAGATATGGAATGTTTTCGATATGCTATGACCTCAAAATTTGTATTACACGATGCGCAAAGAGCTGGCGAAGAATATGAGGACTACAGATATAGATATAATTTTCAAGGTATGTCTTACCCGGTAGGGTTGAAGGATATTTTAAAATTTGAAAAACGAAATCCCGGAATATCAGTTAACGTATTTGGTTTGGACAGTTCCAATAAAGTTTTTCCTTTAAAAGTGGTGAAGAACGAGCTTGCAGATCATACGGACTTGTTGTTACTTACAAAGGATGAAGTGTCACACTATGTATGGATAAAATCATTTGAAAGACTTGTCAACAAGCAGCTATCAAAAAATGAACACAAAAAAGTAATTTGTAAAAGATGTTTTTGTTTTAAAGAAGAAAGAAATGGAGGACGACATTGGTTACAAGAACATAAACAACTGTGTAATGAACACTTTGAAGCAAAGATTATCTTACCACCATTAAATAAATCATACTTACAGTTTGAAAAGGTGTTCCATCAGTATCGCATTCCTATAGTGGTATATGCTGATTTTGAATCAACACTTGTCCCTATTGAAGATGAAAACGTTGAAGCAAGGAAGAGTATAAAATATCAAATGCATAAGCCTAACAGTTTTTGTTTATTGGTTAAATCCACATTGGCTGAAGAACATTTAAATGGGTACGGATTGACGTCAAGACCTGTGGTGTACCGTGGTGAAGATGTTGCTGCGACATTTCTTAATCATCTATATGAAATAGCTAGGAATGTAGAAAATTTGTATAGCGATATTGTGCCAATGATACCTATGGATGAAGAAGAAGAAATTCAACATGAAAATGCCAGCCATTGTTTTTTATGTAAAAATGAGTTTACTTTGAATAACTACAAAGTTAAGGATCATGATCATCTTACAGGATATTATAGGGGTGCAGCGTGTAATGGATGCAACATCAATTACAAGATTCCTAGAAATATACCTGTAATACTGCATAACCTTAGCGGTTATGATGGTCATTTTATAATACCAGAATTGGGGAGAGATGACGGTGCGATTGATGTTATCGCGGAAACAACTGAGAAGTTTATAAGTTTTAGTAAGAAGATTGGAAATATAAAATTACGATTTTTAGATTCGTACCGGTTTATGCCGTGCAGTTTATCGAGACTTTCAGATAACCTCAGGAAAGAAGATTTAATAGAAACAAGAAAGATTGTGAATAACGATAAATTGGATCTAGTTCTTCGCAAAGGTGTTTTCCCTTACGATTATATCGACAGTTTGGAAAGATTTGAAGAAACCTCACTTCCACCTAGAGAAGCTTTTAAGAGTAAATTATACGAAGAGGACATCAGTGAGGAAGATTATCAACACGCTTGTAAGGTATGGAATGAACTAGGGATGAGAACTTTGGGAGAATATTCGGATTTCTACGTTAAATTGGATGTGACACTATTATGTGACATAATGGAAGAATTTAGGAATACCTGTTTAAAAGCATACGGATTAGACCCTCTTCATTCGTACACAGCTCCCGGATTGGCATGGCAGGCCATGTTAAAAGAAACAAACTGTAAACTTCAACTACTAACCGATATAGATATGGTGTTGATGATAGAGTCTGGTATCCGAGGAGGATTAACGCAAAGTGTAACCAGATATGTAAAAGCCAACAATAAATACCTCCCCAACTATGACGCGTCACAACCAAGTACATTTATAGGTTATTTTGACGCAAATAACCTATACGGATGGGCTATGTCAAAACCCCTTCCATATGATAATTTTAAATGGGTTGATCCAAATTCGATCGATAACATCGCCGATATCCCTAAACACGGAGATACTGGTTACATCTTTGACGTTGATTTTGAGTACCCGGAACATCTTCACGACCACCATTATGACTTACCGCTATTAGCAAAAACAGAAATATCTCCTACTGGTAGATGGCCGAAATTAATGATGACACTCACCAACAAGACGAGGTATGTAGCGCATTATTGGACAGTACAACAAGCGTTAGAGATGGGATTGAAAATTACCAGAATTAATAGGGTGCTACAATTTTCTCAATCCTGTTGGTTGAAATCCTATATTGATAACAACACTAGAAGAAGAACAGCGGCAACGTCCAATTTTCAAAAGGATTTCTTTAAATTGATGAATAATGCAATATTCGGTAAAACATTAGAAAACAAGAGGAATCACAAAGATTTAAGATTGGTTAATGACGCAACAAAACTACAAAAGTTGGTGCAAAAACCAAACTTTGCATCTTCAATAATTATTAATGAAAACCTTGTTGCCGTTTCTATGAACAAAATTTCAATTAAGATGGATCGCCCTGTTTATGTCGGAATGTCTATTTTAGATATATCAAAAACTCATATGTACGATTTTCATTATAATAAAATGGTGAAACATTATGGAAGAGAGAACATTGGAATTGCATACATGGACACCGACGCATTCATCTATTGGATTATAACCAATGATATGTATGAAGATCTACGCACTTTTGTTTATAAAGATGATTTTGATTTTTCTGATTATCCGCAGCAGCACCCTAACTACGACAACGGGATAAACAAGAAAGTCTTAGGAAAATTCAAAGATGAGACCAATGGTGCGCCTATGGAAGAGATTGTGGCTTTGATGTCCAAGCTTTATTCATTTCAACTATACATAAGTGAGAAAGAAGAACATCAAGTTGTAAAGAAGGCAAAATGCATTAAAACATCATATCTAAAGAAGAATGTACAATTTGAACATTTTAAAAGATGTCTGTTCGAAAATATAGAAACCACAGCAACTTTTAATACAATAAGAAGCTTCAACCATCAAGTTTACAGTGTTAAACAAACCAAATGGGCACTAAGCTACAAGGATGACAAGAGGCATATCCAGCAAGACAATATACACACTCTTCCTTTTGGACATTATTCATTAACTCCTATCGACCAATAAAACCTGTTCTTCGTCCTTTCACCTACTTCCTTTTTTTCCTTTCCGTAAAAAAGAGGGGAGCATGGCAAGCCCAATGCCATGCCCCCTCTTTTTTACACAGCTATTATTTGGCCTTGACCCATATTTGTTAATGATATAAAAGATGACAAACCAGTCTGAGGATTAGTATTTTTTAAACCGGCGTGGAAACAACATCTAAGAATGGAAGGATTGAAGGATAAGATTGTACATGAACTTCATAAACCGGCAAGAAGGAAGTTTCCAAGAAGGAATACAGTTATAAAAGGAATGAACGATCTATACCAAGCCGATCTCATAGAGATGATACCACATAGTAAATTGAATAAAGGGTTTAAATATATATTAGCTATTATAGACTGTTTTAGCAAGCTCGCTGACGCTTTACCGCTTAAGGACAAGAGTGGGAAAAGTGTTACAAAAGCTATGGAAACGGCTATTAAAAGAAATAAACTTGTCATCAAACATTTACAAACTGATGATGGAAAAGAATATTTCAATAAGGAATTTGCGGCATTAATGAAAAAATATAACATAAATCATTATTCTACAAATTCGGAAGTCAAAGCTTCGATAATAGAACGATTCAATAGAACATTAAAAGGAGCGATGTATAAAACATTTTCCAAACGAGGATCGTACGTGTGGTACGATATATTACCGCAGCTTATAAAAGAGTACAATAACAAGTATCATCGCACTATTGGTATGAAACCTATCCAAGTAAATAGCGGCAATGCTAAGCTTGTTTTAGAGCGTATTAAAAAAAATACTGCTCCCAAAATTGAAAAATTAAAACCTAAAAAGTTTAAAGTAAACGATAAGGTGCGTATAAGTAAATACAAAGGAGTTTTCAGTAAGAGATATCTACCAAACTGGACTAACGAAGTATTTACAATCTACAAGGTGCAGCCGACAATACCAGAAACGTACATTTTAAAGGACAACAAAGGTGAACTACTTCAAGGCGGATTCTATGGGCATGAACTATTGAAATCAACAGTTGGTGACGTATATCTTGTCGAAAAGGTTTTACAAAGAAAAAAGGATAAAGTTAAAGTCCGTTGGTTGGGATTTGACAAGAGTGAAGATTCTTGGATTCCTACAAAAGACTTGGTATAATACTTTAATAATTCATTATGTGTTGAACCTTTAAACAAGATGGATATTGTACAGCAAAAGGAACGATTTAATATTAATAACATAGATGAATTGACGGTGGATAGTGACAAGTTAAACCGTGGTAAACATGGGGAATTACTACCAAACTCCATAAGATGTTTGATAACCGGTCCTTCAAATTGTGGAAAAACAAATGTTGTTTTCAACCTTATAACTAATCCAAAAGGACTACGTTTTAATAATATATACATTTTTTCAAAATCTTTGCAACAACCTAAATACCAGTTGTTGGATAAAGTGTTAGCAAGTGTACCAGAAGTAAATTTCTACAAGTTTAATGCCAGTGAAACAATTATGCAGCCAAATGAAGCTAAACCATTTTCTGTATTTATATTTGACGATGTATCATGTGAAAATCACGATACAATCAGAAGTTATTTTGCAATGGGGAGACATCATAATATTGACAGTATTTACATTGGTCAAACCTACAGTAAAATTCCAAAACAACTTATAAGAGATAATGCTAATTTGTTGATAGTATTCAAGCAAGATGAAACAAATTTGAAACATATATATAACGATCATGTGAATGCGGATATGACATTTGATAAATTTAAAGAGATGTGCGGCAAAGCGTGGGCTGAAAAGTATGGCTTTCTCGTCATTATGAAAGATGAAGCTATAAAAGATGGAAGATATCGAATAGGGTTGGACAAATTTGTATTAATCCATTAATTGAATGGCAGTACGTCTAGTAATGAATCAGACTTCATAGTGTAAACATGGTGAATCAAGAAAAACTATTGAAAGAAATAAAATCACTCAGTGATTCTATTAGGATGAAGAATCGCGCATTAAGGATGGGTTTAAGTGAAAGAGAAGAATTCCTAGAGACTACATTTAAACCTATTACGGAACCTTTAAAACAGATATCAAAAACCATTGGTAAACCTCGTTATGAAGGAGATGTTTTACTACCAGTTTCTAAACAAGAAGTAGAAACGTTAAAAAAAGACGATGATGATTCATATACAAGTGCTAGTGAGTTTTCGCAAGAAGAAACAAAAGAAGAAGAAGAACCAATTGTTGAAAAAGAAGAAGAACAACCGATACCTGAAGCAGAACAATCAATTCCCAATCTAACTCAATTGAGTAGCGATATATTACAGCATGGACCTCTTGGAAGGAAATACATAATGAAAATGCTACATGACATGAAAGCAAATCCGAATTTAGGTAAATCACACATATACGGAGCAAGGATTGATGGGAATGAATTAAAAATAGGTGATTCAAAACTTGAAATAACTGAAGACGATCACATCATTATTGGTGAGCATAAATATAAAGGAACAAAAGGGTTATATGAATTAATTTTTAAAAACATACCACTAAGATATTCAATCAAAGATTTAAATGTTTTTAAAGAAATTCTACAAAATACCAACGCTCATAAAAGGAATTACTCAAAGGATGCAATGATTAATCGTTCACGTGCAACGAAATATAACATCGTTATTAAAAAGCTGTTTCCTCCTCGAAAACTGCCAACATTACGTACCGCACCGGCGGTGAAACAACCGCTAAAAAGAAAATCTTTATCACTTATGGATTTATCACTTTTTGAACAACATGGCAAAAAGAGTAAAGGAGATACTTCAACATCTGGTAAAGGACTGATGAAAAATCTGTACAATACAAATGTGATTTACTACAAAGACATCAATAAATTGGTTGACAGAATGAGACTACTACATGAAGCCATGGAAGCCGGTCATACGGGATTAAATAATGAATGGGTGGCTCTGGTTGATGAACTTAGGAATCGCGGCATAGTCGTATAATTGCCCGCGGATATAAAAGAGTTGCAAGCGTATAATGTATCAGTTCTAACATGAGTGTCGACAAGTTCGGACGGTACTCCGCGTTAGGGGTGCAAGTCGGAGAAGACAGAAAAAGAGGCGGTTTACCACAAACTCCTGAAGGTGACTATAACATAAGTAATAAACGTTTAAAACTAGTTAAAGATCCAGAAGAAGATACTGATGGAGCAAATTTAAAAACAGTTAAAGAAGCTACTTCTAAATCATTGAAATTAGACAAGAATACTTACGATATCAAATCGCATAGAATAATTAATGTTGGTAAACCAACTGATAGTTCTGATGCAATTAATAAAGAGTATTTATCATCTGAACTTTCAAATACTTTAAAATTGCAGTGGGGTAATAATTTAAAAGATGGACAGACATATGATGCTGGGAATCATAGGATAACAAACGTGGCAAATCCAAAAAATAATAAAGATTCAGTTAATAAAGAATATTTACATTCTATAATACCGGAAAAGACTCAACGCGGATTTTCTTTTTATAAATTTATAATAAATGACATTGGATACCCAAAGGAAGACGGCGATGCTGTAAACCTGAAATACATCAAGGACAACTGTATTTTACAAGATGGTGATGAAATCGATTGTCATGGGAAAGTGTTGTCAAATGTAAAGTTCGCTTCTCAACCAAAAGACGCTGTTACTATGGAACAATTGTCTAAAGAATTAAAAAGGGGAACATCAAATTTTGTAAAACATGAAGATGCCGTGCTAAAGCGAGGAGATACATTTATACATGGAAATGAAAAGTTTGATTTAATGCAAGGAAATAATGATGAATGGGATGCAGGACATAAAACAATAACAAATGGAAGATTTGGTATAAAAGATACAGATGTACCTCTAATGGTGCAAACATTAATTGCGAGTGGTGGTACATTAGGTACATACAATGGTCGTAATAGAAGAATAAAAGATATTTATCCTGGTTATGAAGATGATGATTGTGTTACATTAAGACAAACAATAACTTGGGATAAACACATTGGGACTAAATATGATGCAAAGATGAAGAAAATAATTAATATTTTACCAGGAGAAGATTTAAATGATGCTGCTACTATTGGACAAGTCATAACAACGTCGAAAAGTGATTCGACTGCTTACACGTGTAATGATAAACGTATTATGCAGTTACACGATCCCCAACATCCAAAAGATGCTGTAACTTTAGACTGTTTAATAAGAATAGTGGGCAATTTACTTATCGATACCCACAATCATATAGCTAGTACAACGAGTCATGTGATGATTCAACCCGATGAACGAGAAGCTTGGATTAAAAATAGAATTATAAATCAGTATATAATTAATTTGAATAATTAAGTATTTAAATATAAAAATTGTGCATGTGTTATTCATTTATGTAAAGCAGCTCGTGGAGTAAACACGCTGGTTATATAAGACGACATAATGAAGACCGCAACGCTCAGTCGTCGTCAAGACAGCGGCAAGAAAGGACGTGGTATAACATCAGCTGCGTTATCCCTGCTAAGACGGATTCCTGTTGGCGCTGTTCTAAATCGAGCAATAGACGCTTTACCATACGAATTTCATCTGCCCGGAGGCTATCAATATTGCGGACCCGGAACTAAGTTGGCAAAACGTTTAGCAAGAGGAGATCCCGGTATTAATAAATTGGATCAGGCCTGCAAACAACACGATATAGCGTATTCCAAGTTTACAGATTCGACAAATAGATCGATAGCGGATAGAGTGCTAGCTGAAAAAGCTTGGCAAAAAGTGAAATCAAGTGACGCTAGCATTGCGGAAAAAGCAGCCGCTTGGGCAGTTACTACAGCCATGAAGGGGAAAACAAAATTCGGTGGTGGGAAACGTCGTAGAGGACGACCTGCAAAGAAAAGAGCTCCCAAAAGAGGTGGAAACATTAAGAAAAGACGTCGTAGAACTCGTAAAACAAAGGCGAAGAAAACTTCCGTTTGGTCGATGGTAAAAAACGGAGCAGGCCTATACCTAAGACCATACCGTGTGTACTAAATAAGAACAATCAATTGATAATTCCAAATAAAGCTTTAACAAATCATCAATTATCAAATTATGTAAAATGTTTAAGAATACCATTTTTTAGAGGAGTTTTTATGAAAGACGCATTACCAAATAATATATGGAAAAACGAAACTGGAATAGTAAATTTGGATTCCACTCATGGTCCAGGAACTCATTGGGTATGCTATAAGAAACTCGGACAAAACGTTTACTACTTTGACAGTTTCGGCAATCTACCACCGCCGAAAGAACTTCAACATTATTTTCGGAACTCCAGAAATATATTTTACAATTACAAAAGAGAACAACCCAACAATACAGAAATATGCGGACATTTATGTTTGGAGTTTTTAGCGAAAAGTGTCAGTCAACTTTGAGATGTCATCGTATACAGTGTCACTGAGTGGAAATTCATCCACACTGAAAAGCACTCTTTTCCCGGCACTACGTTTATCCAAGGATAGACTGTGGGAAGCTGCACTATTGGATTTTACTACGTACAATTCAATTCCCAACGTCACGGAGGGAAAAAACAATTTACTACATTATTACGAGAGTAAAGACGAAAAAGGAAATTATTCACAATTGAAGGTAATCACTTTATCTACTGGATCGTATGAAATAGACGATATAAACCAAGTATTACAGAAGCAGCTAGGAGAAGAAAATATCAGTATAAAAGGAAATAACAATACTTTAAAAGCGGAAATCACTTCAAAGTATTATATAGATTTCAGTTTGGAACAGTCGATCGCCAGTTTACTCGGGTTTTCAAACAAGAAAAGAAAAGTCTTAGATCCTGGAACCACTCATACAGGCGATACCACAGTGACAATATTGAAGGTGAACAGTATTGATATAACATGCAATATTATACACGGATCGTATAGAGATGGAGTAAACCAACATATTTTGCATACATTTTATCCAACAGTGGCTCCCGGTTTTAAAATAGTTGAGAAACCACAAAACCTAATATACCTGCCATTGAACACCAGTTTCATTTCGGACATCGTACTGAACATATCGGATCAGGACGGTAACAGTGTTGACTTTAGAGGAGAAACCATTACAATACGGTTACACATAAGAGCGGTGTCATAAGTTCAACATGGGATTGACATTTAAACCGCAACAGAAGAGCCGAGACCTCAGTAGCTCTTCAACATTGGACGAGTTAACACCGGACAACATTCGTTTCCTGCAAAAGATCGGACTAAGACTTACCAACGATGGATATCCTGGATATATCTCAAGGACCGACGTTCGACGAAACACTATGGGAGAAGGAATATCACACGCACAACCCTTACACTTCATCAAAATTAAACAATAACGATGAAATAAGGATCCCCATTCAACAACAGGACATTTACACGTTACCGTGTGAAAGTTACTTGTACATCGAAGGACGGGTATTAAAATTGGATGGAAAGACCGGTTCAACGGTTCCATTTATAAATAACCCGATGGCATATCTTTTTGATGAAATAAGATATGAAATATCAGGAGTGACGGTTGATTCAACAAAAAAGGTCGGTCTAACAACGACACTGAAAGGATTAACATCATTAACACCGCATGAGAAAAATTCAATAGTCACCGCCGGATGGGTTGCTCCCGATAAAGACACTATAACACCGGATTCCAATGGTCATTTTGACTTTCATGTCCCTTTACGTTTGCTTTTGGGATTCGCTGAAGATTACAGACGAATAATAATAAATGTCAAACAAGAATTGGTATTACTCAGATCTTCAACTAACAAGGACTTGATACTTGCAGACCCTGGAACTACGGAAGCCAAACTGGAATGGCAACTACAGTTGGATAAAGTCGTGTGGAGAGTACCGCATGTCAGATTAGCCGATGAACACAGAATCGTATTGTTGAGAAAGTTGAAATCTGACCGTGATATCGTCATGCCGTTTAGAAGTTGGGAATTCCATGAATATCCCACACTACCTCAAACAGAGCGACAAACATGGACTGTGAAGACGTCCACTTATCTAGAACGGGCACGGTACATAATACTCGGTTTCCAGACTAAACGAAAAGATGTTATAACTTCGCACGCCGGTCAATTTGACCACTGCAAGATAAAAAATTGCAAAGTTTTCCTAAACTCTCAATTCTTTCCTTATGACAATTTAAATGTAATGTTCAGCAAAAAACGTTATTCCATTTTATACGATATGTATGCGAGGTTTCAATCGTCATATTACGGAAAGACAAATACACCGCTATTATCACCGGATCAGTTTTATTCAAAAGCTCCGATAATCGTTATCGATTGTTCAAAACAAAATGAATCCGTAAAGTCGTCAAGTGTGGATATAAAAATTGAAATGGAGTTTGAAGAAGCAGTACCGGATGGAACTTCGGCATACTGTCTGATTTTACATGACAAGATAGTGACGTACACTCCATTAACGGGAATCGTTAAAAATGTGTTGTAAAAAACTGTTTTGAGGTTGATGCGAATGTTATAAAAGGGGGAAAAAAAGAATGAAAATCTCATTATATTTCTGACCGTCGTATGGGAAGCATCGTTCGCAAGATGAGCTCGCCTACTGCAAATACTAACGAAGAAGAAACTACGCCTCTCATGGCTGACAATAGTTTGGATATAGAAAAACAAGTTGAACAAGAAATGGATGAGTTCCTCAAGTTTAAACACAAGAAAAAAGAAGAGGAAGTTGAAAAAGGAGTAAAAAGAAGAAAGATCGACGACACCATTTCCACCAATATTTTGGCAGAAGTATTTCTCAGGATCTACTATCCCATCTCTTCGTGTATGACAAAGAGCGTATCCGCCGGAGTTATAAAATCATTGGATTATTCACCAACTGTTATTTTAAATCATGGATCCAAAATGGTGGCCTTCACTGAAATTTCCTGGGAATCGTTTAGGAAACATCTACATCTTTTGGAATGTTATTTGAGTAACAACACATTTGGAAGAAGGACGAAATTAAGTCTGCTGGAATCGAATATCGAAATCGATATAGTGAAACATCGAGGTGGACAAATCGTTCGCTTTCGAGATTTAACCAAGCACGACATGAAGGTACACCTGACAAAAGATGAATTCTACAGTCTAAGTTGTGCTGCCGGTCCTATAACAAGATATCTAAAACAGCTGATATTTTCAAGCGCGATTATAAAAGAGTATTTGACCGATACATTGGATAGACAGCCGTATGTTCCGATTCTATACGGTCCTGTAGATACGTCCATCTTCAATAGAATACCTCACGAAGTTGATATGTGGAGACAGTTGCACAACTATCAAACTAACTTTAATATAGATGAACAAGCCCAAGAGATGAATGAAGAAGACTCGTGCAACAATTAGTAAACTAACAACCTCCACTATAAAAGGATGTCCACCACGGTTTTACAAACAGTCGTTTACCAACCTTCGTCATGAATAAACGAGTTTCGTTTTCCAACCAATCGGAAGTAATGGAGGTAAGACGAGGTATAATTGAATTTCAAGCGTTCCGCGGTAACGACGGAAGTTTTATCATAAAAGAGTTAGTAGTTTTAGATATGGATACATCTGTAGTTTATCACTATTTATTCCAACCGCCTCTACCGTTCAACAGGTTAACCACCAAAGCGAAAGTGACAAACAAATGGTTGGTAAAACACTTTCACAACTTGAGATGGGACGAAGGTTTTATACACTACAGTATGATGCCGCACATTATGAATCATTATTGTAAAGAATTTAAAATTATCTACACAAAAGGATTGGAGAAAGCCAGTTGGATACAGGCGTTTACAAACCATGAAGTGTTAAATGTTCAGGTGGACAGGGATTTCCAGTGTCACTTTGCAAACATTTGTATTTCATCGAAGAACTTCAAACATCGGCAATCCCAATGCGCTTTAAAGAACGCTTATCGCTTGAAAGCGTATCTCCAACAGAGTGGTGGGGGATGGGGAGGATATAAAAGCGAGGGGACGGGCATGACCCAGCATGAGTATTACTCTAGCCTCCGAGCAGTCAACACCTCGCACGCAGATTCGCAAGAGCAAGAATATTATCAACAGAAAAGAAGAAGTAAAGATGGCATCGCAGACGTTTTTACAATCACTTGTTGATCAGTTTAACAAACATTCCAAGTCTACCATCCTACCCACCAAGAGATGTTCAGAATTGAAAGAAGAAAAGCACTACATCATCCACACCCTCAAGAAGATGGAAACAACTGTCGGAGACGCCATCAACTGTACGCTGAGTGAAGCGCCCTACTCGCCCGGTGATGAACCGAAATTTCAAATCTTTCTTCCCAAACGCTTTGTCCAACTTCTGCAGAACGAAGATCTACGCCTTATCCACCCCGGCGCTCTCTACTTGGCATCCCACGGTCCAAGCGGAAGCAATTCTACAGAGCTCACACTTCACGTCATGCCCACTGCCAACAGTTAATTTGTAATTTCCTATTGTTCTTGTACACCTTTGTCAAATATTTCTGAATAAACGACAATAAGAAAAAAAAAATAAAAAATATAAAGCAACATATCGGTATGTGTTTGTACACATATCGGTATGTTGCTTTATATAAAAAACAATTTCGGGTGGCCTTGACCTAGTTTCAAAAAACTATATAAATGGAGCAATGTCCGTGGGAATTTCCTCAGTCTACGACTACCTTCAGTGCTGTACACATCTCCGTTGCTTGTGCAATCGTCGGTGATAGCAAGATGTCTCTCAAGATCAAGTGTGCATCATACGATACCTCCACCATTACAACTTTTGAACAGCTCGACAATTTCATTAATGAATTGCGAGTTCTTCTTGCCGGTGGTTATCACTTGAATGTCGACACTTATGTCACAAACAAGAGGATGTTTTCCAAACAAAACTTCTGCGATGATGAAGTGTTCTTTCCCACACAGACGGGGACAACATCCACCCCGTCTACTCAAACTAATGTGAAGTTCCACAAATACTACTAAATGTCAAAGCAAAATAACAACAACAACTACAACTCGTCGCTGTGAAATTTCGCTATAAAACGAGTGTTCAACTCAAACAAAATCATCATTTGCTTTCCAACAGTCGCAGCGGTAACAACTACTGGTACCATGTTATACCGAATGATGATTGAATTCAATGGAAAGATCTACGGAAAGGACTATAGAACCGTAGAAGAGATGAGCTCCGATCTCAATGTATTGACTAGAGAAGGGTTCCAACCAAAACTGATCCTGAAGTTTCCAGAGGTGCATCCGCTATCCACTGAAGAACTCATCGCTATGGCTAGAGCAAACAAGCAAGAACACAAACAGAATATTAAGAAAGAACCTGAAGAAGAAGAAAAGGACAAACCTGCATCATAAATATATAAAAATAACCATCTTACATTTGTAAGATGTTCTTTTTTAAAACTTCATTTGGATGACCTTGAGATTACCCCCACCACTTTTCTTAATCTATAAAACACGCTATCCTATACTATACAACTTCATTTCTCGCCTAGACTTACAAGCGGCAACATGGAAGAGAAGAAAAACAAGGACGCGCCTCGCTACTGTTGTGAACAGAAATGCACCGATTTAGGGAGGTGGATGGTAGACGGATTAGCCTGTACAAAGTGCGAATTCTTCGGATCCTGTTACTGCAAATGCAAGACAAAGCAACTACCGCCACCGGAATTGCGAACCTTCAAGATTTTTAAATCACGATACTTCCACACTTGCTGTCCCCAGAGGTGTATCAAATTCCATCCGGAAAAACTTGTCAACTGTCGAGAGTGCAATGCATATTATAAGGACGACTTTTGTACATGCATCATAAGTGCATGCAAGTACAGATCAGATTGGTCTTCTGATCCTGTTGAAGCTTCAGATGTATAGCTGTAGTCACTGACTGCAGCCCTTTTTTAAAACTCCATTTGATTGACCTTGAGATTACCCCCCACCACTCTTTTTTACAACATATATTCTACGGATCATTCGATACGCTTCTCATTCTTATTTCATTACTCGCACTGACAACAACATGGATGATAAATTCATTTCCTTTCAACATTTAATTACCGACAGAGAAGAGATGGAAGAACTATTCCAAAACTTACTCACACTCATTGATAACTATCCTTTAAGATGGATCAACATCACAGTGCAATACGTCAATCCTACCAAAATATTTTCATCCTCATCATCTTCTTCCGGCACCTCCATGTCTTCATCGTCACAAAGTGCAGAGGAAGAGGAACAGACAAATAATGGTGTTAAAATTGTTGAATTAAACGACGAGGAACAAGAAATGCAGACTCTGGTTAAATATAAATTTAATATTTAATTTACAAACAAAGTATTACTATTTTCTACATTGTGTTACAGCTAGCGCTTATCTTCGTACGGCTCCCACAACCTATCCCGACGGCGTTTCGCGGCGAACTGCGATGACCGAAGTTCCCTCGTTCCCCACTCAGGCTTCGCCCCACCACTGGCCTCCCCCCACTCTTTTCTTCCCCCACCACGGTACCCCTACCGAGTATAGGCGGCCGCCTCACCGCCGCTCGCCATTTGTTCGCCAACTCCCGAACGATGAGCGGCTTTCCTTTAGCGACAAGTACAAATACATTTACCGTAAAGTCGCAACAAGACTTGCGGGATATTTTTGAAACTTTGAATGACGTAGTCAACGCTCCACACAACACCATCACCATGACTGTGGAGATCTCCTACAATTGTCCACAATGCGAGGAGATGGAGAGCGAGGACATCGAACCTGCAAACAGCACTCCTCCACCTTCCGAGGCTGCAGCGTCCGACACGGCTGACAATGACGTTTAATCGCAAACAACTGTTTTTTTTCTTCTTCTTCTTCACCCCCCACCACTCTACAATAAATATGCACTGCGCTCGTCTTCGCTTCTCATTTCATCGCCAACTTTCCGACCGTCAACACCGCTCCCGTTTTTGCCCCACCACGAAAGAAAAAAAAAAAACACGCACACAAAGATGATGGACGACGTTTCGCTCAAATCACGATTGGAAGAGGACAGACTCAGACTGGAGATCAACAGGCTGCAATTGGAAGCGGCAAACCAACGAGGGATGGTCCGCCTGCTGCAACTGTTCAAATGCGTACTGTGCATGTTGTGCGTCTACCTCCTTTTCGCCATCACCTTCGGCGTCTACTACTGCGTCACCGGTGTACGACGCTCCAACGCCTCTCTGCACAACAACAACGACACGATTTTAATTTAAATTCATTAAAAATAAATAAACAAAAAAATAAAAAAAAACAACCCCTCCCTCGGCCCGCCCGCTCCCGCTCCGATCCGACCCGTCCCGAGTCCCCGCCCCGACTGAGCCCCTGCGGCTCCCACTTTTTTAAAACTCCCTCCGGATGGCCTTGACCCACTTACAAAACACACCCATCACTGTCAACCACAACTGCCGGTTCGAACCGCTTGGCCTTGACCTGCGCCAGAACCGGCAAAACCCCACTACTCATGCACTTTTCAGACGACAACAAATTGCAAACGCCGGCTCCGCCCTTGCTTGCGTACTAATAACAGGACGGAAACCCTCTGTTTCGCATGCTGTATGATGAAATATTATTTTTGACATCACAGACAGACATAAAACCACACCAAATATAGGACCATATGTTGTAATTTATTACAACCTATAGACTATTCCGTGTGAAAATATGTAGACCGATTTATATTTTTTAACCTATTATAAAGTAATCTACTTTCGAATGAGGTTTTTTTTGACGTGATACTCCTAAGATAGGGACAGCTTAGGAGTCAAATTTACGCATGGCTTCATTCGTAGATCATATTGAAGGTCTAAATTTGTTGAGAAAAATGTTACAAATCCCATCATTAAAAAATCGAGTTGAAAATGGCAGATTTGAATCTTAACGTTGCAATCACAGTTTTACAAAATTTTAAATATTGATGAAACCTTACATAGGCTAATTTAACATTTTGAGTTCAGGGTTAAGAAACATTTCTATAGGAATGAATAATTTTAGAATTCCGTACTTAAGGCCTACAGTTCCAATTTTTTATATGAGAAATTTCTCCATAAAGGCCCCAGTAAATTCAGTAACTTAACATACCTAATTTTAGTCCTAATGTCCCTACCCTTTTGTGTTCTGGTCAATTAGCTATACTCGACCATAAAAGGTTCCATAAATTATTCAATTTGAAATTAAGTAAAAATGTAGGCCTACCTGTAACAATCTGAACTGAAACAACTGAGGAATGTTTACTGCATTGACACAATAATTTCCCAGGAAAAAATTTCAACATTTTATAAAGTTGAGTGAAAAGAGGTCTAGTTGGTAACTTTTTAATGTTAATCTAAATATGTAAATTGGATTATATTAAATTAAATATAGAGGTACTTCCAAAGAAGTACAATAGACATAAGGTAGAATAACAAACAACCTTACATTAGATTACATAAGGTATAAAAGTTTATATTCTTATGTGTATTTTAGGGAATTTAATCCAACGATGTAAACGCTAACAACAAAAACATTAGGTTCATAAGTACAACAACTTGTGCGTTGTTGTCGGGGAAGGGGGGGGGGGGGGGTTAAAAATTTTTAGGGGGGGTTAGCGCTATGGCCTTTGGAGGGATGGGCACCCCTGTCTTCTATCTTCAAACTTTTTCAATCGTAGGAACTTTCGTTTCACAAGAACAAACTGAGCGTGGTATGAGCAGTAGGCAGCGCCCGCACTTCCAGCGCCAGGTGGACTTCCTCCTGGGACGCTTTTCAAGGTCGGAACCACTTCTTGATAGATGACCCGACCCTAGCGGTAGGTGGTATGAATCTTCCTCGGAAGCAGTGGACTATACTCAATCGTTTCCGCACTGGAGTGGGAAGATGTAATTATTGGAAGCACAAATGGGGAATGACACAAGACCAGTCATGCGACTGCGGAGCAGAGTATCAAACTATGGAACACATAGTCGAAGAGTGCCCACTGAGTGCCTTCCTCGAAGGATTGGCCGGTCTGCATAGCTCAAGTGAAGCTGGGCTGCAATGGCTTAGCGCCCTGGATTTAGCTCTATAAAGAGAGATCTAATTTGTTTTTTATTTTAGTGTTTAGATTTTTACTTATACTGACTCAGGTGCTCTGCTCCGCAGAATTTATTTTATTATTCTTAAACCATGGTGGCTGGCTGAATGAGCCATACGATATATATATATATATATATATATATATATATATATGTATATAGCACCCGCACGCGCAGTCACAGTTGCGTTGACCTTGGGAAGATCCTCTCCGTTGCAATTGAAAGGAAAGGAATAGGTTTATATGGGTTATTTTGAATTCTTTTTTTATGATATGACTGTTCCCCTTTATAGAAATTCTATTTTTGTTACTCAGTCTATGCTTTAAAATTTAGTTTGTTCGGTACATTTGAACAAGTAACACGCGGTTTTACTCTCCTACTCTAAATTATTATTTTTTCTTCTTCAGTTATCTCGCTATATACATTTTATTTATCTTTGTTCCAACTACACAACAGTGTTCTCTACTTCTAAGTGTCCTACAAGAACAACGAAAACAAGATTACCGTACCTTAAACAAATTTGAATTTACCTCAAACAAATAAAATATTACATTTTTTCAAAATTTCCTTAGCGACGGGTAGTGAGTGTTAAGTGTGTTTAATTAATTGTCCAGTAGATATGTGCTTGTCAAGTGTTTTGTAACATTGAACAAACAACATACTAACATACACGCAAGTCCTTTCAATGGCCGCTTTCATACAATTTAAATTTCAAACATTCATTCATTGATTCAGCGGTGGGTTTGTCTGTCGCTTCGTATCTCGAATAAAACCAAAAACAATTTTTATATATATAAAATAATCTCAAAGTTCCTTTATTCCTTAACGGCATCATCTTTTGGCTCTAACTTTCGCCTTAAACCTTAAATAAAATAAACAATCCTACTTTTATTATAACATTCAAAATACGGTAACGTTTTTGTTACATAATTGCTATTAATATTTTCGGTTAAATAAAAAAAAATTGTTACCCTACAAAAGAGAATCTTTTGCGATTATTCTATAGGTCACAGGAAGTAAACTTTTACAGAATATTTTAAGTCTCTTAACTTGAGAAAATCGCCTTTATTGTGATCGCCTTATCTCGCCTTATCTATTGCACAAACAGGCACCAAGCGGTCTAACGGGTTTATCTCCCAGGACCTAATTGCCTTCTTCCACAGTTATATTTCTCTAAAAACCGAACCGAAAATTAGAAAAAACCTAAAATCCGAAAATTAGACTTACATAACTTGTAATCCTGACTCCATAAATTTTATGTATCGACATATAACCTATGCTCTTCACTTAAAACTTACTTTGTGGTTTTGTGATTTCTTTTTTTTTTATAAACGCTAAAAACTATCCTTTTGTTTCTCAGCATTTTAAGAATTACCCACTCCTTCTATTTTATTGACACGTCCGTTGTTTGGTTTTCTAGTTAACATAAAGTTAATCTTGAGTCGTTGTTTAATCGTGAATCATATACAATGAAAATCACTTATTTTATTCTTAAATTAATTACACTTATGATCGATCAAAACTAATATATTTACATGCCGGCTTAAATCTACTTATATTACAATTATGTACAATCCTGGTCAGTTCTCACCTCTACACCTTCAGGGCTTATTTTGAATTTTTAACTGGCTAATAAGAGCGAGTTTTACAATATCTGGATTTACCTCTAGCTGGATTAACACACTTACTGGAGACATAAAGTAGATTATTCTATAAGGACCAGTGTACTTTTGAAATCCATTTTCGCCTGGTAATTATCCACTTTTTTTACTAAGCGTTTGATTTTTTTTATAAATACACAATACTCCCTACTTTGAATGGATGCTTTATCCTATCATCTTTATATCTTTGCCTATTTCGGTTGTGGCCTATTGAACGTTTACAATTTTTATAGCTCGAGAAAATTTTTCTTTAATCTAATCCTGACTTAATTTTACATCTAACAAATCATTTAGTTTCCAAACATTACTATGATTTGGCTTATGGTTAAACATGAGTTCAAATGCCGTACAATTTGTAGTTTCACACAGTGACGTATTTAAGCTAATTTGAATGTACTTTATATCTACACACCAGCTGTTTTGTGCGTCATGGTGGAATGCTCTTATTTGTTATTTTACATCTCTTAAAAATCTTTCCGAAATATTCGGGTTGGGTTTGTATGGAATTAATTTGTGGTGTTCTATGGAATATTTGAACATAAGTTTCTTAAAAGTCGCACTTCTGAAGCAAGAACCGTTGTCGGTACAAGTTCCTTACAAGAACTGAAGTTATTAAATTTTACATTTTCCAGTTTATTTGCTATTGTTTGCGCTGAGATGTCCCTGACAGGGATTAACCAAACATATTTTGTAAAGGCGTCCTCTACAACTAAACTGTGCTTATTTCCAAATTTACTTCTTACAAGTGGTCCAGCTGTGTCTATGTACAAACAATCTAAAGGCTGCTTACTTAAAGCTGACACTAATTCACCATGAAATCGTTGCTGAGGAGGTTTTGCTTTTATACAAATCTGACAATTTTTTACTCTTTTGCACATTTCTGAAATTAAATTCGGTATGTAAAAATATTCTAAAACCTTATGTACTGTACGATTTTGACCTTGATGACCTACAAAGTTCAAAGTGTGATAGTAACTAAACAACATATCTAGCAATCTACCAGGTACATATATTTTTCCTACTTTGTTACGCGGCTTACAATACATCAGTGTGTTGTTCTTAATATAAAAGTTATCCTTATTGGTTTTATTCTTTACTAAAATTTCTTAATTGCTAGAATTACAGAATACGCCTCTTTTTCATACCCTGGCATATTGACTTCTGAAGGTAAAAATTTCTTACTATAGTAGGCCTATGCTACAGGTAGACTACTTTGTCGGGTAGCTCAGTCATCGATTTGGTTGGGGTATTGATAAGTTGTTTGCATTTACTGCAAGATTTTAAAGTAATCACTCTAGTGAGCTCTGATCATCTTCCAATAGAATTAACGTTTCAAGTTTATGGCGGAGGGAATGGAAAACAATCCCGATATGCAGGTACTCCCTTTGTTACCTAAACTACATTGGACGAACCAAGATAAATTTACATATCCCGGGAGAATAGATGAAAAACTCTCACAATTTATATTGACGGACAATAATCAGCAAAATGTCGCTGAAATAACTAAATTTATTACGGACTAGGCTAATTTCAAAATGTCATCAAATAAAGTAAAAAGCCATGCTGGGAAGCAACCGTGGTTCGATTATGATTATAAAAAACTTAGAAAACGAGTATTTAAATTACGGAATCAATTTCGGAAGTGTAATCAGACGGAAGTAAAATCAAAATATTTAGAGGAACTAAAAAATTACAAGGAGGTGTGTAGCAGAAAAAAGGTGACCCATAGTAATTTGCTAATCGCGACACTGATAAGAGCATCGGACTAAGAATGTTGACGAGTGATAAAACAACTTCAAAAAGAAGTCAGATAAGCACGTTGGAAATATTCTGCCTCAAGAATGGGTGAATCACTTATGTTGTTGAAACCCCCATTGTTATCGGCCGAAATATTGTTTACAGAACCTTTTGTCTTAGACGATTATTTAGATCTTAATTTTGATTTATTAGAACTTAAAAATGTATTAGGTAAAGTAAAATCTGGAAAGGCTCCAGGGTCTGATAGAATACCGTACGAGTTTTACAAAAATGCTACCACATCGTTAATTGAAACTTTATTGAACGAATATAATAATATTTATGCAAAAGGCAAAGTTCCACAAGGTTTCAAAAACTCAATTGTTTTTACATTGCATAAAAAAGGGGATCTAAATCTTGTTTCAAATTATAGAGTGCTATCTTTTATTGACTGCATTGGGAAAATATTCACATGCCTATTAAATAACCGATTATTGAATTGGATTGAGACAAAAGATATTCTAACGGAATTCCAACCTGGGTTTAGGAGAAATTATTCAACTGTTGACAATATATTTAATTTAACTTGAATGGCTCATTTAAAATTGGCAGAAAGGGAAAAATTGTTTCATATTGAATGGTTCTAGCCTCCCGATTACTTTGAAAAACTAAAAGTGGTTTAAATACCTGCTTTCTGTAATCCACATTGGAAAAATTGTATTGTTTTTATGTTGATTTAGGGCAGCGTTCGATACTGTAGATAGAAAAGCTTTAATGTTTAAACTGTCATCTCTGGGAATCTCAAAAAAGTTTTTAAATATCTTCAAAAGTTATTATGAAGCAACCTCTTCTTCAGTGTGGTGTTCAGGGGGAGTAGGGGCCTAAGTGATAGTTTTCACACAACAAGTGGTTTAAGGCAGGGTTGTCCATGTTCTATTTTGTTAATGATTTGCCTGAGGAAATTGGAGGAGGTTGTATTTTTAACGGTGTAAAAGTTAATGTATTGTTATATGCAGACGACATAATTCTCATATCCCCGACGGCAAAAGTTTTGCAGCAGATGATTAACAGATTAGATTTATATTGTGAACGATGGAACCTTCATGTCAATTAAAAAAAAATCAAAAATAATGGTATTCCGGAGAGGGGGGAAACTTAAAAAAACTGACAGATGGTGGAACAGGGGCGGGAGCGCATCGAAATTGTAAACGAGAATACATATTTGGGAATCACCATTACCTCATCTTTATCTTGGGAAAAACATTTTTAAGAAAAATGTAAAAGTGCAAAAATGGCACTAAATTCGGTTTGGGGTAGTCTTTTAAACAATGCAAAAGTTCCGTTGAACACAAAAATAACGTATTTTTTCTCAGTTATTAGGGCCATTATTTGTTACGGTGCGCAAGTTTGGGGTTTTATCGATAGCGTGACAATTGAGTCGGTGCAAAAATTCTTCATCAAAAGATTATTTATATTGCCACAGAATACTCCAAATTATATCGTTTATCTTGAAACTCTTTTTGACAAAATCTACTTTTACGCGGCTTCTTTGAACATTAATTATTTAACCAAAGTCATGGAAATGCAACAGGGTCGTCTGCCTCTCAATTTAGCGAAACAAATTATAGGAAAAAATATTTACTGGAGCAAACACTGGAGTAGGGAATAATCAGAACATTGACATCAGTTATAATGTCGACAGTGTTGCCATGTGGGCACGGCTGATGACGTTGTATGAGGGGTGGAGGGCCGAGTGCCGGGGGCGCGCGCTCACGTCCCAGTACCACCAACAGTTATCAATTGAGCTTGACCTTGGTGATAAGACATTCCTGTCCGACAAATACAATATCACAGAAATATCCTGGGCGATCAAGGCAAGAGCTGGGCTAATAAATTTAAATTATAAACCTTGGGCTGTAAATAATTGTAATTATTGTTCTCTCTGCAACTGACAGGAAGACGAAGATACTTTTCATTTCATTGCAATTTGTCCTCTTTTATCTTTTATCGGAAATTAGACGTGTTTATTTTGGAAAAACAGAATGAGCTGGAATGAATATTTGGAATTTTTAAGTGGCAGGGATTGGTGGGCGTTAAGTAACTATTTGAAAGTTGCATGAAAAACAAGATGGGAGTGGGTTCAGGAATTTAATTTTTAAGAGAATCTCGCATGGAAAAAAAGAAAAATCACTAAAGCTAACAAAGCTCAGTTTCAAAATAAATTTACTATAGGACTAGGTATATATCTGTGTTGGAATATTTAATATTTCTTAGATACATATAACAAATTGAAATAGGAAAGTCCATGTTGCTTTTTGTAATTTATGAAAATTATTGTAAACTTACTTAAAATTGAAACATAAAAATAATAAAAATTAATACAATTTATTACATTTATAGTAACATTTGTGTTTTGGTTTTTATTGTATCAGAAATATACTCAGGAAATCTGCTGTAAAAAATGTTTATTTTACGTCTTTCTACAAACAGAAATATTGTATTGTTTTCTGCTAACCAGGTGTAGCCAAACCGCAACAGACGGTCCAGGAGACCATTGTTGTATTAGTGATAAGTACTCATTGTTTAGTTTTAAGAATTATGGCATAAAGGCACTTTTCATTTCATTTAATTTCATACTGTCTTAAGGGCGAGTGAGGGGAGCAAACGAGCTCATTACTTGGTTTGGGGTTGAGGGAGCGGAGCGAACGAGCTTGTTCGCGACAGTGTTAAGGGTGTTTGATCAAACGATTTATTCACGAACATCCAAGAGAGTGAAGCCACGAGATAAAACTATTACAGAGCAAACAGCAAATCAAAAACCATGCTAAATTCTGGTCTTGTATTAAAGGTGGCTATGGAGCACCAGCAGCAGCATGGCAGCAGGCAGCAGGCAGCAGGCAGCAGGCAGCAGGCAGCAGGCAGCAGGCAGTAGGCAGCTACCGGTTACCGATCGCTGCACAATCACACTGCAGGAACACAGTAGGGACACGGCATGGACATGGAAGGCTATGTGTAAATCCACCTTTATAGTGTCATTCAATAAATCTAATCAGTAAGCCTAACTGGCTGCAATGAAAAACCACATGTTTAAACTGGAGCAGGTGGTTGGTACTTTGACTGTTGAGTCACCTGTTTTCAGCATTTCTTTTGATTTTAACTCCATAAGACCAATGTTAAAATTTTAAGAAATTAACTTGCATTATAGCGAAACACAGTTTTTACCAAGCATATGGACTTGTGCACATATTGTCCAAAAATAAGTATTATGTAAAGTTAAAAAAAATTTTGTTGAGCAGTTTTTGAAATTCATGTGCATACATACATACATACTTTACTTGTATTAAATTACTTATAGGATTATAGAATTAATTACTCTAATAGCATTAACCCCAAAAGTTTAATAAAAATAGTTATAGTCGGTTTTTAAAATATTACTATTTTCTATGACTTTTAAAGGGTTTTTGGGGGTGAACTTGCACACAAAAAACCTCCCTTAAAAATTAAATTCAAAAAATTAAAATAGTTCAAGGCCTAGAAAGTTTTCCACTGAACTTGTAAACTTAGTACTTATACATTTGGTTTAAAGTTACCCTCGGTCCCCAGTTTGATGCAGCAGTTTTCTTTCTAATTAAATTAGGTTTAAAATAAAAAGAAATATTTTCATTAAAAATTTATTACTAAAAGTAGGCCTACCGGTACCTGGGGACAGATTATTTGCTTGGTACCTTTAACACTTATTTGAAGTCATAATATCAGTCATAGACCGTGAAAGCAAGCTCAAAAAGGCTCGTTTTTTTTAATTCAAGACAAGTTTGTTCAATCTGCTCACTTGCTCGGTTGTGTTATATTTTTACTTTTATTTATCTAAACATTCATAATCACCAGTACAGAGTATGATTTAGAATAATCATAAATTGTGTTTTTCATTGTATTATTCAGTAATTAAGTGATAAGGTACAATGGAAAACCACATGTTTGTACTACTGAAGCAGTGATTTGTAGGTTGACAAAGTCATTTGATTTCATCATCAACTCTTTTGTTTTGATTTTTAACTCCTTAAGGCCAATGCAAAAAATTTTAGGATTAACTTCAAGATTATTTCATAATAAGATTTTCCTGGCATACAGACCTATATAGATATGATTTCAATCCTAGATATAGTTTAAAAGTTATTTGCAAAGTTTTATGACAATAGTTAGTGTCGTTTTCGAGGTCCGTGTGCACACATACATAGATACAGTATCTTCATATACATACATATAAATAGACTTTACTCGTATATGAATAAAGGATAAAGCACATATATGTATAATTTATGTACTATGTATAATTTACTGTCAACCAAAGTTATTTCTCATTGCTAAGATCCAGGTTCAGACACTAAGAAAAAAGCAGTATCAAGTGCCAATATATGAATGCTGCACATTACGCTGGTCGGATGTCTTCAGTTTGTAATTATTCATTCGATAGTTTTTTAGAAAGGGCAGTCAATTTTTTGAATATATTTTTATATTTCTTGAAATAGTTTATAAAGTCTTGGTTCTTGTTCCACTTAGATTCTTGATGTAAAAGACGTTTTTTCTCTGCAGAAATTTTTATTCCAATTGTGACCCAATTTTTGTGTTCACTTTTTTTATTTGTGGGTTTACATGATTTAAGCGGGAATGCATTATTGAAATTTAACAAAAAATTGTTAAGAAAACTATTGTAATTCATGTTAACGTCAATAGAGGGATCAAAATGCCATAATGATAGTTGTAAGTTATTATATTGAAATTTTTTAAGCTATCGCATGAAAAAAATTTTCTGAAAATGGACTTTGGCTTATTAGTTATATTTTTTGTATTGATTTCACTCAGGCATAACAATAGAGCTTCATGGTCCGAGTTACCTGCATTTATGACAGCTTTACG
Source organism: Neoaliturus tenellus (assembly GCA_030545055.2). Classification (NCBI taxonomy): domain Eukaryota; kingdom Metazoa; phylum Arthropoda; class Insecta; order Hemiptera; family Cicadellidae; genus Neoaliturus; species Neoaliturus tenellus. The sequence goes on from CM061535.1 coordinate 34,375,980, forward strand.
AGCTTGGCTGGTTAAAGTTCTATTATTTGAGAAAATATTGTCAATACATGATTTGGATGATGGCATGATTCTTGTGTGATCTACAAAATGATATTTTAAACCATGCTGTTCACAAATGTGTAATGTAACTGTGTAATGTAACTGTAACTGTTTTCCTCTATTATCATCCTTCAAAAAATCCATATTCTGATCCATACAAATAACAATATTTTTTAACTGTAATTCGTGTGAAATCTTATCTAACAGAGATTCATAGTTGTTCAAAAAACATTTATCAATATCATGATTTGGAGTCCTGTATATTGAAATAAAAAGTGTTTTCTAGAGAGATATCTCAGTAAAACTAGCTTCAAAAGAATTTTCCTCATTTGCAAACTTAAATCATCTCTTAATTTAAAGTCAAGTTCTTTAGATACTAAAATAGCTGACCCTCCTCTTTTTTTAATCTTCCTACAAAAATAGTCTCCAACCTTAAATTTTTCTAATCTATTTACAGAAGAGAGTATATTGCTCAGACAGCCAATGCTCATTTATCGATATTATTTTCACATTTTTATCTAAATTTTCAAGAAATAAATCTAAATCATCATAGTTATTTAAGAAGCCTTGTATATTCCAATGCAAAATCCAAGGTTGCTTATTGATATTTTTGCACTGTTGATTTGTAAAACATTTTGTTGTTGTAAGACTTTCATTGGTACAGTGGAATTTTTTACAATTTTTTATGGAATTATTTACACAATTGTATTTACAAACAAAAACATTCTCATTGTTTTCTTTTTTACAACATAAATCATAAAAATTATTTATTTTTTTAGGGTTTGTTATTCTTAAATACCTATATGTACATGCAGAAATATTTTCTTTGTCATACGGACCTAGTTTGAACCTGGAACTTTGGAGCTCTGGTCTCTGACACTATAATGCCCATATTTTTCACTTTCACTGAATACTTGGTTTGCTGGCTCCTCGAGGTCATCAAAAGTGTGGTCTCTAGATGTTACAGGAGGGCAGATCTGAGGTTGGTAAAGGTGGAGGTCATCATTGGTACTGGTATTGTCTCCAGGTGTAGATGGTTCAGTTACAGGTGAACAGGTCTCAGGCTCAGACTAAGTATAACTGGACTGCACATTCAATTGGTGAAAATCGTGGACGTCTCAGGACCATTGGCTGGCAAAAAGCAGCTGAACCGAGCGACGGAAACCTAAACAGCTCTTCAATAAACCTGTATTTTTACCCACTAAACCATTGCATAAATACGTTAACTTTATATTAAAGTTTTCTCCTTGAAATGGTGATTCTTACAGTATTAAATAGATTAAGAAAGGGTTTTGTAAATAATAATCGATGAACGGATCGAAGAGGAGTGAATCCTCATACATGACTGTTAACAACCTCACTGTAGTGACTAACCCCTATTTTTTGTTCGACGATAACGTCCGCAAAAATCCTCAGATCGACTTCAAACTTTCACAGTAGATTTTAGGCATAATTTTTCAGGTCAAGTTCGTTTCTGAAGTTATTCTGTAAAGTAATAAAGTAATGAGACGTAATTTAATTTCCCATAAGAAATGCATTGTCGGCAATAAATAACGATGCTTTAGGTTACGTTAAACGGTGTTATCTTTGTTTCTTGCCAGACATGCATAGAGGAAGTTGCACTATAACTCGTCGCCTTCCAGGCATAAGGTCGTATCTCAAAAAAATGGATTTTTAGGTTACGACAGTTTTTGAATCTCCCAGACAGCCTCTACACATCACACGAATCGTCGTATGTCTATCCCTCCTAGTTTAGAAGATACAGGCTATGCCCTATGAGTCGTATCTCAAAAAATTTTAAATTTAAATCAGACGAAAGGTCGTATCAATTAATGATATGACTGTTTGCCTGATACAACCCAGTCAAAAAAGGCGTCGTATCTCAAGATACGACTTTTCGTCTGAACTATAATTTTGACCTTGCCTAGTATAACCTTGCATAATGTATTCAGGCAAACTGTCGTATCTTGTTTATATATATAATTTTCTAAGTATATATATATTTTCAAATCTCTTGGCGTGTACTTTAAAGTTTAGGGTATCATGCATTACTAGCCTAAAAATAAAGTTTCTAAGTTCATTCGTTTAGAATCTCTGAAGCAAAAAGTAGGTGTGGTTTTTGTTTTTGTGCTCTCCTGAAAAATCACTGAAAATGAGATACGACCATATGCCTGGAAAGCGACGAACTGTATTTACTATAACTGCACTAATATAATACTATTTGTTAATTATAAAATATTTTAAAATGGGTTTTGAATACTAGAAAGATATATTTTGTATTAACAAACAAAAATAAAGCAAAAATATTTACTAAAATAATAAATTTAAAAAAATTACCCACTGGTAATAAAATATCTTGAATGCAAAAAATAATACCTTTTTCTATGTAGTTAATATGTGTAATTTGATAGATGTGTCATTTTTTTATTTTTTAATCGTGTGGAATTAGGATTATCTGGCACATGTTCAAGATTCAAGATTCAAGATTCAAGATTTTTATTGTCTTTAGGCTCTTTACAAGTGCAATCGACAACGTCAATACATAGCATTTTCAGTAAACTCAAGATGTTACAGTAATCTTTCTTTTTGGTAATGATGAATTACAAGTCAAATTATAGAAAACATAAAATACATTAAATAAATAATAAATTACTCTACACACAGTGACCTCATACATTGAACCATAAAAACACACAAAACAATACAATAAATACATAATTTAAAATCTTAAGCTACTTGTATCACAGGTCATGAAATCATCTACTGAATAAAATATGTTTTCCTTAAACCATTTTTCAGTTATTTTCTTGAATGTTTGCAAGGGTACAGTCCATGCCTTATCTGGTAACTTGTTAAACATTTTAAGCTTCATTATTATATGACTACTATTAACTTTTTCTAACTTAACCTGAGGTAATTCTAAAAGGTGGTTTGTTGTTTGTTCTAGTTGCATACTTATGTAAATCCTGTCTGACTCTATAAAAATTAAGATTCTCTTTAACACTAACTAAACAACAAAATATATATAAACTTGGGAGGGTCATAATTTGTAACTCTCTAAAAATTGGTACACATGACTCTCTAGGTGGTACATTTTTCATTATTCTTAGAGCCTTTTTTTGCCACTTAAACACTTTCTGAGAATTACAGCTGTTGCCCCATAGTGTTATGCCATACCGTAAATGTGATTGAAAGAATGCATAGTAGGTAGTGATCAGCATATTAAGTGTTACACAGTTTCTGAGTTTTCTTAATAGAAAAGTGACCCTTGCCAATTTTTTACACAGTTCCTCAATGTGATTGTTCCAACTAAATGTAAATGTCGGTAAAAACGGCAATGTAAATGTCATTGCATGTTGCCGTTCATCCCCATACGCGTGGAACAAGCATACTCCTAGTAATACATAGTTTAATCACACTTTTAATTCAATTCAGTAATGACATGATAAAAGTAAGATGTTTATTTTAGTTTTATTTTAAATGTATTGACGCAGGTGCTTTGCACTGCAGAACATCTTTTATTTATTTTATTATTATTATTTTTAAGATGGTAGCTGGCTATGACAGCCATACGATGTATATATAGTAAGATGCACGAAAGTTTTTTTATTTTTTGGCCAAATAAAAACTGTCAGCGGTAGTATTGTAGCTAAGATTCTGAATTTTATTTTTATCTCAAGCATTTCTTCGTGAGACCGCAGCAGTTATCGTTGTACAAATTATTTTCTAGAGCATCTGAGGATTTCGCGGAAGCGTGCGCGAGTATCTCGCATCTCTTTGTTATAATATGAGCTGATATTACGCAGGATGATACAAATTGGTCTTTGAAGAGATAAATGAGTCTTAGAATAAAAAACTCATACACTGTTTATTTACAATACCTTTTAAACATGACTAAATAAAATTAATTTCTAGTTTTTGTCTAGCTCCTGGAGATACATTTGCTGCGGCAGTTGCTTTCTGAGCCAAATCATGGAGACGAATTTTCAAAAACATAAAACTTATATCTTAATTAATTTTATGAGGGTCAACCCCACATTCCTCGACTGATGGATGTTTTGAAAAAACCCTTGTCCCCAGTTCATTGCATGCAAGCAATGCTATCTGTTTACAAAATTCATACCGTAGATATTTGTGTTTGGTTGCAATTGTTAACAATTGAGTCTAAAGCTTTGACAATGAGCTTATCAAATCCCATCATTACTTACTTTTAAGAGTAACCACATTTACAAAGTCAATGTACCTTTCATTTTTACTGTAATCTCTTAAGAAAATTACATTTAAACAATGTTGACATGACAATCTCTATTGTAATTTCCTGGCAATAAAATACGTAATATAAATCATTTTCTTTAAAATATATTAAAAAATATTACTATGTTGTTTGGAATTAAAATTATATAATAGCCCACCTGAAAAATGACAGGTTTTGTTCTGTCCGTTAGCTCGGTTAGTGCAATTAAATGCACAAGATTTTACCATAGCTAAAAAACTATAACTAAAAACTATATAGCCATAACTAAAAACTGATCACAAAAATAACAGCAACTACATCATCTCTTCACGGTGTCCTAAATACTGACTGAAAAAAAAAAATTACCAGACGATAGGATTTATTTATAGCACGGTATTGTGTCTGTTGTGTGGTTCGCGCTCTTGAGTCGAGCTAGCGGGGATCCAAGAATCAGCGCTCGCGCCGAATCCACTGAAATAAAATATTATCTGTAGTGGAAACGGCTAATGTTAGAAAGGATTACTTGAGATAAAAAAAATTATTTAGAATGTCGTCTACAACTTCTCCGCGGACACTTTTTACCTGACCCAAAAATAAAAAACTTTCTCGCATACTACTTTTGTCGTGTCACTATAATTAAGACAAACTAAAAAGAATTTTAGTTTAACTTATTAATAAAAATTAATAGCAGGCCATTTAAAGTTTAAATACGTACCATTAGATTCACAATTTCACGATGAAAATTTTAATATAAATTCAACCTTTTTATTTTCATTCCGAAAGGCTTAAATGTCAGGTTACATGAAGCGCTGTTTGGATGTTCTTCGTTCGGGTTCCGCGACATCGGATCCTTTTGCCACCCGTCGGGCTACAGACTTCCACGTTTTTTAGTTCAGTTTTGCATGGCAGGGCTCGGTCCAGTTATACTTAGTCCGAGGTCTCAGGCTGGTTTGCATGAAGGGCGTCAGGGGAAGGCCCAGCTTGCAAATATTTTGTTAGAATGTGACGTTTTAAACTGGTATTAAACTCCTCATAGGAAAGTCCATTCCACAACACTGTGGAGGCCCACCATTGGTTGTAAGATATTATTTCGACCTGGGCTCCAGTGAGACGGTGAAATTTCACAATATTGGAACCAAAATGTTCTATGGGTATTTTATCACGCAAGCACCCCATGGCTGAGCAGATTAATTTACTAAATCCCTTTTTTTCAAAGTCTTCAGTTAAATCTGCGAAAGCTGAATCATAATCTTCATACTTAGGTTTGCCATTGAACTTATCTTTGGTTACAAGCGCATAGACTCCAGCTCCACCCGGAACTTGTTGGAAGGCAAGATAAGTCGGTTAAGCAGTCAGTAACAAGTGGTTTGCCAAACAGTCTCTTAACAGTTAAAAAGCCACGCCAGCCGACATCTGTCTGGCTGCTTCAAAGTCACCTGATATGGTGTGTGCAAAAGCATTATTTTTATTTTGTTTATGTTCAAAAATTTTACCTTTCATATCCATCTCAAAAACATTTATTGGAAGTTGATGCTTTTGGTATTGATGGTTTATTTCTTTATTGTTCCACCAAATAAGGGCTTTTAAAAATATGCGAGCTACAGCTATAGTAAGATGCACGAAAATAGTCCAGTAGAAATTTTAACAGCTGTGTCCCCCCTCACCCCCTCTCGCACTGCAATGTTGCCATTTGTAGTTATGTTTACCATGTGTAATACAGTATAAAAATGTTTTTCATAATAAATTTGGCAACAATGTATTGACTCTCATCGGACTATTTTCGTGAATCTTACTATAGCTTAGTCTTGCCTTTGATGTTCAGGTGTAAACCATGTACGGTATAATGGTGTCTTTTCAGGTGATTATTGAGGTTAATGATTGCTACGTTGTTTAACCGAGCTGCAACTTCCTTGATGTAGTTATTAACCATTTGTATTTGAATATTTTCCGTACCATCCTGAAACTTGTCGTGTCGAATTGGTATGGTACATAAGAATACCGTTCTGGACTTTGAAATCGATTTCAGTTCACTCTCTAGTTTTTCATATATGTTTGTGAAATTTCCCTTCAAACTGTCATTAGATCCACCAAGAATTAATACAGGACCATTTGCTTTGTCAATTTTAATTAAATCAATTACTTGCATAAGTGTTGTGTTCGGTCTTACATAGCCAAAAGCTGATACAGCACCACCACTTAGTTCAGAAATTTTTGGAGCTAAGTCTTTGCCTTGGCTATCCGTACAGAAAGTAATTTTAGTTTTATGGATCTCATTTACACTATTATTCTTATAAATTCTTTGTTTTTTATTATTTCTGTGGGCTTGGTTGATGGTCTCCGAACTATCTTGACCATTCTTTTGACAGCTATTTTCACTAAGAATTTCAAACCTGTTACTCAGAGGCAAGGAGTGTGGTTTAACTAATATGGATTGTTTTATCGTCTTATTAACAGGTTCGCGGCGGCGAGGTTTTAGCTCAAACCTCATCACCATCCTGAATGTAAAAATTGTAAAACCCACCGTAGCAGCAGCACTGCCCAGTAAAAACCCACGTGGTCCCGAAATACATTGTACTATTGAGCAGTGCTGTGCAAAGCTTCAGATTTCTAGCTCAGATCCTGGCTTAAAAATAAATCATATTGTAAAGCAGTGCAGCTTGGGAGCTATCGCACCCATCACGATGGTATTAGGGTTCCGTGTGGGAGCGATCGCTCCCATGCCGCCGCGAACGTGTAAAATTTTTTGTCAGGTCTCCCTTTAACAGTATTCCAGCTACCGGTAAGCTTTGATTGAACCGTACCAGGTTTATCACTTCTCCTGGTAACACTTGCATGAGGTTTCAAAGTGACTTTCTCTTCTACTGGGATGTTCTTTCCATTTCTTTCCAACATTAACGAGATATAATGGTTTCATTGGAGATTTTCCCATGTTGTAAAGCACATATGAGAGAAGGGAACGTTTTCTAATCATGTCAAAATTGAGTCAGTTTAGCCTGTACAATAAAGTCAATATTTAATGAACCAGTTGTAACAATATCGTGTACCAAAGATTCTATTGTCCAGCACATAAAAACTCCACAGTCACTGGTGTTTGACTGCTGTGGTCCGCCAAGTGCAATGAAATTAGGTGGCATTGTTCCATTCAGGTAGGCGGAAAGTTTATTTGCAACCTGAAGAGCACTAGCTTCATTATAAGGTGACATGGAGTCAAAACACAAAAATTTGTTTTCAGATTTATTGAACACTAATGTGCTCCAATGAGAGCCACTATCAAATTGTGTCAGGCTTACTGAATCATTAATGGGCATAATAACAAACTCTTTTGCCCTAACATTGACTGGGTCCAACATGAAATCAAAATCATTGGTATTCTTCATAGTATGCACAACCATGGGATTTAATATTAAGCTTGATTTTTTATCCAAGAAATTATCATTCAACAACTGAAAATAAGGTTGTATTGACAGATCAGTTAGCCATCTTCCATTCAAAAGCTCATCTGAAAATAGCAGCATTTTTACAGCTTCAATGTCAGTTTGAGTTTGAGATGTTGAATAGGACTGGATATTTGGTGTTTCAGTTTGCATGCCTATAGATTCATTTGGGCTCAGTGAAACGGAAGAATTTATGGAATCTTGACTACTTAATGATTCATTAATACTTGAAGTCAAGGAATTATTACTTTTGTCTTTTTTGTGAGAGAAATTAAAATCCTCTATTTTGAGTGAAAGTTTTTTCCTCAATATATTTTTGAAGTTCTTTTTTGGATCGAAATATTTTCCCTCCTGGTGATTTAACATAAACATCCACCTTGCCCTTACTTAAGCCAGTTTTCCTCAGTTTCTCTTCCCTTGTCCACCCACGAGGCAGGGTTGAGATTTGTATGGAGTCCTTTTGAGTGGAATCCATTTTAAGGTATCAAAATATAAAGGAAATACGAGATCATAAACTATTAGGAACAGTCATGGATAATTTATTTATTATGATTCTAAATTATTAAAAAAAAGATTCTTAAATGGTATAAAAATCCTATAAAGATTTTAGGATTTAGTTCAGAATTTTACTGATAATTTTTAATTCACCATTAGTTGAATTTAAGTTACACAGTCATCCAATATTCTTTTCTCTGTATGTAAACAAAACCTGTGCCTAACCAGCTGGGTGAAGTTGTCTGACAGTTCACTGATAAGCTAAAGTCCACTGAGTCCAGAGGCAGGCTAGCTGATGTGAATGTTTAAACAGGAAGTGATAGTCTGCTGGCCAAAAAATGAACTCCTGCTTCCTGTTTGCCAAAATGTTTACAACTTATAACTTGTGTAGATGTTAACAATAAATTAGTGATATTGCAAAACTGTTATTTTATTTTATGTTTGTTATTGTTTGTGGTTGATACTTTGTCGTATTTGTGAACTATTTCAAGTTTATAAAGTGAACCAAAACATGTGCTTTTTCAACTGAAAAAATGTAAGTTCTTTATTATTGGATATATATATATATATATATATATATATATATATATATATATATACCAAAACATGTGCTTTTTCAACTGAAAAAATGTAAGTTCTTTATTATTGGATATATATATATATATATATATATATATATATATATATCCAATAATAAAGAACTTACATTTTTTCAGTTGAAAAAGCACATGTTTTGGTTCACTTTATAAACTTGAAATAGTTCACAAATACGACAAAGTATCAACCACAAACAATAACAAACATAAAATAAAATAACAGTTTTGCAATATCACTAATTTATTGTTAACATCTACACAAGTTATAAGTTGTAAACATTTTGGCAAACAGGAAGCAGGAGTTCATTTTTTGGCCAGCAGACTATCACTTCCTGTTTAAACATTCACATCAGCTAGCCTGCCTCTGGACTCAGTGGACTTTAGCTTATCAGTGAACTGTCAGACAACTTCACCCAGCTGGTTAGGCACAGGTTTTGTTTACATACAGAGAAAAGAATATTGGATGACTGTGTAACTTAAATTCAACTAATGGTGAATTAAAAATTATCAGTAAAATTCTGAACTAAATCCTAAAATCTTTATAGGATTTTTATACCATTTAAGAATCTTTTTTTTAATAATTTAGAATCATAATAAATAAATTATCCATGACTGTTCCTAATAGTTTATGATCTCGTATTTCCTTTATATATATATATATATATATATATATATATATATATATATATATATATATATAAGGCCATAAAAATATGATGGGCCCCCTTCACCACCCCCAAATAACAGCTGGATAATCCACCATCTTTTCAAGACGAGCTCGTTCTCCGAGATCAGAGTGTACACATATAATTACACTTTACTCATACCAGAGCATAGGAAAAAAATTAATGACGATTTTAGCTTAATTTGATGATTTTAGTATCATACTTCGATCAGTGATGAGGAGGGGGGGAGGGTCCCACAGAAAAGTTTGCCTAGGGCCCCAACCACTGATGTAACTGATGAATTACATGACATACAAGTTCTAGGTAAGTCTTCCATTTGAAGACGGGTTCAGATTCCATATCCTGAAACGTCGTTGTGAATTGTTTTTACTAATCAGTTATGGAAAATGTGCACAATAATTCACTAAATAATAACATCAATAACAGTTTCAACATTGGTTTAGCAAATTTACAATATTAAAAAATTCTGAAAGGGGAGTGAGCAAAGCGAACAAGCTTGTCATGGGTGGAGGTGAGCTTAGCGACTGAGTTCAACAATAAAAAAGAGACTGTTTTTTGTGCTACTTCATTCTCAATTATATGTTTGTTACGCTGTGTGCCTAATTATTGTCCAGCAGTCTCCACTATAGGTTGTTTTTTTTAACTTGATCCTTCTAAAGGATTTTGGGGTGGGGGAGAGATTTAAATTGTATACAAAAAATTTAAACTTGTGACAAACATGTTTGTGTACCATATTCAAATAACATTTTTAAAAGCTTATAATGCCTTTCAGTCTCTCATGGTCAGCTTATACGAGTATTTTCAAGCCAAACCCATGGCTTGTTAAATAGTAACAGTTTTAAAGTAAACTATTTGAAAAGCAACTGTTATCAATAATATTGTAAAACGGATACATACAATATGTTGTCATGTGAAATTAGCAGCTAGTATGCAACTGTGAAATAAACCAAAATTAACAAAACAACCAAAAGGCTTCAGCTAATGGAATGTTAGCATAAGGATAAACAAAACACTTCCCACCACTATTTCTGCCCCTCCCACGAAGGATCAAGTTAAAAAAAAAACGGGGTATAGGAATTGGAACTGGGCAACATTTGTGTCGCCTTACTAAGCCTAGAATCATACTGTACGTGAATTTTACTTACAGAAGACAGATTTTTCTATATGCAATTTCACAGTCCAAGACTCTGAACACCAGGGCCGCCCAAAGCCAAGCGGGGTCCTGGTGATGAGACTTGACGGGCCCCCTCCCACCTCCCCCCCCTCATACCTCCTCCCTCCACCCAATTGAAAAGAAATCCAGGAATAGTGACCATTCGCTAACTGGGATATGTAATGGTGAATACTCATATAACACGAATATTAAAACAATTTAACATTGTATTTTTCATTATTTTACAATAAAACTCACTTAACTATCCCTCTTTGTGCTCCCACATTCAATGCCATATAGCCTCCTTCAATAACAAGCCCTGCTATAAGTTGTGGTAACATCGCAATCTTTAGCTCTGGGCCCCGCTCTGTAGGCCTACTGCCTGCTGCCCGCACTTATCTCTTTCTATTTTTGAAAACAATCTTCAGTATTTCTCTACGCTTGTTTGTCAAAGGGCTGCAAATTCATTGAAATTGTTAACAGCGACATTCAAATTCTGTTGTTTAAAAGAACTATCAAAAGCTGTTTTTAAAGAGACGGTGATTTCAGCAGCACACTGCGTTCCTGCTCTTAACAAACCACACATATCTGGAAATTTCCTATTGCTGGTGCACACTATAAATAAATAAATCTTTATTTTATAAACATTATACAGTTTTACAAAGTTTTAATACAAAACATAGATTAATTTACAATAAACCAGGCTGACCTCAAACTTAATATAAAATTGAAGATCAGAAAAATAGGGCCCCTAAGACAAAATTTCCGTTTAGGGGTTCCTTTATAAGATTAATGAATACATTCTATAAGAGTTCTGGAGCTATACTTATTAAAAACATTACAAGTTCTGTGAACAAAACGATGTGCTCTATATAAATTTATAAAATGGAAACATAAATAGATAAACAATTACTATAACAACCTACACCTTAAGTTAAAATAGTAATTATAAAATATTCTTCCTGTGTTCTACAAAAAGTGACAAGTTTACTTTGATTAAAAATTTATAAACTCTAACAATACAATAATAAAATTAACAACAGAATCATTACTGATACACTCTCAGGAAAATAACAAGAATTTTTCATACACAAATGGTTATCCCTTAAACAAACATTATAGTGTTAAAATACCTAGCCAATAACATGTAATAAATCCTCAATGTTCCCCTGTGAACTTTATAACCATATTCTAACTTCCTTTCAGAATTTTGTGTGATTTACTATTACTTTTATATTGTTTCGTAATTTATTAAAAATTCTTGGTGCAATAAAGTAGTAAGTTTGCGTAAAAACTGTTAAGTTTGGTTTTGGTACAAAACAGAAACCTGTACTTCTTAACTACATCTTTGACTCACAAACACGCTCGCCAGCCCCAGTTTTGAATTTAAATGAAATAATTTCAAAACTTTGTATATGAAGAGTGTTCTAGTCGGAAATATTTCTAAGTGTTGAAAACAAGGAAACGAAGGATCGGTATGAAGAAGTACTACTTCTTCTACAGATAATCCGCACAAATATTTTTTGAAGTGTTACAATTTTTTTTAGATTAGTTAGGTATGCCCCCCCCCCCAAAATATTACCCCATACTCAAGTCTACTGTTTACCAGAATAAAATATAAACCTTTCAAAATTTTTTAAGGGCATATATTCTAAAGAAAATAAAAAAGACGAATACTACTCATGATTTTGTTTTTAAATTTAATTATGTGCAGTTTCCAATTAAGTTCTCTGTCTAGTATTATCCTGAGGTATTTTGTGCTGCTGCTAATGTTGATTACTGAGCAATTATCGCATGGGACACCCAACAATAAACATGGACGACACTTGGACACTATATTCTCAATAAAATCTACTGCTTGCCTTAGAGAAAAATTCAGATAAGTTGTTTTCTCAGTGCTTAAGACAACTTATTTACTTAAACTTCTTATTTAACTTATTTTCAGTGCTTAAGACTAACAAACCACCATTTCGGCGCACCGAAACTGCGATCCTAGTTTTAATCCTCAAAAGGGTTCGCTAATCCCACAAAAGAAACTGCGATCCTGGCACAGCGGCCCATCAGCAGGTAGCGGAGGGTCCAGCGGGGATTCCAGCGTCTGGTGTATAAGCTGGCTCTAGAATGTTTCGCTGTCCGATGTGTCGCTGAAGTCACTTTTCAACTGATGCCAATGAACTGGGACTTCCAAGTTGTACTAAACTCGCACATACCACCCCCTTAAGAGTCATCTTCACCCCTGGGCGAGTAGCCCATTGTTGCGCAGTCGGCAATGTTAACTATACGGCTTTTAATGCAAAACATGGTATTTGATTCCCCTGTTTCGGACGCCGTTTTCAACCGATTTTTTTTAAACTTGGTAAGTGTTTAGTTGAATAGTTATGTTAGGTCCCTCATACCTCAAAATTTTGAAAATTTAACAAATATTACTAAGGAAAATCGAGTTACTTTGCGACGTCACAGAGAGAAATATTTGTTACATTTTCAAAATTTCGAGGTATGAGGGACCTAATATATAACTATTCAACTAAACACTTAACAAGTTTAAAGAAAATCGGTTGAAAATCGGCATCCGAAACAGGGAAATCAAATACCGTACCATGTTTTGCATTAAAAGCCGTATAGTTAAAATTTCCGACTGCGCAACAATGGGCTACCGGCCCAGGGGAGAAGATGACTCTTAACCTGGACCAATAAACGAAGACTTTCAGGGTGTACATTCCTTCTTTATTTTCCCTCACAAATATATCAGTCATTCTCAGTTTGAGAGCATGAACAGCAGTATCGTCTTACGTACAGTATCGTCAGTATCGTCCCGGGGGCGGCCTCCGTGCCAGGATCGCAGTTTCGGCGTCTGCCTGGGGTCGCCCTTGGGGTAAGGATCGCAGTTTCGGCGTCTACCTGGGTTTTGGGTCGCAGTTTCGGTGCGCCCCACCATTTAATAGCTTCTAAATCTTGATTAATTTTTTCCTTTACTATATCCCACGAGTTTTCCACATAGTAAAGGGCAGTATCGTCAGCAAATGCAGTTGATTTTCCATTAAAATTTGCATTACAAAAATCATTTATAAAAATTATAAGTAAAATTGCCTAAAACTGATCCCTGTGGCACCCCATATTTTATTCCCCCCATAGAACTCAAAACACCATTAATTTTGACACACTGTTGGGGCTTGCTTAGATAACTATAGAACCACTTGTGCGCTATTCCCCTGAAGCCAATATTGTACAATTTGTCCAACAGAATACCATGGTCAACTGTGTCAAATGACTTTTTAATATCCAGAAAAAGACCACTAGTGCATTTACCATTGTTAATTCCCTCTGTCACATTATTCATAAAGTCTAATAGCGCTAGTTCAGTGTTTAAGCCTGTTCTAAAGTCATACTGCTTGTTACTAAAAAATTCTGTCCTGCCTAAAAAACTCAACATTTTCTCTTTCATTATTTTCTAGTAAATTTGTGCAAAAGTCAAAATCAAAGATATGGGTCTATAAAATTTGAACATATAGAACGGGATCCATTCTTGTGTATTGGAATAATTACAGCATTCTTTAACTGATCTGGAAAAGACCCCGTTGAAAAACTCAACATATTGCAACACACTTGTATGGCATATCACCTGATAAACCTTAAAAATCACGATAAGCATAATTTTTGGTGAAATCTGAGTAAAAACGGTCCATTGAGGACAATCTTCTCCAAAAAACGTATTGGCGCACCTCGGGCTTCGTTGCCCTTGGCGGTTTTCTGTGTGTTAGAGCCGGCCCTGCTGCGGCCCCGAAAGATGGGGCCTGGACAAGCCAATTAGTTACGTCACTGATCCTTGGGATCTCAGATTATCTTTAATGCCTTTGAAAAAGCTGCCTAAATCCAATAAAATTCCATTCAAATCTCAAAATAATTTTAGGTCTTCGCAGGTGTGTAAGTCAAAGATATACAAAAATTACCTTTATAGCTAGAATGTCAGAGAACAAGTAAAACCAGAAATTGTCCTCTGTACCTTTACAAGTCAAATCCACATCTAGAAGTTTTTTCTATGGATTCCTCTAAGTCAAAATCCCGGCACACAGGGCGCAACGAGTTGGTGACACTTCTGGTATAGCATTTGTCCACTGTCACAATAATGTACAATTTGTTACCTCTGTGAGTTGAATTTAACAAAATTACGTCTTTAACTGAAACTATTTCTAAGTCGAACTATTTGTAATTCAAAGAAAAATTGTTGTAATGTGAATTTTGACTTAGCAAGAGTGGATTGTAAATATTTGTATAAGAATAAGTACCTGGTGGGGGGGATGAGCATTGGCTCAGTAATCTTATACAATTCTTTTGCAGTAATAATTTATCCACAGATTCACATAGAGTTATCCTACAATCCCAAGTCCAAATAAACTTTTGCTTCACTCACTCCCCCTTCTCAATGTTTTTAAATTCATCCCTTCACCCTGGTGTACTCTGAACCACATGTCGAAACTGTAACACATGAGTTTTACTTTTTTAGTTATCAGCTGATTGTACTATTGTTCAGTATTCTTTTTTTGTAATAAATTTAATTTTAACTAATTGCATTTATTCTTTTATTTTATTTGTATCTATCTGAACAATTATAATCATCATTATAAAGTACAATTAAAATCTTATAAATTGTTTTTACGTTAGTATCATTACAACAATAAACTATTGGAAACCTATTTTGGCACTCCTGGTTGTTTCATGATGTATTGTGTAACAAAAATATTTTGTTGAAAAATATTCTCTCCAAAACTTTATCTATAACTTTGAACTGGTATTAGATATAGTCATGTAATAACCATTTTTATATAGTATGAGTTATTGAAGTAATTTGGCCTTATTAATTACATAAAAAATATTTTTTACTTTACTATTGTTGTAAGTTAAGCCACGATTTTGCAAAATCAGAGTCAATAGAAACACTTTATTTCTTAAGTATGGTCACACCTTTTGAGTTACAGTATTAGTTTATTTTTAGGAAGATCTGACTTGAATCTTTATCAAGTTTATGTACCTTGATGAATTAAACCTATGTGACTAGTATATTATTCTCATTTAAACATTGCATTTAAAGTTCTGATAATTTGAGATGAGATTTTGCTGTACATATTCTAGAAACACTTTTTCCATTCCCCTAAGTGTTATTATTTGCAAGAATCTGGATTTATTGCCTTAGAAGGCCTAGAATAAAACATTTTTTTTATTTTTTATTAGAGTAAGTCATGATTTTGCAACACCGTAGTAAATATGAACCCTTTTTAGGGATGAATTCCTTTTTTTATTGACTTGTTTTTTTTTAGCAAATTTCCTTTATACAGAATACACTATTAAGGTGGTAGGCATGGTAAAAAAAAGACCTAAGCCTGGGACCATGTTAGTTTTTCATTTTGAGGTCTCCAAAAGCCAAAAACACCATTCGTTCATTTTCATCGGTCTATACTGTTTACAGTAGTAAACAGTGTGCTGTCTTTGAATCTAGAGTCTTCCCTCTGTATGGAGGAAGCAAAGATTTGGTTTGAGCGAAATGGTTTACAGCTAAATAGGGGAAACCCCAGCAGCTGCTTTGTAGCCTGTGTACGCGTCCGATTTCCAAAATGGATGTAGGTAGACCTATGTAATAAGGCTGTCAAATTGCTCAGTATAACTGTCGATGGGACGCTGTCATGGAACCCCCACGTTGATGAGTTTTGTGAAAAGCTCCCTCGCGTAAATTTTCTCCTCAGGAACCTCAAATTGCTCGTTACAACCAATTACTTGAAACTGGCCTACTTCGGATTGTTCCACTGACACTAAAGCTATGTTATAGTATTATGCATCTAGTGCCAAGAGAGTTCTTCTGATGAAGAAGACTGCAGTTAGGACCATAACTTCGAGTGGACGGCGGGGACACTGTAAGTCACTTTTTGTACAGCAAGGCAGACTAACAGTGTATTGCCAATTCATAATGGACTGCCTTCTGCTTGTCAAGTCACACCCTGAGCTCCCAACATTTACTCACATTTAAAAATATAGCTTTAATAAAAAAAATATTTTCTACTGAATTAGTCAGGTCTTTTTGTAGAGTAGTTAAAAATATCAAAAGTGTAAAAAAGATTTTTTTGAGGCCAACCCCGGACATTTTTGTAGTAACATATATGACTCACTAATGACTAATAATCACTAATAACTATTGGTAGCTCTAATGCTGTTTTAGCTCGTAACAATCAAGAAATTAGTTTTGAAAGTGAAAACTCTTATGCTATCTTACAACAGAATAATGAAGAACACTCTGTGACCAATCGACTTGGTTCCATTTATAGGCCAAAGGAGAGGAAGCAGTTACGGCGACAACAAAACTTTCAAAATGACAATAAAATTCATGTAAATAAGTCAAAACTTGTTATTTTGGCAGACAGCCACGGGAGAAACTTAGGCCACCTCATTGAACAAAGAACATCTTTCAATGTCTCCTCTTTCGTTAGACCTAGTGCTGATTTCAAAAATGTGATTGAAGGTGCAATGGAGCTTAGAAGAAGCTTAGGAAAAGAAGATTACCTCATGGTCATCGGCAGCACCAATAATGTGGACTCTGACACCTCTAGGCCTTTTCTAAATGAAGTAAAAAATCTTATTTCAATTTCTAATCACACAAATCTAGTTATTGCAACCCTGCCATGGAGACACGACAAGCCAGAGCTGGACTTTGAAATAGGGAAAATTAACAGGGAATTAGAAAAAATCGTGGCCCATCACTCAAATGTTTCACTGATGCCCCTTCATTTTCTTCCCCGCCACCTATTTACATCACATGGATTACATTTCAGCAACAGGGGAAAAGTTAAGATAGCTGAACTGTTTAAAAAAATTGTCAGAGAGAATTTTCTTAGTGTACCAGTACAGAAATCTACGAAGAGATTTGACAAAGGGAAAATTAGTATTGTTGAAACAAAATATGAAAACAATGATTGATGAAATGCGGAGTGACTGTTCGGTGGGTTTTGCTCACACTATATCGGCGGACTTTGCAGATCCTAAGCATATGTCTGCTGGTGTGGCTGTGATTTTCAGAAATAAATTCGGAAGGCCACAGACAACTGACTACATCTCTGACAATTTAACAAAACAACAAGATCCAAATAATGGAGCAACAGTTTTCAGTCTAGTGACCAAGGCAGTGTATTGGGGAAAACCAAATACTCTGGATTATGACAATGCATTCAGACAGCTGACAGAAAACTTCAAATCCAGTGGACTCAAGACTCTAGTATGTTCACCGATGGGTTGTGTCCGTGACCTAATTGAACCAGACCATTTCATACAAAATTTAGTTCAATTCCAACGAGCAACTGAGGCTTCCATAATCATCGTCTCATACTTTCAGAAGTCAACAAGAACTCTGAGAAATGGACTTACACACAAAGACTTTTTGAGAGCCCTGGAACATTCAATTGGTAACTACACTACTACTCCCAGTTCTACGCAACTGTCAAGTGACCAGCACCCAACATCACCAGCCGGAACCTTGAGTCCCCAGCAGTCAACAACACCAGCCCGCCCTACAAGCCTCCAACAGCCAACACCATCATCAAAACCCACAACAGTTAGCCCCCCTCCCCCCCCAGCAACCAATATCATCATTTACACTCCCCCTGTCCAACTCACAGCAAAAAAACTTAATAATAAACCAAATTGTGAGTCCAACTTAGATTTAAAAAAGAAAAGTTTCTGTATTATATGTAAGAACCATCACGAATCTTTCTTATTAAATAATTCAACACAACAAATTAAATCGCCATGGCCAGTTTGTAAAGCTGCCAAATTAGATAAGAAATTTCATTGGTTAATGCACTTGAATATTGAAGGTGGAATAATAAGTAAAAAAACGATTTAGAAATAATTTTAGCAGATTTAAATATTTTAGTTCTTTGCTTGAACGAGCATTGGCTCAATAATGATAATATTTACATTTTGAATAGTATTCCTAATTATACAATGGCAAATTTTTATTGCAGGAGTGAAGGTATTCGTGGAGGTTCTTGCATATTATTGAGAGATAATTTAGAATATTAAATACGAAATGATCTGTGTGCCTTAAATGAAGACTCTGTTTTTGAAGCATCCTGCATTGAGATTATTACTTTAAACATTATTGTGATTTCTATTTACAGAACACCCAATGTAAGTAACTTTAAATATTTTCTTAAAAAGTTTGAGGATATTTTAAAACTTTTAACTAAAGCTACTTGTATACAAAATGTATATATAGCCTCTGATTTTAATGTTGACATTTTAGAAAATTGTAGCCACCCTCAACAAAAATTAGAATTTTTTTTCTTTACTAGATCAGTATGGTTTCAATACAAATTTTAACTCTCCGACAAGAATCACTCAGTTTACAAAATCATGTATTGACAACATTTTAACTCAAAAAATTAAGACTCAGTCGTTACCAAAAACAATGAATATAGAATTAGGCATCTCTGATCACAGGGCGTTATTTATAAATATTTTGAGTGACACTAATGACAAAATCAACTTTAATGATAGGAAAAGTAAAAAAAGAATTTTTTCTAAAAAAAATACTGCAGCTTTTGTAAATAATTTAAAGTCAACACAATGGAATGTGTCTATGTATAATTCTTTTGCTAGCAATTGTTCTAACTTTTTTGGTACTTTCCAAAATATTTTTGAAGAAACATTTCCACTTAAATTCTACAGAAACAAATGTCATAGTAAAAAAAAGTCCTGGGTCACAACAGGCATAAAAATATCTAGTATTAGGAAAAGAGAACTAAGCAGACTTGTAAAGGATTCAAATGATGTAAATTTCTTTATGTCAAAAGGTATAAATTAATTTTTAAAAATATCTGTAATGAAGCAAAAACATCTTGCAATGCTAAATTTATAGAAGAATCAGACAATAAAAGTAAGGCTGCTTGGTGTATGGTCAAATCTGAATTGGGTTGTAATAAAAAGGACTCTAATTTTCCTGACATAACGGTTGCTGAAAAATCTCTTAAAAATGGAAAGGCGATCGCCGAATTCTTTAGCAAAAAATTTTCAAATATCACTAAAGAAATTGGGCTAATGCCTCGTGAGCATGAAGCACTAAACCTGACAAAAAAAATTTTAGCAGGGAATCAACCTAATCAGTTTGAATTTAATTATGTCCATAAAGAAGACGTTATCAAAATTATCAAATCACTTAATAATAAGAAATCAGCAGGCTGGGACTGTATCCCTGTCAATCTGATGAAAACAGTTTCTGATTTTATAGCTGAGCCCTTATCTGTAATTATAAATCAATCTTTTCAAACGAATATTTTCCCCGATCATCTAAAGTTTGCTGAACTCAAACCTCTCTTTAAGAAGGGCGAGAGACAAAATTCTGACAATTATCGACCAGTTTCCCTTTTACCATCATTTTCCAAAGTCTTTGAAAAATGTGCTTGTAACCAAATTTCAAGTTATGTAGATACCAATTGCATTTTTGCCAAAGAACAATTCGGTTTTAGAAAGGGCTTAAGTACAATGAAAGCTTTATCAGATTTTATTAATGAGGTTTCATGGGCTTTGGATGGGTCACAGAGCACAATGGGAGTGTTTTGTGATCTATCCAAGGCGTTTGACTGTGTCAATCATGATATCCTTCTTAAAAAGCTAAGAATTTATAATTTTTCCAAGAAATCTGTTTTATGGTTAACATCATACCTAAAAAATCGTTTTCAAAGAACAGTAATTTTAAAGAATAATATAAAATCAATATCAGAATGGGAAAAGGTTACAGTTGGGGTTCCCCAAGGCTCTATTCTTGGACCTCTACTCTTTTTATTATATATCAATGACCTGCCTAAAAATGTTTCTAACAACCTTATATTATACGCTGATGACACAACTGCATTAGTCAAATCCAAAACTGATTCAGACTTAACACCTAAAGTCAATGAAGCTTTACATGAACTAGGAAAATGGTTTGAAATTAATGGTCTTAAATTGAACCAAAATAAAACCCAATTGGTTAAGTTTTGTACACCTCAGTCAAGAGAGTTTTGTGATCAAACTTTAAGTACCCATGAAAATGCAAAATTTCTCGGTTTGTACGTAGATTTAAATTTAAACTGGAGCAAATGTATTGATAATATCTAGGAAAATTAAATTCGGCTTGCTTCCAAATTAAATGTTATGTTTGAGAAACTTAATTGACTTGAAAACTCGTTTAATAATTTATTATGCATATTTTTATTCCATTCTTCAATATGGGATAGAGTTTTGGGGTTTTTCATCAGATGTGGATAGAATTTTTAAAGTTCAGAAACAATTTTTAAGAATAATGATTTTTACACATTGGAGAGCATCGTGCAAACCAATTTTTAAAGAACTAAAAATAATGACTGTTCCAAATTTGACTATTTTTAAAACATTGGTAATGGTACAGGAAAATTTTGAAAAACTCTGTAGCCAAAACTTTGAGCATACAAATAATACTAGGTTTAAAAATAATTTTCAATATCCTAGGCACCGTTTGACGTT
The DNA here is from genome assembly GCA_030545055.2 of Neoaliturus tenellus. Lineage (NCBI taxonomy): Eukaryota > Metazoa > Arthropoda > Insecta > Hemiptera > Cicadellidae > Neoaliturus > Neoaliturus tenellus. The sequence goes on from CM061535.1 coordinate 34,397,138, forward strand.
GGTGGAGAAAACACCAACATACATGGGCAAAAAGCTGTTTAATAAACTGCCTACTGAATATAAAAATCAAATTCAGTTAAAATCTTTTAAAAGCAGCCTTACTGATTTTCTATTAAGTAATACATATTATAGTATTAATGAGTTCTTGACCGATTAATCAACAATAATAGTAAGTTAGCCTGTGTTTTGTATAATGCAACTCAGCTTTGTTTTCCGCAGAAAACCATGTATCCTTTGTTTTTGTGTATTCATGACTGTGGAATTGTAGTTTTAAGCTATTTAAAGTTTGTATTTGTTTTGACACTGTCACCTGTTTTATAGCTATGCTATGTTTATGAACGTTATGTAACAATAAAGATTGATTTGATTTGATTTGATTTGATTTGACTAACAGAGACACGATTACCCCACCCCCTCACCCTGGGGTGGACTGATGCGCCCGGACACCGGGAAAGTTCCGGGTGCGCCCACCCCACCAAGGCGCCCCGGCGCCCCTAGGACAATTTTTTTTCATTATAAGAAATTTTAAAATATTTTTTGAAAGTACAACATTTGTGAATTTTTATTTTTTCTAAAACGATTAATCTGTTTGTACTTCATGACTTGAAAATCCTACGTTTATCTTCATATTGCCTAAATTACATTTGATAAATTGCTTCAACTGGGAACTCTTTCATGGTAGCAATGACTCGAAATAGTGGCTAACCTGTTCGGCGAAACAGCTGTCAGCCTGAGCGCAACCACTGCGACGTAGGACAAGTAAAGGTCGATCCCATCTCCCAGGATCCCAGGTCGAAAGTGTATATTTGTATTTATTCTTGAACAATTTTAAATATAAATACAAGTATCAAAACTACTCTTTAAATCAATTATTTGAATCAGTCGACAATTTTTAAGAGGTTAGGAACGATATGCTATATATTTGCATTTTGCAGAAACTCCAGGCAATCCTCGTTGCAAGGACTTTCCTGGTGATTTTCAGCACACCACTACACTTTCAGATTACCTGCAAACCAAGGATCTTGAATATGTTCAAGCATGGAGGCTAGTAAGCTGCACATAGGAAGGCGCCTTTAGGATTTAAAAGGTGCTAGGTCCAAGTTTGCCGATGTCTTCAAAGCTGCAGAAGTCTTCGTCACTGAAATAACAAACAAAATCGAACTCTAGTCGGGTACCAACGAAGTTAAATAGATATAGAGTGCTCAACACATGTTAATTTTTTGTCCCCCGTTGATTTGCGCCATTTTACCCATAATTCCCGCGGTTTGCTTGGCAACCATCCCACACTTTACCCTCGTTTCCTTGGTTACTATAGTTTTAGCTATTCTGATTGGTCGCTACAAGCTTAAAAAATTACAGATGATACTTTTAAAACACATGTTTATTTGTTGTTTGTTTTTAAATTAAGAGTCCTGCAGTACCTCCGCCATCTTGTTCCATAAGAACAATGTTAATTATATGTGTCTTTAAAACACTTTATCTCGATAATCTTGCATCAGATTCACTTGAAACTTGAATATGTTCACCATAATGGTATGGCGGTTCATATGACTTCGATAATTTTTTAAATAAACCTCCTAAAAATGGTTTAACATGGTTTAAAATTGGTGATAATATACATTGTTTTTTATTCGTTATTCGAGTGGATATAATTTTATTAATTAGTTTTCTATCACATCAAATGAAAGATACTATGGTAACATTTAAAATGACATCAAGTGTGTAATTTTCAGATGAAAAACAAACTCACAGTAATGTTTCAAATTTAACATTCTTCTTATGGGAAAAAGTACCGAAATGGGGTAGGTACTGCAGTCTCTTAATTTGATTTGATGGTCTGTGAGCAGGCTATTGAAGTTGGTTACCATAGTAACGTCGGATAGGTGAGGTTAAAATGGTAAATAACTGGAGGTAAAGTGTAAACAAAAGACTGGTTACCAAGGAAACGTCGGGAATCATGGGTAAAATGGCGCATATCAACAGGGGACAATTTTCAATATCTGTGTAGCACTCTATATCTATTTAACCTCGTTGTCAGGTACAGTTCCAAATCTGGAAGAAATCATAGAAACAAAACTGCCTGAGGTGAGGAGTAGGAAGAAGAAGAAAATGCCGGGGGAAAATTCATCAGGTGACGTAATTGAGGACTGCAATCTAGGATTTGAAGTAACCGTGTTTGATGGGGTGATAGATCAAGCTGTCAATAGCATGAAAGAAAAATTTTCAGCAAAACAAACTCTATACTTAGATTTAGAATATTTTTATTCAAAGCGGTTAAACAGCATTGACATTAACTCTTCTAGCTTCCAAAGAATAATTGAATTAGTTACCCAACATACCTATTTTGGGTACTTATAAAGTCATATTTTGAGGCAAACAATACACTCCAGTGTGAACCAGATGGCCCAGAGTCAGACGCCACTCCATCATTTACTGGAATTATTATGTAAGATTTATTCTTTAAGTCAAAGGACTCAAAAATTTGGTCGGTATCATCCATACACCTTATGGCTTGGCTTACTGATGGGCTTATTAAGAGTCATCTTCACCCCTGGGCCAGTAACCCATTGTTGCGCAGTCGGCAATGTTAATCATACGGCTTTTATGCTAAAACATGGTCTTGTATTCCCCTGTTTCGGACGCCGTTTTTCAACCGATTTTCTTGAAATTTGGTAAGTGTTTAGTTGAATTGTTATATTAGGTTTCTCATACCTCGGAATTTTGAAAATTTAACTAATATTACTCTCTGTGACGTCGCAAAGTAACTCGATTTTCCTTAGTTAATATTTCAAAATTTAGTAAAATTTTCAAAATTTCGAGGTATGAGAAACCTAATATAAGTATTCAACTAAACACTTACCAAATTTCAAGAAAATCGGTTGAAAAACGGCGTCCGAAACAGGGGAATACAAGACCATGTTTTAGCATAAAAGCCGTATGATTAACATTGCCGATTGCGCAACAATGGTCTACTGGCCCAGGGGTGAAGGTGACTCTTAAGAGTGTGTCATCATTTAGTAAATTTGACCCTTTAATCATATTAAAATATATTTGGATAGAGTCGTCACTGACCCAATCATTACTTAGTAGTTCCACACACAAATGAATTTTACCCTCGGTCTGGGTAGAGATGTTATTAATTGTTTTGAGAAAGGTGTTATTCTCAGTGGAACAGATATTCAAAACTTCTTGGTGCTGAATACTACATCTGTTTTGTTCACTTTTGGGCTCATTTACACCAAACAAGTCCACAGTTTGATCTGTTTCTTTATTTTCAGTTAATGATACCTGAGCAGGATCATCATTAGATACTTGCAGGTTGTTTATAGGAACTAGGATTCCCTCATTTGACAATTGGTTAACAAGCTTTATTTTTTTGGATGAAAAATTAAAACCTCAATTTTTAGTTTTAGGTTTTTTTCGGATATATATTTCTCAAGCTGGGTCTTTGATCTTATATCTATCTCCAGGAGATATAATATTAACATCAATTCTCCCGATATGAATGCCTTTTGTTCTTAACTTCCCTTTTCTTCTCCAACCTTTTGTTGGAAAAAACTATCATTGTTGGTGGCCATGGTTAAGTTTAATTTTTTATCGCTCACTTAAATTTTATTCAGCCCTCTTATTATTTTTTAAATTCAATAGGATATAAGTTTATGACCCATAGGTGAGTGTATTAGCTTGATAAATCAAGTAAACTGTGATAAATTTTAATACAATAAAATACCAATTTTCAAGGTTTCTATGTTCTTATTAAATTTCTCTTGTTATAAGAATTCCTTTTTAAATATCATACAAGCATAAAACACTAAAAACAAACAAATAAATAAAATTCTCAGAAACCCCCAGAATCTTTATCAGTGTCACACAGACTGACAGGTTTAAATAATTATTTAGCTTCTTTAAGGAACCTACCCAGGTAGATATTAGCAGTCAGATAGCACAGTTTACACAGTTGAAAGGTCAGTTTGCTTATCTTGCTTCGCTAGGCCACAGTTGAGTTGACCTTCAATTGACTGTCTTTTTGCAAAATTTAGCAGGTCGTCAAGATAACGTAGTTCTTGTGACAACATAGTCCAAATACCTTAATTTTCTTGAGTAACTTTTTAGCAAAAATTAAAAAGTATCTTTATTTTTTGATAAAAATGTGTTTTTTAGTTTTGGTGTTTAATATTTATAACATTTTATATAGTCCATGTGCCAGGTCCCAAAAAGGTATAATTTTGTGATCGCGATGAAACTTATACATCTGAATCAGACAGTTCTGGGGGTAGTAAAAATGCATATTATCCGAAAAAATATTTTCGGTTTTTAAGATGGCGGCCATTTAAAGATGGCGGATGCATGTTTATAATAGATAGGTTATACCTCGGTTATTTGTCATCCGATTTCAATAAATCTTTTTTCGTTTTGAAGATAATTAAATTTTCAAGATTTAATCTATTTACATTATTATACAAATTTTGCTTCGTTTCCGAGGTATTTATCAAAATATTTCTGATTGTTGTGTAATCTTTACCTTTAAGTCTTAATTACTCGTAGACCTTACATTTTACTCAAATATTGTTTATTACCAAAAAGATAGATAGTTTTATAAGATTTACAATGATATATAACATAACTTACTTTATGTAACCCATAGCGATATGAGAACCAAAAACTTGGCTCGTGTCAGGGTTCGCCGCTACGGCGCGGCACGATAGCGACTATGAGTGGTACCGGCCGGCCCGCACGGCTGACTCGAATGGCGTCCAACAGGACTTGCGTTGTATTTTTCTTAACTGATTTTTTTTTAATAACATTAATATATTCACAGGTACCAAATTTGCTTATTCGGCTACAAATTTTTAGGTAACATTTTTAGTGCCAAATATTGCCTAATATACTTATCCAAAAAAATTCTAAAAGAAACAAAATTCATTTTTTAAAGATTATTAGTTAGTGTATAATATAGTTAAAAATTAATATATATTTCTAAATTATAATAAACGTATACGGTACTACATTTGTTTCGTTAATGTATAGCCTAAGTTAAAGTTCAAATAAAACTATTCTACCTTTCTGAACTAACGTGTGTGTAACAGTGAAAATGGTTTTCGTACGTAAATAAAGGAGGAACTTTGATTGAAATGGACCTTTCTTCTTTATTCAGCTTTATTTTACTATTCTGTAAAATGAAATATAATTTGCTAAGACAAAATTACAGACAATTAAACTATAAATTTACTGCATAAAATAAAATTATATTATTATTTTTAAAAAGTATTTAAGCTTACTAATGATAGTAGTTCTCTGATAATGTTCAAAAAAACATCTAATTTCCTGTTAAAACATACATTATTTGAGAATACATAGGCCTAAATTAAATACAGGGTGGCTGAAAAGTCACTGACGATTTTGTTTTTGTTATTCTATGGAAACTATACATGTTACATAAATAAACGAAATATCAATAGAGTGGTAATTTAATACCATTAATGATGGTTAGGTTTTGTTGAAACATCAGGCAACATTTGGTGTTGGTAGACTGATGATAAGCAGGGGGGGTATGTGCGAAAATTGCATCAGTATAAGATGTTTAAAATAAGTTTTAAGCTGTGAATGATGATGGGCATCATAAAATGGGTCATCATTGCTCTATTAGTAATCAATTTATGATCTCCATCATCATTCACAGAGCAAAACTTATTTTAAACATCTTATACTGATGCAATTTTCGCACATACCCCCAATCACCAGATTTTGCATCAACTGCTTATCATCAGTTTACCAACTCGAAATGTTGCCTGATGTGTCAACAAAATCTAACCATCATTAATGGTATTAAATTACCCCTCTATTGCTATTTCGATTAATTATGTAACATGTATAGTTTCCATAGAATAACAAAAACAAAATCGTCAGTGACTTTTTGTTTTTATTCATATAAATTAATCTCATTTATCATTGGACTTCAATTTAATAATATTGTGTTTAATACATAGTGATCAGGTTAGTTATATAAAATTATAACATTAATAAAAATATTATTGTTAGCCAAAAGTTGCTTTCACATCAACTGCAATTAGTTAAAAGTTTATTATTGCCGACTCTCGTAGAATGTACTTTATATATAAATATTATGTATGGTATTAGATAATCCTGAAGATGGTTGCATTATTATTATTCTTAATTATTATTTGCCTGGATTTCTAGATTTTATGAAATTTTGATTTCACATAACTAGCTTGAACACAATAAACGCACCGTCAAATTGAAATCGAATGATAATCAATTTAAAATAGCCTAAATTAATATGGATAGCATTTTTTTCATAAAACTTGTATTTAAAATTTTATTTATTTTACATTTTTTTTCATAAAACTTTTAGCCTATGTGGGTAAAAAGCTACTAAATATACGGGTCCTTAAATAATGTATAGGCTACTTTTAAACAACGCTTATGTGCTCTATTGCAGGGGCGTACCCAGGGGGGGGGATATCGGGATATATCCCCCCCCGAAATTCTGAAGGGGATATTTAATTTATTTTTATTTAAATTTTTCAAGTAAAACATTATTTAATTTATTTTTCAATGTAAACATTTTTCTACTCTTAAACTTGAATGGTTTTAATATTAATATGTTCATAATTTAAGTTTCAAATGCGATGCTAGATAGGGAGTAGTGGTAGCGGGATCAACTCAAAGGGACAACTATGTGACCAACAGCCCCGAGGAGTATTACCGGTGCGGCGTTTTCATTCCCTTCCTCGACCATTTCCTTAGTGAAATGACGCAGAGATTTTTGAAGCATCGGGATGTTCTTAAAAAAATATCCCTCCTCTTTGCCGCAGAATTTAATTAAATCTGAGAATACAGACATAGATCTCTGTTCAACAACATTGGCAAAACAGTGGCCATCAATCATCTCCGACCCAGCCCAATTTTCCGCCGAATTGGCGATGTGGAGGAGAGTATTGAAAGAAATGGGAAAGGAGAAGCTCCCCACTGTATTCCTGACAGGCTTGGATCATTGCAACGAAATGTTGTTCCCAACATGGCATACCATGCTTAAGATATATAATTATGCTCTGAATTAATACATTACAAAATCAATGATTTTACTAGGCCAGTCAGTTTTAAACCAGTGGTTAAGTCTTAAATACTTAATGTTTAAATTTTTTTAAATGTTTATCAAGAAAGCCATTGAGTCAGTATCACGTCTGGTATATATTAAATAATTTTTTATTCTTTCCGTGCCTATTTAAAAGTTTTGTTATAACTGTAAAGTTGGCTTACAGACATTTCTACTACGATTTTTACAACTATTGAAGTAATAAATAATATTTTGTAATGATTACCATACAAAATATAAGTTTACAAATAAATAACTCTTAGTAAGACTTGTTGTGGTTATTCTATGATTTATTAATTTTAAGATGAGCGTCACGTTGCCCATCACAACGGCGACAGCAGAGCGATCATTCTCCCCTTTGCGTCGTCTGAAATCATTCCTGCGCAATTCGACGTCTCAAACTAGGTTAAATGGTCTAGCCCACCTCTCTATTCACATAGACATTAATGTTTTACCTGAAGAGGTCTTGGACGTCATGGCTAAGAAGCCAAGAAGACTCGATATTTTGTTAAATTAAGTGTCATATGCTGGTGTAAGAGGGTATGTAATTATTGTAACTTGTATATAATTGCGGTGTAGGTTGTATACAACTATATAAATTTTTCCATGTGTATAAAAGTCTATCCTGGTATTAAAGTTAAAGTTTTATACCAACGTATACATGGTTTAATTGAGTTTTAACACCTATGTATATAGTCAATGGTAATAAATTGTATGTTATTTCATGCATTCCCTTTTATGTACAGGTATACACATACACGCACATATATGTACTAATACACACACACACACACACACACATATATATATATATATATATATATATATATATATATATATATATATATATATGTGTGTGTGTGTGATATATATATATATACACATATATATATATATATACATATATATATATATATATATATATATATTGTCATACACATACATATATATCTTCATGGAATTATGAACTGATAATATCCCCCCCCGAAAAAAAATCCTGGGTACGCCACTGCTCTATTGAGCATTTTGAAAGAATTAATATCATTAGGGGTACTAAGATTAATTTAAAGTATATGTTATAATAAGTATTAGGGGGACCGACCTTGTGGTAAAATTATTAAATGTCACTTTTATTTTCCACACGCTCAATCGCAATCTTATTCCTTTTTATTACGATCAAAGATTGCTTCACTTTGGAATAATTGTGTTGAGTTGAACTACATGTTAAATTTTTATATTGGTTATCAGTTGATTTTTGTTAAAATTAGTATTTACAAATCAACATACAAATTATAATTAGTATAACATTTTTACTTTAAAGAGCTGTAAAACGGAACCCTGATTTTCCCAGCTAAGGGACCAGTTCCAACCGATAGTCTATCTCGTGGCCGCAAACAGCATATTGAAAAATAATAAAAAAATACTAAGACAATATAAAAAAATATGAATACTAAGAAAAAAAATAAATTCAGGAATAAGTTTGTTCGTATACAGTCATTACTTATTTTAGGGTAGGGCCTATAATAAATAATACCAAGGGGACCGAGCTTTTTATCGGTCACTTTCCTTCCTTAGACAAAACTTGTTCGCTCCGCTCACTTGACCTTTTTCTTTTTTAAACGAGCTCGTTCGCTTCGTCCACTCACTAAACCAGTATGTGCTCTTTGGTATAAATTTGTTGAACCACGGGTTAAACACATATGTATATATCTAAAAATTTAAGCACGTTTTTCTTTTCAATTAAGTAGCTACAAAAAATCTCCATAGGGATAACATGAGAATTTGGAAGGGATTTTTCCAGTCATGGAATCAGTTACAATCGATTTCCCATTGCTAAAGCCCCCATATTTATACAAAAAAATTAAAAATCCTTGGACGGAATTAATTTTTCCCCTACAAACAGTGCTTGTATTAGAGGATAAGGTAAAATAATAATAATGTAATTTTATTTTAAAGAGTAAATATAATCAAGGTATTTTTAAAATGTTTATTAATCATACGTAGCTATAAAAAGTAGAACAGTGGCAATCTAAAAAACAAATACTGTTTTAGAAAATCTCGACAAAATGACTTTCTATGACTTATTAACAGGTGTGTTATAAACTACAATATTTGGTTTTAAAAATGGAACCTAAAAGTTTTTAATCGAATACGTAAATTTGGTACCTGTAAATATATTAATGTTATTAAAGGAAAAAAATACAAAAAAATAAAAAAATAATTAAAAAAATTATAAAATATCTAGTTAAGAAAAATACAACGCAAGTCCTGTTGGACGCCAGGCGAGTCAGCCGTGCGGGCCGGCCGGTACCACTCATAGTCGCTATCGCGCCGCGCCGTCGCGGCGAACCCTGACACGAGCCAAGTTTTTGGTTCTCATATCGCTATGGGTTACATAAAGTAAGTTATGTTATATATCATTGTAAAGCTTTTAAACTGTCTATCTTTTTGGTAATAAACAATATTTGAGTAAATATTATAAAACTATCTACCTTTTTGGTAATAAACAATATTTGAGTAAAATGTAAGGCCTACGAGTAATTAAGACTTAAAGGTAAAGATTACACAACAATCAGAAATATTTTGATAAATACCTCGGAAACGAAGCAAAATTTGTATAGTAATGTAAATAGATTAAATCTTGAAAATTTAATTATCTTCAAAACGAAAAAAGATTTATTGAAATCGGATGACAAATAACCGAGGTATAACCTATCTATTATAAACATGCATCCGCCATCTATAAATGGCAGCCATCTTAAAAACCGAAAATATTTTTTCGAATAATATGCATTTTTACTACCCCCAGAACTGTCTGATTCAGATGTATAAGTTTCATAGCAATCACAAAATTATACCTTTTTGGGACCTGGCACATGGACTAATATAGCTATTTCTGCATGTAGTCCATTTTTTCAAATGTGCAATACCTTTCCTACCTCTCCTACCTTGATGTGAGTATATTTCAACTTAAATTTATACCTTATATCTTATTCACCAGCGCAAAAAAAATCAGTTACAAATGTTAAGAAACCTTTACTGTTTGGAATTATTTGTATTTTACTATTAGGAGGTCGGTAAAAACTAAAAATTTTTGAATAAAATACTGGACAATAAAACATCACTTTAACATGTTATTAGCATGAACTCAAGAACTCCAGTTCTTTAACTGGAACTATAGTTCCTACAATTCCCAGGATTTAACTAAGGAATATCATCGGTGTAACATATTTTGATTATGTTTCCTTTCAAACACTCTATTATTCTCTCTGTAGCCCAAAAAATCTTAGGGTTAAAATATCTTACATGAAATCACTCCGCAAAAAAGAGACCGTGCCACATGGTCATCATTAGGTCAAAATTTTTAGGGGGTGCCAGCTACCCTAAAGTATGAGTCGTTGTATGCTCAGCCACACACCAAAATCCTATTTAAATGGCAGGTTTCAAGGTCTATTCCAAGTAGGCCCTAGCTGTTTAATTACTTGTCTGTTCACATAAGCCAGTAACTTTTTTATGTTATCTTGAACTGGGATCTTTAACAAACATAAAAATTAAAAGAAAAGTATTTACTGAACAGTGTGTACAAATTTCACTTTTTTAAGTTTTACGGTTTTTGAGTTCTGCTTCCTTAAACTCAGTCATGTCACTGATAATCGTTGCAAATGCATCTCCGCACGCGGCCACGACGGCCTGATGGGGCCTAATCAGCCAATTTTACAGCGGAGGGTGCTGTTATTTTTTCTGTTATTGATGAAGAGAATAGGTCAGAAATACTTTCACTAACTCAAAACAAGTCATACTCGATAAGTCATACGAAAGACCGTCTAGACAGCAAGACAGAGCTATAAACCTAATAGCCCAGCGCGCAGCGTCGCAGTCTCGGGAGGAGGTGCGTTAGCCACTATCATCGGTGACATGGATGACTTTTAGTAAGCACACATCAAAAACTGTAAAACTTAGAAACATTAAATTTTCACACAATGTTCAGTAAATAGTCTTCTTTCAATGTATGTGTTTTTTAAGACCGTGGCAATTCAAAATCACCTAAAAAGAAATAGTGGCTTATGTATAAGCAAGTACCGCTGTTCAATTTTATTATTACAAAAATAAACCTGTTAAATTTTACTATAGCTCATTTCAGTTGAGAAAACTGTGTATCTAATTTGGAATTTTGATATGAAAACCACTCTAGAATGTTGATTTTTAACCGTTACTAGAAAAGCATTTTAAGAATCTTTAAAGAGTATTCCATTTTAACCCTTTGGCTGCCAAGCCCTTTTGTTGTTTTCTATGCGACAACTGCCAGCTGAGTTTACCAGTGTGTAACCTTCAATTGCCCAGCCCTATTAGCCATATGACAACCCGGGATTGCCAGGGCCAAAACATGTGATTTTACAATGTTTTTCTTTAAAAACCACAACTTCCCTCTTAATACAGTTAGAACCTTATATTTTTTTGTTGTTTTGAAGGTAAATTATTTAACTATGTAACCAATTAAGGTTACAAATTTAACATTTGTAATACTGTATATGCTCTAAATATTTGTTCTAATATATATTGTAATATTTGTTCTAAATATATGCTCTAAATACCAATATATAATTACATGAATATGGGTTCATATTTTTAGTAAAAATCTAAAAATAAATATAAAATGTTAGTTTGTAATGTATTTTTAAACCATAAAAATTTGTCAAAATTACATTTTACTAAAAAACCCACATGATAATTGGATTTAGCATGATAATTAAGATCGTTTGTTAACCTATATTTAACCTTCCAGTTAATTTGATCAGTTATTTTTCTCAATTTTTGTACAAAGAACCAAGGAATATAAAAATGGCCATAACAAATTAAATTGAAAGTAACATTATTTTATTAATAACGTACTTTAAAACTTAAACAAGAAAAGGTATGGGTATATCAAAGTATTGTTTTGTTTGTGAGTTGATAGTGATTACTGTACAACGAGCCGTTTTATTTTTCATAGTTATTAATGTCTCTTTACCAATAAGGCTTATTTATATTCGTCCACCTTTCGAAAGATACAAGTCTACAAGTAACTAAAAATAAGTAAATAGCTTAAAATAGCCTAACTATTAAAATAAAAAAGTACTACACACAGCACTAACTAATAAACAAGCCGTATATTGGCCACCGAGCAAAGATGATATTGTAGTGTAGAGTCCACAATAAAAAAAACTATATCACAGATGTGCATCATATTCCGAGAAATTAAGTCACCAGAGGCAAAGGTCGACAGGGAGGGAGGGAGAGAAAGAGCGTCAGAGCAGGGTCAGTACTCGCCTTTGCCGGAAACCGTGCAGTTTGGTTGACCAGAAACGTGGCGTCTCACACACACGACCGCATTATGTTCAAAATATGCATACTTTTATATAAAAAATATAGTTCAATTGTCTTTTAAAATAGTTGATTCGAATAAGCGACTAGACTGCTTACGTCTTGCTTGTAAAATGTTTACTATCCAAAAAAACTTTTTTGATCAAATACAAAAACATTATTATAAAAATATGAAAGAAATTAAAAAAAAAATCATAAAAAATCAGGGGGTACCAGGCACCCCCTGGCACCCCTGTAAATCTGCCCATGCCGTGCCAACCCAGAACGTCATATCCCACTGCCTTGCTTGGAAACTGCATAATTTTTAATTCACTTTGTCACTAAGAAGAAACAAGATAATAATAAATTAAACTCTTGATCCCTGTTAACACTGTGTTGTTTCTGGTAAATTTTCAGACAAAATTGATCATTTTGAAAAAAATTTAAAAAATTAAAAACCCCGGTCAAGTAGCAACCCTGAAGCGGACACCGGACAGGCCCTCAAACCTCAGACTGCCCAGGGTAAACCCGGATGTCTAGTAAACCTAACATTAGGGAACTTAAAATTAATTTGTGATTGAATATCTCAATGCAGTAGAGCTACCTGACAAAAATATTGTAATGTCAGTCCGCAATAAACAAAACAATGATTTTAGTTACTGAGAGGAAGTATTAATTTTTATATTACTCATAAGTTTGGTGAATAAATCAAGCTTGAGTCTAGAGTGATTCGGTTTTTTGTTAGTTTACTATTTCTATTAAAGTTTGATGAGATTATATTTATTTGTAGTTCATGTCCTTAAATCTTTTTGGTAGTAAAAAATATAATTAATGAAATATATTTGTATGCAATAGTAGTGTAAAAGTAAGGCTTTTAAAACAGTTCAAGGTCACCCGAGCGATGACGTCATCGATGACGTCATCGAGGTCAATGACCCCATCGATGACGTCATCGATTGCATCATCGATGTAAATGTTTGTGACCAATGACGTCACTTCCTTGACGTCACACCCATGACGTCACAGAAATGACGTGCTGATGACGTCATCACCCCTTACGTCACCAAGATGACGTAATCGATGTCACAAAGGTCAAGGTCACGCTGAAACCTAAAATTTTTTGGCACTTTTGCTGTTTCTCGCACTACGCTCCGAGTTTCAGTCACAGTTACCATGACCTTGACAACTTGGAGCGAATTTGCGATGAGAAACAGCAAAAGTGCTGAGGAAACTTGAAGTTTGCAACGTGACTCTGCCTAAACCGTCATGTGACAACGCTCGGGTGACCTTGAACTGTTCCAAAAGCCTTACTTTAACCATTACTGCAACCGCGATGTGCACCCTACGACAGACACCGAGCGACTGACTGTCCGGCCCCGCGCACTCTAGGTATATTGGCTTAAGAGACTAAGACTCCAAACTGTCAGGAATGGGAGTAACTAACTGAATTTTGCAAGGAAAAGTCATTTTATCCAATATTCTAAACAAATCTTCATCAGTAAAACTTACATTAGTCTGTTTGGTATAAAACTTAGGGTGTCCGCGCAACAGTTTGCGCCACTTAGCTAAAGTTGAAACCCTTTTGACTTTGAGTGGTGGACAGTGAGCAACTAATAAAGCCTTAACACGGCTAAGTTTCCTACCTAAAGCGTCCCGCGACATGGCTTCCCCTCACAAAAGTCCGCACAATACTGAGAGACTGCTTGTAGCGCATGAGTCAAGGGAAAAGAGGTGGGGGAAACAGCAGGAATGGGGGAAGGTCACAGTGGTGGGGGAAGGTGAGGTGGTACGCTGGAGTATCGCATTACTTTACCATGAGCTGTCCTACAGTAAACACACTGTTCTCTTGGCCCGAGTTGGCACTAGAAGAAACATTTCTGTACAGCTTAGGCTGTGAGAGCCGAGGAAGCAAAGTCAAAGTGGAAATTGTGTTAAACTCCAAGATGAAGAGTCTCCTAAATAAACTAATTGTATCCCTGCAATCTCCTATAACTTTAGAGAAATACCACTTTATTAAGCGACACCTTATACTTTGGCAAAACGAAGCAGAAATGGAAAAGATTACAGTAAAATTAATTTAACTTAAAACTTGGACTGGACACTTATGGCGATACCACGTGGCGTGCAAACGCCACCCTAAACATTACAAGTTAGGTTATTGAGCACCTCTGGTACGATAACCGATGTGCTAGAGTTAAAGTGTGATGACCTTGAGTCAAAAACACTGAAATACTACAAGTCGATATCGTCCCAGAGTTAAAGTGTAGTGACCTACATTCAGAACTTGTAAAATTACTTACATATAGAGAGCTAGAGAACAGCGAGACACACCGCATGGAAGCCGGAGACATACTGGCGAAGCGGTGTTGTGCAGCCTAGGGACCCAGTTGTGGTGGGGGTATAGCCAACACTTAGAGTACAAGTGTTGTGGGTGACCTTGACCCACTTAACTTACCTGACCCCCCCCCCGACAAAAAGTGCGAGCCCCCACCCCCCCCCCACCCCCACCCCCACCCCCACCCCCTCCCCCACCCCTGATATCCTGGGCGTGGCAGCCCCGGTGGGGATATAAGGGGGCCCAGCCAGAGCCGGCTCGCAGTCCGCTCCCGCGCGTTGAACGTGAACGATCGGGACGGACCGCCATAGGCATCACTAAACATTGAATGGCGCCTTCAGTGTTTAGCGAAGTCTACTCTAACTTTAAGACTTGTATTAGTTGTAAGATATTGCGCTTGCGTTTGGGTATTGCGAATTGTTTTATATGAGAGTGTTTTACTTGTACCCTACGTCTCCTGTGTGTCTTTTATCCTTTGTGTCTTGTTTGTTATATGTGTTTAATGTGTATGTGCTTGTTCCAGCATTGACTACGTTGAGCTCAATTGTGTGTTGTAAGTGTGTTATGTTTCTAAAGTGTATACGCTTGTTTTAGCAATCCCCCTTGAGCTTTTTCAATGCTCAAAGTAAATTGTAACGTCAGGGAACGGGAGTAGGCCCCCGTGTAAAGCCACTTTTAATAATTGGTAGGCTCCTGCCAGGCATGCAAAAGGTTGCGGATGGCATTTGGGAGCATGTCCGTTTGTACGCTGGCATGCAAAAGGTTGCGGCGGCCTCTGCACTCGGACGAGGACGTAAGCCACTAGGGTGTCCTCAGTTAGTTTCCCTTCTGGAAACTTAAAATTATGTAAATAAATCTTTGTTAGCTATTTGTGTTTTAGTCCCCAAGGCCCCCGAACATTCGTGATTCGCCATGGATGTACGGGGGCCGAAATTTTTTAATGTCCGTGTGGCCTTGACCCACAAAGACTTGTAAAAATTGAATGCATTGCTAAATTAAAAATATTAAAGATAGGTTACGGGAGTAGGCCCTCGTGTAAAGCCTATTTTAATTATCGGTAGGCTCCTGCCAGGCATGCAAAAGGTTGCGGATGGCATTTGGGAGCATGTCCGTTTGTACGCTGGCATGCAAAAGGTTGCGGCGGCCTCTGCACTCGGACCGAGGACGTAAGCCATTAGGGTGTCCTCAGTTTGTTTCCTCCTGGAAACTCAAAATTATGTAAATGAATCTTTGTTAGCTATTGAAAAGACAATGCAGTAAATGTTTACAAGTCTCGCGTGGCGAAGGGTACACGACATTGGATGTTGCCCTGTTGTCATAGTTGGGTCTCTTCGGAGGCTACAGCGATGACAACCCAAGTGCCCCAGGTGGGGCTTAATTTTTTTAAAGTTTTTTCGTGACCTTGACCTAAATACAGTAATGCCCCCCCCACCCCCTCCCCCACCCCCTCCCCCACCCCCTCCCCCACCCCCTCCCCCACCCCCTCCCCCACCCCCTCCCCCCCCCGAACTTTTTTTGAGAAAAAATTTTGACCTTGACCAAAAAGTTTTTTTGCTCCGGACGAGAAGTGCCCAAACAAAAAAATTTGTACAAAGTAGTGGATTTAGACCAAAGATCATTGGTTTATCAAACCTGTTGAAGAATAAATTGAAAATGGGTGTTTAAAAGCCAAATCTACTACATGATTGATAAACTGGATGTATATGACGTCACCTTCCCCCACCCTTCAACCTCGGGTATAAAGGGACCCGGTTGAGCGCGCTGCTCATTATTGCGTGGACATTCACCGAGTGCACACTCAAAGCCAAACTGTAAAAAAATGGCTCTTTGCGATATTTGTGGTGAGTTTTTCCAAGATGAAGATATCTTTGTTTTACACCGAGAATTGCATCATGAAGAGAACAGAAAAGAAGAGATTGTTGTAAGTGAAGAAGACTTGGATGCGTTTGATCGGTTATTGGAAAACTACCTGAAGCAGATGGACGACTGTGATAGCTATCTACAGTTACACCGAGAATTGCATCGTGAAGAGGACAGAAAAGAAGAGATTGTAGTAAGTGAAGAAGACTTGGATGCGATTGATCGGTTTTTGGAAAAACCCCAGAAGCAGAAGGAGGACTGGGCTAGCTATTTACAGTTAATGCAAAGAAGAAGACCAAGTGTTATTCAATTCGCCGGAGCTGGACCATCTACAGCTGGAGGATTTATTCAAGAGGAAATGAAAGAAAAAGTGGAAGATTTAAAACAACTGCGTACCCAAGAAGTGGATATGGAAGAAGAGGATATGGAAGAAGAGGATACAGAAGAAGTGGAAGATATAAGACAACTGCGCACCACAGCCTTGCCAGGACCAGTTGTAACTCATTTCAAAATTAATAATGTGCAATTGGAATTGGAAAACTTTATAACCCAAGCTAAAAATCTAGTTGTAAAAACATTGATGGAAGAATTGGCAAGATTGAACTTTATTAAATTTGGATTGGTGTTGGAGGCTATGTTTACTAATACCGATGGTGAAAACTCACCGAGAGCATTCATTGCTAAAAACCGAACCCTTACAACCACATCTGATATCAACGAAATTTTAGAAGAATGTTTGGTTGAACTGCTAGTGAAACTTCAAGAACATGAAGGAAGAGGATCCGGCTGGACGCTATCATCAATTGAAGGTATGGATGTGAGGGTTCACAAGCATGGATATGGTATGAGAGGAAGCAGCTTTATCCCTCTACCAAAGGTGATCCGAGATACAAGATCATGTATCAATGTGAAAAATGAGGATAATGAATGTTTCCGGTATGCAATGTTAGCAAAATATGTGGAACCTAATGCCTGTAGACCTAGCATAGCATACGAAGCTGTTCAACACCGCTATAACTTCCAAGGTATGTCGTATCCTGTTAGTCTTAATGATGTTGCTAAATTTGAAAGAAAAAACCCAGGAGTTTCAGTTAATGTGTTTGGTTTAGACGAATCAAATAACGTATACCCGTTACGAGTTACAAAGACTGAACGTCAAAATCATACGGATTTACTGCTATTGACCAAAGGTGAAATATCACATTATGTTTACATCAAGAACTTTGAAACTTTGGTTGGACGACAAGTGACTAAAAATAAAATTAGAGTAACAGTGTGTAAGAGATGCTTTTGTTTCACAAATAAAGACTTGAGACGTGGAGGATCAGAGTGGTTGTCAGAACACCAACGTCTTTGTAATGACAACTATGAAGTGAAGATTAGTCTGCCACCACCATCTAGAGCATTTGTCCAGTTCAATAAAACAGTTCACCAATACCGGATTCCACTAGTTATCTACGCTGACTTTGAATCCACGTTAGTGCCACAGGAACTTCCGGATGGTGAAGTAACTAGAAGAACCAAATATCAATTGCATCAACCTAACAGTTTTTGCTTATTGGTAAAATCTACTTTACCTGAAGAACAATTGCAAGACTATGGCTTAACATCCACTCCAATACTCTACCGTGGTGAAGAAGCCGCTAAGTATTTTGTAGACCAGTTGTATGACATTGCTGAAAAGGCGCAACGCTTATACGGTAATGTTGTACCTATGGAACCTTTGAACCAAAATCAACAAGAAGAATGCAATTCGGCAACAAGATGTTATTTATGCAAGAAGAGTTTCAGTGAAGAAAATCAAAAAGTAAGAGATCACGATCACCTGACAGGGTTATACAGAGGAGCTGCTTGTAATTCATGCAATATAAATTACAAACTGCCAAACTTTATCCCTGTCGTGTTACACAATCTTAGCGGCTATGACTCTCACTTCATTATCCCAGAGTTAGGACGAGATGATGGAAAAATTGAAGTATTAGCTGAAACATTGGAAAAGTACATCAGTTTCTCAAAAACAGTAGGTAAAATTAAACTTCGCTTCGTAGACTCTTATAGATTTATGTCATCTAGTTTGAGTAAATTGTCTGAGAACCTAAGAAGAGAAGACCTAAAAGAAACCAGCAAAATTGTACCTGAAGATAAATTGGACTTAGTAATGCGTAAAGGAGTGTTCCCCTATGATTACATAACTTCTGCAGAAAAATTTGAAGAAACCAGTCTGCCACCGATTGAAGCCTTCAATAGCAAGTTAAATGAAAGTGCAATCACCGTTGAAGACTACAATCATGCTTGTAATGTTTGGAACCAACTAAACATTCAAACCTTAGGGGAATATACTGACTTTTACATAAAATTGGATGTAACTCTGCTGTGCGATGTGATGGAAGAATTTCGAAACACCTGCTTCTCCGCCTATGGACTGGACCCTCTACACTCGTACACATCTCCAGGATTAGCATGGCAAGCTATGCTAAAGTCAACCAACTGTCGATTGGAACTTCTAACAGATATTGATATGGTGCTCATGATAGAATCTGGTGTACGAGGCGGTTTGACACAAGCTGTAACACGTCATGTGAAAGCTAACAACAAGTACATCCCAGGCTTCGACGAGAGACAACCATCGGTCTACCTTGGCTACTTTGACGCAAACAACCTTTATGGTTGGGCAATGTCAAATCCGCTTCCCTACGCTGACTTCAAATGGATCGACCCGGCCACCATCGGTGACATCTCACAGATTCCAAAGAATGGTTCAAAAGGCTATATTTTGGACTGTGATTTTGAATATCCAGAGCACCTTCATGATCATCACTACGACTTGCCTCTCTTAGCCAAGACTGAAGTTTCACCAACAGGAAGATGGCCAAAATTGATGATGACCTTGGAGAATAAAGATCGGTATGTGGCTCACTACTGGGTAGTTCAACAAGCTCTTGAATTGGGTCTACGTTTAGTAAGAATTCATAGAGCAATTGAATTCACCCAGTCTTGTTGGTTGAAACCATATATTGATTCCAACACTACAAGAAGAGCAGCAGCAACATCAGCATTTGAAAAGGACTTTTATAAATTGATGAACAACGCCATCTTTGGGAAGACCTTAGAAAACAAAAGAAAACACAAGATTGTAAAATTAGTAAGTGATCCTAGAAAATTGGAAAAATTAGTGCAAAAACCAAATTTTGGAACATCCATGATTATAAACGAAGATCTAGTCGCCGTTAGTATGAAGAAAACAACAATAGTGATGGATCGTCCGTTATACATTGGAATGTCGATTTTGGATATAAGTAAAACTCTGATGTATGATTTCCATTACAACAAAATGGTTAAACACTACGGAAGAGACAACATTGGAGTTGCATACATGGATACCGACGCGTTCATCTACTGGTTAAAGACTTTGGACATGTATGAAGATCTAAGGAGTTTCCCATACAAAGACGACTTTGACTTCTCTGACTATCCAAAGAACCATCCAAATTATAATGAAAAGAATAAAAAAGTAATTGGAAAATTTAAAGATGAAGCAAATGGAATGCCTTTGGAGGAAATAGTTGCGCTGATGTCCAAATTATATTCCTTCAAGATGTATATGGAAAATGACATACCGACAGTGAAGAAAGCTAAAGGAGTCAAAACATCATACTTAAAGAAACATGTGACATTTGACCATTACAAGACCTGCTTGTTTGAAGATTCTACAATGTCTGCAACGTTCAACACTATCAGAAGCTTTAAACATGAGGTCTACAGTGTCACTGAAGTTAAAAGAGCACTATCAGCTCAAGATGATAAAAGGCATATTATGCCGGATAAAATCCATACTCTTCCTTTCGGCCACTACTCTCTAAACCCTATCAACTAGTAACCTATTCTTCGTCCTTCTACAACTTCGACCTTATTCCTTTCTCCTTCCGTAAAAAAATGGGGAACACGGCAAGTCAAACGCCGTGTTCCCCATTTTTTTACACAAGTTTGGATGACCTTGACCTATATAAATGATGTGAATATTCAAGACAACATTCATTGTGATTATACATATGATACATGAAACATTCAAACCTGCAATATGAAGAACTTGAAGCAAGAAATTGTCAACGAACTTCATAAACCTGCAAGAAGAAAGTTTCCACGAAGAAATACAGTGATAAAAGGAATAAATGATTTATATCAAGCGGATTTAATCGAAATGATTCCTTATAGTAAACAAAATAGAGGATTTAAATACATATTGACTATTATTAATTGTTTTTCAAAAATGGCAGATGCTTTACCACTAAAAGATAAAAGCGGTAAAAGTGTTACAAAAGCAATGGAAACAGCTATACAAAGAGACAAACATACTATAAAACATTTACAAACTGATGATGGAAAAGAATATTTTAATAAGGAATTTGCAAATTTAATGAAAAAACACAACATTAACCATTACTCAACCAATTCAGAGGTAAAAGCATCAATAATTGAAAGATTTAACAGAACTTTAAAAGGTGCGATGTATAAGATGTTTTCCAACAGAGGATCACACGTATGGATTGATGTGTTACCAAAACTTATAAGCGATTACAATAACAAGTTTCATAGAACTATCGGTATGAAACCAAGCCAGGTGACTAATAAAAATGAAAAACTTGTATTAAAACGTATAAAAATGAATTCTAAACCAAAAGTTGAAAAACTAAAGCCTAAAAGGTTTAATGTTGGTGATAAAGTGCGAATAAGCAAATACAAAGGTGTATTCAGTAAAAGATATCTTCCGAACTGGACAAATGAGGTATTTACCGTATTTAAGGTGCAACCTACAGTACCAGAAACTTACATTTTAAAAGATAATAAAGGACAATTGCTTGAAGGAGGGTTTTATGGACATGAAATGTTAAAATCAACAGTAGGTGATGTATATTTAGTTGAAAAGGTGTTGCAACGAAAAAAGGATAAGGTTAAAGTACGATGGTTAGGATTTAATAAAACGGAAGATTCTTGGATACCTAAAAAGGATCTAATATAATGATAGAGCATCATTTTGGGTTGAACCATTACAAAGGATGGAGATAATACCGCAAAAAGACAATTTTACTATTAATAATATAGATGAACTCACAGTGGATGGTTCTCAATTCAATACTGGGAAACACGGTGTTTTGTTACCAAACACGGTGCGTTGTCTGGTTACCGGTCCTTCCAATTGTGGAAAAACAAATGTAGTATTCAATTTGATTACAAACCCTAAAGGATTACGTTTCAATAATTTATATGTATTTTCAAAGTCACTACAACAACCAAAATATCAGTTATTTGAACAAATACTCAATAATGTGCCTGAAGTTAAATATTTTAAATTCAACGCGAGCGAGAGTGTCATGCAACCGCAAGAGGCTAAACCATTCTCAGTATTCATATTTGACGACGTATCTTGTGAAAATCAAAATACAATAAGAAATTACTTCGCCATGGGTCGACATAACAACATAGATAGCATTTATATTGGTCAAACTTACAGCAAAATACCGAAACAGCTCATTAGAGACAATGCAAACATGTTAATTGTATTTAAACAGGATGAAACCAACCTAAAACACATATATTATGACCATGTAAGTGCGGATATGCCATTTGAACGATTTAAAGAGTTGTGTGGAAAGGCTTGGGCTGAAAAATATGGGTTTTTAACAATTATGAAGGAACAACCGCTAAACAATGGTCGATACAGGATAGGATTTGATAAATTTATACTAATACACTGATCATGATGTAAAACATTCATTGTTGTACAACACGTCTTGCTACAAACATGGTTAACCAAGAAAAGTTAATAAAGGAAATAAAATCACTTAGTGATTCTATTCGAGATAAAAACAGAGCATTAAAATTAGGTATTAGCGAAAGGGAGAAATTTCTTGAATCTACTTTTAAACCTATTACTGAACCCTTGAAACAATTAAACAAAAAATTTGCTAAACCCGTTTTGGAAGGAGATGCAATTGCACCTATTACAAAGTTTGAAAGAGAAAATGTAAAATCAGAAGATTTTAGTGATGAAGACCTGGAATCCTCTACATATAGTGGTTTTACCGGCGGAGAACCTGAAAGAGAGCTAGAATCACCAGACTATAGTGGTATAAGAGAATTATATGAAGTAAAAGCTAAAAGAGGACATGAAGATGTATCAACTGCTAGTGAAGAGGAAAAAGAAGAAGAAGCAAGGGAAGGTCCGTCAAACATAAGCTTGTTGGGTGAAAACATTCATAACAAAGGACCTTTAGGAAGGAAATACATGATAAAAATGTTAGCTGGAATAAATCCTAATAAAAACTACCATAGTTATGGAGTAAGATTAACAGAAGAAGGTTTAATGGTTGGTAATAGCCCGGTAAACGTTGACGAACATGATAATATTGTCATTGGTGATCAAAGGTATAAGGGCACAAAAGGATTATTTGAATTATTATTTGAAAATAAGCCTTCAGTATCGTTAGTGAAAGAAAAAGACATGGAAGCATATAAAAATATTTTGGAACAGACAAATGCATATAGGAGAAAGTATTTACCTGACCAGCCTCCTTTTAGATCTAAGTCTTTAAAATATAAAGAATTTGTATCCAAGTTAATACCAACTAGAAGACAAACAATGCCGTTAACACAAAGAAAACCTGTAAAACGAAGATTTATGGCATCCACTTTGGATGTAAGTGCTCAGGAACGAAGAAAAAGAAGTAAGTCCGTTACGGGTACAGGTTTAATGAAGAAACTATATAACACAAATGTGATTTATTACAATAATATCAATAAATTGGTGGATAGAATGAAACTAATACATGAAGCTAAAGAAGCGGGTCATACTGGATTGGAAAACGAATGGGTGGCTTTAGTGGATGAACTCCGAAACCGTGGGGTAATCTCATAAAAATGCGTTACTCCCTAAAATACTATTCAGTTGCACCATGAGTGTCGACAAGTTCGGACGTTACTCCTCGGATGGGTTATATTATGCCAATAGTTTAAAAAGAAGTGCTGGTTTACCACAAACACCTGATGGAGATTATGATATAACTAATAAAAGGTTAAAAAACATAAAAGATCCCACAGATGAAAACGATGCAATAAATTTAAAAGTATTAAAAGAAAAGATATCACCAACATTAAGACTACAGAAAAACACATATGACGCAGGTAATCATAGAATTGTCAATGTTGGTAAGCCAAATCAAAACGCTGATGCAATAAACAAAGGTTATTTATCATCAGAATTAAAAAATACGTTAAAATTCAATGGAAAAACGTATACTGCTGAAAATAAACGTATATCCAACGTAGATGACCCTAAAGATGCAAAAGACAGCGTAAATAGACGCTATTTACATTCATTAATACCTGAAAAGACAAAAGATGGTTTTTCTTTTTATAAATTTGTTATTAACGATATAGGTTATCCGAAAAATGAAAATGATGCTGTAAATTTAAAATATATAAAAGATCATTGTATTACACGTGATGTAGGAGTTATTGATTGTCTAGGTAATTGTTTAGCGAATGTTAAAGATGGTTCGGCACCATCAGATGGTGCAACAGTGGGTCAAATGAAGGAAACTTTAAAGCAAGAAACATCTGGATTTGTAAAACAGGATCAAGTAGTATCACGGTCGGGTGATGTGTTTGTACAAAGAAATGAAAAGTTTATTTTACTTGAACAAAAAAATAATGTTTGGGATTGCAAAGACATGAAATTATCAAATGCGCAATTAGCTACAGATGCTCATGATGTTCCGATTTTATCACAAGTTTTACATACTAATCCAAACAATTATCATAGAAGTTGGTTGGGTACAAATAGAAGAATAATTGACATATTTAAAGGTATCGATGATTACGATTGTGTTGTAGTAAAACAATCTTTAATATTAGACAAACCAAAAGGTAGTACTTTCAATGCGAAAAATAAGAAAATAGGTAATTTGGCACAAGGAACAGATCCAAAGGATGCTGCAACTGTAGGACAAACATTACAATATGATAGTGCAAATCAAGAGTTTATTTATAATACCAAAAGATTTAAATTAATGGATGTAAATGATTATCAAAATATATTAATTGCAGATCCAAATTCATTTAGCGGATTTAGAAAATTGTCTGGTGAGGAATTTATTCATAAAAATCATGTATTTAGAAATGAAGCAGACAGATCATTAATTAGTGCAGATTTAAAATATTTTAAATGTCCCGGGAATGATGCAAATGTAACTGATGAAGACTGTATAAAAACTGATATGGGTTAGAAATCGGGACTAATATTATAAAAATGGGTTACACTCTAGAATGTTATTCAGTTGCACCATGAGTGTTGACAAGTTCGGACGGTATTCATCAGATGGATTATATTACTTTAATAGTTTAAAAAGAGGTGTTGGATTACCACAAACACCTGATGGAGATTATGATATTAGTAATAAACGGTTAAAAAACATTAATGATCCCACAGATGAAAATGATGCAATAAATTTAAAAGTATTAAAAAAAGAGATAGTACCAACACTGAAATTAGATAAAAACACATATAACGCGGGTAATCATAGAATTTCCAACGTTGGTAAGCCAAATCAAAACGCTGATGCAATAAACAGAGGTTATTTATCATCGGAATTAAAGAATACGTTAAAATTTAATGGAAAAACGTATAATGCTGAAAATCGGCGTATATCCAACGTAGCAGACCCTGTAGATGAAAAAGACAGCATAAATAGACGCTATTTACATTCTATAATACCTGAAAAGACAAAAGATGGGTTTTCTTTTTATAAATTTGTTATTAACGATATAGGTTATCCAAAAAATGAAAATGATGCTGTAAATTTAAAATACATCAAAGATCATTGTATTACACGTGATGTAGGAGTTATTGACTGTCTTGGTAATTGTTTAGCGAATGTAAAAGATGGTTTTGCACCATCAGATGGTGCAACGGTGGGTCAAATGAAGGAAACTTTAAAACAAGAAACCTCCGGTTTTGTGAAACAAAACCAAGTAGTAACACGTCAAGGAGATGTATTTGTACAAGGAAATAAAAAGTTTACTTTACTTGAAGAAAAAAATTATGTTTGGGATGGTAAAGGAAAGTTATTGACAAATTTAGGTATTGGTGAAAAGCCTGGTGATGCTGTTACTTATGAACAGATAATACAATTAGAGCCAACTGGAAAAAAATGGTGGAATTGTGATAACAAACGATTAACAAATGTTGCAGACCCTGATTATGCCAATAACGCTGTAACTGTTAATTTTCTTGTTAAAGTAATAGGTAATTTATTATTTGATATGCATAATTATATTGTAGCAGGACAACATAAACCTATTGACGAAAAAATGAGAAATACATGGATTAAACAAGAAATTCTTTATAAATATTTTTTTAATCATAACACACAAAAGTTTAGATCATCAGATTGGGGTACTTTTGATATTTAACTAAATAACACCATATATTACATCATTTATGTGCAACCTGTCATAGAGGTAACACATGGGTTACGCTTTTCAAATATAAAAGACAATTATGGCGTTTCATTACACCAGTCCATATCGAGACACTATACGGAAAGGAGGCGGTATCACGTCCACAGCGGTTTCTCTGTTAAGTAAAGCTTTAAATCGTATTCCAGTAGGATCTATCGTAAACAGAGCAATAGACGCTTTACCATACGAATTTCACATACCGGGAGGTTATCAGTATTGCGGACCAGGAACTAAATTGGAAAAACGACTGGAAAGAGGTGATCCAGGCATAAATAAGTTAGATCAGGCTTGTAAAGAACACGATATCGCATATTCCACGTTTACCGATTCAAAAAATAGGTCAATCGCTGATAAAAAGCTAGCGAATATAGCTTGGCAACGAGTAAAGTCTAGTGACGCTAGTATTGCGGAAAAAGCAGCAGCTTTAGCGGTAACAGCAGGTATGAAGGCTAAAACAGCGGTAGGAGGTGGAAAAAGGAGGGGTAAGAATAAAAAAGGATCAACCAAGAGAAAACATGGTGGTAATATTAGACTAAAAAGACGTTCTCCGAGGAAAAATAATAAAAAACCGACAATATGGTCAATGGTAAAAAACGGGGCTGGTCTATACCTAAGACCGTATCGTGCATATTAAATAAAAGAAATCAATTGGTTATACCACATAAAGCGTTGACTAATGTTGACTTATTTAAATATATTTCCTGTTTAAAAATACCATTTTTCCGCGGAGTATTTATGAAAGACAGTTTACCAAAGAAAATATGGAAAAATGAGACTGGAATCGTAAATTTGGATAATACTGAAGGGTCCGGCACCCATTGGGTGAGTTATAAGAAACTAAATAGTAATGTATATTATTTTGATAGTTTTGGAAATTTGCCACCACCTAAAGAACTTGAACATTACTTTAAATCTGCTAAAAACATATATTACAACTATAAAAGAGAACAACCTGATAATACTTCAATATGCGGCCATTTATGTTTGGAATTCCTAGCTAAAAGTATCAGTCACTATTGAGATGTCTTCCTATACGGTATCATTAACAGGAAAATCGTCCACTTTACGAAGTATCCTTTTTCCAGCGTTACGCTTGCAAAAAGGAAGATTTTGGGAGGCAGCACTGTTGGATTTTACAACTTACAACTCTATTCCCAATGTTACGGAAGGTAAAAATAACTTATTGCATTATTATAAAGGAATAGATGCCAGTGGTAAGTTAACAGACTTAGAAGAGTGCAGTTTACCCACAGGTTCTTATGAAATTGATCATATTAATGAATTTTTGCAAAATAAAATGGGAAAAGACAATATATCGCTAAAAGGTAATAATAATACAATGAAAGCTGAGCTTACTTCAAAATATTATATAGATTTCACTAAGCCAAACTCAATTGGTGATTTATTAGGATTTCCCAAAGATGGAGCAATTTTAGAACCAAATAAAACACATTCCGGTAAACAAACTGTAACAATATTAAAAGTCAATAGTATAGACATAACTTGTAACATTATACAAGGAGCTTACAGAGATGGAGCAAATACTCATATAATACATACTTTTTACCCCAGTGTACCACCTGGATTTAAAATTGTTGAAAAGCCGCAAAACCTGGTATATCTACCTTTGAACACCACTTTCATTTCAGACATCGTGTTGAACGTATTGGATCAAGACGGTAACTTGATAGATTTCCGAGAAGAGCCTATTACGGTTAGATTACATTTAAAATCAACACTTTAATACAAAATCATGGGTTTAACATTTAAAAGCGAACAACCTACGGGAATCCGCATTAGTAGCTCTTCAGCTGTGGAGGAGTTAACACGCGAGAACATTCGTTTCTTAGAGAGAATTGGATTAAAAGTAACCGATAATGGATATACTGGATATAGCTCAGGGTCCAACATTCGACGAAACCCTATGGGAAAAAGAATATCACACCCACAACCCTTACACTTCATCAAAATTAAACAATAACGATGAAATTCGTATTCCCATACAAAATCAAGACATTTACACACTACCATGTGAAAGTTACTTGTAAATTGAAGGAAAAGTTACTAAAAAGGACGGTACTACTACTGGTAGAACAGTTCCATTTATAAATAATCCCATGGCTTTCCTGTTTGATGAAATTAGATATGAAATATCAGGTGTAACAGTTGATTCTACTAAAAAAGTAGGTATTGCAACAACTTTAAAGGGATTAACATCTATATCACCTAATGAAACCAATTTAATACAACCTGCAGGATGGGTTTTACCTGCAAAAGACACAATCACTCCAGATACAAATGGAAATTTTGATTTTCATATTCCGTTACGTTTGTTGCTTGGTTTTGCTGAAGATTATAGGAAAATAATATTAAACGTTAAACAAGAATTAGTTTTGTTGAGATCTTCAAACGATAAAGATATTATTAAAGCTCCAGACGGTACAACAGATGCAACTTTAGAATGGAAATTAACATTAGACAAAATTGTATGGAGAGTTCCACATGTAAAATTAGCTGACGAGCATAGAATGCTACTATTAAGAAAGTTAAAGGCTGATCGTGATATTGTAATTCCTTTTAGAAGTTGGGAATTTCATGAACATCCCAGCTTGCCAACTACGGATCGACACACTTGGACAGTTAAAACATCTAATTATGTGGAACGAGCCAGGTATATTATATTTGGTTTACAAACAGGCAGAAGAGACACCATCACCAAACATGCAGGCCAATTTGATCATTGCAACTTGAAAAATATTAAAGTTTATTTAAATTCACAATTTTTTCCATACGATAATTTAAATGTGTCATTCGCTAATAAAAAGTACAGCATATTGTACGATATGTATGCAAGATTCCAAAGTTCATATTATGGTAAAACGAATGCACCTTTACTATCACCAGAAAAATACTTAGATGGTTACCCTATAGTTGTAATCGATTGTTCTAAACAAAATGAATCGGTAAAATCATCAAGTGTAGATATAAAAATAGAAATGGAATTCAACGCGCCTATATCGGCTAATACAACTGCATACTGTTTAATTCTACATGATAAAATCGTAACATACACACCTTTAACTGGAATTGTTAAAAATGTATTGTAAAAGACCGGTTTTCCTACATTCCAATGCATTCCGCGAGTATAAAAGCAGAGCGTTCAGCTCGCTCCTTATCAGTTTGTTGCCTGTTGTTGTATGGGTAGCATCTTATTCAATATGACTTCTCCTAGTGGTACACAAGAAAATGTAGTAGATATTGAGAAGGAGATATCCGACTTTTTAGATCTTCAAGGTCAACCGGAGGGAGATGAACACAACGCTTGCGGACAACTCCACGCCAGTAATAATGTTGAGGAAAAAGGTAAAAGAAGAAAGAATGCACACAAGAGGAAAAGGGATATTGAAGATAATATTTCTCCTAACATATTAAGTGAGGTATTCTTGCGAATATTTTACCCAATCTCTTCCAGTTTGGACAAAAGTGTTTTAATCGGTGTTATGAAATCTACAGATTATTCCCCTACTGTAATTTTAACTCATGGACCCAAAATGATTTTGTTTACGGACACTGCTTGGGAATCGTTTATGAAACACTTGCATCTGCTAGAATGCTATTTAAGTAGTAACATGTTTGGAAGAAAGACAAGAGTAGGCCTTTTGGATTCAAATGTGGAAATCGATATTGTTAAACATCGTGGTGATCATCAGTTGCGGTTTAGAGACACAACAAGACATGATAACAAGATTCAACTTAATCGAGAAGAGTTTTTTATTCTAACTTGTGCAACTGAACCAATAACGAGATACTTGAGACAACTGGTGTTTTCAAGTTCAATTATTAAAGATTATCTGGAAGACACTTTGGACAAACAACCGGACGCACCTATATTGTACGGACCTGTAGATACTTCTATATTCAATAGGGTTCCTCATGAAGTACAAATGTGGAGACAATTGGAAAAGTACGCTCAACTACATAAGAAATCAGTAAAACATGAAAAAGAGGAAGAAGAAGGAGGAGAAGAATCAAGTGTTAGTGATGAAAATGAAAACAAGGAAAATGTAAAGATGGAAACCTAAATGACAATTAACTACACAGCAATGGTTAATTTTTAAAACAATATCAAACACTTTGTGGGGTTAGGCCTACCGGGGACGGTGCCCACGTTAAATATACACCAACGCGCCAACAACTGTACGGCCGGGTATAAAAGTCGTACCTACCGTGGTGTGGAAATCAGTTGACCTTTGGACTTCGTCATGAGCAGACGAGTGATCTTCGCAATGGACAAGGAAGAAGAACAAGTAAAGTCCAAACCTGGTATAATTGAGTTCCAAGCGTTTCGGGGTAATGATGATAGATTTATCATAAAAGAACTTGTGTTTTTCGACATCAATACAAGTGTTCCTTATTCGTTTTTATTTAAACCACCATGTTCTTATTCATCTTTAACCAGTAAAGCCGCTACTACCAACAGATGGATTTCAAAACACTTCCATCATATCGATTGGTATGATGGTTTTACAAGTTACACGGACTTGTATCACATTATGCATCACTTTTCAGACAAGTTTACCAATATTTACACAAAGGGGCTGGAAAAGAAAAGATGGATCGAAGGATTTACTCATGTTCCGGTTAATGATGTGGAATTGGATAAAAATTACAAGTATACGATGGAAAATGTTTGTATTTGTACTAAAAGTCCAGAACATGAAAAAGATAGACATTGCGCTTTAAAAAACGCCTATAAACTCGCATCTTACCTTCAAAGTGGGGAAATGGGGAGTGGTGGGGGTAACGGGGGTTATATAAGTGAGGAGCAGACCGGGACCTGGCATGAGTATTACTCGAGATTCCGAGACGACAACATCTCCCAGCAAGAATACGAAGAAGACGATCTATATCTCGACCATGGCATCTCACCAGTTCCTGCAAACTTTGGTTGAGCAGTTCAATGCTCACTCCAAATCTACCATACTACCCGTCAAGAAGTGTTCCGAACTTAAAGACGAGAAGCACTACATTATCCACGCCATGAAGAAGATGGAGATTACAATTGGAGAGGCCATCTGCTGCAGTCTTAGCGAGGCACCGTTCACTCCGGGGGATGAGCCCAAGTTCCAAGTCTACCTGCCGAAACGGTTCGTCCATCTCCTCCAGAACGAGGATCTGCGCTCCATCCAACCCGGCTGTCTCTACCTGGTTTCCCACGGTTGCACGGGTAGCAATTCCACCGAGTTGACCATCCACATCGCCGACAAGCAGCAGTGTTAGATTTAAGTTTTACTGTTGTAAATATGTTATTGTAACGTTTTATAAATAAATAAACCATAAAAAACAAAAAAATACAAAAGACAAAAAAATGCAACATATCAATATGTGAAGTTTGTCACATATTGATATGTTGCATTTTTTTTAAACTTCGCGGGTGACCTTGACCTTTGACCTTTGCATTTTACAGTTACCCCCACCACGCTACAAGTCAAACCTGTTTGAATGCAAACACCCCCACCACTTTTTCATATACCTCCAAGCGCTGTGCCTTGGCTTCATTTCTACTCCAGCAGCCAACCTAGCAACATCAGGATGTCTCTCAACGTAAGCTGTGCCAGCTATGAGGAGGTGACTATCAAGACACAACAGGAGCTGAACGATTTGTACAAGGAGTTGCAGCTAATGGTGGCAAGAGGCTACTGTATAAATGTGCAAGTCTACGCTTGCAATATACGGAACACCCGGCAGCCAAAGGAAGAGCCTGGACACTCATCGACAGCTTCCTCACCGACGTCCATGAAGACCGAGCCGGACAACTTGGATTACTTCAGCTGACTAGCAGTTGTATTTCTTGTTCTAACCATTGTAGAATATGTTTATTTTTTCATTATATTAAAGAAGTAAAAGAGCAAAAACACCTATCTTGTTACTGACATATTAGCTCAGTAACAAGATAGGTTTTTTTTTAAAACACAATTTGAATGACCTTGAGACTTCCCCCTCCACTGCTTTGCTACCCCCACCACTTCACTATTGGTGTACTTGGCACATCACGATTAGAAACCTCATTCCATCTTCAACAGCCAAACCGACAACATCAACAATGGCAAACCTACCAACAGATGAAAGATGTCCTCACGCATGCTGCGACTTCATCCACGAGTTAGAGAAGAGGATGCAAGAGAGGGAGATAAGAAGAAAGCAGATCCACTCAGAAAATATCATGATAGTCAACGGCTATCTTTTATTGTTCGACCTTATTATGGTTGTACTTTTCATACTATATGGTATAGTCACATGTGTCGGCAAGGTTGCAGAAGAAAACGCCCGCCACCATCAGTTGGAAAGTTTCAATGTTACTTTGTAGGTTTTCCTTTTTTTTAAAAACTCCGTTTGGATGACCTTGAAACTTCCCCCACCACTTCACCATGTTCCTGCATGAGTATCACATCACCCGTCATTCCTTGTTCGACAAGCAACCATGGCGGACAACAC
Organism: Neoaliturus tenellus; assembly: GCA_030545055.2. NCBI lineage: Eukaryota > Metazoa > Arthropoda > Insecta > Hemiptera > Cicadellidae > Neoaliturus > Neoaliturus tenellus. Next base: position 34,429,801 of record CM061535.1, read on the forward strand.
CATCAGCCAAGCTGACTCCACTACTGATGTTGGAACGACCTTGAACTTTCCCCTCCACTCCTTCCTTTTTTAAAACCCAATTTTAAATGACCTTGAAATTTCCCCCTCTACTTTTCAATAATGTTACAACTGACTGCAGCTCACCTCATTCCTTGCTTAGCTGCCATGGCGGAAGGAACTCTTTCTCAAGTTGACTCCACTACGGACGAAGCATTTCCCTTGCGGTGGACTGTTCATTTACAGGATGCGACAGAAGTGGAAGTCTTGTATCAAAAATTACTCAATGTATTCAACGGGAACCCTGGACCTCTTGAATGTAGAATGGATTTGAATTTTGATGCAACCAGGGTCGGCACAGAACCTTCAACTTCAAGCCAGCCTCAGCAACGAGATTTTACACATTTATACACTCCAATATCACCGGAAGATGTAACTGTCTGCGAGGCTGACTCAACTACACGTTATGTTCAGCCAAAGCCTTGGGTGTTGATTATTAACAATGTGTACAAAGTGGAATTGGTATGTAATAGATTGAAGGAGTTGATGGTACAAGATCCCGGCCTGCGCTTTCAAATAGATATACATTTCATCTGGAGAGCACCTGCACGGGGCTCTTCGTCTGACAGCTCTCCAAGTACGACGGACGAGGAGGACGACTAGTCATCTTTTTTAAAACTCTGTTTGAATGACCTTGACCTTTCCCCCTCCACTGAGTTTATTTAAGGTGCACTCTCACTGACTACAGCATTATTTCATTGCGCACCTTCACCGCAGCAACATGGAAAGTCAACTCAACTACTGTTGCGAACAGAAATGTTTTTCATGGCCAAATGACATTGATGTGGTGGATGGCCTGGCTTGTAGAACATGTGAAGCTTTTGGTCAGTGCATGTGTAAGTGCAAGTCTTGGAAGAAGCCGAAACCGAAGTTGAAGACATTCCATGTGTACCAAATGAGAGGGCATAAGTACACTTGTTGCCCTGAACGTTGCATTGAATTTAAACTAAAACAGCTAACTGGCTGCAAATTGTGCAACAATCATTTTGCAGGTTTTTGCAAACATTATTTAGGAGCGTGTCAATACAGATCAACTTGGCATACCGAAGCACTCACTATCAATGAAATCGCTATAGACTCACAAGAGTAGTCTTTCTACTCTTTGACTTTTTTAAAACTCCGTTTGAATGACCTTGAAATTTCCCCCACCACTTCCCCATATATCTAGAGTACGCAGGGCCTGGAGGTCAGTCGCTCGGCAGCTGTCGTAGGGTGCACATCCGTGTTGTGCAGTCTGCTGTGCAGTTTTAATTTTAACCAGTTCAAGGTCACCACACTTGAACTCTGGCGAAAACGTCAAGCTGTTAAACACAATCCTAAGCCCCAGGTTCACAGTCGACCTCAAGGTCATCACACTTTAACATGTAAATTTAAGGTAGCACCGAAACGGTGCTACCTGGCTTGACATTTTCCAGTTTCCCGAGGTCTTCGCAGTTCCCCCCACCACTTCCCATATACCTAGAGTGCGCGGGGCCGGACAGTCAGTCGCTCGGTGTCTGTCGTAGGGTGCACATCGCGGTTGCAGTAATGGTTAAAGTAAGGCTTTTGGGCCAGTTCAAGGTCACCCGAGCGGTGTCACATGACGGTTTAGGCAGAGTCACGTTGCAAACTTCAAGTTTCCTCAGCACTTTTGCTGTTTCTCATCGCAAATTCGCTCCAAGTTGTCAAGGTCATGGTAACTGTGACTGAAACTCGGAGCGTAGTGCGAGAAACAGCAAAAGTGCAAAAAAAATTTTAGGTTTCAGCGTGACCTTGACCTTTGTGACATCGATGACGTCATCTTGGTGACGTAAGGGGTGATGACGTCATCAGCACGTCATTTCTGTGACGTCATGGGTGTGACGTCAAGGAAGTGACGTCATTGGTGATGACGTCATCGATGATGCAATCGATGACGTCATCAATGGGGTCATTGACCTCGATGACGTCATCGATGACGTCATCGCTCGGGTGACCTTGAACTGTTTTAAAAGCCTTACTTTTACACTACTTGCAATTAGTTTTATTTTGCTCAAAACACCACAATTACATTTTTAAATTGTCTTATTGAAATATTTTTATCCATGTAATACCTAAATTCTAATATTTATGGTTTACCAACTTATCTAATTTTCAAATAAGGTTTTACAAAAACTATATCCTATTTAATGTGTTTTATAATATGGGGTTTACTTAAAATTGAGCCAAAAAATTTGGGAAACCCGCAAAAGTCAGTTGGGAAAAACCCATAACTGAGTTTGAAAATTTGAGAATTTCAACCTCCCCCCCCCCCCGCAAAAAAATTGTCTTTCATCACCACACCTAAAGAGGTTTAACAGGCAAGCCTTCTCCATTAAACTAAAAAAAATACTTAATAAAGAAGCCCATCTACAGCCTAAATGAATTTATTGAGCAACAAAATTATTGCAAGGGCAGCTGAAGAAGCTCTCACAATAATCAGATGACTCCCTTGTTACAAGACTGCAGTGAATACCAGGATGAGTAAACTAGGTATATGATAGAACCAGCTCTGAACACTATACTAATGTAATGCATTGTTATTGACTTCCCTGTCAACAACCTTGTTGTTGTTATTGGTGAATAACGAGAGCACGGCCAAACCGCTAAGCACGTCTGTATCTAACGGGCATTTCGCGCAAGTCTCCGGAAGGGTGGGATATTGTACGGAGAGAAAGGGTGAGAGACAGGACATATCAGACGGCCGCCTGACCATTTAGAGGGCCAACTCCCGTGCTCCTGTGACTGATTTTCAGGTTCAAACAGGCGGTCTGGTCTGCCCTCTAAACGGCCAACCCACCGACTGTCCATTCATATTCCAGCTAGGGGTGTCTCCATGCCTGCAGCATATGTACTTAGGCCCCTGCTGTCTAGAACATGAATGGATCTTGAAGGAAGAGAAATTGTTATAGTGGACAGCCAAAAGACTTACCACATGTTATGACATTCATTTGCTGTACCCAATTTAAACTTCACAAATAGTACAAACCAGTTTGAATGTTGTCCTGGGACGTCAACAACCTTTTGTAGTATCCTCATGAGACAACGGACAACTGTTAGCATGGATACGATAGTAAAATAAATGTCAAATATTTGAATATCAAATTGATATTCGCAAACATGAAGTACCACCTGAGCTATGATATATGTGTTCAGGTGGCGGACTTACCTACGGCGCCGCCCCTAGGCCCGTTCGGCCGGCCGCCCCTTTGTGTTTCGCGAAAAAGGAAAGGTTTCAGTGTAAAAGCGATATTAAATTTCCCGTTGTTGGCACGCTAATTATTGCATTTTTCCAAGAAAGACATAGTACAATATGAGTACATTATATTAAAGTTGTATTTATAGGTTTTAATTAAAACACACATTTCGTGGTTGAGGCAAGAATGAATATGAATAGGCTAAATTAATCGCCGCGCTGGACGCATTGCCGTTCTTGAGGAAATTCAATAAAAATTTATTCTATTAAAATTGCCCGAAAAAATCAATTACGCCACTGGTTTACCATTTGTAGTTTGTTTCTATTGCAACAGTGAATTTTATGAGTGGTTTTATTCTGAGGAGTTAGTATTGGAGAGGCTGCTATCTACAGTTAGAATAGAGGCAAATTTGCCATAAAAACAATTCATGCAAAACTTTTTAGCCTGAGCAATTACAGTAATACAATCCTCGCCAACCATCACGATACACATCATGTGTATTCAGTGGTAAACTAAGTGTAGGGGACGACTGTTTGCGAATTGTTGTCGGCAGGCTGAGGCTGCCTGGACGGGACAGTGCGCAAATGATGCAAGGCAAGGGGATTAGGTGACCCTTCAAAATATTTTACAGAAGGATTAAAAAGTGCGCAAATGATGAACGACCAACTGCACAACCCACCCCCCCCCTCGCTTGCCATGATTAATTTATAAATACGACTAATAAAGAGCTTGAATCTTATAAAATTACCAAGTCACGGTAATTACGGAAAAAGCGGGAATCATTCGGAAATTTTTTATTGAATGAAAACAGGAAAGAATCCTAAAATATGTGATTTTGAATAATAATCGGAGTTAATAGCAGGAACTAATGCCCGCCGAACAGAGACGCTCATGTCCAACATTCGGAGACGCTAGTATCCGCCGATTGCAGACAATAGTGTCCACTGATCTTGGAAGATCATGTTCCCCGACTGCGGCGATATTGTCACCCTAATATGCAGATGTGTACCTTCAAGGCCGATCGTGTCAGCCGATATTATAGTTGATAATGTCTGCCGACCGGGGCACATCTAATGGTCTCAATTTTAAGACATGGTAAAAGTTTACATGCTGGTTTGGGCATTGCTCAAAGTGTAAAAAATACGGAGCAGCGTGGGGCCTTTGCAGGCGCGGGGACCTGTGCGGCCGCACCCCCCATGGACGGCGCTGATCACGTCCCTGGACAGGCTATGAACAACCTTCCAAGACTCTTTGCTGACGTTTTTAGTGTTAATTATCTTGTTTCTAAAAATCCCTAAAACTAACATAAAAATCTTCAAAAAATGCATCAATTGACTTTTAAGTCACGTTTATCCGACCAATCCTAATTTCTCAGCCTAAAGAGAAATTCATCAATAGCGGTTTTTGTTATCTTGCACCTTTCAATTGCAACATTGGCACCCCTGGCAATAAAGGAATTTTTGATTTGATTTTTTTTATGAAAAATTGTCACATACTGTATACTTACTAGAGGCTCATAGGGGCAAAAGCCCCTAGTCATAAAATTAAAATAGCATGAACCATAGCGGATTACCGGCTATTCACTACGAAAGTTTCCAGAAGATTAAATTTTAATTTATATAATATTTTAACAATACCGTTTGAGTAGGCCATTCGCCTCCAAAGCACTCTTTACAATCCTGTGCTACCACGCCACCCATCTGCAAAATGCTTCATTTTGTTTGTTTTAAACCTATATCGATCTTTGAAAAATAAGTATTTTAATGAAATAGTTTAGTCCTTGAACTAAGCGGCAATGAGGAAAAACATGACGGATGTTTTTCACCAATTTTAGGGTCAGTTAACTTTCAATTCTTACATCATAACAATTTCACTGTCTTGTTTTCCTAAAATTGAATAGTTCTAGATGTTTTCGCTCCTATCAGATATTTTGTTATTTTTTGCGTCACCAAATTTTTACACGGCACCTCAATGTAAATCATCATCACTCACTGTCAATATTCGTTCCTCCTCTCCTAATCAAAATAAACACTTGATTTCGTGTAAACAAAGCAGGCTTTTTAAAGGAGAACCTTTGATCTGCTATTTTTACCCTAGTATATTTAGGACAAACGTCTTTGATTTTAACTCTCTCCTAGACCTATAATTCTGCAATCCATTAAATTGCATTAAACCATAAGGTCTCTGGGAACATTCAGCTAACAAAATACCAACACTTCGTTGACTGATGCACTTCAAGTTTTAATTAATATATCTTCGCTCAGTTTGATCATTTGACACTTCTTGTCTGTCCAAAACACGTTTTAATGTATAATAAAGGAGGCGTTTATAAAACCCTAATTTTTTTATGATTGGTATTCACGCTCAGCTAGCAAACCAGTAAATGTTATGAATTTTTAACAGCAGTCAATTTGTAATAGGTAGTTTGTAATGTTGGTAATGCTCCAAGTCCTCTAATGTTGGTAATATTTAGTCCCCTAAGCCACAACGCGTCTTATTATAGTATTATCACTCTAGGTATATTTTTTGTCTTGATTATTAGTAGTTCTTAACTCAATGTTATCATATGTCTTTAGTTTTCAAATCAAACTATAACACACGTTTTAATGTACACAAAGCAGACGTTTTACGAATCCCCATGCTATTCTTATGGAGGACGTTTTACGTTATTCCTCGTCTCCTGGTAACCTTATGGACATGCCGATAGTTTTCCCTCGTGCATGGGACCAAGACCTTTAATTTGACACCCCTTCCATCTTCCTACGATTTGTCATACGCTCACAATTTTGCTCAAGAAATTTCGCTTACAGAATTATATATATAGATTATCATAAGGTATTATAAGATATTATCATACTCTAGGCTGTACGTAATCTTCAAACTTCACCAAAAAATTAGTAACAATGTTTTTTTTTCAGATTTTATTCCAAGAAGCTGAACACCAAAGGTTTTAAGTTTGAAAAAAGGGAAGATGAGTGGTGAGCGAACTTTTCAATGTCCAAATTGTGAGAAAGCGTTCAGTACTTCATCATATCTACAGAAACATATTTTGATCCATACTAATGAACGGCCTTGTCAGTGTACATACTGTGAGAAAGCCTTCGGACGATATTCAAACCTAAAGAAACATATGTTAACCCATACTGGTGAGCGACCTTTTCAATGTCCAAATTGTGAAAAAGCATTCAGACAATCTTCAGCTCTCAAAATGCATATGTTTACTCATACTGGTGAGCGACCTTTTCAGTGTCCGAACTGTGAGAAAGCCTTCATCAATTATTCATTTCTAAAGCAACATGTTTTGACACATACAGGTGAACGACCTTTTCAATGTCCAAATTGTGAGAAAGCCTTCAGACAATCTACAGCTCTCAAAATGCATATGTTTACTCATACTGGTGAGCGACCTTTTCAGTGTCCGAACTGTGAGAAAGCCTTCATTAATTATTCATTTCTAAAGCAACATATTTTAACACATACAGGTGAGCGACCTTTTCAATGTCCAAATTGTGAGAAAGCCTACAGACAATCTTCAGCTCTAAAGATTCATATGATTACTCATACTGGTGAGCGACCTTTTCAGTGTCCAAATTGTGAGAAAACGTTCAGTACTTCATCATATCTAAAGAAACATATTTTGACCCATACTGGTGAGCGACCTTAACAGTGTCAAACGACAAATGACAATTCTTTGTCAAAATAAAACATTTTTTTGCCTTCATTTAAAAGTAAGCCATTATTTAAAAACCAACTTCCCATTTCTGCTATTGTTTTTTCAACATCTTTGTGTAGGATTTGAACAGTATCTCGTTTGATGAGAGCTGTTGTGTCATCTGCATAAAGGGTAAAATTACAAATTTGATGAAAAAAAGTGAAGGTAAATCATTAATATATGTGAGTAATAAGAGGGGACCTAGGACTGAACCTTGTGAACAACTACTCTGTAGTTGTTATATGCCCAAGAAGAGTATTTGTTCCCAGAATCTGTTTTAATCACTGTTCTTTGTTTACGATCGCTTAAGTAGGATTTTAAAAGTTCAATTACTTGATCATGGAAACCAAGTTCTGTAAGTTTATGTAAAAGAATTTTATGATTAACACAGTCAAGAGCCTTGGACAAGTCTCAGAACACACCAGCTGTGCACCACGACTCGTCCAAGGCCTTCAATGTGCAGTTTACAAAGTTGATTAGTGCCGATTGTGTAGGCCTACTTAGATTTTTTTCGAAGACCAAATTGTTCCCGGCAAAACTTGAAATTGCACTCCAAAAAGTTAACTAATCTAAAGTGAATAGTTCTTTCATACATTTTGGAAATGTCACTTAGCAAAGAAATTGGACTGTAGTTTTGTACTTCATTTACACATCCCTTTTTATGGATGGGCACTACTTCTGAGAGTTTTAGTAATTGGGGGAAGATGCCTTCGAAAATGATTGATTGATCAATATAGCCAAGGAATTTGATATTTCAATAACTTTATGGGTATGCCATCCCAGCCACAGGCATTGCGATTACTTAAACTTAAAATAGTTTTTTTTTTTATTTCTACTTAATTTGTTTGAGCAAAACTACCTAGTTTTGTCATCTGAACAGCAGCATTAACATTTGAATTCATATTTGCGTGTGGGGTATTTGTAATTTGGAGTTTTTACAATATTAGAGTACTGGTAATTGGGCAGTTCAGCCACGGCTACCTTAACTTTAATGGGAGGTTTAACAATTTCATTTTTTCCGCCTAATCCTAATTCCTCCTTAGTAGTGCAAAAGTGGGGCTGCTGAGACAGGTCAATGACCCCTGAGGAATGCTGACGTCACCAAGATAATAGTTATGACGTCATAGAAATGACGTCATGACGACGTCATCACCGCTGACGTCATCATGATCACGTCACTGATGTAATTAAGTTTAAGGTCAAGTGGAAATATAAAAATTTTGTGCACTTTTGTGATTACTCTAATTTTGCTCTGGAGCGAATATTTAAGAGAAACCACAAAAGTGCAAAGAAAAATATTTTTTCCCAGCGACCCGACTGAAAACCTACCAAATTTGACGTAAGACATTATTCAGAGGTCATTGATCTGAACCCCAGCAACCCCACACTTAAAACTAAAAATAATTTTTATTTTACTTACCCACATGAGAAATCAGAACTCCAACTGGAAAATCGACGGTGGTGTCAACACCACGGAAGCTGGACACCAACTGATCAGACGGCACCGTGCAACCCAGGTACTCGGCTGCATGGTGGGGATAAGGAGGTGGTGGGAGTAAAGTGGTCAGATTGAAGAAAAATTTTAATTTTTGCCAACAACTCATCCGAGTTTGTCCTTTATTTGACCTTGGTGGAAACATTTATGTGTAAATTTTTTTTATTCTTTCTACGGTGACCTTGGGACTTGTGGAACTTCAACCATATCAAAAAGAAATTTTTTTTCTTAGTTTCAGACTTAACCAAAAATTTATGAAAAGTGTAAATTTTGGCTAAATATTTTAATTTTGAACTGAAGTTAAGTAATTTGAGTGTTAAAGTGTGATGTGCACACTACAAGAGTCGAATAGCGACTGAGCAAGCCGCTCCGTGCATCTCAGGTACCCGGCTGCGTGGTGGAGATAAGGAGGTGGTGATGGTAAAGTGGTCAGATGGAAGAAAAATTTTATTTTTTCCAACAACTTATCCGAGTTTGTCCTTCATCACTTGGGAGCAAGGAAAACATTTTTTCAACCACATTCTTCAACATGTTGAAACCTGTTCAAGGTCAACCATTTGAAGTTAAAAAAAATTTATATTAATTTACCTTATTTCCAATTTATATTGGGATTTGTGAATTTTTAGTAGACAACATGTTTAAAAAAAATTCTTCTGAGCCTTGTGTTCATGTTTACAAACGAACATGTTGAAACATGTTCAAGGTCAACCAATTGAATTTTTAAAACCCCTATCTTGCTACAATACTGTAGCAAGATAGGTTTATTATTATTTTTATTTTTATTATTTCTTCATAGTAATACATAGGTTTACAAAAACAGTTGAGAAAAACAATATTGTGAACAATAGTCAGGAGAAATATTCCAAGTTTGGACTGGCTTGAGTCTTCATGGACGACCTGGAGGAGTAAACTGAGAAAGTTGATGATGGTGACCTTGGCGGCTCGTCATCCCTGTAGACATGGTAGACTAAAACTAGGGCTTGTTGCTATTGAGTGCAGCCAAGCAATGAGAAGGTTCGCCCTCACCGCAGCGCGGATCTGACGGGAATCGTTAATCCCCTCATTACTACCTCATTTGTCGCGGATCTATCGGCACAGTTTGCTTTCAATTTCATGTTCTGATCTATCGGGACTTGGATGTAACGGGAAGACACGGAGTCGACGCCAGTGAACTCGAAACAAACCTAAAAACACGTTAAATTTGAAGAAGTCACTTATAAGTCATCATTTTGTTAGTCACCTGTTTTGAACTTTTTCCCTTCCATTATTCATAAATCTACTAAGAATTGTTCAATGATTGCAAAGAGCTATTAAGTAATAAAAAATGTTCAATAAAAACTTTAATCAAAAATAAGAAACTGGTAAGAAAGCTAAACCAATGCATAGATTATTTACAGAATCCAAAAAATTCTTGATACAACGTTTATAATGTTCAAAAGAAGATAAAAATAAATTAAATTAAATGTTTCAAATGAAAAATAATTGTCAACAAAAATATGTAAAGTCACTGGTTGTTCTATTAACTTATAGCTGCAGTGATGATGATTTATAGTTTAGAAGTTGGAGATTGTTTGTAAACAAGTTGTCGGCTATGGACAGGTAGCAGTGATGAGATAAGGCTGAACCCGAAACCTCTTATCAACAGCACAGAGAGGTCAGGGCTCCTTATCGCCAGTCCCTTCTTATCTACGTCTGTCTTGAAAATAATCTTGTAAATCCACTAAAAACTTTTTGTTGTTTCTTTATTATCTCTTTAACAACTTTAAAAAATTGAAACAACTACTCAGTCACTTTTGCACTTGACAATAAACCTCACATATTAGTGTACCTCAACCTCAACACATCCTAAAAATACCCCCGTCGCGGCAGACCTGCGTAGGCCTACTCAGCGAATTTCCAAAATGATTTTTTAACTTCCCCCATAAACACCATGGGAACGAGGATGTAGGTTTGCTAACTTGGGAGTATTGCAAGTAGATATATGAAAATCCATTCCCAGTGCATGTAACTAAATTGCATCAAATTTTAATATTTTTCATTTTCCCCATAAACCCCAATGGGGGTTTGAGGTTGAGTAGGTAGGTTTGCCGCCATATGGGTGCTGTAAGTAAATATAAGTTAAACCCTACCTAGTGAATGTACATACCAAATTTGATCTAGTTATGTCAATAAGTAAGTGAGATACAGGGTCTTGTTAATTCCCCATAAGAATAACATGAAAAACCTATTTTCGGATTTTCTCCAAAACCTGTTAAGCCATGTTAAAAACTCAAATACTAAATTGTTTGTTTTTTAAGTTCTTTTAAATGGTTTTAGTTAGTTAAAATTGTTGAATTTTGAAAACTTGTATAAAAAAATGCCAAATACCCATTTTGAACCTTTTGAAACCCCATAAAACCCCGTTCCCATAACCCGATAATGCTGGTTCACGAACTCATGAAAATAGACCTGGTCGTACACTTTCATACCAAATTTCATCAAAATCGGAGGTCCCTGTCAAAAGTTATATGTACCACAGACATAGGGGAGAGCGGGGCAAGACGGGGTTGAGGGCAAAACGGGGTTTTGCATTTTTTGCTCCAGCCAGATGTCACAGTGTATCGGCAAATAGTTGAACTAATAGGCTGTCACCATGTGAATGTCTGACAGTGCTACCAGCCATTTTGAGCAGACCGTTCTGCGAGTATGCATCTGAATGTTTTTTTATGATGTGACGATCTAATTTTCTGTCAGTCTTGAATGTGAAAAGATAAGACACCTATTTTTTCTGCTATTAGTTATTATTATTGAGTAAGGTACTTTTTAGCAACACATCAATGCATACTATAACCGAGAGGAATATATCCTTGAGGTATTAAATCAATCTAACCTAAAACTTGTCCTTAGGGGCAAGACGGGGTACTTAAAAGGAGGGCAAGATGGGGTGTACAATTTAAATGGTGTTCAATTTAAATGTTCTTAACTTTTGTATTTGGTTTAAAAATTATTCATTTAACAATATTGCCAACACGGTTAAATTAGCAAGACTCTGATTTGTATTTAGTGTTTTGGAGTAAGCTCAGGGCTAATCTTTGATTATCAACAATTTTGTTTGATTAATTTTATAAGGTAAATTTAACATTATTTAGTGTTGACGCACAGTGCTTATTTATAGGTGTAAACAATAAATATTTTTTGATAGGTAAATCAATTTTCATTTAGCAATTAAACCTTTTTCCTTTTTATAGTATTGAGCTACCCCATCTTGCCCTCACTATAGGGTAAGATGGGGTACTTGGTAAACCTTGAGAAAATGTTTTTTTATTTAGTCCTAATACTACTTTATATATATTTTTTTGTTTAAAATTTTTATTGACTCCATAGATACTGTAGTTTTATTTAAAATATGTGGTATGTTTATTGAGGTTTTCATAACACAACAAAAATATGTTGAGTGCTTAAGTACCCCCTCTTGCCCCACCTTCCCCTACATATATATGAAAATGAACGAACGGTATTTTTAGGCTCTGGTGACCTCAAAATGAAATACCCCTGTCGCAGCAGACCTGCATACTCAGCGAATTTCCAGTGGAATTTAAGATTTGTTTACCATAAAAACACCATAGGATCAAGTATGTAAGTTTGCTGCTATGGATTTTGTTAGAAAATCTGAGTCAATCAATAATTGATTAACCCGCCCGAGGTGACTTACGGTCCAGGAGACCGACATGACATTAAATTGTCCGTTTACCTGCCTAAAACGCACTTCCGGTCGTTGTGTAGCTCAATACCTTTCCGTCTCTACTCAGTGATCTAGCTGCTGCCGTGCTAGACTTTTGAATTTAGGTCATCGCTTGCTATAGTGCTTTACGGTCCCACAGACCGAAGTCACCCAAGTTGTTGTCGGTGCGTCAGACCGAAGTCACCCAAGTTGTTGCCGGTGCGTCAGACCGCTAATCTTGGAAAGTTGATTTATATTTTACTCTAGTGTGAATATGTATTGTTTATTTTCTTTAGGTACAATATATTGATGACTTTATTGATATATTACCTGTTTTGTAATTTTTACGGTTGATATAAGATGATTTTGGGACGTAAATAACAAATAAACTAATTTAATTATATATATATAATGTAATATAAATAATGTATATATAATGTATGTAATGTATACATATATAATATATATGTATATATAATGTATATTTTATTATATGGTATATATTACATGATATATAATATATATGTATATATACTTATATATATACATATATAATATGTAATGTATATATAATATATAATGTATATATATATAATGTATATATATATATATATATATATATATATATATATATATATATATATAATGCAAGAATCATATGTGACGACTGCTAATGGACGAATTTTACATGTAGACTATTGCTCTCTACATATATTCGTTGGTTTTTAATAATTTAGGTGAAAAGACCATGTTTTTTAGTTAATTTTATCTTTAGGACGTATGTTTTATACTATTAAAATATATAAGTATTTTTTTTTTTTTTAGATTTATGGATATACACTACAAAAATTATAAGAAAATTTCAACAAAAAAACATTGTGTGATATTAAAAAAAATTGAATGAATACTCCTGTCTATGGTTTAATACTTTAGATTTATATGTTAACTTTATATTAACAGGTTTTATTTTAATTACTCACTAAGGGCTTTGTACAATAAGTTCATTTTAAGTAAATATAATTTTTTAAGTGTGTCAAAAATAAAATGATTTTAAAAACTCCTACAATTGTTATATTTATTTTATATTGCATCCATAACAAATAAAAATGATCTAAGTTTTGATTTTGAGCTGCGAAAACATTTAGAAAAAACGTATTGTTAATATATATATAAATAAAAAAAAAACGGTCCATTAGACCGAAGTCACCTATCTCGTGACTGAAAAAAAGTCACCCCTCTAGGGTAAAACCCAAAATTGTATCAAGATCTGGCAATTTTTTATTTTACCCATAAACCCATATGGGTGAGTATGTAGGTTTGCCGCGATATGGGTTTTGTAAGCAAGTATAAGTTAAACCCTAACTAGATAATGTACGTACCTAATTTGGTTAAGTTATGTCAATAAATAAGCAAGATACAGGGTTTTATTGATTTCCTATAAAACTAACACGGAAAACACATTTTTGGATTTTCTGGTTTTTGGCTTCTGGGGACCTCAAAATAAAAAAGTAAAGTGGTCCCGGGCTTAATTCTTACCATGGCTACTACCGTAATAGCGTATTTCCTATAGGAAAATTCACTAAAAGTAACATGGTCCTGGGCTACTACCGTAATAGCGTATTCCCTATAGGGAAATTCACTAAAACTTTCAAATTCACTATTTCTAAGCAAAAAATGGGAGAGCAAGAAAAACACATCTGCTCTGTCTGTCTGTATCAGTTCCTTTTCCGGCTACAGGAGAAATTATAACAAAGGTAACATATTGTTAGATTATCGAGTCTCTAGCGGACTCATGATTGACAATGTGAGGTCGGAACCGAACTTTGTCAGTTGTGTCGGACAATCAGTAATCTACCTCACATTGTATACAGAGGGGATAGGGTTGAGATTGCTGACTGGCATGTTTCTCATGAGCCATCTCTCTCTGATCATAGACACGTAAAATTCCTTATATTAAACTTTTCACCTGAAAAGAACATGTTCAGAAATCCCAAAAGGACGGACTGGGCGAAATATAAGACTGTTCTGCAGAAGAGAATAGAGGATACCGGTCCTCTGTACTCCTGCGTCAGAGATACTAATCATCTTGACTTGGATGCTGATCGCCTCTGGGCAGGCACATTGAGTCCTCATTTGAGGATTGTTGTCCACTGTCGGCGGGACGACAGGGTAAGTCTGGGTGGTGGAATTTGGAACTTGGTAGCATGAGGAAAACTGTAAGGGATCTCTTCAAACAAGCTAAACTAAGCAACTGCTGGGACGCCCATCACAGATTGCTCACCCAGTACAACCTTGCAGTAAGGAGAGCTAAGAAGCTCTCTTAGAGAAATTTCTGCAGCGATCTTGAAGGCGTCTGCAAGACATCAAGGATCCACAAGATCCTATCGAAAGATAAGTCCTCTTGTCTTAGCTCCCTTGAGGGTCCTGATGGTATCATGGTTCATAAGCCCAGGACGTGCTTGAATTCATGGCAATCACACACTTCCCGGGGAACATAATCACCCAGCCGACTGACGAAGTGAATGCGAGTGTAGGGCAAACCAACTTCACTCGATGGAGGCGGTCAACCTGATTCGCTGGGCAGTCAACTTTCTAACCCCCTACAAGTCACTGGGACCTGACCAGGTGAGGCCCGTCTGTCTTCAACAGGGAATAGAGAGCTTGATTCCGGTTCTGAAGGTATTGTTTTAGGGCCAGTTTGGCCCTGGGACATATTCCAGCAGTCTGGAGCAGCTTTCGGAAGTCTTCATCCCAAAACCTGGTAAGGCTAGGTATACGGATCCGAAGTCGTTCCGGCCAATTTCAATGTCTTCTTTTCTGCTGAAGACTCCAGAGAAGCTGGTGTCAAGGTATGTGGGGAAACTGCTGTTGTATAAAACCACAGACTATTTAATAAATGTGATGATCAGAATTTTCATCACTTTAATCTTTGTTTGTAATCCTTTTGCATTATTTAATGTACAATTTTACAACCATATTAATTTTAGATCTGAAATCAAATATTATGTAATTGTAATACAGAAATAAAGTTAAATCCAGGGAAAGGAACAAGGTCAAGGCAAACCCTACAAGGCAAAGGTCGACGGCCAAGGCAAATGGGCACTGTTTACTTTCAATGAGGGGAATGTTTACTGCTGGTCAGGGCACTCTTTAATGCTGATCACAGGCATTATTTACGCGTATTGGGAGTGCTCTTTACAGTCAATCAGGGGCGCTCTTTACAGTCAATCGTGAGTGCTCTTTACTGCTGTTTGGAGGCTATGTTTACCACCAGTCGGGGGGTGATTTAAGTCTGATAGAGGGTGCTATTTACTGTCAATTAGAGGACGATTTTTACCGCCAGTCGGAGGTAATGATCTTGACCGCTAATCAGGTACACTCTTTACGGCAGATCAGGGGTGCTCATCCCCGCCGCGGAGCCCCTCGGGTCCCGGCACCTTTGGGGGTCACCTAGTTCGCCTAAATAGATCTTTCTTCTTTCTCTTTTGCCAAATAGTCTATTTACCCTTTTAAAGAATTTAATAATAAAAATTGTAAAAATGAAAAACTGAAACGTAGTATAAAAAAGGCCCGTTTGACCTCCCCCCACCCCCCCCCCCCCCCCCCCCGGCAGACACCCTAGGCCATTGCCTAGGTCGGCCTAGTAAATAATCCAGGCCTGGGTAGGTCTCTCAATCAATCCCTCAAAGATTGTGGTGGTTCCTTTCGTTAGGAGGAGGAACCTTAGAGGGATCGGCCCCTTAACACTGCAAGGCTCTAATATAGAATTGCAGAACCAGGTGAAGTATCTGGGGGTAATTCTGGACCAGAAGCTTCATTGGAGACCACAACTCTAAAAGGTAATAGGCCGAGGTAAGTGGTCACATTACATGCAGGCGATTGGTGGGGGGGGATATGGAGAGTGAAGCCAAAGCTTATGCACGGGCTTTACGTCTTTACCAGACCTGCCATTTACCTATAGTTCGCTTTTATGGTAGCCCAAGATGGACTCATCAGGATCGGCGGTGAGGGGATTGGTGGGAGTTCAAAGATCGACTCAAATGTGAAAATCATTGGATAGACACTGGAGAACTCCGGGGTCACTCTCGGATCATTCTGATGGTACAAGGGAAGGTTTTGGACGTGCCTTCGGACTACATGCCAGTTAAATACACCTTGGGTAAGTCATTCAAGGTCCTCCTTCCAGCAAGGGAGGATTGGCTGTCCGGGGGGAACCCTCTTCCACCTGCGGACCTGAAATGGTTTACTGATGGGTCCAAGAGGAGGAACAGGAGCCGGAGTACACGGGGTGCAAGCGGGAGTAGGGCTTTGTCTCCTTATGGGGATTCACCCCAAGGTTTTCCAGGGGGAGGTTGCTGCAATTATGGAGTGTGCTAGAGTAAACCTGGTGCAATGTATCAGGGATAGGATAATTTTAGTTTTTTTCAGACAGCCAGGCAGCTCTGAGGGCACTGGACTCCTGTGAGTTCAGGTCAAAGATCACCTGGGACTGCTTCACTATAATATCTGTGCTAGGTATTGTCATGAATTTATGTATGTCATTGAAAATGTATGAAAAATAGATTGAGGAACAACAGTAGGGACAGTTAAATAAGAGGAAAATTTACTGTTACAAGAAACAACCTATAGTCTATCCGACAAATATGAGTTCCACAAAGCAAGAGAGTTCTGATCAAACCCATAGAATTTTCAGTTTTTCTATTAATATTTCGTGTGAGATGGTGTCGAAAGCTTTTAACATGTCATAAAAGTTACCGATGACTTCTTTTCAATTCTTTTCGATGATTTTTTTTTATCAAGACTATATACAGTACTATAACTATAACTTACAGTAACTCGTGACTCTATCTTATATACAGTTTTTCATAAAATCAGCAATGGCAAAACCTGTGCTCTTTTTGGGCCTAAACCCTTATTGATTTTGTGAGAACAAAATATTATTTTCAAAATAATCAAGTATCTGCTTATTTAATACTATTTAAAACACCTTAGATATAACAGGCAATAAAGACACAGGACGGTAATTACTATAGCTAGACTTGTCACCTTTTTTATACACAGGTATTACTTTAGAAAATTTCAAACATCTTGGAAAAACACAGTAATCTGTACACAAATTAAAAAGATAAGTCAAGACTTCAGCAATATAGGGTGCAGACAGATTCAAAATTTTTGAATTAAGACAAAACACATCTATAGACTATTACTATTGCTTGATAACGTTAGAAATACATTATAAACATCCTCACATTATCCTTACTAGTAAGGTTCCTTCTATAGTTAATGATTTTATTGAAAACTGTTATACCATTATTGATGACTGGACTTCAACCAACATATTATGCCTTAACAAAGACAAAACCCAAAGTCTTCAATTTAACTATAAAGATCATAACAAAATGTTCAAATTGTAAAATTTTTGGGTGTGAACTTACAGTCAAACATTAAATGGAGTACCCATATTGAGTATGTTGGTAAAAAAGTGTCACAAGCTATATTTTTGTTAAGAAAATTAAAATTTATTGTCACTGTTGATATTTTAATGTTAGTATACTTTGCTCATATTCAAAGTCAATTAATGTACGGAATCTTTGTCTGTGGGGTGCTGTCAGTAATATAAGAAATCTATTGATTTCTTAGAAATGAGCTATTAGAATTGATTTTGGTGTCAGTAATTCTAGGCAGCACTGTAAACCATTATTAAATAAACTCAATGTCCTAACTTTCACATCTTTGTTTATTTTAGAATGTATCATGAATGGAAAATTAAATTTAAGTATTTTGTCTACTTACAGCTCAGTTCACAATCATAATACAAGATGTAATCATCATCTTAGAATTAATCAATATAATTTTAAAACAACAATCAATAGTCCACTTGAAATCAGTATAAGATTGTTCAACATATTACCATTATGTTTAAAAAACTTAAATATTAATTATTTTAAAGCAAATTTAAGGTATCGATTGATGGATTTGTTTGTATACACTATTGATGAATTTATTAGTTACTGAAAGTCATTAAAATAACCTATGTGTGATATTCATAGGAAATTTTGCTTGACGTTGTCATACACAAATGTTATGTACTGTGGCAATAAATGCTTAGACTTTGACTTTTAAAATCAGAGTTTAGGTTAGCTGCCAAATAACTGTAAATTAATTAATTGGTGTAACTAGGAGTTGCTGGCATTGTTGTTACTGGACTCTGGATATTTGTAAATTTAAGTTTTAACGTTGTTCCAGTTGTACTTACATACATACAAACATACATACATCCCGCGTTGCCCAGTAGACCGCAGAAGACGGTATGGGACCAGTCTTGAAGTTCAGTCCATCCCTAGATTGCCATAAGGACGGGAATAGGTCATGAAGTTAATACAATTTGTATGAAGGATACTAATGGGGTGTTGACAAGATTAACCCACTCAATCAAAATTCAACCAGAGAGTAAAAACATCCGTCTATGAGGAACTCTTCGAGTTTATAGCAAAATTTATTTAAATTCTGAAATTCTTGTAGAGACTTTGGGAGCTTAGAATAGAATCTAATTTAGCTTGGTTTCTGTTCAAAGATCTTTAAATTGTGACACACTTAGATGCTAAGTATGTACTTGACTGCTTGATCAATATTAAGAAGAGGCACATTAACAATTTTTGTAATTGTAATAGTGTACCGTGCATAATTACTCCACTAGACAATCAAACAATATTTACATAGATATCAAGTAGTACTCAAGAACTCTTAAAAGTTTTGATGTTATTCCACTGAAGTTTATCAGTGTCCTTACCATATGTAAAGAGTCTGCCAGAAAAAATTCAAGGTAAACTCAAAGATTTTTAACTCTCCGTAAATTGTATAGTACAAATTAATTTTTCAATCTCGATTTTAACTAGCTGCAAGTAAAGTAATTTTAGACACAAAACTGTGCTGTGATAAGTTTAAGTTATTAGATTGTAACTGCTTGTGAAAGCAAGCATTTTGTAGGTCTACATGTAAAGTCATGTCAATAACTAAAGTTGTGATTGTGCTTTTGAAGCTCAAAATCTTATTGCATGTTTATTAGTTTCTATTGTTATTTTTTATTTTTGCCAATATGTTTATAGTTATTTATAATGACAAAACCAATGACATGTGACCAGGGCCGGCTCCACCATATAGGCGAACTAGGCGACCGCCTAGGGCGCCAAGGCCCGAGGGGCGCCATCACAGCGGAGACAAGCGCCCCTGATCTGCAGTAAAATGTCCCTCATCAGCGGTAAAGGGCGCCCCCACGGCTGGCGGTAAACAGCGCCCTTGATCGGCGGCAAAGTGCGCCCCTGATTCCCGGTAAAGAGGGGCCCAAAAGATAGTTAAAGCCTCTTGATCGGCGGTAAAAACTCTCCCAATAGTCATAAAAATAACCCGGTGTGAGACAGCTCCTCCAATAGGCAAAATACACCTGATCTAAGTTAAATTGCAGCCCCAATTGACGGTTAAAAGCGCCCCTAATCAGAGTTAAATTACTCCCCCAACCGCTGGTGAAAATAAGCGTCCTCGAACTATGGTAAGTAACGCCCCAGTTCAGCGGTCAAGAGCGCCCCGACTGGAGGTAAATACCGCCCCCGACCATTGGTAAACATTTGCCTTTGCCTTTTAATCAACAATAAATAGCGCCCCTGATCATATAAGAGTTCAATTGCGCCCCCAACTGGCGGTAAACAGTGTCTTCCACTATCGGTAAAAAGCGTCCATGTTAGACGGCAAAAAGCGCCCCAAATAAGCATAAATAGTGTCTTTGATCAGCGGTAAAGGGTGCCCCCGACCGGCGGTAAACATCCCCCCTTCCCCAAACAGCTTCATCATAAACTAGATTCATCGTAAACAGCTCCCCTGATCAGAGCCCTAGATCGCCGGCAGTAAAAAGCGTCCCTATTGGGGGTAAAAAAGGGCGCTCTCAATAGGAAATAAATATCGGGTAGAACGACTGAAGGTCCCAGGGTCAGAAATGACCTGTAATTTTTGTGCCTCTTTTGCAGACCACGACTTTAGGTCCCAGCCCTAATGAGGGTTCGAGGTGGGACCTTCCGTCGTCCCCTGCACTTGGGGACGGGGGACATTGCTTACTTTCATGAGTAACTAACTCAGGCACAAGTAAATATGGATGAAATAATGTTATTTTAATATATATAAAATATAATAGATGGGAAATTTTGTTTATTTGTTTGGATAGACATTGTAAAATCGTCTGTTTGAATTTGAAAGTTAACATGTTACTCCTACGAACCCAAAATGATATTAATGAAGTCATTATTATTTTATTCAATCAAATTTATGTTACTAATTTAATTGAGAGCCTATGGTACAAGTGTAAAATATAATTTATAACTCAAAACTGTGCTACTTATTAATTTTACCGAAGACTATAATATATACTACTAATTTATATACTTAGATTTGCGGCAGGACCGGGTAATTGCAATGCACGAAATAAGCGGAGCGAATGAGCTCTCTCTAATATTATTATTTGAAAATTTCAATTATACTTAAATTTCTGTGGTAAAGCACGAGTACTGAAATACTAGTACTTTATTTATTATGGCTCATAAAGAACTATTTTTTTTTTAATATAAGTACTTTGCAATGTATTTTCCTTTTGAAACAAATGTATTTGATTTTTTTTATCTTAGGCCTTAATTTATCAATACATTAAAACAATCTTGGTTGGATTTTTATGTTTTGTCACTTGATTAGCGTCAAAGGAAAGTTTATACCCATTATAATGTTTGAAACCCCACAAAACATTGAAATAAATAACCCGAACATCCTGTTTGTTGCGAATTATGTGTTGATAGTTTTCTTATTTTCCAAGTTTTGGCATTTTTGAAAGAAAGTTGTCAAATTTGAGAAGGGTCTCTCAAAATATTCAATGGTTAGGCCATATCGAATCCAACAGCTGTACCTCATGTTTTCTAATTCGATAATATATTAGCTCATGCTTGGACTAGCTTGTGCTACGTTAAGGCCAACCAAGGCTATATTTCGGTGAGTGGTAATTTTCCGTGATTATAGTAGACAATTTAATTTTGAAATTTGTTGAATGAATCCTACATTAGCCTAAACTCAGAGCTATACAAATTTGTTGCATGAAGATTGCCTTATAGTAATGAATGGAAAATTTACCCAGAATATTTCGTTATTGTCTTAGGCCTAATGTTTTAATTTCACTTTTTTCATTTATGTGTAAAGTTTAGTATGACATAGAAAGCCATACTATTAAAATCGTCCGGTATTTTGTTTTCAAAATTATAAGTTTAAAACACTTTTTTCTATCACAGAGAATTAAAGAGCTGCGTTAGCGCTTAGCTATGTACCTGAAAGACTGCATTCACACAAGAGGCAGTCTTTCATTTTATGAGGTTGAACTAGACAAGGAAATTGAATGACCGCTTTGCGATGAAACCTGCATCGAGAGCCCACGGCGTCAGGTGCTTTGGGTTGTCACGTCACTATATGTCAGCGCCTACCCCCTTGCCACACCGCGCCGAGGCCTTTACCTGCGTTGCAGGGGACGACTGAGGGTCTCATCACTAATTAGGGCCTGGCCTGGGACCTTCAGTCGTACTCTGCAAAATATTTAATTATTCACGGTCGTTGATTTTACCCTGGGACCTTCAGTCGTACAACCTAAATATCGCCAGCAATCGGCAGTAAAGAGTCAACAACAAGAGTGCCCCCCTTGAAACTGACGTTTTTCTTGATGTCTGAAATGGATAATAATAATAATCATTTGCATCATTGCATATAAGTACATTTAGAACAATTTTGGATCTTTGTTTTTTCGCAATGGATAATTATGGTGCAAATTTTGTTTACTATAACTTGTTATTAGTTTTTTATTTATTTTTATTTTTTAAAATCCAAGTGCTTTATTTGATAATAAACTGTTAATAAAAATATTGTTTTGTTTTAAACGTTTTTTTCTTCGTAATATGTAATAACGGCTATAAAAGAAACGGCTTGAGTAGTTTGAGGGCGGCAGGGGGGCGCCTGTCGTCACTTTCGCCTAGGGCGCTAGAAAACCTAGGGCCGGCCCTGCATGTGACTGTTAATAACTTTAGTAAATAAATTCTTCATTCTTGTTTATTTATTTGTCATGACCTATTTACGTTTTAATTGTTGTTCGTAAACCCCCATTTCCTACCAAAGTATTTGCCACTAATTGAAGCAGTATTTAAAGTTCCCGCCGAGCCGCGCCGATAGCGATGGGCGGAAAAAGTTATGCTTCTTCCTACAGACTTATGTGGACTTATGTGGTGTGGGCGAAGGGGCTTTTTACACTCCAGTCATGCCAGTTCCATCCACTTGACTACGCTAGTATTTTCCGGGGCAGCTCAAAACTAATACAGTTTCAAAGTGATTGTTATGACTGCATAGTGACTAAGTAAGTGGTAAAGTTCAAGTTCCTCAGTGGTAAAACGGGATTGAGTGTTTTTTTTGCGGTTAGTAACAGATGCATATGAACGTCAAATTTCAAAATCCCGGTGGATTCATAAGACGACAGCAAAATGACGTCAGTAGGATCCACCAGGATTTACCACGTGACCATTGGGATTTGTCACGTGATAGGAAAAATCTAAATCCCGGTTGTGCATGATCGTGAACGAGTCCATTGTTTGAGTGAAATTGTTCATTCTGTCCTGTGCCTGTCCCTTCTCCCACCCCCCACCAATTCAGATTCAGGTTCATGGTTCAATCAGAACAGAACTCAGAACACAGTCTAATATATAGGTTATTGGGAGACAGTCGTGACACTCCGTCACTTCGGCTGTCCGCCGGAACCACCGCGCGACTCCAGTTACGCAAGGAACAGCGGCTTGGAGCGCTAGTGTGGGCACACTTGCGCTTATAGTGGTTGGCATCCGAGTTGACGACACAATCACAGGTGATAGCAGCCATCAGTGCAACACACACACAGCTGACAATAATGCCATTGACTATACAATGCTGATAACAATAAAAATTGTCAAATTAAATCCCAATTGAGTGATAAAGGCCGAAATATATTTCAGACTTGGAGTAACATTTTAAAGTTCCTTCGATTCCTTAGATAGAGAAATTCTGATTAGAAAACTTCATGAACTAAACATTCAAAATAATGCCCTGAATTGGATTAAAAATTACTTCCTAAACCGACAGCAAATCACAGAATTGGAGTATAGTCAACTCAACACAAAAACCAAATTCAGATCATCTCTGCTACAAACCACCCAAGGAATTCCCCAGGGATCGGTCCTAGGACCTCTCTGCTTTCTCATCTATATTAACTCATTTCCGAGTCAACTGACAGCGAATAAGAAGTGTCTCATGTTCGCTGACGACACTACTATTCTATCTCCAATTGAGAAATCTTCAAACTTCAACACCACAGTCTCCGAAACCATAAACGAAGCATCAAAATTCTGTGAATCCTTAAACTTGCAAATAAATAAAGATAAAACAGTACACATAAATTTCATAAGCAACAACCGAACACCTGCAACTTCAACATCAAGTACTTTAACAGAAACAACCACAAAATTTCTTGGTATACTTGTCGACTGCAACCTTTCATGGCTAAGTCATCTGGAATTCTTACACGGAAAACTATCATCATCTCTCTACGCACTTAGGAGACTTAGAACAATCACCAATAAGGACACAACCAAGATAGCCTATCATGCTTTATTTGCATCTCATATGCGGTTTGGAATCATAGCCTGGGGTGCAGCCAGTGAAACCAATCTTCAGAAAATTCTTATTCTACAAAAAAAAGCTGTCAGAATTCTCGAACAACTACCACCACAAGAACATTGTAAACCATACTTCATCTCAAACCAAATCCTAACCTTAACATCCACCTATATCCTCGAAACCATAAAACTCACTAAAACTAATCCGCCAATCTATAGGACTGAATGCCACAAATATAACATTAGAAATAAAAATAACTTAAACCTACCACAGCATAGGCTCCAAAAAACAAGCAGAACCCCATCTTATATGGGGGCAAAACTTTTCAATGCTCTCCCCGAAAACCTCAAATCTGTAAATAATCTTAAACTCTTCTTTAAAAAATTAAAACAATATCTCCTCAATAGGCCCTATTACAACATAAATGAATTTTTTGATGAACATCAATACCATAGATAGGCCTAAAAGCTCACAAAACACTACTCCCCACCCCTAAGGAGGGCAGTTAAGAAGAAATCTACTTTTGACGACACCCCGGTCTTGAAGACTGCGGAGAAGAGGACATGGTAAATGGTAAATGGTAAAGTTCCCGCCCATCCGGGCCGGGATAAAGTTCCGGTCGCGACTCCAGTCACGCCGGTTCCATCCGCTTGAAGCGCTAGTTGTCGGCGGACAACACCAAACATGCAGCGTCGATACGAGTGTCACGACTGTCTCCCAATAACATATTATTAGACTGTGACTCAGAAGATGCTTGTAGTTTTTCACTAGTTCCCAAATTCTGTCATTGTGAATTTTATAATTAATTGTTTGTATCCATAAATATCTTGAATTGTTTACACATATCAGATTAAAATGTGGATTTCAACGCTTTCAGTCTTAATCCTGTTTAACGCCTTGCTAGGTGAGTTTTCATTCATTCCTATATTTATGGGCGTAACCTATGAATCAGCCAGCAGTGGTTGTATTTTTTAAGACAGTTTTGTTGAAAATACTAAACCAAAAAATTACACAATTATAATAGTTATGGGACCTGTTGGTTTAATATATTTTTAAACGATGAAATCTTTGTTTGCAACCCACAATTTAAATCATGACTCAAAGCTGACTAATGGGCTTCTCCCCAGCACAACCCAAACAATAATAAAATAAACTGAGTTAGCCAAACATTTTTTTCATTTAACACCATAAGTTATTTCAATTTAAATGCTAGTTTTGTGTTTATTTTACTAGACTTAGGCTATGAATAGAATTATTAAGACAGGCACAAATATAAATTGTATTCTTTTGGACTTAGGCTAATACTGATAGGCCTAATAGCCCAAATAACTTCGCAATCTAAAATACTTCAGCCCTTATATGTTGGGGAACAGAAATGAAATATTTCAAATCACATAAGGTACCTATTAGTTTTCCATATTTACCTCAAATTCAAATTCAAATTCTTTTATTTAGCCATTCAATCAGTTGACAATAGGCCATGTCATTAAAACTAACTAAAACTAAAGAGAGAGAAAAAAAAAATACAATCAGATCAAATCCTCTTGATTAACAAAAGCAGTCCATCAAGGCGAGTCAAGTTCATAGTCTATGCACACCATGCAGCACACCACACCATGCACAGGTAAAAAAAACAAAAGAAAAAAAAAGAAAAAGAAAATTTAAAAGCCACACGCATACCTCTGGGCCAGTTCTGTTCTGTTAGGCAATATTAGAAAAATCTGCTTCCCAGAATTCTTGTAGGCTATAAAAGGGATTGGCCAGCATCCACTTTTTCAGAGTTTTCTCAAATATCTTGGGTGATTGTTGCCTAACTTGCAGAGGTATGGCATTAAAGAACCTTATACCTGAAACAGGGAAACAGTTTAGAGACTGTTTAAAATATAACTTTAGAAAATATAAGTTACCAACCTATTGTTGTTGGTAACTTATATTGAAGCATGTTTCAGTTCTCAATTAAGGACCTCTTTTGTTATTTTGTTTCAAATTCAAATTAAGTTCCAAGCCTAAGTAATATTAAGTTATTCACTTTATTTTTAATGTTGTTGATCGTTGATTCAAGTAAAATTAAATAAAAATAAATACGCTAGCCTACCAAGGCTAGCTTAAATGAGTTACAGTCCCTAAATTGTCAACTTGGGATAATCTGTAATTTTTTAAATACCGTACGTTATACCTACTGTAGGCTGCATGTTTTAATTCCACTCTTCCTTTAAAGTATTTTTGACTCATTTATCAATAACACTCATAACCTAACCGCCAAAGCACGCTGTAAACTTGGTTGAATACGTGCAGCTGGTCCGGGTGTTGCATCCACGAGTGGAGATGCATTTGATGAGATCCGTTGCTCGAGACATGGCTTTCTTTTGGCAAGCAAAACTCAAAGTGTCAAACTTAAAATAGTGTAATTTTCACTAAATATTAAGTAAATAGTCTTCTTTAAATTGATGTATTTTTAAAGTTCCCAGTTCAAAATAATCTAGGTTAAAAAATAAGTTGCTAATGTCTAACCCTAAAATCGCATAGCTGCAAACCTGCACATCTCATTTCCATCTTAATTACCGGTAAAAGGAAAGTGAAGCAATAACCAAATTATGAAGGGGAATTTGGTGAGTACATAGGTCTGCTGTGTCAAGGGAAAAGTAAGTTTTAGTCTACTGCAGCTGACTAACAATGATTGTTAAGAAATCTGATTTTAAGCCATAGGAAGAAGTTACAGCTATCTGATTTTAAATAAAATAAAAAATTTGAGGTGTAGAGCAGTAATGACCTAGCTTAAGAATATCTTTGTATGACGTTTTAAATTAGTTCGTAGGTTATTTTTCTGGTTGTTAAATTTGAGATTTAGTAGGCCTAATCAGAAAAATAAACTGACCTTTTCCCAGATTCATTCTGTTATATCACTGCATTACATTTCTCTCTTTTGACTCTTGTTAAGATTTTTTATAAATTTTAGATTTTTTTATGATTCTTATGATTTTTTATGATTCTTAGCTTACTGAGTGTAGCCTACTCCTGACCGTAGCCTCTCTGCTATTAATTGTAGTACCTGACAATTGCTAATACATATGTACAGTATGTCAATGGCAAATAAATGACTGATTTCTGATTTCTGATTTCTGATTCGTCAGATTTCTGGTATTCAATGGAATGGACTTGCTTCTTCTATTTTACTACACATAGGCCTAGTAAAAAAAGAAGAAAAACATGGAAAATAATGTTTGTTGTATTGTACTTGCGGATTGTATTAGCCAATGCTACCTGAAATATTAGTAGGCCTATAGAACATTTATTATAATAAAGAATAAGGAAGAAAGAAGAAAAAAAGAAGAAAAAGAAATTTAAAAATGATTGAAAAGACTTGAAGAAAGTTTAGAGTATTAAATAAATTAACAAAAAATCTTGTTGATAAATCCGGAATTGTGGGTTTTTTTTATTGTGAAACAGATGGAAAGACTTTATGTAAATTCTTCTTAAAATGTAAATTCCTATACAATGTTAATTATTGTCTGAGGAATAAAATTATTATTATTATTATTATTATTTATTGGCTAGTTTATAAATTCATTACATTGTATCCTTACTAAATCACAATAGGCCTAAGTTTTGAGTGCA
This sequence comes from Neoaliturus tenellus, assembly GCA_030545055.2. NCBI lineage: Eukaryota > Metazoa > Arthropoda > Insecta > Hemiptera > Cicadellidae > Neoaliturus > Neoaliturus tenellus. The sequence continues at coordinate 34,457,286 of CM061535.1, forward strand.
CATTTTCAATGTGTGGTTTCCTTCACCGTATAGTCAGCTAAGATATCATGCCAACTGAATAGGGCCTATTTTCATCCCACAACATTTTTAATTAGGCCTAATTGAGTTTCCATTATTGAGAGTTTTGTTTTAAGCTGATTAATTTTTGCCTTTAAGTTTTTGGGGGTCTTTCCATTCAAAACTCACAGGCTTGCCGTACTTAATTTCTAAATTCTTTAAATAAACACAATTTTTCAGGTGACGCCCAGCGAACACCTACCATATCGTATATTTCGCAAGAACAGATCAAAGACATAGGAGGAACGGTGGAGCTGGAATGTTCCGTCCAGTATGCACAGGAATACCCGGTGTTGTGGATGAAAGTGGATCGCAACCGGATCACTCAACCGCTGCCGATCTCAACTGGAAGTTCGCTCATCATCCCCGATGGGCGGTTCTCGCTCAGATATGACACTGCCAGCTCCACCTATACCCTGCAGGTGAGGTCATATTGCTGCCTGGACTTGAGGTTGTTTGGCCATGAGCCTAGTCTGGCAGAGGGGTCAGTAGTTGCCCCCGCCGCCAGTGGCGCGCTACAAATGCATTTTATACTAGGTGAAGCGTGAGTGGCTTATTCATCCGCAGAAGGCATTTTCCAAAAATAAAGGTAGGCTACAACAATTTAAGCTGAATGCCCAACTATTTGATAGTCAGAATCCTGAATATAAAATTATTCTTATATTCTAATACAGTGTGTAAATTAAGTATGCTAACAACATTTTATTTTTTGTATTCAAAGAAATGAAAAAATTCTGTTTGTTGTGACAAAAGTTGTGGACTCTTGGACATAAATATTTTTGCTGGCACAGAAAGGGAGGATTCTCTTAGGTTGTTCTTAGACTCGCACAGTATTTCTTGTTGAGCAGAGGGTTTCACTCGACACTCGACTCGACTTAAACAAGTTAAACTCAGCTTGCACTGACACTGATAGTGTGGGCAAAATGTGAATGCTTCAGAAGGAGTAGGTAGCTTACTGTTATTGTTTTTTATGAACGGGTTGAAGTCAGTGCTTACCTGGTAGGGAAGTGCTGCCAGCCCCAAAGTACTGTACAATATAAAATAAACCTGGAGAATGGGTGAGTCGGTGGCGTAGTGGTTAGCGCGCCGGACTTCGGGACCATGGCAGCGATGTCGTGGGTTCGAATCCGCGTTCTGCCAGTGAACTTTTATCAGTACCTTTCACCTTGTACTATAGCGGCTCACCCCCTTACTTTGTCTAATACGATCCACGCACAGATCAATAGTCTATGTGGACGGGGCAAAGTAAGGCAAAAAGAGGTCCGCCAACCTCTTTAAAAAAAAAAAAAAAAATTCCTCCATTTAGTGTCACGAGTCTAAATTATATTCCACTATGAACAAATTATGCATTTAAAAATAAGTTTTCTGTCCTGTTGTACATCTTATAATCGAGTAAAATGGTTACAAAGTAGCAAAAAATATTCAAAGCTTTCGTAGGTTGTGTAAGTAAATTTTGAATAAGTGGTAGTTTATGCAATGATTGTATTGTAAATGCCTTTGTAAGTATTATTTACGAGATCTGAAGAGTGGCTTAAAGGCTGCATACAATTGTTGCATACACTATTTTTTCTACGACCCACATAAATTTGGTATGGCATCGTAAAAATGGAGTAATAAACATGCCAACCATATATTGGTTAGGCGGTCATCTATCAAAATGTGGTATCACCCCCATGCCACTTGATCTAATCTTCAGTCCCACTCACATTAGATCACACTATTTATTTGAGGGTAGGCAAATTATCTAACTAAAACGTGTATCGTACAATCTTATGATGTGTGAATTGCATAGTTTCTATTATAACACGACTTTCATCAAATGCCGAGCTCTAATTGGTCTACAACCTTTATCATAAAGTGACCCCTGAAACATAATGAAATCATTATGTAACTGGGTTATATTTGGTTTTATAATGTACTCTATCTTTGATCGTTGCAAAAAGCACTATTGTGCAATAAGCGTATTTCAAGTAATATCATAAAGAGGTACATTATTAAACCAAAATCAACCTCCTTGCGTAATGAGCTCTTGAAGATACAGAATTCACATTAAATTACAGGTTATGGACCAGATCAATGAGAGCCCAACATTTGACTAAAGTAGTGTTACTGTATAATATAAATTATGCGTTTCGCACATCCGCTGACTGTTTTATAACAATTCATATTTCAGTTTCTTTATGTGCCTAACCTCATTAGAGTGATGTCATATAATGTGGGTGACAACTACTATTATGCAGTTCAAGCGACATCTGATGTTTAGGATGGGTGCCTGTAACCTATTACAATACCTTGTGCCGTCGTCAATCCTTCGTTTAGTCGAGATGACTAGTTTCGGAGCATTTGCTCCATTATCAAATCTTCATATACAATCACAGGTAGTTAAAATAATTCAAACACAAGTTGTTGTCAAAGGTATTGTAACCTTATTTTTTAAATACGTCTGAACTCAATCCAGGAGGCAATATCATGAATAAAAAAATAAAAAAATGTAACCTATTAATTTTTTACACATTGATATACAGTAATCCACCAAATTTAAGTTGGTCATAGATAACGTAGTGTATGCAATGTTTGTATTCAGCCTTTAACCCTCCGTTGGGCTCACCACAGTTTTTCTCCGGTTCACTAGTTTTCCTTTGCTAGTTGTAAAAGAATGTTCTTATTATGACAATAAAGTTATTCTTATTCTTATTCTTATTCCTCTTGTATAAACTGTAGTTTGCATCCGGGAATGCTGGTACCTCATGTAACTGATGCTTGTCTTCCTGAGAAGCAGTTAAGGCTATTTCAAAGACGTTTTCTTTGGAATGATACGTTGGGGAGCGAATTCTATCTACTTGAGGTAATGTCCTTGTGCGTCTCTTTGTGTAACTGAAAACACAGAGTTTAAATGAGCGCCCTTCTGATATACTGAATTTTTCAAGATTGTAAATTAGAAAAATTATAAATAACTGCAGCAGGGCTAGTGGCAAATTTTGAAAAGGGATAAATTGGACAACTATAAATGGAAAGGGCTACTCATGTGACCATTGGTAATTTAACTTATTTACGACAGTACAGAGGAGAATTCTTGTATAAACGATGAACAAAAAGAAAGGGATAGTGAAGTTTAACAAGGAAACATCCAATTTAAATACCTTATATAAAATATAATTTTAAATGGTAATACCATGTATCTGTTATTTAAATATTATAAATTATGGATATTTTATTACATTTTTTGTTTATTTTTATTTGGGTTCACAGTGTTTTAAGAATAATTAACTTATCCTATATACAGTGAAGATAATACAATTAGGCCTAATTAACAAAAATGCCGCAATCAACTTATATTTATCATTAAATAGTGATTAATTAATATTCATGATAATAGTTTTTTACAATTATTAATGATGGTTTGTAGTTTTTCCATAACAGATTAAAAAATATATACCCTAAATGTTTTAAATATAATAATTACTTTATTAAATAACTATGATGATTTTTATATCTTTTATTTTTTTGTACAGTGTAATCAACATTTTAATGGATTATACAAAATTACTGGCTATTTTTGTACATCCAAAGGTAAACTCCGTGAGGACGTTTCCATTTTAGCGAATTTCCCTATAGAGGATACGCTATTACAATAGTAGCCATGGTAAGACCTAAGCCAGGGACCATGTTACTTTTTCATTTTGAGGTCCCCAGAAGCCAAAAACACCATTCGTTGATTTTCATATATATGTAGGCTATATATCTATATAGGCCTAACTATGTGTCCGTGGTACTGATAACTTTTGAAGGGGACCTCCGATTTTGATGAAATTTGGTATGAACATGTAAGACTAGGTCTATTTTCATGAGTTCGTGAACCAGCATGATCGGGTTATGGGAACGGGGTTTTATGGGGTTAAAAAGGGGTCAAAATGGGTTTTTGCCATTTTTGGACCTTAATTTTTAAAATTCAACAACTTTAACTAAAACCATTCAAAAGAGCTTAAAAAACAAATAATTTAGTATTTTGTATTTTTAACTTGGCTTAACGGGTTACGGAGGAAGTCAAAAATAAGATTCACATGTTAATCTTATGGGAAATCAACAAAACCCTGTATCTCGCTTATTTATGGACATAACTTGATAAAATTTGGTATGTACATTCACTAGGTAAGGTTTAACTGATATTTGCTTACAACACCCATGTGGTGGCAAACCTACTTACTCACCCCCATGGGGTTTTTATAGGGAAAATTAAAAAGTGCCAAATATTGATAGAAATTGATATTTACCTTAACTAACCATTACATTTCCTTAAAAATAACATTTTCTAATGACATCCCTTGGCAGCAAACCTACATACTCATTCCTATGATGTTAATGGGGAAAATACAAAATCTCAAATTTCTTTGGAAATTTGCTGAGTATGCAGGTGTGCTGCGACGGGGGTATTTTTAAATCAATTCGCCTGACAGAGGGTTAAGAAACTTGTGAGACATTTAGAACTTGTGGCTTAAAGGCCTCATAATGCAATCGTTGCATAAACTACTGTTATGATATTACTTATACTACCGTATCATTATTAGTGCTTATTGCAATAGTCATAGTTAAATATTTTTTAGCCACATACTTCTATGTTCTTCAGTGATAACCGCTTGTTTAGATCAAAGATATCCAAGAGACGGATGCAGGGTACTACCAGTGCCAAGTGATCATCGCTCTCAACAACAAGATCCAAGCAGAAGTGGACCTCCAGGTGCGACGGCCACCCGTGATCTCGGACAACTCGACGCGGTCGGCCATCGTCAGCGAAGGGCAGCAGGTGACGCTGGAGTGCTACGCCAACGGCTACCCTCCACCGCGGATATCCTGGCGTAGGGAGAACAACGCTATCCTGCCCACCGGCGGCTCCATCTACAGGTACCACTACGCTACTTAACAAATAAGCTCAACCACACTCATCTTTAGCTTTAGGGCCTATATGTAAAGCAATTAAACCAATCATTTTCGAAGAAACTAGAGATGTTTACCTCAGGGGTAAATGCAGAAAATATTCTTCTACAATTCTTTCTAAAAACACTTCTAAAACTTAAACCAATCTGGATCAAAGACTTCCCCCAAAGATACGCGACATATATGATAAAAATTTAATAACAATTTTACTAATTGTACTAATTGTTATTAATTTTACTAAATTGTAACTAAATATTTTACAATATAAGAAATGTTAATCCCATAGGGTTTAAGGAAATTTTAACCATGCAATGTGTAAAAGAAATACATCTTGTTCAGATTATTTTTTAGTTTCAACTCTTTTGATCTATTTAAATGATAATTTGATTTCTATAATGAAAAGTAAAAAAAGTTTCGTTGTATTTTTCAGTTAAATACATTAAAGAAATAAATTAATAACATTAGGCTAGTTTTACTCAATTATGGCCAATTCTTGAGTAAGCAATAAATTGATCTTTTAAAATTAATTGTACAATTATGTATGTAGACGTTTTTCCTTAAATTTGATGCTGGGTGTGAATAGCCTATTTAGACTAGCTTAGTGGTGGATTCTTAAATTAAATGAACACATCCCATTTGAAGTCGTCACTTTATTAACATTATACTATATCAGTATAAAACCAACACCATAATATGAAACAGTCTTACTTTACATCTGCCACCCTGGTCGTTTCTCGGCATCAGTTTCTGGGTTGGAAACCCAGAAGCAGGTAATTTGTCTACCTGCTTGCTTTAAGAGATGCCAGGTTTTTTAGGGACGTTAATTTAATTTTGTTTTTACTTTTAAATTTTTAGTTTGCCCAACATAACAAAATAAAATAACAATTTCTACCACGAAATATTCCATTTGTTTCTTGATACATGCATACTATAATTAATTCTTAAAATAAAATACAAATGAAGTAATAATTTTTCATAGCTAACTCAGTATAGAAATATCCCCCACCTTTTTTACGGAAAATTATTTTTTGTATCGAGGTTGGCAATAAAATTTGAGTACATTACATTTCACACCTATTTTCATTAAAACTATAAATAAAATAACATTCTCCAAAATATATTTATAAGTACTTCAGTTTCTGGGCAGGGATTTTAAAAGAGCAAACGGAATGTCACTCCAGACAATCAAGGAATTTTCTTTATCTCTTCTAGATAGAAACTCCTGTTTATGTACGGATTTCCCGATCAGTTTAGCTTAGTCGTTTTCGTGATTTGCATGCGTGTGTTCGTGTATTATGTAGTGTGCCATGTTATTGTGTGATTGTGGTGTAATAAGTGTGATATATGCAGTGAAAGTGTTAATATTGGATCTTTATCTAGTGTTCCTTATCCTAAATAAAACATACATTCGCGTTCATCTCATTCAACAAAATTTTCGGCGCCGATTACAAGCATACAGCATGCAAAATCGCATTCATTCCCAATCATAACTTGCAAAAAACTTTCATTCCTGTTTCTTAAAAATACACGCATTTCTTACTTATTTAACAACTCCAATATTAAATTCAACTACAATTTACATTTCAAATTTTATACCATACATATACCGATTAAATTCCCCATATACTTTAAATAAAAAATAATAACATTCTTCAAAACGAAAAAAAGTCTTCAAGTCTTTTTAAATAAATCTGAAACAATTTTATTAAGAATAATTCTATGACTCTTTGTTTCACAATTTAATTTAATAAAAAAAACTTAAATTGTCTCTAATGATGTAATTAATTCTTGATAATTTGGCATAAATATTTACAGAGCATGCCGAATTATTTCCTTCTAGACATTACTGAGATTTATAGAATTTCAAATCAACAATATGAATTTTTTTTTACATCAGTATTGTTTGAAACATTTTGCACTAAAACCGATACAGACATAAAAAATAAATGATCCGATACGGCCTTATATATTTTGGTGCTAGTTTCTTGGAAAAGTTCTTGGCATTGTTGCTGAGGTAGTGCGTCTTGATGTAAAACCAGAGAATCTATCTTGTAGGGATGGCACATTCTAGGGTAGAAGTACTTGTCTTTCGCTCAATTCTAGTGTACGGTGCGACGCACGTTGTTCACTGCTCCCTTCAGATTCTCTTGGCGCTGCTCCGGGGTCTACTGTTCCAATATTAAACTTTGTAGATCCCAAAGGATGGACAGTCCGCAGTTTGGTTCGTGGGAAAACATTAATTTGAAGGCAGAATTCTTTGCAGATGAATTCACAGTTGTATTAAGGCTTATTTGGATCATTTCTAATTCAGAGTCCCAATTATCTTGCTTATCATGATAGTAACATCGTAACAATGCACCTAGGTCTTTTATAAAACACTCACAACGGTTTCCATTCGCTCTATAGCTTGTTATAGCCCTTTGAATTTTATAGTTCCGAAATAAGAAGGCCTTAAATAATTTTGATGTTAGATTGAGCCGTGACAGTTACGGCTCAGTTTTCTTATAGTATGTTTTGTTATGTTGTGCCTAATTTGTGTGGCACTGCCGGAAGCGAGGAGAAATTTGTTCTAGAATGTTCGAGAATGTTCTTCTTCTCCTCGTTCTTTTCAGTGCTGCCGGTTTCTGTCCTTTCCGCTGTCGACTCTCCCCATTTCTACGCCAGCCAGCCTTCATTAACAACCTCTTTTAAATCCTTGCCCATCAACCTTTCAACTGATGTGTCCACTGTAATGTCCAAGTTTTCAATGTCGGGCGTTTCCTAAGTTCAAAATGGAGGAGTAAAGTACCTCTCACTAAATGCCAGGGTCCTAGCCTCGGGCTAGCTTCATATCATGGACACTACGTAAGGCCCATCCATAACCCCGGACCAGCGGCCTGGGTCATCGCTGCCAGGGCTCGGACAAGTTACCATGGACATCAGACTAAGGCTACCGTACCACAGCCACTCTGACGGACCAGCTGTCGTTGGGTCAAGCCTACTGGTGCTGGACCAATTCCACCGGGCAGCTACATGCTCCGCTTCAACTATCCAGGTGCTATCAACTCCATTTTTTTTATTCTTTAACTTCCGCTGGACTTGCCTTCACCAACCTACATAGTGAAAAGTGATACAACAGTTTAAATTCAACATATTCACCCATAGACTCATGAAATACCTGAAAATCCGGAACCATCACTTTAGGCCTATACCCATCAAATAGTCTGAACCATACTTGTTCGAAGTGAGCTGCATTACAAACCCACCCAAGGCAGTGAATTTCAAATTGGACTGATATTAACTTGTTTTATGTAATTTAGGTTAAGGTTAGGGCTCATAAATCTTTGGTTCCGTAGGCACGTTTCGGCACTTTTGTTCTAAATTTCTAATTCGGCCAACACCTGCGCAAAATTCTGCCTACGGGCCATATAGATTTCCACCTCTTTTATGTGTACCGTACTCACCCGTTTAACTAGTTTTAAGTCTTAAATTCTGGCACATCCAAAATCGTATTATTTGTGTAGTAATTGTTTATGTAATTGTGATGTCTATTTATTTATATGTGTAATTTAATTGTAATGTTTAATTATTTATTGCTTATCTTGTTTAATATGAGGATATATAAAGATTTTCTCACATGTTCTCTTGAAAAGATTCAAGTATTATAGTATTCAAATTGAGTGGATTTTGTTACTAAAATTTATAGAAATTTCCAAGTCGTTTTAAAATTGCTGGCCAGTCAATTGAAATACAGAGTCTATGTTTTAACCATATTTTCTCTATTTATCGATTTTTTTAATGGACTTTTTTTTAATGGACGATTTTTCCTGCTTAACTTGTAACTTGATTGCAACCACATTTTTGCTAATAAATTGAAACCAAGAATTGTTACTGTATGATTGTTGTTTTATTTACTATGCCCAAACCTCTGTAACACTCAATGTTTTTTAAAGTTCTACGGACCTAATTTTGGGTCTGGGTTTTCCAGTGCGTTACAAATGGTAGCAGAGCGTGGTTAAATTCTTTTCATTAGTGGTCATGTGATTGAGTGTTGTGAGGTTTGGACATAGGTTTCAGGCATTGTGGGTCTGACAGACTTCCAAAATAATATTTTTTTTTTAGGTTTTCTTCCGCTTCTGGTTTCCACGTCATTTTTGTTACGGTGTATTAAATGGGTTGTAAATAAGGGCTGCGCGCTCATGATTAATCGATTAAGTGTTATCGCATTGTTTGTTGTCGTTAAGGTTGTTTCAAGTGTTAAAAAAAAAAAAAAAAAAAAAGATGAATTTTGGGTGGGATTTGGGCTGCGTTTTGGTCCGGTGGATTACGTGCGGTCGGGGATAGGGACCCTGGCATTTGGTGTGTTGTCAGCTGGTGTTGATCTGAATTAATTGTTCATTTTGTGAATTGTTGTAAGGTTATAGTTTGTGTCATTGTTTTCTGTTGATTGTTGTGAATCTGAAATATCTGTTAGGGTTTCTTGCGACTGGTTTCGCTGCTGGGCAGGATGGCCAAAATTAATCCCGACTATTTGGTCAAAGATGAGTTGGAGTGGGAGGTGGAGCGAAGAGGTGAAGTCCCTCTTAGGCTATGTAATGACTTGAGGAAACAGTTGAGAAAGGTTTTGTCTTCCGGCAAATCGGAGCTTGAGTCAGGGACCATGGATGTGGAACAGGAATTCACAGTTTGCCAAGAAAAATTTCTTGAGCTTTCTGCTCTCAGGGAAGAATTAGTAGAGGAAAATGGTAGGGCTGCTTTTCGTCTTTTGCAGCGATTGCAACATTTGGAGAGGAGAATTAAGGTTTTGCAGAGTGCCCCGGAATCAGAATCCCGGAAGGGGGACATAGAAGCCTTATCTGCCGGAGTTATCGAGATGTTAGATAATCTTAAGGCTACCATGGACTCAAATACTCTGGATGATGGAAATATTCCACGCCCGCCCCCGGTTAGGAAGGAGTCAACTTCGGTGGTGAACCCGAATACCAGTGGTAGCGTTGAGCACAAGTCCGCTAAGGCTGAACCACCGGCTACACCCGTTACAGAGTTGGTCAAACAGTTTGAATCCCGATTTCAAGTTGCAGGTTCTCAGTTAAATTGTAATGATCAGAATAATCAGCCTTTTTTGCACCCTTCATTATCAACACAAAACCCTGCACCACATTTGCTAGATTTACCTAACGGGCAACCGGATAATCCAATGATGGTGAACCAACCAACTGTGCCTTCAGCCATAAACCATTCTTCAGTCTTTCTCCAGCCTTCTCAGGTCACTTCGTCTGCCTACAATAAATTGCCAAATCCCCTCAGTGGAATGGTCCAACAGATACCATCTACAAACGGGCATAATGTAGATGTGCTTCTGCGCTTCCTAAGCATCCTGATTAGGTTGCGCGATTTCCCCGGAATGACAGACCAAGCTCTCATGCAACTGGCCTACCCGTGTTGTAGGGAACCTTTGCTGGCCCGACTTCTTGATTGCATGCGTCAAGGACGGAAGTTTGATGAATTCCATGATGTAGTGCTTAAGTCATTCATACCTCTGAGACTCAAATCACAATTGGTGCAGCAGAAATTCTACAGGTTACAAGAAGAAGGTGAAAGTTTCTCCACCTTTGTAAGTTCAATCCGACATTCTCATTCCTTACTTCGGTTAGAATTGAGTGAACCTGAAACTGTCGAGGTCATTATAGGAGCTTTAACACCTACAGAAAGGTCGAGATTGGTTTTTTCCCAGATGCCAACTACATATGCGGACTTAGATCGTCTCGGAGTTTCTGCTCGCAGTTGGGAATTCACAGACCACCTTCGTTCTCAAAGGTCGGGAAACCGCTCACGTGAAAATCGCGTGATGGCCGTAAATGAGACAGCCAATGCCCAACCTAGGCGATACTCCTCTGGTCCTGTATGTTACAACTGCGGACAGCGGGGACACATCAGTCGGAATTGTACCGCACCAAGGTCATCTAGCTCTTCTGCTAACCGGCCAAAAAACGGGTATGGAAGGGGGGAGTGACTCATGCTGCTCCTCCCTTCTCTGATCAGGTTGCCAAGCGAGAGGACCACACCCACAATATTGAACATAAGAAATTTCACAAAAGAAATAGGAGACTCAATCAGAAGTGTAAACTGACTAGAGGTAACTTTATAGCCCAAATTTTGGACAAGAGAATTTCAGGCTCCAGGCCAGTTTCCCCTTATGTTGACGTGAGTGTGGGTGGGAGAATCCATTTCAGATCACTACTAGATACCGGATCTACGAAATCTTTAATTTCTCAAAGGATTTTCCAAAAGTTAACTGAAATGAGGTTAGTAAAGAAAATTAATGCATCAAATGTTCAGTGTTGTACGGCCTCAGATTCCCCTCTAACCATTAATTCCGAAGCAACATTCTGTTTTAAGATTGATAGATTCTCATGGACTTGGGACTTTCTGGTTGCCAGTGATTTGGCCTTGGATTGTATATTGGGAGCAGATTTTATTACCGCTACAGGGCTAATTTTGGACCTTGCCAAGAGCGAAGGTCAGTTTCGTTTCAATCTATGTGTGTCTGTTCCTTTTGTGGATGCCGAAGGGAATGCCTACAAGGCTCTTGAAATTGACATCAAGGAAAAACCCTCAGTAGATCCATTGGGACATCTATCGGAGGATCAGAGATTGCGATTCTCTCAACTTTGCTAACAGTATGAAGATGTATTGACTGATAAATTGGGTCTAACACATTTATTGGAATATGAAATCAAACTTAAGGACACCAAGGTAGTTCGGTCTCATCCATATAAATTTGCACCTCCAAAAATGGATGTTTTGAGGAAAAAGGTGAACGAAATGCTTGAACAAGGTGTGATCGAGCCTTCTCTGTCAGCCTACTCTTCTCCGGCCTTTCTAGTTCCGAAGCCAGGCGGAAAACATCGATTTGTAGTCGATTACAGGAAGTTAAACACTTGCATTGAGATTGAATCTACACCTCTGCCCGACCTTCACTCTGCTTTTGATTGGTTCGGAAAGGCCAGGTTCTTCAGCATTTTCGACCTGAATGCCGCTTATCATCAGATACCATTGACCAAGGAGAGTCGCCATCTTACTAGCTTCTGCGTACCTTGGAATCTTTACCAGTTCAAGCGAGTGCCAATGGGTCTGGCTGTCGGAGCGCAAACCTTGACTAGACTCCTAGACTCTATATTTCATGATTTGAAATTCAAATGTGTTTTCAACTATCTAGACGATCTTCTGGTTTATAGTGAAGACTTCGAATCCCATATTTTCCATGTGGAGGAAGTGCTTAAAAGGTTAAGAGGGGCCGGTCTTACCGTCAACCCCGAAAAGGTCCAGTTTTGTCATGAGCAAATATCGTTTCTGGGACATCTCGTATCTCATAAAGGCATATGCATAGACCCTGCCCGGACCCAAGGCATAAGAGATTTCCCACCTCCTAAGGACGGAAAAGGAATTGCACGTTTTTTCGGCATGGTAAATTTTTATCGCCACTTTATTCCCAATGCTGCTGAACTGACCGCTCCGTTAAATGCCCTTAGAAAGAAGGGTGTCAAATTCAACTGGGGTCCCGAACAACAAGAGGCTTTCCAAAAATTGAAGGATCTCATTATATCACCGCCTGTGCTGAGAATGCCCGATTTCAGTAAACCATTTGTCCTGCAGACAGATGCCTCTTCCAGCGCCATTGCAGCTGTCCTTTCTCAGGAAGTTGATGGAGTGCGGCTACCCATAGGATTTGCCTCCCGCACACTGACTGATTGCGAAAGAAAATCATCGATTTATGAACTTGAGTGCTTGGCTGTAGTTTTCGGCATTGATAAATTTAGAAGATTTTTGGAACATTCTGAATTTCTCTTAGAGACCGATAACCAGGCTTTATCTTGGCTTCTGGCTCATCCTCGTCAACTGGGAAAAATTGGTCGATGGGTAGTGAAAATCTCCGCCTTTAAGTTTCATGTCCAACATGTACGTGGTACGCAGAACATCATTGCTGACACTCTGTCCCGGATGTATCAGGATGCAGGCAACGAAGTAAGGGTTCCCGAATCTTCAAACCACTGTCACAATATATTGCCCAACTTTCCTGCTGCTTTTGACGACATCGTGTCCCATCAACTAAAGGATCCAGAACTTGGGCCGATATTGACCGAAATTCAGTCGGGAGGAAACCACCCGCCATATTTCTTGTCAAAGGGTGCCCTGGCTTGCCGCCCTCAAAGAGGTGATAGATCTCCGAAGATTGTGCTACCTAGCAATCTCATTCCCATGGTATTCTCGTACTATCACAATTCACCCGTTGGTGGACACCTGGGAATTTTGAAAACCATCGCCAAGATAAGACAGAATTTCATTTGGAAGGGTATGGACCGTGATATAGCGGCCAGAGTGCGAGCATGCCACTTGTGTTCACTTAGCAAGCCGGCGCAAAATACCAAACTAGGATATCTTTCGTCTGAAGTTGCTGAAAGGCCCATGGAAAAGCTATTCATCGACTTTGTAGGACCTTTCCCACGTAGTAAGCAGCAAAATTCCTTCCTTCTGGTTGCTGTGGACGCCTTCTCTAAGTTCGTCTGGTTACTCCCTCTCCGACGTGCTACCGCCCAGAGCACCATAAAGGCACTCCACGGTCATATCTTCCAGCATTTTGGAGTCCCCACCACTATAGTGACTGATAACGGTAGTCAATTTACCTCTCATCTCTTTAACAGAATGTGCTTTGGACATGGAATTCTCCACGTCACCACTTCACCTTATTATCCACAGCCATCGCATGCGGAGAGATTCAATCGGAACCTTCGAGCTGCGTTAATCGCCTTCCATGCGGAAAAACAGACCTGTTGGGACCAAAATCTCCACTGGTTACAAATGGCCTTTAACACTGCGCTTCATGAAGCACACAAGGAGGTACCTTTCCAGTTGATGTTCGGGTTCAAACCAAACAACCCCTTGTCCAATGTTTGGAAGATTAACGACCTCCTCCCAAATTCTCAGGGACCAGAAGTGGTGAAAACCTGGGCGGCTGCTAGACGTAATTTACTGCGCTCAAATGAGAGAGTCCGCAGAAGATACAATGTTGGTCGGAAGGAAAACCCTTTTAGAATCGGCCAATTAGTCTACTGCTTGGCACATCCTCTCAGCTCGGCAGCGAACCAGGTAGCGGGAAAACTTTGTTATCGTTGGACAGGCCCACATCGAATTTCTCGTTTTCTCTCTCCTGTCACCGCTTTGTTGGTTGACCCAGTTTCTGGCGAGAAATTTCGAAAAGCCCACATATCGCATCTAAAGGAATACAAGGGAAATGATCAAAAATAGACGGTAGACCGTAGGCAAGGTTAGCGGAGTGGGGCCTGATCAACCCTTCTTCGCTGATCTTGGGGCATTCCACTCATTCTCATTCTCTTATTCATCTAGGTGATCTATCAGCGCTGATATTTATGTTAGGGTAGGCTTATATTTCCTATTTCGAGAGTGGATGCCCGTCCCTGCTAGTCACCAAAGTTTTCCCTTGTGCCCCGTTGGTGCCCCTTTGGTGGGGGAGGTTGAGCCGTGACAGTTACGGCTCAGTTTTCTTATAGTATGTTTTGTTATGTTGTGCCTAATTTGTGTGGCACTGCCGGAAGCGAGGAGAAATTTGTTCTAGAATGTTCGAGAATGTTCTTCTTCTCCTCGTTCTTTTCAGTGCTGCCGGTTTCTGTCCTTTCCGCTGTCGACTCTCCCCATTTCTACGCCAGCCAGCCTTCATTAACAACCTCTTTTAAATCCTTGCCCATCAACCTTTCAACTGATGTGTCCACTGTAATGTCCAAGTTTTCAATGTCGGGCGTTTCCTAAGTTCAAAATGGAGGAGTAAAGTACCTCTCACTAAATGCCAGGGTCCTAGCCTCGGGCTAGCTTCATATCATGGACACTACGTAAGGCCCATCCATAACCCCGGACCAGCGGCCTGGGTCATCGCTGCCAGGGCTCGGACAAGTTACCATGGACATCAGACTAAGGCTACCGTACCACAGCCACTCTGACGGACCAGCTGTCGTTGGGTCAAGCCTACTGGTGCTGGACCAATTCCACCGGGCAGCTACATGCTCCGCTTCAACTATCCAGGTGCTATCAACTCCATTTTTTTTATTCTTTAACTTCCGCTGGACTTGCCTTCACCAACCTACATAGTGAAAAGTGATACAACAGTTTAAATTCAACATATTCACCCATAGACTCATGAAATACCTGAAAATCCGGAACCATCACTTTAGGCCTATACCCATCAAATAGTCTGAACCATACTTGTTCGAAGTGAGCTGCATTACAAACCCACCCAAGGCAGTGAATTTCAAATTGGACTGATATTAACTTGTTTTATGTAATTTAGGTTAAGGTTAGGGCTCATAAATCTTTGGTTCCGTAGGCACGTTTCGGCACTTTTGTTCTAAATTTCTAATTCGGCCAACACCTGCGCAAAATTCTGCCTACGGGCCATATAGATTTCCACCTCTTTTATGTGTACCGTACTCACCCGTTTAACTAGTTTTAAGTCTTAAATTCTGGCACATCCAAAATCGTATTATTTGTGTAGTAATTGTTTATGTAATTGTGATGTCTATTTATTTATATGTGTAATTTAATTGTAATGTTTAATTATTTATTGCTTATCTTGTTTAATATGAGGATATATAAAGATTTTCTCACATGTTCTCTTGAAAAGATTCAAGTATTATAGTATTCAAATTGAGTGGATTTTGTTACTAAAATTTATAGAAATTTCCAAGTCGTTTTAAATTTGCTGGCCAGTCAATTGAAATACAGAGTCTATGTTTTAACCATATTTTCTCTATTTATCGATTTTTTTAATGGACTTTTTTTTAATGGACGATTTTTCCTGCTTAACTTGTAACTTGATTGCAACCACATTTTTGCTAATAAATTGAAACCAAGAATTGTTACTGTATGATTGTTGTTTTATTTACTATGCCCAAACCTCTGTAACACTCAATGTTTTTTAAAGTTCTACGGACCTAATTTTGGGTCTGGGTTTTCCAGTGCGTTACAAGATAACTCGCATTGTCAGTTATAAGGATCTTGGGTATTGAAAAATTGGCTAATACTGATTTTCATTTTCTCAATTATTAGCTTAGAGGTGCATTATTTTAGTGGGAATAACTAAGTAAATCTTCTAAAACCATCCTCTAGGATTAAAATGAATTTGTGTCCAGATTTTGTGCGTGTTAACCTTCTATATAAATGTCCAAAAACACAGAATGCATACATTCTTCAAGTGGCATGGATGTTAGCTTCCCTTCATATTTGCGCTGGGTTTGCTTTGATGTTACAAACAGTCAAATACCGAAGTGGCCCCCAAATATTGTATTGTGATAGAAGGTGAAGACCACATTAAACAATATTTCCGGCAAGTAAATTCTGCATTTTCCTCGGACTCCTTTATGCATTCTAAATTTTCAAACTCTAAGAGTATGGATTGCTATTGGCTGTCTAATTGCATTGTTAAGAAAACCATACACCTAATTTTATCCCCAATTGCATTTATCTTCAATAAATGTATAGAGTTTGGCTGTTTCCCTGGTGTTCTTAAACTCTCAAAAATTATTCCTGTTTTCAAAAAGGGCGAAAAGACTTTGCTGCAAAACTATCGACCTATTCCTATTGTGCCCATTTTTTCTAAAGTATTTGAATATTTAATGTACAGTCAACTGAATCAATATTTTGTAAGTCAGAATCTTTTAAATAGCAGCCAGTTTGGTTTTCGTAAGGGTAAAAACACAACTTCAGTGGTTCTTCATACTGTAGATGAAATACTTGATGCTTTCGAGGAGGGAAACTCAGTTAGAGGCTCAACACATATTGAATATATTTACAGTTGAAGTCAGATTACCTGATGTCTGGTTATCTGAGCCACCAACCAAGGAAAATTTGTAAATTGTTAGTAAAAAATTTTTAGGTGTGGAATATTTTTATCATAATGTAAATTAAATTAAGTAATCAAGTAAGTAATTAATTGCAGTAGGCTTACTGATTAATGAAGAACTTTCGTAAAGGAGACATTCTTAGGTAAGGTGTGGATCCACCTCTACAGGCAGTCAAGAATTTTTAGTTTTTATACACATACCATAAAATTTGTTTTAACAGTCTGGCATTCTTGTTAATATGTTTCTTACTCTCATCTCTGTATCTCAGTCCACGCTGTGCCAACGCAGGGAGCCAGGCCAGTGCATTTCAGTATCAATATGGTGTTTAATTAAAGACCTAACCTATTAATTCGTCGCCTTCCAGGCATAAGGTCGTATCTAAAAAAAAATGGATTTTTAGGTTATGACAGTTTTTGAATCTCCCAGACAGCCTCTACACATCACACGAATCGTCGTATGTCTATCCCTCCTAGTTTAGAAGATACAGGCTATGTCCTATGAGTCGTATCTCAAAAAATTTTAAATTTAAATCAGACGAAAGGTCGTATCAATTAATGATACGACTGTTTGCCTGATACAACCCAGTCAAAAAAGGCGTCGTATCTCAAGATACGACTTTTCGTCTGAACTATAATTTTGACCTTGCCTAGTATAACCTTGCATAATGTATTTAGGCAAACTGTCGTATCTTGTTTATATATATAATTTTCTAAGTAAATATATATTTTCAAATCTCTTGGCGTGTACTTTAAAGTTTAGGGTATCATGCATTACTAGCCTAAAAATAAAGTTTCTAAGTTCATTCGTTTAGAATCTCTGAAGCAAAATGTAGGTGTAGTTTTTGTTTTTCTGCTCTCCTGAAAAATCACTGAAAATGAGATACGACCATATGCCTGGAATGCGACGAATTAAATAATAAAATAATTCAGGACTTTTAAATAGCTTCTTAGAATCCTCGAATCTAAAGTATCGTCTTATGTTTGGCAAAACTCAGTGTACCTCTGTAAACCTAAAAGAGTTAAATGAACAAAACAGAGGTTCAAAATTTAACGATCTCTTGGCGGAAAATCCAGGTAATTTAAACCTTTAGAGTAATTTAATGGTTTGGCAAGGGGATAAATTATTAAACAAGGTTAGGTAAGGAAACGATACTGAGATTAGAAAAGGAGGAATGAAAGTATGAAGCAGATGACAGTTGAAGACTTTGAAAATTTATTGTTAGTCATATCACTGACAAAGTACACTGTGATATAAAAAAGTAAGTTATAGCATTTTATTGTTTAACATGTATTTTTACTATTGTGTTTTAAATTGGGTTTGAAAGTTAAAATGGGGAAAATATATACAAAATTTGGGTAAGAGATTGATTCAGTCTGTTATCAAATGTCGGTATTGCAATCAATTATTGACCTTGAGGCAAAAATGGTAGTATATTATGCTCTTTTTGGATCTGTAATGCAGTAAGGCATTGAAATCTGGGGTAGCAGTAGTAATGCTGACATGATTTTAAAAAAAATCTCCTAATAATGACATTTTGTGGTTCAAGAACATCCTGCCGTACTATTTTTAAATAATTAAAAATCTTAACATTGCTCTCTGTTTATATTCTGAAGTCCTTTCTTTCCATTAAACAAATTATCAATTTGATTTTTAATGAACAGCATTTTCATGAATATGACGCAAGGCATGGAGAAGTGTTGCATGCAATAATCCCATTCATAGGCTTACTTTGACTGAACATTTGCCTCAGTACATTGGAAAAAATGTATAATTAACTCTGCCTTCTGATTTTAAAAATATTCATGATTTAGTCTTTTTAAATGTAGAATTGAAAAACTTCTTGTTGACAGAGCCTATTATACTATTCAAGAATATTTAAATGATGTTATCTATGTAATATAAGCTGATATGTATTTTAGGCTAAGTTTTTTAAAAACTTTTTATCACTTGACATGTCACCTGTTTTTCTAGCTTTGCTGGATTGTGAAAATGTTTTTTGTGACAATAAAGTTCTTGATTCTTGATACTATGTAAAACATTTATACTTGTAGTTTCAATGTGTTAAATGATAGATTTTCATCTTTTTTTCTTTTTTTTCTTGGTATTATCCATGTTTTCTGTTATCCCACTTAGTCCCGATCACTTTTATTTCAGCCAATTGGAATTTTATTACAGTAATTGTGTTGTACGCACTAAACTTGCGTTTAAACAGATTGGGAGTAGTAGTGTTTATCTATAGGGATATGTTTTGATTGTGCTACCATTAAGTAAAAATAAGTATATTTGAATTAAATGGATCTGCGCTTCAAAGTAAAGCTTTTATGACATCTTATGTTAACTGGGGTTTAAAAAACATCATCATAACAACCACATGTTTCTCATAAAAATGTTTATGTTCAACATTTAAGTGCCAATTGATTTTTACTATGTTGTAATGGAGACATCAACAATAATACCTTTCTCTTCTTTTTTTTAAAATTCTTCATTAACATACACTCTGACTATACTAATTATTTTGTGCTTGTTTTTTAATCTTACGACTGTGCAAGAAATTAATAAATATTATTGGAAGTATGAAATATAGGTTTCTTAGTCTTTTAAAAGCTGTCAAAACTAGTCCAAACAAAGTCCTCAACGAACAAGTAAATTTCAGCTCCAACATTATTTTTAATAATTTATGTGTTCATGTTCAGTGTTTCGTGTCATGTGTTTATTTATTTCTAACTTTTTAAAATCAGAATATAACTTTTAAAAATCACAACAAAGTCTTCAAGACAGCTAGTTTTAATAGATCCCTGTAGGATATGACTATGGCCCCCCACAACATTTAGAAAAGTTTTATATGAAAACATAAAACTTAGAACTGATACTTCAAAGTTCTGATTCGCTCTAAGTGCCCCCCAACAATTTTAGCTTCGCTATGCTTAGACCTTACATAATCCAATACATCGTCAAACCGGCCCTATACTAGTCCAGAGCTTTTCAGACATTGCTAGTGATGTGAACGGGGTAAATACCCAGTGGGTAGGCACTTATAAATTGGGTATTTACTTGGATATCCACCCCAAGCCCAGGTAAATACCCCAAAACTGGGTATTTATAATTTTTATTGAATTTAGAGATAATTGAGTTGTCTTTTAGCATTTAATAACGTGTATGGTCGGTAAAATCATTAAAATATGTGTTTTTCACTACGGTC
This sequence comes from Neoaliturus tenellus, assembly GCA_030545055.2. NCBI lineage: Eukaryota > Metazoa > Arthropoda > Insecta > Hemiptera > Cicadellidae > Neoaliturus > Neoaliturus tenellus. Next base: position 34,477,365 of record CM061535.1, read on the forward strand.
CCCACTAGTATTTTAATTCTCACATGCTAGACATAAATACTTGGGTATCAGCTGGGGGAATTCATCATTTTTGTTTTTACTTTTGGTGTTGATTGAATTTAATCGTATTGAAAATGTCAAAATAAGAGATAATAAAAGTAATAACAATTATTTATAAACAGAAAAATTTAACATAGTATATATAAACAACCCAAATAAATAATAAAAACTCATTCTGTATGATGATAACATTCAATAATAATTTTAAAAGAACTTTTGTTCACAACCTTTTGTTTAGTACTGAAATAAGAGGTGTGTCTGTAACAGGAGTAAGTACGGTTTTTAAATCCCGCCACTGTGGCGCTGCCGTTTTGCGCATGCACGTTGTGTACCTACATCTGTCGGCAACGTACAGGCGCGATTGGGGCATTTTTGGCTGTTGTGTTCGGACTTTTTCAAATGTTTAAGAAGCCTTCGCTCATGGAGCGTTCCGCCGACTGCAAAGTATGGTCTGTTACCGTTTTCTGAAGGCCAAAGGCCTGAAACCAATCAATATTCATTGCGAGATCTGTGGAGTGTATGGAGAAAACATTATTAGTTATGGAATGGCACGAAAGTAGGTTAGGGCTTTTAAAGACAGCCGCACAAATGTGCATGATGATTAATCTGCTTCATTTTGCTTTACAATTATGCTATATCACATGTGACTTATAGAACCCAGGATTTGATCAGAGAATTCAGTTGGGAACAACTCAGTCATTATCCCTACTGTCCCGATCTAACGCTTAGTGACTATTACATGTTCATTTGAAGAAAGACATAAGCGGTGTGCGCCACAACAATGACGACAATATTAAAACGGCTGTATTGGAGTGTTTCTCATGGTAGGCGACAGAATTTTGTGACGACAGAATTTTAAAGCTAAAATTGTATGTATGACAAGTGAATTAGTAATTGCGAAATTATATAGAAAAGTAGATTAAAGTACAGGCTTTCATGTAAAAATAGAACTATTACAAAATCTCTCTTAGTTTATTTTTATTTCAAAATGTTACTTGTTTAAAAAAAGAAGAAAAACACACCTTGTAAAACAAACTTTTTACCAACCCTATGCTACAAAACTGTAATAGAGTGTTAAAAGTGTTACACAAATTATGGTAGTAGTAAAACTATTCACTGGAAGTTCAACTGATCGTATCAGACCCAACATGATTTTCATAAATATATAAACATTCCTGGGTTTCTCATAATATAATGCCTTCAGCATTATAATAGATTGAAGAAATTTAAGAAAAATTTTAATTAGTGAAAGGTAATGCCACAATTTTAGACACAAAAAATCCAACTTACTTTCAAAATTTAGGTAGTATGAAAAAAATGTTAAGCCATTGAAAAAAGTGGTAATTAAGTTGTTATACAGGGTGTTCATTAAATAAATAATGTCACAAGCTTCAAGAACTGATAGTATTCATCGATTTGATCACAAAATATTCTTTTAAAATTTGTCAAAAAATCCTTACTTTTGACGCTGGCTGCTATTTTGTTTTGCTCTGAATAATTTTTCATAGTGTCAAGTTCATATTTTTTGCATAAATGTTTATTACATCGGTATTCATTTGATGAATAAATAATAATTTTATCCATTTTGTGTATTTCCAAAATTGTGGCCATTTGATTTATTTTCATCAATGGCCTCAATTCATTATTTTTATTTTTATTCATACTATGTGCGGTCTATAGATTGATTTTTTCACAATCAGTAAAAATGTCCATAAACATTGAACATTTTTGAACTCAAATTTTTCAAAACTGCTAAATTTTATCAAATTTTTACTGGAAAATTGCAAGATTAAATTATCTAAACAATGATCCCCAAATTTGTAAAGATCGGAACAAACAATAAGTTATTGCGATTTTCCTATGTAGATAACCTAATTTTTGCATTAATTAGTTATTATCGTTGGTAATTAATTATCGTTTTGATAATGTTATGATAATAATCGTTATGATAAGGATAATTAATTATCGTTGGTAGGCTACAAAATCAAGTTTTCTGTAGAAAATCACAATAACTCCATTAGGGGTTGTGAGATCTTTACAAACTTGGTATTATTGTGTAGATAATTAGATTTTTCAATTGGTAGTCCCGGTTAAGATTTTGTTCTAATTTACCAATTTTGAGATATTTGAGTTAACAATGGCTGCCGTTTTGAAAATACACATCACGAAAAAAATAATCTTTTCTAAAAATTAACATGCCAAATCTATACTTATTTAATACGCTAAGGGTTTTTTGTCTTGAGAACTCCTCCTACAATTTTCAACCGATTCTCAAGTTTTTGGTGTCGTTGGATCGGGCTTGGTCTGTAGTTGTTTCCACCAAAAACTTATGAGAATCTGACGGAAAATAAAGGCGCTATCCCCCATTGAAATCTCAGAATTTCCCATTTAAATAACATTGGGATTGAATAAAGCATTTTAAACATCTGTTAATAATCAGCTGTAAATACATGTAGTTTTGGTGATTGCAGATATTCACAATATTGGATTGGTCGGACGTCAATGATTTAGAGATAAAAGTAACATTTGTATTGTATTAAAATAAATTGCTCGATTTCGAGCAACACATTTACTAGTATGAACTTAAACAACTATATATGTTGGGGAAATAAAAATTATTTATCTATAAACAAAATGGTAGCGGCTAACCGAAAGAATTTTTTACATAGGACATTTTTGTTCAATTTAATGAGTACTATAAGCTCCTAAAGTTTGTGACATTACTTAATGAACACTCTGTAGACTGTCTCAATGTATTATACAATAATAATAATTATAAAACATTCAGGAGGAATATCAATAAATCTTGCATGATTTTAAATACCCAAAATAACGAGGTATTTAAGAATTTTAGTATTTATTTTGGTACTAATTTGAATTTTAGTGTTTATGTATTTTCATCCCAAGTCTTAAATACCGAGGTATTTTACATCTCTAGACATCGCTTGTATATATTTTCCTTAATTTATACCAGAAGTATTTAACACAAAATTTGTAATTTTACTACCACATTTATGGTTTTTTTTAAGGAATCATAGTTAATGATGAAAGCCAGCTTTTACTCAGCTCTGGGAAATTAGGTTATACATAAATTGAATTTTCTCTGTCGATTACTTTTTAACATTGCTTTTCAGGGGACACGTTCTGAAGATAAGTTCGATCCGCAAGGAGGACCGAGGAACGTACTACTGTGTGGCAGAGAATGGAGTGGGCAAGGGCGCTCGGCGCAACATCGCGGTGGAGGTAGAGTTCTCTCCGGTGATCACTGTCCCACGGCCTCGGCTGGGCCAAGCACTGCAGTACGACATGGACTTGGTGTGCCACGTTGAAGCCTACCCCCCTCCGGCACTGTCCTGGATCAAAGATGATGTCCAACTGTCCAACAATCAGCATTACTCGTGAGTGCAATCAGCATTACCTCCTTAACATCAACCAAATGTTAAGAAAATCATAGTGTTCACTAGTCGCTAAGTCACCAAAAGTCACAGATTTTTGGTAGTGGGCATAGAAGTCACAGAAAAGTCACTGTGAAATGAAAAAAAAAATCACACATTTTTTGTAAAAATTGGGAAAATAATGCGATTATAAGCAAAACGTTTTTGCGATGTGTGCGATTTCTCCCCAAAGTTGTCTAAATAGACCACACTTACTTCAATCACAGATTTTTAACAGTTTTCACCCCTAAAAGTTATAGAAAAGTCATAGATTTTTACATCTATATGGCAGTAGACACTCTGAAAATGTGCACTAAACAATCACATCCAGTAATGGTAGTAGTGATATCTAGGGTTATGCGTGTCAGCTATTTACACTTCAGGTTGTGCTAAAAATTTTGACCATCAGGCTAAAATCGTGTTGAGTCAGGAGTATTAATTTTACAGTACTATGTTATTAGTTCTTATACTATCTGTTTCAACAACCTAAGTTGATCGTCTGTAGGGAAATGAAAATTAAAAAATAACTCCAAAATTGGTTATATGCCTAAGCTTTTTGTTAACATTATGAATGAAAGTTAATTTTAACTTTAATGTGGGCTGAATATAATTATTTTATAACTAAAATATCTTACTGTACTTTTTTGCCACCCACCCAACCTCTTAGTTTTACCCTCTTCAATTGTATTTTAAGTCGGGACGTTTTATAACAATAATACATAAAAATAATTTGTGTGTTTTTATATTTAAAGTTTGACATTCTTGATCACTAAACCCTTTATTGGGTGAAGAGTTGCTTTAAAATTGACCAAAAGAACTCTTCTGAGAAAAGTCACATTTTTCTGTTTAGAGTGAGATAAGAACATGATTGTTTAATCATTTCCCTGAAAGCCACCAGACTGCAGATGGGATGCTTGAGAATGATGATTAATGATCGTTGTAAATTGGAATGAGTGGGGAAACCACATTACGTAGTCATTACTGGAAATGAAGGTTGCACATTGACTGGTTTCTTTTGTACTCATGAGCATAATTCTTTGAGTATAATACTATGATGACTTTTATAATTAGAATTAATATTTTTCAATTAACTGAAATAAAATAAATCTATGTGGCGTACATAAAAATAGTAAAATTTTTATCAAAGCTTTCAATTGTTCCAAAAACATGTATTGCGTAAACGTGTATTGTTCACCAAAGTATTGTGTCCTTGAAAGCAATGTGCAAAAGTATTATTTACACTAGTAAAATATTAATCGTATGGTTTTTAGAGGAGGGGGATCAACAATTAACTGATAGTTCTCCTTGCCTGAGAGTCTTGCACTTCTTATTTTCTATGCATGGGGACTAATGGCTTAACGTGACTTCCGAACTACGGAATCACAATATACTTAATGTTGGTGTTAAAAGATGAAAGACAAACTTAATACGTGATTATCTTGTTTAAGCTCCATGAACTGTCTTTCTGAGTTTTTTCTGTTTTATTTTATGGGTATATGTAAAATGTAATCTTTATTAATTCATTTGAAAATTATATAAATAAGAGATTTGATAAATATGTACTTTATATGAAATTACATATTGCATCCAATCCATGAATGTTGTTCAGTGTACAACAAATAAAATTTCAAATCTTAGAATCATACTTAGTGTAAAGAACAGAAAGTGTAAAACATCTCTTTGATGATCTTAATATGGTATTCTAAAAGTTCATTGTCTTTATGTCTTAAAAACAATTAGCCTAAGTAAGTAAATGAGCTTAACCAAGAATTATATAGGAAAGAGCATTTTTATAAATTTGCCAAATTGTATCTTAATAGAAAGAAATAACATCAAATCAAAATGTATGCTGAAGGAATATTTTATCAGTAAGGCTCTATAAGCCACTTAAACTTTCTGAAGGACACGTTCTGAAGATAAGTTCAGTGCGATGAACTTACATCTTAATTTGCCTCTGATTTTCACGAATTGAATAAAACATTAATAACATTCATTGTCAGAATGCACCGAAGAACTCCATTATAGTTTGCCTGAGAATAATTTTAGTAGCAGGCATCCATTCATCATCTGTTTTAGTTTCATTAATCAACTTGTGCATTTAGTATTTTATTGAGTGCATTGGAATTAAAGTTTTACTAAGTTTTTTTATTTAACATATTGTACTTGACTCAATTCATATTTATTGTAAATGTTTCTATGAGTAAATAAAGTTAACAGTAGAGTCCCGGTGTTGCGAACCCCATTATTCTAAAAAACCAAACACATTTTGTCAAAGAAATACGATGTTTTTCATTATTCAAAAGCGGGGAAAAGCCTAACAAAAAACATCAACCAAAGTTGAGTGACACTAAGTTCAAGTGATAGATGAAAGAATATCATTCAAAAGTGACTTGAACGGCTTAAGTTATTTTTGTCATTTTTATTTTGTTTAACCTTTGATTGATAATGATTGTATAAATAAAGAGGAGAGATATTTTTATATAATTTGTTTTATTGCTCTGTAAAAATATCACGTTCACAAAAGTTGATTGTAACTTTTTTCCTATAGGAAACATGTTTTTTAGGTTAATACAAACATTTGGGCTGGTAATCTGAACCATCCCCGGTCCCAATGAGTTTGGATTAGCAGGGTTCTAATCTATTTTGATTTGGTTTTTGTTGCAGGATTTCACACTTTGCCACGGCTGATGAGTTCACCGACACAACTCTCCGAGTAATCACCATAGAGAAGCGGCAGTATGGCAACTACTCTTGCAAGGCAGCCAACAAGTTGGGAAGTGCACAGGCCTGGGTGCACCTGTTCGGTAAGTCATCGTCAATATTTTGTGTTCACATACGTGTTCACTCTTTAAACCAGTACTGTTTTGACATGTTCTGTATCCTCGAGTAACACATGAGTCATTTTGTGTATAATTTGTGTTGTGGCAAATAGAAACATAGGAGGCCTATTCAGTAAGTTCCGTTTATGTCTAATGAAGGGAGGGATTGGGGTAGTGCCACTTGAGTGCCAACGTTGGTTAGATAAACTCTTTTGGAATTCATCTGTGTATCGCGGAGGTCGGTAGGACGATTAAAATCAAAGTGACTACCAGTTCAAGTGCTCCAAGTGATTCCGCCACCGCTGTTGACAGTACGACTAAACACAGTCAAAGTTAAATCTGTGGATTTTTAGTGTCCATCTTTATTCATCTTTTGAATCAAAAATTGAAGACAGATGCTTTAATGTCAAATACATGTTTTTTTTATGTTCGACTTAATTGTTGATCGAGCCAACTAATTGTGGTTTACACCATGATAGCCAGCCGCTCTCCTCTTCAATGAGGTCATTAGTGCTTCCTTCCTCAAGAAAACTGTGCTGATGCTTAGGTCCTGAACTCCAATAACTCTCATCGTCCATTCCTCACGAAGTGGAGAGCACACAATTGTCGATGCATATCCTCATGTTTCATTTTTTAAATTAAACCGGAAATGATTGCTGGAGGGTCAATAGCAGTTGTGGAGCATTTGGGTGGCAGTCGAACTTTTACTGGTTATTTTGGTTTTTAATCATAGCACACAGATCAGCCCTACTGGTATCTGCGACTTACAGATAGATTCATAAAGAGTTCATGTAAACAATTCTTGTACTCACATGCCTCTATCTCAATCCCTAACTTTAACAGATGAAAACGGAAACATGATTACTCAATATATTTTATACTGCAGCTAGGTCTATACAGAGTTTTATATTTAGTTAAATCTGACATATGTAACAAGGTTTTTCCATATAGGACTTAAGACAGAAATCTGTTAAAGGTTAATTTAAATAAGTAAGGTCAGTCGATTCATAAATCCCATGTGTTCGTTTAAAATCATTGATTCATAAATCCCATGTGTTCGATTAAAATTATCGATTCATAAATCCCATGTGTTCGTTTAAAATTAAAAGTATTGAATGGCTTAAGCCGTTAAGAACCTTGAATCCATGAATTTTTATTCTTTAGTTTAATCACCGAAAACCTGTGAATCCTATTGAAATTGGTTGCGAACTAAGTATTTACAACTAAAAACTACTAATAACTGCCTTGCTATGCAATTTTGTGCTTCCATGACAGTATTTTTGTCATATTTTATCGAACATTGTATATTATATGCTTACCTTATAATCCAAATTCCCTAAATTGAAACCGAGGTCTCCATAAACAAACATATTTGGATCATAAGGTAAGCCTTGAATATACAATGTTTTATAAGCCTTGAATATACAATGTTTTATCAAATTCGTGGTGTAGGTAGATTAAAATAAATACAATTCCCAAAATGCAACCCAATGCTATTTGATTTTTAGTTGATTTAATAAAATCCTACCTTTCCACTGTCCTAAATAATTTTAATTGATGAGTTGAATTATGAATGAGCATGTTCAGATTGCAATAAATATTGTTGTTGAAGTAGATTGCATTTTGATGTTGTGCATTGATGTATTCAATAAGTTGTGTTATATTATTGCCGATAGTAAAGACTTTCTTTTGCAATTTGTGAAAACCATGTTTATGTTATAGATTTGTTTTTAGCTAATTAAATAATAGAGTTTTTGGATAAAATTTGATCAATTAGAGTTGTTTGATCAGACCATAATATGAACATTTGACTAAATTACGTGATCACTTAATATATTTTATACTGCAGTTATTCCTATACGGCATTATTTTACATTTACTTAGATTTTCTATGTTAATGTTTGAATGATGTATTTTCTTATGTAAAATGGTGTTCGACGTGAACAAATAAATAAATAAATCTGAGACGTGTCACGTTGGATCTAAGACAACAATTTTTCAAGAGATACAACTGAAGAGGATATTTTTGTGTTTCCCCCAAACCACATTTTTCGTCTACATAATGAATAACTCTGGATTTTAATGTTATTAAATTTATATTTAAAACATAAATGCTAAAATAAGCTATTTTGTGTCCCTGATGCATTAACAAAAATAGTTTGAAGAAAAGTCAATAGAAAAAGTTTTTCAATTTAGCTCTGCTTTTCATTAAAAATTTACAAATATATCTACTAATATGGGTACCGGAAAATAAAAACAGCTACTGATTCTCAAAATAAAGTACAGTATGTAGGCCAACTTAAAAGTTTTACATCTTCTGATGCTTTCATTCCGACGATCAGATACCTTCAATTTAGTTAAACATAAATTATTTGATGTTTTGTCAGTATAATATGGAACTCAAACACACTTTAAATTAGTATAAATGTAGGGTGTCTTATCGCTCAATAAGTCGTGAAAATGTCGGGAATTTTGTGAGGTCAGGAAAGTTGTGAAATAACTGGGGAAAACTCATGTTATTAACAAAAATACTAGAACTTCAATAATTGTTTTAGAGATTTTCACAAAAATATGGGCGATGAGGCTTGTTTTTATATTTTTTATTTCAAGTTGTCAGAAAAGTGGTTGGAGAAAGTTTCATTTGTGGAATTTCTTAAACACCGTGGAATGTTTATATTGGATGTAAAGTTAATTGTGAATAAATGATGTGGTTCGTTTTTACTTAAATCATCAATGAGTAAAATTTATTGTAAAAAAGTCATTACTAGGCAATAGTAAGTAAATTATGTCGGCTAACCAGTTATTCTTAGTATTTAATTGTGCTCTATACTGAGCAATGAATATAAAGTAATTTTCTTTAACACTACATGAAGTAAAAAAATGCATAAAACCACAATATAAAATATTGACAATGAATTTGCTTTAATGAATCAAAATAAAAAATAAAAATTGTATGCCTCTGACAATAAGGTAATTTCATAAATATTGCAGTCCCACGGTAATTGAAATAAGTAAACAGCAATTTATTGAAGCATTTTCACAACAAATCGATCAGCATACTAATTCTACTCTGAAGTCAACTGTTAATGTACATAGGAAAATGTTTAAAACAATATTGAAATAGTTTAAAACTGAATGGGCAGCTGTAATGTAACATAACCTGTGTTTAGCTGTGAAGTGATGATTGTAAGTACTGCAGTGGTTTAAGCATGTAGCCTTAGTGTATGTTAGTGTTGCATTTCGAGTAGCTGTGTTGCTTGCTTGCAGAAACCGTTATCCCTGTTTGTCCCCCCGCCTGTGGGCAGGCGAGATACTCATCAGCTGTTCCAGTTGCGCCTTCTACGATTTTGATCTTCTTATCCATTTTCTACGTATTCCTGAAGTGGTTTGTATTTTATATTTTTTTTAATAGAACATAGTTTGTAATGTACAGTAATTTTTGTCATAGAATTTGTTGTTCTAAATAATTTGAGCATGAAGTGCATTTTGAGTGATTTATTATTAATGTTTTATCCTGTGATATATAGTATTTTTTTTAAGTTCTAGTGCATTAAAAAAATTATAAAACGTTTTAAGGATTGCAATAATTTGGAGTTTTTTTATTTTTTTATTTATTGAATTTTTACCAAAGGATGTCTTTATGCACTGCAGTGAATACTCTTTCAAATATTCTATTATTTCTTTATTTGAGATGCTGTTCCCCAACAAGGCCATATTTTTTTTGTCAAGATGAATGAAGATGGGTGTATGACTTGTGTAGTTTTCTTATTGACTGACGAGCTGATTCTTTAGCCAGGATAATTTGACCAAGAGCCCAATGATCAGTGGCATCTGGGTCCAGTTACAAATTTAGTAAATTTTTTTATATGGCTCAGGCAATAACTGGCTAACTTCAAGTTGAGTAATTTCTCAGAATAGGGGCACCAATATGATATATCACAACCGGTATTATTAAATTAAACTTGTATTAGTGTATAGTTTTTGTAATTGTAATAGACAAACTGGTAAAAAAGGTAAGGTTGTAAATCATGTTACAAGATTTAAAACATTTTAAGCAAGTAATAATTGAGATTTATAGACGAATATTTATTGCGAATTTGTTTGTACTAATTCATGTACTATGAGAAGTTCAATACTATCAAAGTGAAACTTCAACTAAAGAATTGAAATTTCACCATTTACAGCTTACAAACTGTAATTTTGTCTCTTTGGAAAACGTTCAAAGGAAGATCCAAAGTATTGGACCCTTCGGATGCCCTTCTGATAAATGACTTAAAAAGTGTACTTTTTACTAACTTTAATCTCTTCTCACCTGAGCAATGAAATCAATTGTACAGTCATTAATTTTTATGAAAATAAAATAACTATCACTTCTTCTGAAATAGATTATTTAAATGCTTTCCCTAACAGGCTTAGAAGAAAAAGTATGAAGAAGTTATAAGAGTACATAAATTTTATGTTTTATTTGATTCCGGCCGCAACTCTACTCGGGTAATCCGGCCACGTTCGTCTGGAAATAAAACATTCAACTGCAGACGTTTCCCACGGCTAAAATAGACAAGTCATCTGGTTCCATGCTCAATCAGCTTAGCATGTCAATTAAATTTCCAAAAAATTCAGTTTCTAATGTCCTTTAAAATATTATGCTCCTGCGCTGATTTTGGTCGTGATTTATATTTCCAGCAATTTAAGTGTTCCGTTCGTGATGTTTCACGGATGTAAGAGTGGATTTTGTCACTGGCGATCCTATTTCTACGATAGGACTTTCATAGACAGGCGATATTAGGCTACAACATTCAATCAGTATTATCATCCATTAAACACGGATTTAGTGTTTGCGATTGTTTATACTCTGCCCAATCATCATATCAGTCCTTTTACTATGTGAACGTCTCCACTAGCAAATTATTACTTATACAGTCCATAACAAATCATTTATAGATGGGTGCTAAGATACCCTTCATAAATAAATACACCATAATAATTCACTTTTAGAACACAAATTACTATAGCTTTCTGTTTAACTTGTGTAAGAAACCACTGGTTAATCTGGCCACTTTAAAATCTGGCCAGGTACCTGGACCTGAGGTACTGGATGTAAAGGCGTCTACTTTATGCCTGATTTTCATTTAACAGACTTCCCTATTGTTTGGCAGTCTAGAGCTGTGTATAGTCGATGGTAATACTTTTAAGTAGAGAAGTTGTACTCCTCTCTCCCTTGCCTATGGACACTCCAAATTCCCATGAGTCTTCCCCCATAACTAATGTATTTTTCCATGTATTTGTTTCAGAAATCCCTTACCCGAACGTCAACTACCGTGGTCTTCTAACGGTAGACAACCACATTCCAAGAATCTCATCTTCGCCTGAGATTCTCATTGTCAGTTTTTACCTGCTCGTGTACGCATTTTAAATTAATCACATACGTTTTTAACTGTGTACCACTGCGAAAATCTGAGTCCAGTTTGCGCAAAATAATGACAAATTGACAATGCCTGATATTTTTGTACTTTTTGATCAATTTTCTTTTACAATTGATGCATTGTTTTATATTGTGTTTTAGTGATAATTTTAAGTTAAATGCAGTTTTTATTCTAAAAATATTCTTTTTCATATATTTTATTTTACTTTTAATCATTCCATTCTTAGCACTAGTTTGTTTTTAGTTTTACTCAGTTTTGAGTATTTTATTTTAATGTTACACGGATTTGATATTTTTGTTTATGATTTGGAGTAAATAGTTATTAATATATTCATGGGATATAGAAGCAAAATTTAACACAATGTAATGATAAAGTTTATCATATGTACTCAAAACTCTACTTAAAATAGATTATAAAGAATATGTGTTTTGATATTGGTTTGTTAGTTAAAAGTAATGACGTTGATCGTCAACTGCTGCCTATAGATTAACTCAGATAAGTTGCCATTTTCTTATTAATCTAATTTATATTTCGAAGATTCGCTTGAATCGGTTAAACCGTACGATTCCGTTTTTCACTGCGATTCATATCACCTGCTAAATATCATGATCACTCAGTGCATTTAAGAGCAATAAATAAAATGTGTAATGTATTTAGGGACTGATTGATTTTGGCAGAAATTTTCTCTAAACATTCCAAGTAGTTGAAGAAATGCACATTTTAACTATGATACTCAGGAAAACAAATTATTTTGATACAATTTTACTTAAATATGCACAGTTTTTAGATAACTTTTACACTTTTTTATACAATTTGTGTGTGTACCAAAAGTCTTTTCTAGTGTGTGATTTAATTGTAATAGAAAAATTAATTTTTAGTATAAATCATGTCATTTTTACTCTTGATATTTGTTAATCATTATTAAATTATGATTAAATAGTTATAATTAATATTTATTTTTGGTCTTAGAATGAAAATAATGCGATGAATTGTGATTACAGGAGAAAGTCGTTAAACAGAATCGTCTTGCTTACTTGTAATTTGCTTGATTGGATTGTGTCCAATCAATCCTAAGACAGGTTGGCCATTTAAAATCACTAAGTGCAAAATAATTCAGAAAATAAAATAATCAATGTATTTCCTGATTATTTTGGACATCATTATAGAAAACAAAAGATCTGGTTGCATACAAAATGACAATGTTATAAGTTCTACTTCATCTGGGAGTGGGATTTTTATCTCTAGCCTATATCAGTAGTATCACTGTGGGTTTTATATTCAGTGCAGTTTCAAAGATATTTAATTTCACTTAAACTGTGGCAAAAAAATACATTTTCTTAGGCGAGGAGTAAGGAAATAGTTGATAGTGAATTACACAAAGGCGACCTACCTCATCAAACTGCCTTACAGTCAATAAAATCAAGGTAACACTATTGAATGATCATTAATTAAAATCATGAAATTACCAATAAATTATAATTTGGTATTCTTGTTCTCTTTCCAACTCTAAGCACTCCTCAAAAATATTTATATTGTTTTATATACCCTAGGGTTGTTAAAATAATTTATTATGGGCAGATTTTATAAATAAATGGAGGTCAAAATATCAAATTGACTTTCTACTGTAATAAATCATACAATTAATCTATAACTGAATTAAGAAAGTTCAATGTTCTTTGGTTATATTTTGCTCTGAAGTGATTTTATATTTGAGACTTGTTTTAGTATTTAAGTTTTAGCTTCGTTTTTAAATTAATTTACCGTCTAGATATTCTACTAAGGTATAACCATTCCGTCCCTGAATAATGCCAGTGATATGTAATGATATTGCTGTATGCAATAAAAACCTCTCTTGAGACATTGGGTTTATAATGCCGTAATATTGGAGAACTACATTTTCAAACAGGCAATAAATATTTTAAATTTGTATTTCATTAAATATCACTATGCGGTTGTGTTTCATCACAAATGATTTGGTCAAATTAATTTTTTTTTTTGGAATGTTTCTGCAGATTTTTAATTGTTTTACTACTTTCTCTTTTGGGTTTTATTCTTAGCTTTACATGTAGTTTAGGTGTACACCCACAACACAGGTATTCTGATTAGGATTGACATTCCGCAATTTATTTTCCCAAAGTGATATTTTTACAGCTTTTATTTTACTATAAAAAATAGTGAGGGATATGAATAAAAGGTTTTTGTCTGTTGCAGTTTATGGTCACAATTAGTTTTTTTATTTTTTATTTTGTGCAGAGATATTATTTTTAATAGTTCAATTTAGTTCTTGAATAAAAGCGACGTAAATTAATAATATCATATTACATGATATTTTTTTTATTTAGTAGTAGGTTTTTACATCTCAAGATAGTTTTCTAACAAAGAACAATTTTGATTTGTAACATCACTCATGGTTTTAGTTTAATGAATCTCAATTACTGGTCTGAGGCCAGTGATGCATAAAGATATGTATTTTTCATATAATTTTGATCTGTCTGTTGATGTCTGAATAAATATGATTTAAAAATATAAATATTCGCATAGTGTTAAGCTTGTAGGCTCTGAAATGATGTTTGGAGTGTTTTAATGTAACTTAATCTTAAGGTATACTGTACATAAACCGATTTTATAACCTTTTTTATAAAACTACTTTAAATTGGAAATGTATGTTGTTAAATTTTCTTTAATGTGGTTGTGTCGTAGTCGTGCCAATGTATAACTGAGTGGGCAGATTTATTTATAGACCCGTTGTATTTATATTGTAAATGTGTTTTAATATTGACCGTAAGCTTTGCGAAAGTTGTATATAACTTGATGAAACAAAATTTTTATTTATGTTTGTAGACTGTAATTTTTAATAAATTTGCTACTGGAAAGTACAACAGGGTACTCAGCTAATTCAGTCAGACAATTTAATGTAATATTTTGTTTTCTTAACCAATAGAAATTTTTTTAATAATCGTTTGGAACAAGTAAGCCATTAAATCAATTTATTTCAGAAGTTTCGAGTTTTTGACTTCACCCTCATTTTCCATCTTGTACTCAACACAATTCAATTTCACATGCTTGTTTGGTTTAGCAAAAACACTAATGGAGTGTGCAGTTGTTTTTAAGTTCGTTTCTGCCAATTTTTAAGTAAAAGAAATTCTCCATGGAATTAGCTGTGTGTCCAACCATAACAGTATACTTTTAAGTTTTAGTTTTAATTGGGAGAACAAATGATTTTGTATTTAATTCAGTTTATGTTATTCGTAATTAAAATGTTTCACCAGATATGATTTGTTTTGATTTAATTGTTCAGTAGCCTACATCAGAGTCCTGCAGGCCTTCAAGTCCTACTTTTCCTACTATTACTACTTTAGGTGTCTTTAGGTAAGTAGGAAAAGTCTTACTTTTAAAACAGGTAAACAACTGATAAACTGTTCAGGGACCAAATTCACTAAAACCCGTCTTATATTATTTTTTGTGATTGTTGACTGGCTCTTTTTGCTTGGCATTCTCAATTCTTAGTTGAAATGGCTATTTGTGTATTAAGAGCGCAAAGAACGTCATTGCCACTTGAGAATTGCAGATGAGCAAAGTTAACATTTTGAGAGCGGCAATGACTATATGTGCTCGTAATATACACAAGATTTTTCCTACCACCACAATCACAACAGATTAAATGTTTTATTGTATACAAAAATATGTCATTTAGGTTATGTTTGATTTTTTTCTGTTAGAACACATGGTTAACTATCAAACATAACCTCAAACGAAAAAAGCAGCAATTACTAAACGACAACAATGGCCAACAGCTGTGGCATGGTTTGTAACAACAGCTGACCTTAAATTGCTATTTTGATTAGTGTGCGGGAATGAACATTACTTCTCTAGAGCGGGAATGAAATGGAAACCGGAAATGAACTATTTTGCTTGTGGTTTACATGTGTGGCAATGTGATTATTTCAATGCAATGGCAGGGAAAATATATTCTATCTGAGTTGTGTTTGATGATGTAAAATTGTCATATATTAAACATTTATGCCCTCAGTATAGTAAATGCCAAAACTAGAGAGACTGGAGGCAGGTAGTTCCGACCCGTTCTAATCCTTTGTTGACAAAACATCCCCTACTGTAGCGCGGCCGTCCGGTACGGCACCGGAATGCCGCCCAGGTCTCGGGGAATTCTCAGAATTTTGGCCACTGCCAAAGGTGTAACTCCTATTTTGTCTGAGGTTTATCCCTTTTAAAATGGTTACTAAACATCGTAGAACTATGATTCAAATTTTGTTTTGATCGTCTAATCAACATGCAACACATAATCCATGAATTTTTATTGTACATGCATTGGTTCGATTATTGGATAATTGAGGCAGTGGCCAAAATTCTGAGAATTCTCCGAGACCCGGGCGGCCTTCCGGTGCCGAACCGGCCGGCCGCGCTACAATAGGGGGTGTTTTGTCAACAAAGGATTAGGACGGGTCGGGACTACCTGCCTCCAGTCTCTCTAATTTTGGCATTTACTATATATCTATGTGTAAAATACCATTAAATGTATTAGATGTTGGTGCTGAATTTTATATTGAAATAACTATTTATTAAATTGGAGGAAAGTTATAAAAAGCCTGATTGGCATAAATTTCCTGAATTCAGTAATTCTGAACTCAGTAACGTAATATTCTTAGAATTTCTGGCTCAGTCCATTTATAGACACCGATGACACAATGAAAGTGTCACATAGTTTCTTCCCTTTTCTACACACTGCAAACAATTATTAAATTTTACCAACTTTTGTTTTCTTGCAAAATCCAAATCGATAGTGTGGAATGTGCACCTATAATTTTTGGTCCCGAGCATTTTTTTTTTTTTAATTCAAAAAATGTATTATATAAGAGTTTGTGTGAATTTAAGATATTTAGATTTATTTAGATTTAGATAATAAGATAAAGATTGAATAAATCACTTTTCTAAATAAAAATTTTTAAAAAAACATGTAAATTCAACTATGCATACATACAATGTTTTGTTTCATCAAAATTGGATGACTGGTGTGGACTGTAGTTATTACCACATTTTCAGACAGGCATTGTTTCTAAAGCGGTTTTCTCAGAATAAAGTGTATTTGTGAACCAACCATTTCACCATCAACTTTAAAATATAAGAATGTTAATGACGACAATATTCTCTAGAATACAATATATTCAGAAGACAGTACAAACCAATATCATCAGCTAGAGATTCATTCCAGTCCTAAAACCAAACATAATAAAGTAGCAAATTGTTAAATTTTTGTATTCTTTTTTTTTTTGTGGAAATACCTGTTGCATAGACAGCTGAATTTAGTTTTATATTTTATTTTTCCTACACCCTTAAATTAATGTCACGGTTTACGTCCACATTATTAAATTTACCAAATTTTCATCATCTACAATATAAAAGCCGATATTGCTGTTTGATTTTGTTTAACTTGGCAACATACATGTGTACGTTCTGGTACCAACAATAAATGTCACATTTCTGCTGCTAATTGCATTACAATTACGTATAAAAAATTATCCAGTGTTTGTCCCATTCCAAATTGCTTCCAATAATTAATATTGTTCAACATAATTAAAATAACACAAGACATAAAAAAGCAAAAATATAAAATGCCTTACAAAATCTAAAAATTGAAATATAATTAAACTTTTTATAGTGAGAGAGGACTCGACATTGAAGATATTTAACTTAACAAAAATTATTTTTGTTTTATCTCTGGAAACAAAATGCTTAGGTGTTAATAGAAATAAATTTGGGCTAAACCTAAAAGAGAAATCTCAGATAGTCAAAACAAAATTTGAATTCTGTATTTGTAAAATTATATGAAGAATGTTTAATATTGACAGTTCTGCAATGAAACAATAGAACAACTTTAATTAGACATATTTTAATTTTGAATTGGCTGTTTCAAAAGTTATTAGATATTTCTCAAGAAGTTAAGAATGTCAATGAATACCCGAGTAAGAATTTTCAATACAAATATCCTTATCAAGGAAATATTTGCATCTTACAAAACCGATGAGTTTTATCTAAAATACCGGCAGCCTATACAATCGACTCATGACTAATTTTTTATTATAAAAAGTTAATAATTTACTCGAATTTCAAACCACTTACACAAGTTAAGAGTCTTCATCACCCCTGTAAAAACACAAAACATGCCTCAGCAGTCTTTTACCGTATTTTTGAACAATTATTATTTAGAAGTAAATTTAGATATGTAGATAAACTTTGGAGTCAGAGTCCTCATGCGTATAGCCACAAGTGTATGTTTTAGTGCAAGTGAAATTAAATCCTAAAAGTAAGGGAAATTTAGTTATTTCTCAACGGCTCTGACAATTATATTTTCACATTTTCAATTTTTTAAGGGATGAGAGCTCTAATGTAATTATTCAACCAAATTAGACAATTAGACAATTCTTTATTGACATGATCATAGAGAACAGTCATGCGTCATTTACAAATTGGTTAGCTTGAAACATTATTTAAATACATTGTTCAATTCAAATATTGAAAAATTCCTCTTCAGTATAGAGTGGTCTTTCCTGCAGCCATGCTGTCAGCTTGCTTTTGAAGTGGCTTGATTTTTGTTCTCTCTTCATGTGCTCTGGTAGGTTGTTGAAATAGAGGGCACCTTTGTAGCTGGGTTTTTGCTCAAACAGGCTCAGGTGGTGTTGTGGCAGTGTGAAGTTGGATGCGTGTCTGGTATTGTAGTGGTGGAGGTTACTGTGTCTCAGTTGCATTGTGGTGGTGGCATGGATGATTGTTTCCCTTACGTAGAGTGAGACTACTGTAAGGATTTTGAGATTTTTGAAGGACTCTCGACAGCTGTCACGGTAGTTTAAATCTGCTAGGCATCTAATGGCTCTTTTTTGCATCAGTAGCACCCTTTCTAGATTGTTCTTCGATGCCCCTCCCCAGGCTGTAATGCCATATCTGAGGTGGGATTCGAAAAGGGCAAAATAGGCTATTCTGACTGCATCTGGACTGCATACTTGCTTTATCCTGCGTATAACATAGAGGCTGGAGCTTAGCTTCCTGCAGAGATGATCTATATGTGGTTTCCAGGAGAGCTTGGAGTCAATGATGATGCCTAGGTATTTAGTGCTGTTTTGTGCGAGTAGTCCAGGGAGTACTGTATTTGTGCTATTTTTCTTTGTGGTGAAGGTAATCTGTACTGTTTTATGTTCATTTAAAACTAGGTCATTTAGGGAGCAGTATTGTTTTGTTCTGTTGAACTGTGTGTGGGTTTTCTCTTCTAGTTCTTCTATCCTTCTGTCCGAGAACGTGAGGACTGTATCGTCAGCGTACATGACAGTGTTTCCAGCATCTGCTATCCACTCTGGCATGTCGTTTGTGAGCAGAAGAAACAGTACTGGACCCAGCACTGATCCCTGTGGTACGCCCCTCCGCAGTTCAACAGTTTCTGAGTGAGCCTTGCATTTTGTGCCGTTCTTTAGGTATGTTATTTCCACAAGCTGTTTCCTCTTATTGAGGTAGCTGCTGAACCAGTCTGCTGCTTTCCCTCTCACACCCAGTTTTCGTAGCTTGGCTAGTAGGAGGTCGTGATTCAGACAGTCAAAGGCTTTGCTGAAATCAAGAAATAGACTTGTAGCAGTGCAGCCATTTTCTATTTGGTCTAAAATATATTCTGTTAGCTGAGTTATGGCTGTAGTTGTTGATCTGCCCATTAGAAACCCATGCTGCTGTTTGTTGAGGAGGTTATTTTGTTCTAAGAAATCAAGGAGCCTGTTTAGTACTATTTTCTCTATTATTTTTGAAAAGGTTGAGATTAGGGAGATCGGTCTGTAACTGTTTCTGTCAGTAATTGGTCCGGTTTTGTATTTTGGATAGACTTTTGCGATTTTGAGTTTTTCGGGGAAAATTCCTTGTGAAAGTGATTTATTTATCAGATCTGTCAGTGGTCTTGTTAGTTATTCTTTGCATGTTTTTATCATTTTTGCTGATATTTCATCAACTCCAGCTGAGGTCTTCGGTTTTAGTGAGTCAATGGCTGTCTGAACTTCTTTTTCTGTGGCTGGTCTGAACTGGAAAATAGAGTGTGTGGGTGGTGGTAGGTCTGGGAGAGTGATTGTTCCTGTGTTGTTACTGTTTTGTAGAGTTCTTTCAGCTATTGTTGAGAAGAAGTCGTTGAAAGAGTTTGAAATTTCGGTTGGGTCACCTATTGTTTTGTTGTTGACTTGTAAGTGGATCGAGTTGTCGGTGTTTGGTTTTGTTTTTCTCTCAGAGTTTATTGTGTGCCACAGTGCTTTTGATTTATTTTCAGCTCTGTTGATGTGTGCAGTAGCCGTTTCTTTACGGAGCATTTTCAGGTATTGGTCATACTCTTTTTTCTTTGAGACTGTTTTCGCTTTGTCCTCTGCTAGTCCCATGATCTGTTCCTCTTCAAGAGCTCTAATGTATTCACCCTTGAGCCTAGCACATTCTTGATCCCAGCACTGTGGTTTCTTGTATGCCTTGACTCTTGATGTTTTTAGTGGGCATGTGGCGTTTAGTGTCAACTGTATTATGCTGTGAAAGTTGTCATATGCTTCATTTGTATTTTTTGCTAGAGTTACGCTTTCCCAGTTTTGAACGTGAAGTTCTGTTTTGAAAAATTCTATTGCTGTTTTGTTGAAGTTTCGCTTTTCTTCTTTGATGTTGTTTGGGCTGATGATGGGTGAGTTGGTGCTTACTATTGCTATTTGTGCTGTATGGTCAGAAAGCTCTGTTGTTACGACTGAGGTTTGTAATTGCTTATTGTCAATATTTGTACATATCCAGTCTATTGATTTTGCGGTGTCTGTGGTAACTCGGGTGGGTGGCAGGGTCAGTCTTGTGATGTTGAAGGGGATTAGGAATCCTTCTACTTTAGCTTTGTTAGTGTCATCTGCTAAATTTTCAACATTTATGTCCCCCATGATTATTATTTGTTTGTCGGTACCGAGCACTCTGTTAAGTTGTTCTGTTAGGATGTCAATAGCTTGCTCAAGGTTCCCGTTTGGTGGCCTGTAGACTCCCAGGACTAGTAGTGATTTCTTGTTCATCTTCAGCTCAAAGAGCGCTGTTTCGCAGGTGAGTTCTGTTTCTGCTCCGCTAATGCATAGGAGTGATACATGCTTCTCTAGGCCATTTTTGACATAGCCCGCTACTCCTCCCTTTATGTGGTTAGTCCTCGAGAAACCCCCTACAAGTGTGTAGCCCTCTATGAGAGTATTGTGAAGATTTTCATCCGACAGGCCATGTTCTGATATTAAGATGAGGTCCGCTTTTTCCTCTTGAAGGAAGTGTGCCAGTCTGTCAGTTTTTTTAGAAAGCCAATTTATATTCTGATGTGCTATTTGATGATTACAAATGATTACTGAACCAAGTATAAAGAAAATTGGTAGAAAAGCTGCATCCGAAGCAGGGGAAAAAATACCATATGTTTTGCCTAAAATCTGTATGGTGTACACAGCTGACTGCGTTACTAGCCCAAAGGTGAAGAAAACTCTTAAAAACCAATAATGGAATATTTTCCATGTATAACTTGAACAATCCAGAAACAAAAACATATTACATACTCCAGTGCAGAAACGATTGAGTATAGTCCACTGTTTCTGAGAAATATTTATACCACCTGCCGCTACCAGAAGGTGCTGTTGGTCAGCTATCAAGAAGTTGTTCTGACCCTGGAAAGCATCTCGGGAGGAAGTCCAGTTTGTATGGATATGGTGAATGTTTGTGCATATCCATCAATTGGTGGTTTTTAGGACCTCAATCGGCCCACATTCTGGGGTAGGTAATCATGGATGGGCAGCTGTAGAGCAGATAAGATCTTAAGTATATTCCCTAATGAGTGCATCCCTTTGTCTTATTACAGGTGGAGAGGATATTACACAGCATCGGGAACCAGGGTACAGGGATTGTCATGGGTGTGCTAATAATGGCTCTCATGGTCCTGTTTAGCTTGACGCCGATCTCATCCATGCCCATCAGGGGGGGGGGGATCCCTGGGGCCCCGCTTGGCTCTGGGTAGCCCTTTCGATCTCTCTAACATGCACACTATTTAAGCAGTATACCAAGGACAGAGCAGAGTGGTTCAATGTAGACAGAGCAAGGTGATGGACAATGTATACTGCCGACATTCCTTTCACTAGGTCTTTATAAAGTTTATTTATGCAGATATTTGCATTGGCATATCAACACCAGCATTTTCGACAAGCTGAGGAAACACTAACAAATGACCTCACGACCTTCGGTAAATACTTTGAAGCCTGGAAGCTAAATCCATACCCAACAAAAACTGATCCATACCCAACAAAATCTTATTGCTTCAGCTTGAATAATATGCTACCCAACAAAAAGCTTAAAATCATATTCAACAGTGTTGAGTTAAATCATAATCAGTGTCTGATTTGGGAGTCACTTATTTAGATCGGTCTCTCACGTTCAAAAGCCACACATACAAAAAATGGCAGCTAAGGTGAGAACCAGGACTAACATTGTCCATTATATTATAGGATTTTACCTCTCGATCCAGGGAAGAAGAAAATCTTAAATCTATAAGCACGGGTCAATAAATGTTAAATGTACACATAAAATTAAAAGGTCTTTAATTATAGAGAACAATGCTGTAAATTCAAACTTAAAATGATATCCTGTCAAAAATAGCAGGCAATCAAACTTTGCGTTAAAATCATTTTTGCCGAAAACTAGTTCAACAACTCAAGATACACTCTACCTTATTTTTAGGTCATGTTTGTGGCAAGTTGCACGGAATGCAGATCCCTTCAAAATGATGTATCATATGACTTAGGCCAATGAAGTTTTTTCCAAGACTTCTTTTGAGGGATGTGGGGACGTCCCTAATGGAAGTCGTAGGGCCGTGTGTAAAACTCACATAGAGACAGACTGACATTTGGAAACCTAGATGCAAATTTATGATTATCTACCAGTTGATAGATGGGGCAATTTGTGGTTTGGACCTACTAGTAAAGTTTTTTTGCCTGTTTGTTATTGTACCGATATGCCCAACACTTTTTTACAAAAACTGTGGCGCCATCCACGGATGTCGCAGAAACTGACACCATTGCTCTTATAGGATGCAGTTCACCTGTGGCACTACAGCCATTTTGAACGGGAACGAGGTCACGATGATTGATATCGCGTTTGACACCTAGTAACTGTGAAATTCCACTGTTGTGTATATATTGTAAATCGGTGTAATAAATCTCACCACAAAACATTTGAGAACCTCAAACTCAAACTTTGAGGTCGAATATTTTCTCAATATCTGTTTATAACTTTTCCAAAACCTTTTAAGCTTTTTTTAACTAATAAAAGTTAACATACAAGATATGTGTTAGTTTTGTGTTTAGTTTTGTTTAAATTTTAAATATTTAACCATTTAAATATTTAATTTTAAATTTATAATATAAATGGGATGTCTGCAACATGGTTTTAAATTAAGTTCATACAAAATTTGAACTTACATTGCAGTAAGTTTATTTTTGTGGGATAAATATTTCTTTAATTCATTCATTCAAACATGAAGAATTCATTTTCTAAATTATTTTTTATATAAAAAATGAAAACGTGTTTTTGAACTGAAAAAGAGTACTTAATTTATCTTTAAGCTATTTATATTATGAGACAGACAATGTAGCTGACGCCCAAGGTCTGTGGAGGAAGAAGCAACCATTATACCAAGGTCTGTAAAGGAAGAAGCATAACTTCTTCCCAGGTCAGCCGTATAGCTTTTTTTGTGTTCCGGATATGAAGCGTCTAAACTAAAACGGAAGTCAAGTTACGTTATAATATTTACCATTACACAGCTGATTAAGAAAGAGAATGAAGCAGTCTTGCCATGGGTACGATATTTATCCAAACGACACCATATTACTCTATTTTTAATTTGGATTATTAGTTGATAACAAACCATTAGGTAATGACCAAATTACAAATTATCAATTAAGGTAAATCTAAAACCATAAATTCCACCCTATTTTGCTTTGAAATTCCTTATTTTAGTAATTGTTGAGACAAAAAATTCCCAACGTAAACGAGAACGATTGTTGTTTGCTGTTTTGTTGGCAACACTTGCCGGTAGGCGACATCCATGGATGTCGCAGAAAGTGACACCATTGCTCTTACGGGATGCGACTCACCTGGCCCTGGCCTACAGTCACCTTGCCATTATACAGCTGATTGAAAAAGAGAATGAAGCAGTCTTGCCACGGGTACGATATTTATCGTAACGAAACCATATTACTCTATTTTACATTTTGATTATTAGTTATTAACTTATCGATCTAGGTAAATTTAAAACCATAAATTCTTCCCAAGTTTGCTTTGAAATTCCTTATTTTAGTAATAGTTGAGACAAAAAATCTCCAACACAAAGGAGGACGATTGTTGTTCTCTGCAGCGTTGGCAACGCTTGCAGGTAGCAAAGAGTAAAATGTTGAATTTTTAACACTTTTTAACCGACAAAACCTCTGTGGCGACATCCACGGATGTCGCAGAAAGCGACACCATTGCTCTTACGGGATGTAGCTCACCTGGCCCTTGCCTACAGTCAACTTGGCTGACGCTGATATTAAATAAAGTAATAACAGAATTGTATCCAAAGGAAGCGCCGATAAGTTTGAGCAAAAAGCAGATGCTACACCAGCATTGACTTGACTATAGTATGAAGTCTATGAGTATACCTCCAGCTGCATGTTTCCATCCTTACTTGTCTGTCCATCCAATCATATGATTGTGAAACGTCATGGAAGGAAAAACAATAACAGTGGGATTGTTATTGTTATTGTCATTCCGTCCCCAACCATTTGCAGGTTAGAAGTTAGAATTTCTTAAAAGAATGTAGGTGATTAAGTAATGGTACGACAGTAAGTGTACGAGGTAAGTAGTTTTTAAATCGGTTAAGGGTTTCCTAGGTACTTGCTTTATCTCGGACATCTATTTATTTCAATTGATAACCCTTTAACATGACAATACATTTAAGTAGTAGGCCTATGGAATCCGTCCTATACCAGTCCTAGGTTTAGACTTTACTGTTTATTATTAAGGTTAAGGTGATTTCTTTGAAGTTTTTTGGATCAATCAATTTTATAATATTTTCAAACTAATTATTTCATTATTGCCAAACATGTGTATATGTTTTTGTTGTATTGTTCTAACTATTTATAAGTTACCACTCAGTGAGGCAATTAGGCCTACGCTAGGCCAAGCCGCCTTATGGCCTTGTGGTCACACACACAAACACACACAAAAACATATAGTACTTAATAAGGATTTAGGCCTACCTACACTAAGACTTACAGTAGTAAAGACGGACATCAAGTCGTTGTTACTGGGTGGATAAGGAGACCATGGCCGAACCCCCGAGCACAGCCGCCTCCAACGGGCATGTTATGCAAGCCCCCGGAGGGACCGAATATTGAAGGAAGAGAAAGTGTAGAAAATGGGACATCAGACGGCCTAAGCTTGTGCTCTTCTGACAACTGGTTTGCAGGCTCAAATCACTACATTTTATACCTTGCTCTGCCCTCTAAATGGCCAACCACTGACAGCCCATTCATGCTCCCCAGCTAGGGTAGCTTTCCATGACCTCCTGATGACATTAGAACATCAATTGATAAAATTCAAATTCAAATTCAAAAATTATTTATTGCCATCAACAAAATTACATGTCCAGCAATGTCAAGAAATTAGAATATTACTATAACCAAGCAGATTTATTTATTGCCCTCTAAAACCTGTTAAGTACTCAATAAAATTGTTAGCTTCATATGCACAACAATCACATAACCTGTTTCTTATCCTAGTTTTCAATTTTCTTGCATCCAGGGATTGTACATTGCAGTATAACATGTTATACAAACGTTTGCCAAATTCATTAAAGCTATTGATAGTTGTCTGCAAATTGCATTGAGTTTTACGAAGATGGAAATGTTGTCTTGTAAAATGCTTATGAACTAACTTAAGTTGTTTGTTTGAAAATCCTGAATGTTAATTTTAATGTAGGCCTACAATAAATAATCTAAAATATACAACAAAGTAACAGTTAATATATACCAAGTTCTTTAAATAATGGCTTGCAGTGAGTTCTAACATTAACATTAAACATAGTCCGGCTGCACTTCCGCAGACGCCCGGTGGAACTATTGAATGAAAATTATCGAGATGTCCTACAATCGAATCTATAATTCATGAATGAAAAGATCGGATACTGAAAAGATCCAATAACATCTGCCAACACTTCAACCATAGAATTGTCATGGAGTGCCATACAAAGTAATTGAAATCAGGACTCAAATCATCTAACATAGCCGACCATCTAGGCCTAGCTGAATACCTCTTTAGAAGAAATGTTTAAATGTCGGGAAATGATTCATTTTTGCATTTTTTAAATGCCACAAAACAGAAGGCAAATATCCCGTTAATTGAAAATGAGTGTTGTTTGCTTCACATTAAGTTATATGATGTTGTTACAGGTTGGATATTTTGTTATTAGTTTTTGTTAGTATTTTGATTGTAGATTTGTTGAATTTAATCTGGTTTGGAGTTTATAATTTTTAATTAACTTAAGTTACAATAAAATCTTACTAAAAAGTTTTACTTCATTTATTTACTCAGATATGATAGGCCTACATTGAGTTACAAATATTCAATATTTATAAAAGATACAATAGTTTATCATTTGAATATCGATCAAATCGATCGATAATTTTCAATCAATAGTTCCACCGGGCGTCTGCGGAAGTACAGCCCATAGTTCTGATGGCTCTTATCATTATGGCATCCTTATGGCTGCAATATCAACAGTTTTCTCACCTGACAAGAATGTCCCTACACAACAATTTCATAAGACAAGCAGCTTTGAATGTGTGCAAAGTAAATAGCTTTCAATACATCAATGCCCACAAAAGATCCAAGTTTCCTACTCATAAAAATACCTTTAGACACCTTATTATATAAAGACTCAAGATGAACATATACCATTTAACATTAGGCTGTACAAATAGACCTAAGCATTTTACACAATTTCATCATTAGGCCTACCACTTCTAAAACTAAACTCAATATTTTGGGATTCACTGCTATTTAAACAAAGTGAATTGGTGGCTGTCCAATGTTTGATTGAGGGAAATAAAATTGTCATAGTTGACAGCCAAAAGACTTACCTCATGTTATGACAACTTTGTTGTGTCCAATGTCAACTTCACAACTAGGCCTAGTATAAACCAGTTTTAACGGATGGTGGCTGGTGGGTAGGGACGGTGGGAGATCTCTTTGTTACTTTTATTATATGATGTAATTTCTTTAGGGCTAAAAGTTTGCTATGGTACATAAATTCGGAACTATGGCCTATCTTTATATAATCTGAATGTAAGTAGAGTTGTTCTTAAAGACAATCCACATGTCGCACACAACAACTCAGGGCCTAAACAAATTATTAAAAGACCCTCTATCAAAAACTATTCCACCACACAAACTGTCTAAAACTAGTGAACATACACAAATAGGCTACTTTTGACCGACCAATTAAACTAAGTCGCTAGAGAGCCAGGAATGGTTAACCTTAACGACGCATGAAAAATATTTATTAGGATGAAATGTGATCTGTCAACAAGACCTAGTAAAACCTAAGTTACGACACTACACATATACATAATGACATTTTTCTGACGAATAAAAAAAAAACAACAAAACTGTTAATCCACACAAGAAGCTAATTGAATGACTCATGAGAATGACTAGGTACTTGAGTACCGTACTGTACTGACAGTTGGGACTTTATTTCTCTGGGTGTTGGCAACAGTGGTAGAAGCTGCTTACACAGCCAAGTCTAATGCTAGCCACTGGCCTAGCCATAAGGACGTTTTGTGTGTGCTTGAGTGCGATGCACTTATACGTGTTCTCCATATACCTGTATAACAGTACTGGCTCACTCTGCCCCAGGCTGGCCACGATAGAATTAAAGACACAATCCTCGAAGATTTTGGACAAATTTGGTTACGATCTGTTTCTGGCTGCACCTTATAACCTAGGTAGCCTATATAACTGTCATTCTGTTAACTATTCAAATAATAATAATGTAGAGAAATTTATTTAAATATTTAATCAATTCGTTTGGGCATCCGTGATTTCTTATTGGGATTGCCACTGGTGTTAAAGTTGTTTTGGGATGCTTGTCATAGTTATTTATTGTTCAAAATTGATTATAGCTTAGTTTTAATATTCAAGTATTACATAAATCACATTTTCATTATCAGAGAACTCAAGAAAAAGAGGGACTGCTCAGAAAAATTAGCCTAGGGCATCAAAATCTGCAAAGCTGCCACTGTTACCTCTTGATTTTTACAGAAAGGATTGCTTCATTGACGAGTTTTGGCAGGAGACATTTAAAATATTAATGCGTCCTTGAAGGTGGGGAGAGATGGAGGAACCTGGACCAGATTTAAGGTAAATATGAGAGTACTTTCAGCATTTCTATTGTGATGGTGAGATTATACATACTTTTGTATAAGTTCAGTTATAAATTGTTACTATAGGCCTAGGGCGTTTCAAAAATTTCTAGACTTTGGAATATTATCAGCCTACTTGCATGTAAATAAATAAAAGAGTTAATATACATCCTTAAATGCTACATTTTTAAACTTATATTTATATAAGAACTTTATTGAGGGCGAAACTTAGCTAGGGTAACCGAATCGATTGTTATCATTGATGGTTAACATTTTGGTTATGCAATTATATTGCTATTTTAACAATAGTATGGTACGGTTCTATTAAAGGATACTCTTGTAACTTTAAGACTGGATTTATTAGTTTTTGTTCAAAGATAAATAAAAGTACCTTTAAAAGATATAAAGAAGATAAATAAAATGAATATATTAAAAGAAGTAACCAAAGTGTAACCAAGTACAAACAATTAGGTGTTGCAATTAACAAATTGTTTTTGATTCCTAATGTAATGTTCAACAACATTTTTTACAACGAACATGTTCTTAAAAATCAACCAAATCTGTGCAAACTATCGATACCGTATAGGCCTATTCAAAATTGGACATTTTTCTATTTCAACAGGTATTGAAAATAGATTTTTATAACAAAAATATATAGATATTTATTATGATTGATCTGGTTGTGACAGTTTTTCCACTTTTACAAAACATTTTTGAAATGGACTTGGCAGGGGCGCCTACAGGTATGCTAAATAAACCACTGATTTTCGACTTTATGGTGGTAAGAGGGCGGTGCCTACCCTCCACCATCATGTACGAAATAGTTGAAAGCATCGTTGTGTATTTAAAAGTAATATTTATATAATTTTTTGTTCAAAATATCTACATTAAGAGTTTAAATTTTTATAATTTCCATATGATATACAGTAACTTGAATAAAGTCTGGTTCTGGTTATTTTTAGTGTTGCGTGCTATAGAGAAAGTAGCAAATATGCATATTGGTTAATGGGGGGGGGGGGGGGGTCGGCATCATAGCTTGTGGGGGGGGTTAGACACCACTGGGACGTGGTGCATTTTTATTGTAGGTACTGTACCTAAATTTGTGTAAACCCAGTTGATTTAAATTAGTCCTATTAAAAATTCTAAATTTTTAAACAAATGTTTAGGTAACCTATTTTTAAAGCTTTGCAGTATGGTAGTGTTTATTTTTTTTAAAGCCTGTACATCAAACTTATCAGTAGGCTATAGTAATAAAAAAAAATGGTCTTCATTAAATTTCCTTACATTGTCGTAATACCTATACATTCATTAAATTTCCACCTACCCATTGTGTAATTAAAAAATAAAATTTTGTGTTTTCAGTGAATTTGTTGAAAAATGTTCAACTGGAGTTCTAAATCTATACGAGACAGATTGTAAACGCCAGGAAGCTCGGCTACATGAGTTTTTGTAAGTTTGAAGTTGATATTTATTTATTAATGTTTAAGATGTTTACCTATAAAAACAGTTTTAATCTTAGGCCGGGGACACACTATCCGGCGAAACGCACGGAACACGGACTCCGTGTTTTTTGCCGGAACCGGACGAGGTAGAAATACATTGTAGTGCATGGGTGAGGACACATTATCCGGTTCCGGAGTCCGGCGTCCGGCAAAACGCACGGAAGTATTTTCTACTTTGCCGGACGATGTCTTCCGTGTTTTCTGCCGGAAAGCAGGTAGCGGGGCATTATACAAATGGACGAGGACACACTATCCGGCGAAACGCACGGAAGACAGCATCGGAGACATTAATTTTAGTTTATTTCTACTATATTAAACTTAAATATTTTAGGTTTACGGTTTAAAAGTTTGAGATAAAGAAATATTTCATCAACGAAACTGAAAATTTACATGAGTTCCACCTCGTATATCTTATAAAGAAAAAATCTGATTTCGTACAAACATCTGGTTGTTGATAATTTAATTAAGATGAATTGATAATAATGAATTAATTAATAATAATTAATAATAATGAATTAATTAACAATAATTAATAATAATGAATTAATTAATTAATAATGAACGGACCAAGCTAGGTGTAAAATGATGTAATTTCTATGAAAACTCTAATTAATGATACTTTTTACTTTATTTTTCACTTTAGTAATTTTATTCTATTTAATCAATTTATTATAATTACATTGTCTTTATTATTTGAATATTTCTTACTTGTACTTCATTTTTTTGATAGTAAAATAAATTAAGTTTTTATCTACCCTCTGATCTATTTATGACCTACATACGACAACTTTTATTACTTATTAAATGCTTCTTTAAATTTTTTTCAACTTATGACGTAGTGTATTTTAACCTTAAATCATGAATCAACAGTGTGAGATATACAGTTTTTCTAAACAGAAAGTGGTTAAAAATATTCACTTTGTCTAATACTATAACCTTACCTCAAGGTGACTGCCAACATCTCCTGGGGTGAAATACAATTCCTGAAATTGGTGTCTTCTTTCTGGAGGATGTCCTTAATTTGAGATAGAATGAAATCAAATGTCGAGGTGGACATACAAAAGTAATTAAAAAACTTGGAATCGTCTTCCCTAAGTTTTAAAAACAATGAATAGAAGACACCATGTAATCTCCTCTGATCCACAATGGAATGAATCCATACAGTTCTTTCACGTTTACTTTTTCTTCTGTGCCTTAATAGGCAAAGCACAGCTATTCTCCGTCTTGACACCATGGTTGCTGCGACTCACCTAGATGGTTCCAGACGGCCTCGTCAGAGTGCAACTGCGCAGTTTCCGTCGTCTGGCGTTTCGCCGGATAATGTGTTCTGCTCTTCAAAATCTCGTACGTTCCGTCAGAAAACACGGAGTCCGTGTTCCGTGCATTTTGCCGGATAGTGTGTCCCCGGCCTTATAGTCTTACTTTAATGAATGACTTCATAAAACTGCCTATTCCAATCATAGTTTATGATAGAAAAGATATAAAGTTATTTGATTTGAAAACAACATCAATAAAAGGAGCCTAATTTTTATCGTCATATACAAAGAAATTTAGGGCTAAACAATATTGTCAAAGAATACAGTTTAACCATTGATTATGTGTACACTAATGTCTATAGTCGTCTCATCCACCACCTTAGATTGAAACCGAAATTTAAACGTTCCTGTACCTGGACGACTCCTGTATGACATTAGATAATAGATAATCTTTATTCTGA
The DNA here is from genome assembly GCA_030545055.2 of Neoaliturus tenellus. Taxonomy (NCBI): domain Eukaryota; kingdom Metazoa; phylum Arthropoda; class Insecta; order Hemiptera; family Cicadellidae; genus Neoaliturus; species Neoaliturus tenellus. The sequence goes on from CM061535.1 coordinate 34,508,774, forward strand.
ATAAAATACAAACAAGCTGTACTTACTTGATTACTTGAATATTCCATCCATAGTCTTTGAGGCAGGATTGAGACAGGTCAATTGGTTGAGTTAAAGGAATAACTACAACTTAACTAGGCCTAAGTCTAGGTTTCCCAAAATTAAAAAAAAAAACTTTCCATATCATAGAAACCATTCTTTATGAGGAATGACTTTACTTCATCTTTAAATTTTGTGAGCTTTTCAATGTTATGGAGGTGTATTGGCAATGCCTGAAAAGTTTTAATCCAGAGTATTGTAGCGAACCCCAAACTGGTCCGTCTACCACTTTTAGGGAGCGTAGCTAATTAATTCTAAAGTAATAAGGGATAATGTGGGTTTCTACTTAATAACAGATACACGTGTTTGAGCGGACCTTTCTTTTAATCAGAACAAACCCCTATCTATACGAAATACAATACATAAACTGGATTCTAATAATGTTCTTCTCAAACAGAAAAACAAACAATAATAATTCTCTCTTAAAACATTTACACTGGACGGCAAACTCGCTCTGGAGGTTGTGCAATCTGGTCAACTGAGACTTTAACTTAAACTCCAACAAACTTATTTCTTCTTAAATACGCTACAGAAATTAAACCCTCTTATCTTAGAAAAACTCAACTACAATAAAACTTAATGACTCAACCCCAAAAACTCTAACTAACGAAAAACCCCAAGAATTCCTAACAGGGCCTAATTTCCCAAAATCAACCAAATACGGTTACTCACCTACGACCGCCCCGGGTCCAGGCACCGCTCTCCCCCAACTACAATGAAGTTGACCTATATATTAGATCGCACCTCGCCTCTGACCTTCAGTTCGACGACCCCAGTATTTACCTCCAAAGCGCCTTGCCATTCAGCGGGACCTTGACTCTAGTAATGACCGTTGCGGCCTCCTACTAAAGTACACAATGTTCATAGTCTTTTATCTAATAAAAAATCCCTAAATACATCTCTCCTTCACATCCCCCTTATCCCGCGAGACGATGTCCTCAGCGTCTCCTATCATAAAAAGAAAAAACAAAACTAGTCTCCCCTTATCATGTCAATTTTGACACTCACAATTTACATTTTAAACCCAATATACCCCAAAAAGGCCGATAATACTCCTAACCATGCAAAAATCGCAATATACTTTAATGAAGTTAAATCTTGGACATCCCACCATGATTCTGGTAAAACCACAGGATCGAACAGAGATGGCGGAATGTCCTGGTGGACCATGAACGACGGCGAAGATACTGTCCAATTTGAATTTAAAATACGCGAAAAATTTTGATAAATATACTTAGAATCGGACAGCAAAGGATCAAAAGTTAAATTTGACAAAGAGGTCCACGCCGCAGGCAGTATATGAATAATTGAGGGGCTACCGGTCATCGCGAAACAAGGATACTGCCTGGAAATTAACTCTACATCCCCATCGGTCAAAACACAGTCGCATGTTACAGTAATTTCAAAGGCCCCTGGCACATCAAAAGGTAAGTTTTGGGAGAAATTTTTACAGGATAAAGTTAGGTTAGGAGTTGGATTTGTGATGACGTAGGAGTCGGAAGCCACCTGTGTCAGCAGAACACCACCATGCGAAGGGCTGCAGTAGAATGGACACGAACCTCGCAGATCCTCCACGGTGCGTTGTCCCAGCATCTTCTCCGCACACTCCGTGGAGAAAACAGACCCCCTCTGTTGTCGTGGGAGCCTGCACATCCGTGTCGCTCCTGGTCTGCAGTCCTCCAGTTGGTAGCCGGTGATCGTAGTTGTTCTGGATCCTGACGTAGCCACGTAGATGGTTTCTGACGCCATGGAACACGTAAATCCATTCCACGCCATCGGAGAAGGGATGTATTCGTAAAGGTCCCAGTTGTGTTGTGATCTACGCACTGGGACCTTAACTGTTAAAACAAATTTCGTAGGTGATATCTTACACGTTGTGACCGGCAGGGCGTAAAATACGCTGACGTCAGTCAACGGCAGGGCAATCTCGTATCCGTCTCTTGAGATGTTTTGGGCAAGCCCCCGAAGATCCTTCCCCAGCACATCCTCTGGCACGAGCGAAACCGGAAGTCTGTTTGCCCTGCAATCCGCCTGAGCGTCGTTCCGTAAACCAATAGCCTGAGAATAATAGAACTGGGCCTGGACATGGACAATGTGTGACATAATAAAACCGAATGCCTCTTCAGTAGGCACCCGCTGCTTCATATCTGTCTTCAGAAGATCCATCGCAGCGTGAACCTTCCCCAAAACCCTCGTGACGTCCGCAGAAAAATTTTTCATCTCCCCAACTGACTTCACCAGGTCCAAATGATCATTCTTGATTATCTCTTGCATTGAATTCATATGTCTGTTAACGGTCTCTTCGTTTTTTGAGAGTGTATGTAATTCAGTGTCCGTTGCCGTCCCACAGCACGAGTTCAAAATGTTCCCAATTGTCTCAATTGCCCGCCGGCCTCTCGTGTCCTCCGAAGATCGATGGAGAGCAGTCGACCGCCGCTGAAGATCCCTGACGAGTTGGTTCAGCTCGAGCGCCGCCGCTGCCATCTTCTGTATCCGGACGTTTGGGAAGGGGCAAGTAGGTAATGGGAAAGAATCAAGGCTGGGTAAATTAAAATCTCCATTAGGGAAAACATATGTTAAAGGAATCGATGATTCATAGACAGCCAGGGGTTCTAATTTACGGAAATGGCTCCCGGAAAACACCGAAACCGGAATACAAAACCTATCCTCCGGGAACAACAAAATAACCAAATTAATGTACCCCCAAATTTGGAAAATCCTACAGCCAAGCATTATCAGACCTTTTGTTACAAAATTGAAATTGAAAATGTTAAATGTCTGGCAAAATTGCCCAAAATTATTTCAAAGTATGACTTTTAAAAATAATATCAACAATAATTAATAAATGGGTATATTGGCAATAATGAAATACAATTTAAACTTTGTCTCTTGTTTTTGAAGAAAAAACCCTAAACTGAAAATTACTATTACTTTTCCTACTCTAAACGTTTTTTATCTACCACAAACCCCAAAACTAGTTTCTTAAAAAAAACTTGTAAAACAAATAAATTGTAACAAAATTGTAGAAAAAAGAATTGAAAAAGAATACAAAATATTGTTGTACAGGCAGCGTTGTTTTTAGCCCGCTACAATCACGGCCAGCAGTGTGTGGTAGTAGGCTGCTGAGTCGGCAAGGCCGTCCAATGTCGTGCGTAAACAGAGCTCGACAATTTGCAAGATCAGTTGGATGTCCGTCTACTATGTGCCTCTAAGTACAGCAAACTCTTTCAATCGTTCAGAAATATCTGGAAAAGACTAAAAAATAAAATTACAAACAATTCGAAAAAACTAAATAAATCAATTTCTCTCCTCATCTCTCATTTTACGAGTAACCATATTGGTTGTTAAAGGAATTCAGGCACTGTCTTTTACATTTAACCCCATACAAAATCAAATTTCAAACCCCCCCCAAATTTAACACGACACCTCCAGCACGTTTTGTCCGATTCCCTATTTCCAATTGACTACATTGATAAAACAAATTTCTAAAAATAAAACTAACTTCGTTCAAAATCCCTACACTTTACACGCTATCTTTAAAACAAAACAAAGTAAAATAAAACAAATCCTACAGGTTATGGAAGAAACAATATAATATCTAAGCAAAAATAAATAATTTCATCCTAAAATACCTACATATCTTTCCATATCTAACTAGTATACACTTTTATGCTTCAAAATTATACTGTACATCAATTTAAAAAAATTTACAAGTCATGCCTAATAAATCGCAGTAATATTAAAATTATTTATCAAAATATCAACAACAACAAAAAATTAAATACATTTATATACATACATATTATTATTATTATTTAAGAAAACATTTAAAAAGGCAAATCAACAATAAATTTGTAATAAAAATTAAATTCCCAGCTACGAATTCAGGTTAGAAAGGAAATCATGTTACTCAGGTTTTCCCGATGACATAGGCATTCTGCCTATTGGATTTATTTTGCCATATGAATGTCTTACTCGCCCAGTCACGATTATCCCTACTCGATTCAGAATATCGTCACTGAAATCAAAGCGACACTTCAGCTTCTACGTAGCATTCTGAGCAACATTAAAGGAAAGGTATCAAAAATAAAATAAAAAGGTCTCCCCCCCCCAGGAGAAAAAAAAAAATAATAATAAAAATAAAATAAAGCCCTAATAAAACTGAACCTATTTATACAATGCTAAACAAAAACCTAACTGAAAATTATCGACCTACACATATAAATCCTCAACTTACTTAATCCTATTTATACATCGTCTACCTAACATATATACATATTCCTACACACACACTTTATTTTCCTAAATCTAATTCCTGGATTTTCCTAATCTTCGTCTCTTGAACTCCCCCTGTTGTATTTCTTCAATCTGCTGACGTGTACCACATCACGCGCCCATTTCCCTGATTTTACCATTTCCAACTCATAGTTTAAAGGACTGATGACCTTTGTCACTCGGTACGGCCCACTGTACAAAGGAGCGAGTTTTCGAGTCCCAGCTTTTCCTGTGAATGGTGTTTCCAGTAAAACCTCATCTCCTACACAATAATTTACCTCCCTTCTTCTCGAATCGTAGTGTTTACTCTGTTTTTCCTGTGCCTTTGCAAAAACCTCCGGTAACTTCGCTCTGATTTCGTGCAGCGCAGTAATTGCACCCAAAACATCGTGGTCCGGGATTTTAGGCAAAATCGCCAGATCAATAGGCTGAGTCGCTTCAAAACCATGCAAGAGATAAAAAGGAGAAAAACCCGTAGATGCCTGAATACTGGTGTTGTATACAAACGTTACCAACTCCACAAATTTCGACCAGTTATTGTGGTTTTCGTTGACATAGAATTTGAGCATTGTTAACAATGTTGAATTGTACCGCTCAACTATCCCCTGGGTCTGAGGATGATATGCAGAGCTAGTCCTCATTTCAATCCCTAAGGCAGAATAAAGCTGTTGTAACATATCCGCTATCAGGTGCCCTCCACGGTCACTTCTTATCACTGCCGGTACTCCAAACCTTGGAACGATACACTCTAAAACAAACCGTGCCGTAGCATGTGAATCAGCCTTTTCAGTGGCCCTTACCACTGCGTATCGGGTCGTACTGTCCATGCAAACCAAAATATATTGCTTTTTGTTTGACTTAGGCAAAGGCCCCAAATAATCGAAAACCAGTATAGTGAAAGGTTTCGTAGGTGGGATTATTGGCTGTAAAAATCCTGCGGGTTTCTGTCGATCAGGTTTGTTTACTTGGCATTGTAAACAAGAGGTTACATACTTCCTAATGTCCGTGACCATATTAGGCCAAAAATATTTTTCCCTGATTTTTCCAATTGTTTTTGAAATCCCGCTATGGCAACCTGAAGTAAGTGATTCATGATAAGCCTTCAAAACATCGTTTTTCAAAACTTCCGGCAAAGCAAGAACGTGTCTAGTTTGATACGGAGTGTATTGTTTATAAAACAAAATGTCGTCCGTCAGTACAAACAATCTAGCCGCTCTCCTCACCTTGTGGTCGGCACTTTCCGGGTCTAGAATTGCTGACCTGATTTTAAACAAGTAAGCGTCCTCGAGTTGCAACTGGCGAATGTTCACTGTTTTGACAATACTGATTGCAAATTCTTCTTTTGCTGCCTCCTGGTCGACTTCCTTGTCTACTGGATATCTACTGAGCAAATCAGCTATTCTCATGCTAGCACCCGTTTTATGTACAATACGGAAATCATAGTCGGTTAACTTCAATGCAAGTCTGTTTAACCTAGAACTTAGACACTTCACATTTTTATAAAATTGAAGCGAACTGTGGTCACTTTGTACTTCAAAATATTTTCCGTACAATAAGCTGCGGAAGTGATTCACTGCAAATACAATCGCTAACAACTCTAATTCGGACACACTCCACTTATTTTCCGTCCCCGAAATTTTGCGGCTCACATACGCCACTGGCCTTAGAGTTCCATCTTCTTGATACTGCAGAAGCTCGCCACTAATCCCCTTCCGACTCGCATCCGTTCTCAAAATTGTTTCTTTCTGATCCGAGAAAAAAGCCAACACCGGAGGATTAGATAACGCGTCTTTTAAGGCGTTAAATGCTGTTTCGTGCTCCTTTTCCCACGTAAAACCAACATTTCCCGACTTGTTCTTTTTAATTAATTCTGTCAATGGATGAGCAATGGTCGAGTAAGATTTTAGGAATTTTCGGTAATATGATGTAGCCCCTATGAAACTCCTTACGTCCTTTAAGCTCTTAGGTGTCGGTATTTGCAACATAGCTTCTACTCTTGATTCTAAAGGTTGAATTCCGTTCTGGCAAATTTTATGGCCTAATAGTTGAACCTCCTCATAGAAAAAATGACACTTTTCTGTTTTGATTTTTAATCTAGATTCTCTCAATCTTTCAAAAACTGATTCGAGCCGCTGTAAAGCACTCTGAAAATCTGGAGCATAAGAGCACACGTCGTCAACGTAAACAACTACGCCGTGATACAGAAGGTCAGAGAAAACCTGATTAATTACTCTTGAAAAACATTGTGTTGCAATATTTATGCCCATCGGTAGCCTTTTCCATTGGTACAAACCTTTGTGGGTACAAAAAGCCGTATATTTCCGACACCTTTCTTTTAATGGAATTTGAAAAAAAGCCTGATTAATATCCATTGTACAAAAATATTTGGATGACTCCAGTGAATCTAAAATTGAGTCAATTCTAGCTAAAGGAAATCTATCAGGAACTATTGCCGTGTTCGTTTTTGAGTAGTTTACTACTAGCCTAAATTTATTTCCTGGTTTCTTAACAAGAAACGCTGGTGCAGAAAAATCTGACCGTGATTTTTCAATCACGCCTGCTTTTTCCAATTCATTTATCTGACGATCCATTTCCTCCCGTTCGATCTTGCTTAGCTTATAAGGCGGCAAAGCTATAGGTTCGTCTGAACGCATTTCAAACGAACAAGGAGGGACTCTCGCTTCCTCTAAATCCTCCGCATCTTTCGCAAAAACATCCAAATAGCGTGAAATGAGTGCCCTGGCCGCGCTATATTGCTCGGGTGACAATTTAGGGTTTAAATCAATTTTGTTACCCGCCAAATCCTTTAATTCCTCTCCTGATCCAATGCCAGTCCGCAAACCGTCCTTCAATTTATTAACATTAGTAACGCAAAAATTTTCACTCTGAACATTTATTGGCGATTTGATGATCTCTATCGTTCCTATGCACGTATCGTTCCATAACGTAGTCGTTACGTTTTTCACATTTGTTATGTATATAATTGGTGGAGTCGTAGAACTGGCCGCAGTACAATATAGGTTTTTTCTTATCAACATATCCTTATCTCTAAACATATAAGGGAGATCTTCCTCAACACACTCAGTCGATTTTACTGGAATTGCTACCCTACCATGTGGAGGAATTCTAATGTCCGTTACAGTAAAAATGTCTACTTTTTTGGAAAAATTTTTCTCAAAACTCAACACCCATTCCTTGTCCATTGGTAATACAAACTCAATGGTTCCCTTTCGAAATTTCATGACATGGTGAGCGTAATCCAATACAACGCTGTTTCCCAAAAGAAAATCGTTTCCTAACAAAACTTCACAACTTAGGTTTGACACAACATAAACTCGTTGCTTGAAAACAACATCTTGAATTGAAAACAATATGTCGGTCCTTCCCAAGACGTTTAAAGGCGACTTGTTTGCAGATGTTAAAATTACGTTTCCATCGTATAACCGATCAATCAATCAATCAATCATAAATCTTTATTCATTTTATACATTTTTGTACATGAATAGTGTCACTTCATTACAGTATTTTAACTTAAAGTTGGTACATTACACTAAGACATCTTTAATAACTGTTTAATCCACACGTTGATTGCTCTAATTCTTCAACTGAGTAAAGAGCAAGATTAATTAAGTATTCCTTCAAGATTTTCTTAAATTTTTTAATATTTTGATCGTTAATCACACATGATTTAATATTTTGTGGAATATATCTCAAAAATTTATTTCTAGCATAAGAAGTTTTTTGCGTGTATAAATTTAATCTATGGTGATCAAGAACTAGTTCATTTTTTTTCCTTGTGTTATAGTTATGAGAGTTTTGGTTATCTAAATTTATTTGGTGATTGATAACAAACATAATAGTTTCAAATACATAAAGTCCATAGATAGTTAGTATATTTAATTCTTTAAAGTGTTTTTTTGCAGATTCTTTGGGATTTAATTTCAACATGATCCTAACAGCTTTCTTTTGGACTTTTAAAATTTTGTTTAAATTTCCTTTTGAAGTAGCACCATACACACAGATTGCGTATGAAATATGAGAATGGACATATGCAAAGTATATTTGCTTTAAAACATCTAAACTGCAGAATACTGACATTCTTCTAATGACATAGATACCAGAATTTATTTTCTTAAGAAGGCAATCAACATGTGCATTCCAGTTCAAATTACAATCAACCAACAATCCAAGAAATTTTACATTGTCAACTTGATCTAAATGTCTACTATCAAACTCTATTTGTAGATTTGAATTGTTTCTGTTTTGTTTGGTTTTAAAATGTACAACATTGGTTTTGTCAAGATTTAAATTTAAATTCCTGCTTCTTAAAAATTGATACAAGGCTTTTAATTCACTTTCTGCATACAGTTCAACTTCTTCATTATTTTTACCTGAAACTTTTAAGTTAGAGTCATCAGCATATAAACATAAATTACTTGAAATTGGAAAATTTATACAGTTATTTATACCCTTTAAGTATACTAAAAATAGAAGAGGTCCAAGGTTAGATCCTTGTGGCACCCCTGCCGAGACAGTCTTCAATTTAGATTGGTATTTTAGTATGTGGTTATGTTGAGATATATGGGAAATTTCTACAAATTGCTGTCTTTCCCTTAAGTATGATTTAAACCAATTCAATTCTTTTCCATTAACCCCTATTTCAGATAATATTCTAATTAATTTTCCATGATTAACGCTATCGAATGCTTTTGACAGGTCCATGAATATACCGATGACAACTTCTTTTCTATCTACTGAGTTAATAATGGAATCTATAAAATTTACTGCAGCAGTTATTGTGGATTTATTTTTTCTGAAACCATGCTGGTTTTTATCTAGAATATTATTTTCTTCTAAATATGATGATAACCTATTACATACAATCTTTTCAAATATTTTTGCAAATACATGTAGTAATGAAATAGGACGATAATTATTTTTGGATGTTGGATCTTTACTTTTATGAATTGGAACTATTTTGGATATTTTAAGTAAATCAGGAAATATTCCACTTACAAATGATGAATTGATTAAATGCACTAGTATTGGACTGAGTTGTTTTTCAGCTTCTTTAACCAGTATAACAGGAAATTCATCATAGTCACAGGAGTATTTATTTTCAAAGGATCTAATTACTCCTTGGACCTCTTCAACTGAAGTGGGGTTCATTCGGAACGAATTTATTTGAAAATTATCCTGATTACTATGAAGTAAAGTAGTATTACTTTCAAAACTCTTTTCAAAATTTAGAGCTTTGTCTTTGCTCATACTCTTACCTAACTCTAAGAAATGTTTGCTAAAAACATCACAAATCATGATGGGGTCCCTAACACTTTGGTTATCTTCCACAAGAACCAAATTTTTTCTTAAACTTTTTACATTTTTTCCTGTTTCAGAATTTATTATTTGCCATACGGTTTTAATAACATTACTAGATTTTTTAATTTTACTATCAAAAAATAGTTTTTTCTTATTTTGTAATTCTTTTTTGTACCTTTTATGTTTTTCTCTTGTATGTTTGAGTAATTCCCAGTTTTTTGTTTTTCTTGCATGTTTATTGAGTTCAATTAGTTTTCTTTTATTACTTTTTAATTCATCAGTTATCCAGTTTGAACAATTTAATTTAATTTTAATGTTTTTTTTGGGAAACGACAAATCAAAGTAATATTGCAAAATCTGTTGGAAGGTTTTATATTTATTTTCAACTGATGAAAAATATACTTTCTCCCATGTTTCTCTATCTAGAAGTGTTTTAAATAGTTTTTTATTTTCTTCAGAAAAATGTCTGCGATTTTCAGTGAAGAATTTATGTTTTGTGTTATCTTTCTTTGAATTTAAAATATTGAGCACTTGCCCATCATGATCTGATAACATTGTAATAACTCCTTCTATTTTAGTTTTGTCAGTATTAACATTAGTAAAGACATTATCTATAGCTGATACTGAACCATTATATACTCTAGTTGGAAAGTCAACTAAATAACGTAAATTATAATTTTTTTAAACATTTACAAGACTTTTATATTTATCATCTTTTTTCAAAACATCTATGTTAACATCTCCAAGCAGGATGATATTTTCAAAAATTTTAGACAAGATATTTATTAAAGAATCTAGCCGGTTTAGAAAAACATAAACATTTGAACTTGGAGACCGATAAAGACCTACAACGACAAACCTAAAACCATCTACATTAAAGGAAACAGCACTAAACTCAAATACCTTCTCCTCACAAAGACTTTCTGCATCTTTAATTACAATTTTTTTACCATTTATTTCTTCACGGCTTAGAATCATAACCCCGCCCTTTTCTGCTTTATTTCTGCAATAAAAATTTTGGATTTTATACCGATTGATATTAATTTTTTCCATACCACAGTTTTTTACATTGTGTTCTGTTAGAACAATTATGTCTGGTGTAATTTCTTCAATTATTATTTCCAAAGGTTCTATACGGCTTATTAAATTTTGAATATTTTGATGAAATACTTTTATAGAATGAAAATGGATTACATTATTTGAATTAGGCCTATCTGTATACTCATTTGTTACTATTAAATTATCTTGTAATGAATTTTGTTCAGAATCAGATAATAAGTGCTTGTAACGTTGTGACGTGAAGGTATCCGAGAGAAAACAATTTTGAGGTTTGTCTAGATAGGTGGTGGGAGGGGTTTGCATGGGGAGTTTAAAAACAATGTGTTGGTGATATTTCTCATCTCTAGGCTACTTGACTCACTATTCATACCATCACTGACATTTGCACTTTTAATTGCCTTACTTTCATTGAAACACTGAGTAGATTCACTTTCACTACACACTGGCGAAGATGATGAGATGGGCCTCAATGTATTCTCGTCAGACGTGGGTAGAGATGTTTCTGCAGTAACTTGCAGCCCAGCGGAATCCCGTAGTTGGCTGTCCCCAGTAGTCTGATCCTGGTGGCCCTCAGCTGCAGACAATGTTGAAACTTCTTTTTCTTTGGTATTGTGGTTTTTTAGATAGGAGATTGTCTTGTTTGTTATAAGGCTTTTCATCTGCTTTACAAAGTTTTCATGGCTTAAGCCGTTTCTTAATATTCTATATGCCTTCTGATGATAGTCTACTATTGTGACTCTAGCTTCTGTCAAGCGTTGAAATTTTATTATGTTTGATATGAAGTGAGCCACATCTATTTTATCCCGGACACAACCAATTGGGGAACAGACCAGGTGTTTTAGTCCTTTTTTCATAAAAGTGTCAGTCAGGTGTTGAAATGCTGTATCGTAATCGTGTGGCTTTGGTTTGCCATGATATTTATCTTTCGTTATGAGGCTAAATATAGATGGTCCATTTTGAGTTTCCTGAAGGGACAGGTGCTTAGTAAGGCGTTGTGATTTTGCAGGCCTACCAAAAATCTTCTTAAAAACTACAGCAACCCCAGCACTCATGTGACGAGGGTCACCAAAGTCTGAGGAAATGCTGTGTGCCAGTCCAACAGTCACATCACTCCTGTACTTGTGAATCATATTTTCCATGTGTGCAGTGGTTATACTAATTTGGATTCTGGGGTCAGGCTGAAAACATCTTCTTAATGTATTTGTAATAAGGTGAGCAACTTTACTTTTTCCCCTATTATTTAGATGGAGCCCATGTCTGGTGAAGTGAGACCTATGCAACTTATCCAAATCAATGACCCACACTGAATCCAAACGGGCTACTAGTTCTTTGATATATTTGTTTAAATCATCAATATTTTTGTGTAGGACATCTTTTTTAATCAAATCATTATCACTTATCATTATCACTTATCACATCACTTATCACAGATCATTATCACTTAGAAGACTACTATCTATCAATGAAACATTAGCCCCAGAATCAAGAGAAATTTTTACTCTAGTCTCATTAAGTGAGCCATTGACATGTAGAGCCAGTTTGACAACAGCACTATTTACAAACTCAGCGGGAGTGTCGTGCGTACGCGCCGAGTCGACCGTGGTGTCAAGTGGTGCTGCGTCAGCATTACACTCGGCCTCCGAGCACCTGACCTCCCGTGAAAGGTCGTTGCTTGTGTTGACTGGTTTGTTTTTATTGAACATATACATCTCGGTGATGCAGATTTTCTGGAGCCTTCTTTGTTCATCGACATTTGGCTTATATGTTTTTGAAATATTATTTACAAATCCCTCCTCCTCATTTCCATGTTCCTGATAATTTGTGTACTGGGAGGGGAAATAATTCCCTCCCAGCGAATCTAGTTTTTTGCCCTACATTCTCTGGCAAAATGGCCCTCCTTGCCGCAATTATAACAGTTATTGCCCTTATTTTCCTCGAATCGTACCTGCCTGTCATGGCTGTTACGTCCATATTGGTACCGTTCCCTGCTAATGTCTCGTCTATTTCCCTCGCCATATCGGTCCCCAAAATTTCTCCTATCCTGCCACCCTCTTTTCTCCGAGCTAAAGTCCCGTGGGCGGTAGCCATTCCTATCACCCCTACTATTACTTCTATCGAATCTTTGGCGCCGGCCGTAACCTGCGTCGAATCTGTCAGGCGTCCTGCCTCTCCCACGGGACCAATCTCTTTCCCTGTAACGCCCCTCCTCAGAGAAACGTCCCCTCTCTCTCTCATTCCTTAAAGAACGACCATTTGACCTTTCATCCCTCTCATCCCCATTTTCATTTTTTTTAGTTCCGCTTGATACCTGCAACTGCTGTACGAGCAACTGAGTTAGAGAATCGAGTTTTTTCTCTATGCCCGAATTACTAGGAGAGCTAGCATTTGCAACCCCTTCAAGTCCCAATCGTTGCCTCATTAAAAATGATGACATTTCATATCGGGAAATGTTCTCTCGTAGTTTTTCTAATGTGGAGTTATCCAGCATTGCAATTTGCTGTAACAAAGCCGGATTTAATCCCTTCAGGACATGACCGCAAATTCTGGCTTCTGGCATGCCGCCGTCCACCTCTACACATAATTTTTCGACGTCCGCCAAATATTGAATGACTGATTCCGTCGGCAACTGTACACGTGTATTTAATTTCGCTAAAGTGATTTCTTTTGACTCGACTGGGGAAAAAATCCTTTTAAATTCCTCTTTAACCTGTTCCCAGGTTATTGCGGGATTTTTACGTTCTAAATTTTCAAAAATATCCAAGGCAGCATCCGTCAAATAAATCGGAAAATACGTTTTAAGTTTCTCGTTTTCCCAAGCATTCACATTTGCCGCCCTCTCAAAACGTTTTAGAAACGAAACTACGGACTCCGTTTGAAGTCCAGCAAAGCTACCTGGATGAAAAAAAGGAAGTTTGCCTTTGGGCCTATTGTTATCCATGATGTGGCTTTCCAGATGAAAATCTTCCTGATTGTCTAGATTGTCTGATTGATTCTCGTTTTCTGAAACCCCAGAAGAAAAATCGTCGATATATTCGTACTCGTGGTCGTTTGCGTAAACGATATCTTTTAAGTCAGGTTTGTGGTCTTTGTTTTCATTAATAACACCGTTTTGTTGCGAACTAGTACCGCCTAAGCTTTCTTGAATGAAACTTGCCCGTCGATTCCAATTCGCTATGTCGTCGTAGAATTTGTTTTCCTTTCCTGCCTGTACCCCTAATTTGATAAGTCTTAAAGAAGATCTTAAGAATTCTAAATCCGCCCCTTTTGGTATGGGCAAGTTTAGCTTGTGGAACCACTCAGTAGCCTTTTCTTTATTTAAATTTTTAATATCTGTTAAACTTAAATCCATTATCTAATATACTGCAAAAACGCATCTTACTATAGAAATTTAAAACCTAGCAAAACTCGGCAAACAAAAATGATTACCCTAATGGAATTTATAGCATTCAGGGCATTGGAACGCTGGCCTAGCGTGTATTGCCTAACGGAAGCCTACTTGTTATGGTCTATTCAACAATATCGCACAGTCTTGCGACACTACCGAGAACAAGGTACAACTGAACACCTCGGATTACACTGCTAAACAAAGCGCTAACCTAAGCATCTATACTAGCAGAAACCCACAACCGCTGACCTCATTGAACGGTTAATCACTTAAATGTTTTGGAAAACAAAATTTTGACAAAACAAACAAAACTAAAACCAATTATCCCCGAGGTACTAGGATCGAAATCTTGTAAAAAAAATTACAAGACACCGCGCCTCTACCACCTGTAGCGAACCCCAAACTGGTCCGTCTACCACTTTTAGGGAGCGTAGCTAATTAATTCTAAAGTAATCAGGGATAATGTGGGTTTCTACTTAATAACAGATACACGTGTTTGAGCGGACCTTTCTTTTAATCAGAACAAACCCCTATCTATACGAAATACAATACATAAACTGGATTCTAATAATGTTCTTCTCAAACAGAAAAACAAACAATAATAATTCTCTCTTAAAACATTTACACTGGACGGCAAACTCGCTCTGGAGGTTGTGCAATCTGGTCAACTGAGACTTTAACTTAAACTCCAACAAACTTATTTCTTCTTAAATACGCTACAGAAATTAAACCCTCTTATCTTAGAAAAACTCAACTACAATAAAACTTAATGACTCAACCCCAAAAACTCTAACTAACGAAAAACCCCAAGAATTCCTAACAGGGCCTAATTTCCCAAAATCAACCAAATACGGTTACTCACCTACGACCGCCCCGGGTCCAGGCACCGCTCTCCCCCCAACTACAATGAAGTTGACCTATATATTAGATCGCACCTCGCCTCTGACCTTCAGTTCGACGACCCCAGTATTTACCTCCAAAGCGCCTTGCCATTCAGCGGGACCTTGACTCTAGTAATGACCGTTGCGGCCTCCTACTAAAGTACACAATGTTCATAGTCTTTTATCTAATAAAAAATCCCTAAATACATCTCTCCTTCACAGTATGTGGGTTTAAGTTCAAATAATGTCAAACAGTGTTGTTCTGTGTGTGTGCCTTTATTTCTAGAATAATAGTTGTGATTTGTGAAGAGTGGTTGGATGTTTTGGGCTTTTATGTATACTACTGATTTATATATAAAAAGATTTTGGACAGTCAAGATGCCAAGCTGAGCAAATGCATCTCTGCAGCTGTCGCGGTGGCATTCCCAGAATAACTCTTATTGCCTTCTTCTGCCATGTAAAAATTTGGTCCAGGTTCCCGTTGGCTGAGCCCCACAAGATGATTGAGTAAGCTGTGTGTTGTTCGAACAGCCCATGGTACACAAGCTTTGACAGAGGAATGCTACCATATGTCCTCATCCTGCGAAGGATAAAGAGCCCTCGAGCAAGCGGTCCCTCTAATCTTTTTATGTGCTCAGCCCAACCGAGCCTAACATCCAGTCTTACCCCTAAAAAATCTGCTGATTTTATTGCTCTATTTGCACCTCTCTAATGA
Organism: Neoaliturus tenellus; assembly: GCA_030545055.2. Lineage (NCBI taxonomy): Eukaryota > Metazoa > Arthropoda > Insecta > Hemiptera > Cicadellidae > Neoaliturus > Neoaliturus tenellus. The sequence continues at coordinate 34,524,486 of CM061535.1, forward strand.
ACAGGTTCAGAGTCCTGTTATTTTTGGAATTTTGTTTGTGTGCTGTTTGAATGCAAAGATAATTTGTTTTCTGTGAATTTCAACTGAGTCTGTTTCTATTAAAAAATTTTGAAAGATCATAGATTTTTTCGTTTGACTCAGTTTCCAGAATCTCAACATCCTTATCCCTCATAACCAATGTGGTATCATCAGCAAAAAGGTGGATCTCAAACTCTGGAATAGAGTCTGTTATGTCGTTAATGTATACCAAAAAGAGGAGAGGTCCCAAAACGTATCCTTGAGGGACTCCGCTGGTGATTTTTTAAGGTGTCGACATTACATTTAAGTTAAAATTTAGTGATTTCTTTGATTTCTGTAATTTGGTTTGGATTTGTCATGTACGACTCAAGCCATTTGAAAGCAGATCCGGAGATGCCAATTGAAACCAATTTTTCCAACAGAATGATATGATCACACAATCGAAGGCCTTGAAGAAATTGGTGAAACAGCCAATCACAGTCTCACCAACCTCCATTGCGTCGATACAATAGTTTGTTACAGACAATATTGGTTTTTCAAGAAAATTTCTGAGTTGCTCGGAAACAACTTTTTTGATTAATTTAGAAACTGTTGGAAGAAGCGAGACTTGATGATAGTTACTCGGATCAGTGCTGTACTACTTTGTAAAAAGAGGTTTGACTTTGGCAAATTACATTTTTGGGGAAAAACAGATTTTAATGAAAAATTTATCAAATGAGTCAGAGGCATTACCACTTCCTCCTTACAGGACTTAAAAATGTCGTACTTATTCAATCAATCCCGCTGGATTTTTTAGGTTCCACTTTAGACAAGATGTTAAAGAGTTTTTCCAAAGAGATTTGAGAGAATTCATTTAGTTCATTGCTGTTGTCTTTTTTTGGAAAATCAAAGATAATTTTTTTTTGCAGTTGTAATACTCTCATGAGCCCAATTTGATTTACTTTCCTGTATTTTATTTCTGTACTTATTTTTTAGCTCTAAGTACCTTTGTTTATCAATGGCTGATCATGTCAATTTCCAGATTGAATATTGTTCAAACATTTCAGTTTTTGCAACAACTGTATTTCATCTGTCATTCATTTAGACCTCACCATTTTTCCTGTTTTTATTTTATTGTTTACTATAGGGCAGCTGATATCAAAGTAATAGGTGAACGTTTCTATAAAGCTCTCATACATTTAATCAACATTGTTTGATTGGTATCCCTGTACATCTCAGTCATCACCTTAACAAATAAAGAGTGAACTTATGGTATACTGTAACCTAAACAAGGTATATTTTCAAGTGTGGTACAGTACCCAGGTGTGGTCATGGTAGCCTACTCAGCAAAGTCAAATTATTCTAGTCTGAATCAAGGCAAAGTAGACTGTTTGTGTGCATTCGTTAGTGGTACTTGTTTTAAGCTTCCCCATTGACCCTTTCAATTTCATGGAGCAATCTTTTGTTCCACTTCCCGCAGACTGCCATGAAACAAATTATTGTGCCTCACCTTTCACCCGAAAAGTGCTAAGGAGCGATTTATCGGTTTGCCCTCGCTTTTGATACAGCGGACATAAACGGAAATATTGGTTGACTCGAATGTTATTTTGAAACATCAATGATTCCATTCGATTCTATATTTGATCGAGATACCAAATATCGTTGTCTAGTACTTATATGGGTAGAGACTTTACTGTTTTACGGATTTTTTTACTTGTGCGCTTGCCTCTGCCCCCTTGAACCCTAGGAGTTTATGTTAAGAGGACCTTGCTTTTTTAGACCAAAAGATTATTTTACTATTACCCTATTGAGTGATTTATAGAAATATTCACAGCATGAATGATCAGCTAGTAATTGACACTCTGCCTTTTCAATTTAAGTCAAATATATAAAATGATGATTATCTTATGTATATTGTTTCAGAACAAAACAAAATCAGCTGTTAAATACTGTAAATAAGGAACTGGGAAAGTTCAACTCAATGGATAATGTACAACTTGAAGACATGGTAATTTTTTTATAGAAAACTTTATTTTGTTCCAAAAAATATTCTCTCAAAGTCTTTAAAAAACTTTACCCAACATTCTAAGCACTTAATATATTAAATGTTGCTAAATATGGTATTATTTATTTTGTGTGTATTGAATCTTGTACTTGGAGTTTATTTTTAATTTTTGTTTTTTAATTGTAAACTCTTAACAGTGGTGTAGTAGGGCGGGAATCTAATCTTATCCCTGAATCTAATCTTTTGGTTTTGTAGTGATAAAAAAATTGTATTTTTCAATTTGACATACATGTTTTAAAGGTATACGGTATGTGTCATCCATATGACACGATGGTACTACAACAATGGTAGAATTGCCTGCCATACTATCATGTCCAGTAGCATAGTTTCAAAGTTTTTATTGGGAGGGTAAGATTTTTTATGAATTTATTTAGTATACAATGAGACCTCCACCCCCTTACTATTGTGCTTTAACAAATGCAGGCCACAAAAAGAAGCTTAATTCAAGTCCTAACTTTTATTTTGCAATTAATTATATTTGTAGTAAAATTTAAATTTTTTGCAAATTTTCCATGTTATTGGGAGGCAACTGCCCCCCCTCCTTGCACCGCCCAAATGAGGCCTATGATCATGTCATCAATAATTACATGCAAGTCATGCAAAAAAATAGCATTTCTTCAAAATGTTTACATACATTTTACCTTTTTAAAAAAACTTAATCAAATTCTGTTTCCACCAAAATGTTTGTGTTAAATAGGCTTTTTAAGCAACGTATAATTCGACATACCAAACTTAAAACATTAGAATCTGTGACCACTAGATTTTTGAACCCACTTATTCATTCAACATTTAGAATGTTGAAAACTATGACTTGTGTCAATTTTTTAAAAGAATGTTGGTTGAATTTTTGATCTGTAATCAATTTTAGACTCCTTACCTAAATAACTGTGTATATTAGTAATTTTAGTGGTGTTAATTTTATAACAAATATTTTTTATTTTTTAACTTTGTATTATTTTATGTAAATGAATTTGTTCTTCGTGTAAAATAATAATGACTTTTATAACTAATTTTGAAACAGAGTATTTTTTAACCAATGGGAGTGTCGGTAAATGCATGTGTTTATCACATTTTTCTTTCAATGTAATTTAATTTATATTTGACATTCCTAGTTCAGATAAAACCAAATAAAGACTATTTTCTTGAATTATTAGTCCAATTAGTCCCGGTGGGTATCACTAATTATTTTCCCAATTATCAGTCTTATTACCATAAATTGATTTTACCACATTTTTTTGAAAATTAATGCTGGAAATAATATTTTGCCATATTAAATACATATTGTTGTACGCACATAACTAGTTATTGGAGCGTAAAAAGAGTTGTAGTTAGAAATTTGGTCCGGGAACATTTTTATAGGGTCAGGGAAATGGAAAATTGAAATTCTGTTGAATCCCCGAAAAAATAACTTGCTTTACAGAATTTATCTGAGTATTTTAATTCAAAATTTTATTTCCAGATGTCAATAGTTAAAACATGCCAAGTACGATTACATAATATCAAAGAACGAATGCGGAAGGCCAGTACGAAAGCTTCTAAACTCAAGGTTTGTATCTAGACCAGGGAGCTACTTTACAAAATAATGGTGAAGTAGAAATAAACTGCTTATTTTGGATAATGGTCCACTAGAGGATAAGTATAATTTATTTATTTATTTAGCACTTTGAATTTGGCTTTTACACCTGTTGATTCACTACAACTTGCATTAAAATTTTTGTTTGATTTATTTTTGTGGTTCTAAATGTACGACATATGATTGGTGGTGATATTATCATGGGTTTAGCTCGAGTAAGTTGTGAATTCATATTTACCTAAAATTAAAGCTCTTACATTGTACAAGACACTTGTGTGCAAACCCGACCTCAAATGGATAACCAAAGGCAATCAATAGTTGTATTAGAGTTATGTTACCGGAATTTTCAAATGTAATAACTTAAAAACAAATAAAAATAATATTTCTTTATCATCATATTAACTTTTTTTTTAATTTATCTGTTTAGATATTATAATAGTATATTTTATACTATTTTTAACCCTCGGGAAGTCGCGTGATGGTCGAAAGCACCGCAGGGATATTTTTTTTCTGCGTGTGGCTACCCTGACCGTCAGACAGCTTAGGTGCGCCAGGTATTTCCCTCCCACCTCCTAACCGACCCGCCTCGGCCACCACGTGGTTATCAGTCACCCTTGTACTGTGCCAGGGACTGCTCTGTACTTCCGCGGTGCTTTCGACCGCGCACGCGACTCTTGGTGTTTGTGTTGTTACTCATTTTCGTATTTTTATATTTCTTATATAATCATAATTAATATATATATAATATACAATTATACATCAAGTATATAATATATACATTTATATATACAATTACAATCATAATTATATATATTATGTATATAATATAATTATAATTACAATTAAAATTATTACTGTATATATACAATTATAGGATTATATATATATATATATATATATATATATATATTATATAGAAATATAATAATATATTTATTCATATACCTACAATATATATACATTATATATATATATAATATTTATAATTATATATACTGTATATATATATTATACATATATAAAGAAATATATAACTATATTTCTTGTATTTTTCTTTGCGTTTATTGATTCAGATTCATATATTTTTCAGTTCTGTTGTAGTACAAGTTGATAAAAAGTTATTTTACTTATTTGTTGTAGGTTTTATTGGTTTGTAAATAATCAAAATATAAATAAAATATCCCAAAAAAAACAAATAAAACAAAATATTAAAAATATATACAGATCACGCAATGAAACCAACGGATATAACGTGTAGTATGAGTGCGGTCAAAAAGACCGCGCACGCGACGTCTGACGTTGCTACTGGGAGCGCGACGTCCCGAGGGTTAATATCTCTGAGGATGAATTATAGAAATATCAGTGTACAGTAAATGTTAATGCATGATTATATGTCCGTAAAATATCATACAAAGCTTTGTAATTTACCATTTATTCATTATTCAGCAGGTATATTTTCCATAGTTAGCTTTTTTGAAACAAAATATACATTTAATTAATGAAGACCAGAATCCTGACACATGCACAATTACTTTACTCGCAATGAATCTGACTTCCAATATCCTATCCATAAACTCAAATTTGTTGAACAGTGGCTACAATACATGGGAAAAGAATATTTAATAAATTACATGGTGAAATAAAACAAATAAGTGATTTTGATTCTTTCAAAATTAAAGTAAGAAACTTTCTGCTAGATAACACATTGCATCCAATCAGTGAATATCTGCAGTAATTATAATAAAATATCAAAGTCTCAGGGGTAGTTATTGCTTGCTTGTAAATGTATCGAAGTAGAATTTGGGTTATACTATACAGGGTGTCTTTAAAGTCTGTCCCCAAACTCCATAATATGGCTAATTGGGTCAAATAAGCAAAAAAGGTTGTGGAGGTATGTCCTAATATGCATATCTATCCGGTTGTCCGCCATTTTGTTTTTTCCACTTAATAATTTGTATTTCGGTGACGAATTGATGTAGGAACTTTATATTTGGCTTGGACCTTTATAATACTAATGTCTTAATGCCATTTCCACAGTAAAAATTATTTTTCTCAATTCATATTTTCAAAATGGCGGCCTTCCTAAATTTTGAAACTCAAATATTTTAAAACCGGTAAATAATATCAAAATTTTACAAGTCACAAGAAAGTTGACAAATTTAATTATCTAACCACTGATACCAAGTTTGTAAGGATTTAACAATAAATAACGAAGTTATTGTGATTTCTCAGCAGAGAAACGTTGATTTTGCATTATAACTAATGCAAATTGAGGTTATTTTAATAGAAAAACCACAATAACTCCATTATTTGTTTTCACATCCTTACAAACTTAGTACGGTATTATTGGTTAGATAATGAAATTTTTCTACTTTTTAGTGTCTTGTAAAATTTTGATTTAATTTACAGGTTTCAAGATATTTGAGTTTACAAATTTAATTGGAAAAAAATTTTGATTGTGGAAATGGACAATAGTATTATAAAGGTCTATGCCAAATATGAAGTTCCTGGATCAACCTGTCACCAAAATAAAAATTATTAAGAGGAAAATACAAAATGGCGGATATCTGGTTAAAAATGCATATTAGGATATACCTTCATATCGTTGCTTAAGAAACAACACCGCCTAAGTGACATTTTTGGCAAAATTGAGATTTTTGTATCTCTATGGAAATATATGCATTTTACACGTCCTTGCGACGTAGTTTAGTGAAAATCCAACAGAATTCGCTCCTATCGGATTTCTTCTAATACCGCCTATATCACTGGCTAAAAAAACACCGCCAATGTCCACCTCCACCAGTTCTGTTCTAGCATTGTAGTGAACAAGAGACGGATGTCATTCTGCATAAGGTGAAACTTATTTACCATTTTCATTGATTTCCATTGATTTTTAAAAGATCATAGATAGTGTTGGTTATGGTCTTGGTGATAAAACAAACATTTAAAGAGTCAAATTAATAGCTTTAAGTGTTTATTGGAGGTAGGCGGTGTTATATTGTACTCTTCATGTAATACAACAACGACTATATCCTTCACAAGGTTTTTGGCTCTCCTGAAAAGTTTGCATTTTGTCACTTAGGCGGTGTTGTTTCTTAAGCGGCGATATGAACTTTTTTGCTTATTTTGACCCAATTAGATAATTATTATTTGTATTGTATATTATTGTATTATTTGACAATATTACCAGTTTTTGTACCTGTGCTGCACTTTGCAAAATGTTATGTGACAATAAAGAAATTTGAATTTGTGTTAAATTCTAAGAAAAACTCAGGATGTTAAAAAATAAAAGTCTTTGGTTATAAACATTTTACAATTTATTCAAACTTATAGGTTATAGTGAACAGGAGCAACTTACAGTTCTCGCCGTTTTTTACATCACCAATACATAAAGAGCCTAGTGTGCTGCGCCACTGCTTGGGCTCACTGACGGCGAGCTAGTGTGATCAGTTGGCTCCCAGCTGTCAGCCGGCGCTCTTTAGTACAGTATATTAGAGTACAAATTGGGTATCCTGAGAAAATGGAGCAATAAATAACGTGACAGTAATCTACTGCGGGTATAGTATTTAACTATTGAAGGCGAAAAAACCGAAAGCTTAGCTAAATAACGTATTTTTAATAGTTCAAATGTTTTATTATTATTTCCGATGACCGGGCTGGATACGCCAAAGGCCAGATAGGTCCAAGCCGGATAACTAAGATTCTACTGTAGTATGATCTTAAACACAATTTAACTAAGAAAATTTAATTTAAGTGGATTTTAAACAATATAAATAATACATAATCAATTATTATTTACATTCCAAATTGATGTTTAACTTAAAACATGTGCATTTAAATGAGAGAATCTGTCAGGTGAACTTTTGCCTCTACCCCTTACTAACTGATGCAATACCTTCATGGTCTTTTGATTCTCAACGGCTGTAAATTTTGGAAAATCAACTGAAATTGAAAACTTCTGAAATTGTGTATAAATCGCAGATTTGGATATTTGAGAGTGTACTGTACACTGTTGTTGTTTTATTTTCATTTAATCCTTCCAACGGAAAACCATTTTGAACTACACAGATATATATACAGGGTGTCACAAAAAAGTGTACCTGGCTATACAGGAAGTGATTCTACATGCAAAAATAAGTCAAAAATAAAGAATAACAATTTTTGGATTTCGGCTTAGTTTAGCCGTAATCCGCCATTTTGTTTTTTATACATAATAATTTTTATTTCCGTGACTGTTCGTTGTATTAAGTTCAAATTTTGCATGAACCTTTATAACAGCAATGTCCATTTTCTGGAAAAAAATTATTTTTGTCCAGAGTGTATTTTCAAAATGGCGGCCATTTTAAATTTGTAAACTCAAATATCTCAAAACCGGTAAATTTTATCAAACTTTTACAAGACACAAAAAATTTGACAAATAAAATTACCTAACTAATGGTACCAAGATTGTAAGGATCGAACAACAAATAACGGAGTGATTGCCATTTGTATGCATAAAATCATTGATTTTCCATTAAAATGCATGCAAATTTAGGTTATTTTTTAAGGAAAATCTCAATGACTCCATTATTTGTCGTCAGATCCTTACAAATTTGGTATCATTAGTTAGGTAATTTTATTTGTCAACTTTTTTGTTACTTGTAAAATTTTGATAAAATTTACCGGTTTTGAGATATTTGAGTTTAAAAATTTAAAATGGCCGCCATTTTGTAAATACACATCGGACAAAAACAATTTTTTTCCTGATAACGGACATTGCTGTCATAAGGGTTCATGCCAAATATGAACTTAATACAACGAACAGTCACGGAAATAAAAATTATTATGTATAAAAAACAAAATGGCAGATTACGGCTAAACTAAGCCGAAATCCAAAAATTGTTATTCTTTATTTTTGACTTATTTTTGCATGTAGAATCAGGTCCTGTATAGCCAGGTACACTTTTTTGTGACACCCTGTATATATACAGGGTGTCTTTAAAGTCCATCACCAAACTTCATAATATGACTAATTGGGTCAAAATAAGCAAAAATGTTCCTCTGAAGGTATGTCCTAAAATGCATATTTACCCAGGTATCCGCCATTTTGTTTTTTCCACTTAAATTTTTTTATTTCAGTGGCGGATTGATCTAAGAACTTCATATTTGGCATGGATCCTTCTAATACTAATGTCCATTTCCACAATAAAAATTATTTTTTCCCGATGCATATTTTCAAAATGGCGGCCATTTTAATTTTTTAAACTCAAATATCTAAAAAACGGTAAATTTTATAAAAATATTACAAGGCACAAAAAATTTGAAAAATTAAATTATCTAAACAACAAAACCAAGTTTGTAAGGATCCGCCAACAAATAACGGAGTTATTGAGCTTTTTCTCTTAAAATAACCTAAATTGTCATTAATCATAGTGCAAAACCAGTGTTTTTCTGTAGAAAAACCACAATTACTCCATTATTTGTTGTCGGTTCCTTACAAACTTAGTATCACTGTTTAGATAATTTAATTTGTCAACTTTTTTGTGTCTTGTAACAATTTTATAAATTTCATCGTTTTTTTAGATATTTGAGTTTAAAAATTTAAAATGGCCGCCATTTTGAAAATATGCATTGGAAAAAAATAATTTTTATTGTGGAAATGGACATTAGTATTATAAAGATCCATGCCAAATATGAAGTTCCTAGATCAATCCATCACCGAAATAAAAATTATGAAGTGGAAAAAACAAAATGGCGGATATCTGGGTAAATATGCATTTTAGGACATACCTTCATAGAAACTTTTTTGCTTATTTTGACCCAATTAGTCGTATTATGAAGTTTGGTGATGGACTTTAAAGACACCCTTTATATCTCAAGTGGTGGTATTATAAAAAACATTTAATATACATAAAGTTCAAATATTAAAATTGTTTATTAGTCACATAACATTTCTCTTGGTTCCAGCACGGCTGGTGAAATAGGTGACAAGTCAGAAAACAAACTAAAAGTAATCTAAAGTAATGGTGTTACCATTCTTATTTAGTAAAATAACCAAATTCTAAATGACAGGCTAAATACCTCTCGGTTAAGTAGACATCAATACAATAATACGTTTTATACAGTAGCAAGGTTTGTAGTTCTTTTATAAATATGATCTTAAGTCTATGTTATTTAAAACTACCTAAGGTTCAAATTGTTCTCGACTTTGAGCAGTATTGGAACTTATAATCTGAGTCTAAATACTATTTAGTTTTGAAAAATTTGTCAATTACTTAATGAAAATTTTAACAACCAAATTTTGAAGTTGGATATTTTTAAATTTCATGCAAGGGTTAAAGATAGTAAGCCTACTAAATGTTAACCAACTTAATGTTAACAAGCCTAAAAAAACGTATTAAAAATACAAATCGTCGCCTAAGAAACAACACCGCCTAAGTGACAAAATGCAAACTTTTCAGGAGAGCCAAAAAACTCGCGAGGGATATAGGCGGTGTTGTATTACATGAAGAGTACGATATAACTCCGCCTATCTCCAAAAAACACTTTAAGCTATTAATTTGACTCTTAAAATGTTTGTTTTATAACCAAGACGATAACTAACACCATCTATGATCTTTTAAAATTCAATGGAAATCAATCAAAACGGTAAATAATTTTTACGTTATGCAGAGTGACATCCATCTCTTGTTGACTACCATGCCAGAACAAAACTGGTTGAAGTGGACATTGGCGGTATTTTTTTAGTTAGTGAGATAGGCGGTGTTAGAAGAATCACGATAGCAGCGAATTCTGTCGGATTTTCACTAAACTACGTCGCCAGGACGTGTAAAATGCATACGTTTCCATAGAGATACAAAAATCTCAATTTTGCCAAAAATGTCACTTTGGCGGTGTTGTTTCTTAAGCGACGAAATATTTGTTAGTGAATATTAGGATCATCTCTACAGTCATCTGGTCTCTAGCATAATTTGCGTCTTAGACTTGATTCTTGAATGAAGTCTTATGTTTCAATTCACAAATTGCCAAGCAATGTAGAGTTCTTTGAAGGGCTTTCAATAAAATGGTTATCATTGTCTACTCACTTTCAAAGAGCTTTTATGTTTACAAATTAATATCTTAACCTTGGCTTTGCGTAACGAAATTTTTCTTTCATTTAAAGGCACGAAGTTTGAAGATTCAACAGTTGAAACAGAAAGAGGCTCTAGAAAGAGAACTGAAGCGAGAAGCACAGTTAACGAGGGAGCAAGAAATGGTGGGGAAGTCTCCGTCATTTCAGAACTATTGCCCAGAAAATACTTCCAAAGTTTTACCTCCCAAACCATCATCAATACACACTCTGTGATAACAGTGTTAATTATTTTTGTTACATATATAATACAGTTCTTTTTGCTATATATCCAAGGTGCTGAATTAACTGAGGCAAATTAAAAAATAAGTATATTTATACACAGATTTGAAACCTTTTTACAGTCAGGAATGGTAAGAAAAAATGGTGAATGTAACAGAACTAAAGCACTTGATAAAATTGTCTGTTGCTAGGTTTGGTCTAAGTCACACATTTAGGTACTGGCCGTCAAGGATATTCCAATTGTTCCTTTTTCGTGCAAATCTGTTTCTCACTTTCAGTTCATGCTGGGAATTGGGGAATTTGGGCCAGGCATGTGTTTTAGTATCAGAGTTGTGTTTAAGTCAATCTTGTCTTATTGTGTATGATATAGGTGAGTGGTAAACTTAAGAGTTGTAGTAACTTTGAGAAAACATTTTAAGAGGGAAAGAATTAAAAAGGATGGGTTAAGAAATGAAACGGATGTTTTTGTAAATTAGGAATAAAAGTATAAAACAGAAGGCAGTTAAAGACTTATGGTAGGCCTAATCAATTGTAAGTGAAACACAAAATCATACAGTTTTAACAACTACTACTACTAGCATTATTTAACAACTACTTTCACTTTGTTAATCATTTTGTTGTTGAAATACCCTTTATGATTAATTTTAATTTCTATACACTTTAGTATTATCAGAGTTTGTGGTTATCTGAGATTCTTCTGGTCTTGTTAAGCTCTGATGATTGGACTAGGCCTATATGTGAGAGAGAAAGGAAAAAGGGACCTCTTCGCGGCAAGGTAAAAATTTTAGTATAGACAGTTTGATCGATTGATGTCAAAAATATCGATTTTTGGTTGTTTGCATTTTAATATGCTCCATATTGTCCTTTACCGGTTGAAACAGATTACAAAACACTTGTAATGGAATAAAACATTCAAAATAATGATTAAAGTAGTCGATGTATAGCTTGAGAAAAGGTACCTCTTCGCGCTTATGGAGAAATAACATAGCTGCGAAAAGGTCCCTTTTTAAAACCAATCTAAAATCTATGGTACACTTTGAAAACTGCACTCTAACGAATTTTAAAGGCGACGAGGTTAACTAATACAAGTTTATTGTAAATATAGAATATCTTTTAATAACTAAAAACCGGAAAATGCCACCAAGAGGTCGCTTTCGGCAGTTTTGCAATTTGTTATGGAGAAATAACATATAACTGCGAAGAGTTCCCTTTTCTGAAATATCACTTTTCACGACATGCTTTGATAAAAACATTATTTTCTTGAAAACTACTGTGAGTTAAGACAAGAATAGGTGTTCCCATTAAAGAATACATTTAGTGCTTTCTTTTGAAACCAAAATCGTTTCTTAAATATGAAAAATAAATGTTTTATGCTAATTTAAAAATAGATTTTTCTAAAAATGGCCCTTCTTTCTCATATAATATTTAAGTCCTATATCTTTGACAAAAATAATTGTAGATTCGCGAGACTTGGCCAAATTGTTAAGAATTAAATGAGGAATTAAAAAAATATGAATAACTCAAAATCCAAAATTGCCGCGAACAGGTCCCTTTCCTTTCTGCCTCACAATATATATATATATATATATATATATATATATATATATATATATATATATATATATATATATATATATATATATATATATATATATATATATATATATATATATATATATATATATTTGGAGCTATATATAAATCAAATGCAAGTGGACTTGGTGACAAAGGTATGAGGATAAAGAAGTTGAAATTATATTAATAATCGTTATTTTAACTCAGGTGAAGAAACCTATTGTTGTTTTCTCAAGAAAAGAGGATTATTGTTAACTCTGTGCCTTAAAACTTTGAAATTTAGAACTTCTAAACTAATATTTCAATACCAGACTCTGTTATTTGTCCTGGTATTGCAGTAGTATGAATCTTGTTTAATATGTGATAACATTAGTTACAGCTAACAAAGGTTTATTTAACCCTTTTTTTGCTACAGAACACTATATCATTCCTTGTCTTATTCCCAAAAAGTGCTAACGAATGACATATTGTGCCTTTCTTCCGAAAAGTGCTTAGGAACGATTTATTGGCTCATCGCCGATGTCTATTCTGCAGACTTAAACGGTATTTCTCAATTGTTATTTTGAAACACTGATGATTTAATTCGATTCTACTTACAATTGATAACCAAAATATCGTTCTCTAGCATTTTTGGGTTGACAATTAATTTATTTTTTATGTATTTTTGTCTCATGCCTTTGCCTCTTTGGAAATCCCATCACTTGTCGGAAGTTATATAAATGAATAATAATATCCCAGCACTTTTAAAAAGTTATGTAATGCTTTTTCCAGCTCCTAAAGGGTTAATGTAAGCAGGAGACGAGATATCTTGGAGCATGAGATGATTAAGCCTTGTTCAATCAGTACAATTTCAATTTCACCCAAACAAGTTCTCGTTTAAGAACGCTTCTCGAACGGCAATTGGAAAAGGCATCAATGCTGAAGATGGAGGAAACTGGAAGAACTTTAAATTGTGCTTTATGGCTGAGTGTAATTCAATGACGATCACGTATTTTATAAGCATCACACTACATCTAAGTAACCTCATAGAAGTGTTGTTTACTATGAATGTGGTCTCGTTTACTCAAATGATCTTTAATGTCTCTTTTCTCTTTGATAATCAGCAAATGTGCCCTTCTTAAGTGAACCAAAAATTAACAATAATTATTATGTTTTGTCAATGTAAGATAAATGATTTGATTTCTTTGGATCAAACCTACCTTTTTCACCTATCTGATCCTTCCTTAAAAATCAAATCTTATCCAGAAAATTAACTTGTAATTCATCATTATTTGCTTTTGAATTGAGGACCAAACTCTTCCGCCTTCATAATTGGTGCCTTCATAGTTGTCAAAGAAGTGGTCTCAAAGGGAATGTTAATGAAAAATCATGTATGGTTGAATAATGCTTTTACTGTGCTGTTATTTGAATAAAATTAAATCTCATTATCTGCATTGTTATCTTCCTTCTTGATTTCTTGTCTTTGACAGTTGTTTGCTTACATCTTTTGATGATGAAGACTTTCGAGGTCTTACTGTTGACTAGATGTGGCTGCCAGTAGGTAGACTTTGGAACAACCCATCCAGAGAGATTTTCTTTTCTAATAGCAATGGAGAAGATAGGGTCCAGTACTTAACAGTAAAACAATACTATAACCCGTTTTCAAAACATTACTACTGTATTTTATTTGATCGATGGTTCTGACAAAACCATACATCAAAAATTCTTTACAAATAAAATTAAATATAAATTGATTGTATATCTCAACAGTCGAGTAATCCTTTATGTAGTTCACACTACTGCAGTTTCGATACGCAGGGGATCTTCATCAGGTTAAAATACAGGACCAAGATTTCATTCCAATTGGATTCGACAGGTATTGAAACACAATATGAGAACATTTGACACATTACACACACATACAGCGATACAGACATGGACGAAAAACACCTAAACGAACAGTCAATGAACATTTTTACACCGGTACCGGCAACACGTGTGAAGGGTTGGTCTAGACTGACAGTTGAGGTATATAAACTATTTTTATTTAACTTAAGTAAGCCGGTTGGCTAACATAATGTAAATAAAACTATACCATCAGCCAGAGAAAGGGAATGAGAAAATATTTTTACCCTTTATGTAGCAATGTACCATCATAAAAATAATAAAATCTGTTCAGTTGAATAAGTTTCTCAATTCTTCAAAAGCACCATTTGTTCCTTGATATGTATTATAACAATAGAAATATTTCAAATACCTAAGTCTTGTTTTTTGAGGTTCTGTCTAACACCTGTATTTTAATTGAAAAATGTTTGATAAGTTATACATATATAAATGTATCGGCAAGGAACATGTATAAATAAGTTATGGATGAAACTGATTCATGAGCCAAATCTTGATAAGTGCCCTTTTTGTTTTTCCATTGTATATTCTATGAAATGTTACTTTGTTTAATTTATAAATACATAATTTCTTTCTACTCGAATAAAATTTATTTACTACCCTGACAAATTTAAGTTAATGTTTTGTGAAGAAAGTATCAAATCAACTGGTATATTCAGTTTACTACGTCAGCGGTTCCCAAACTGCAAAGGGCTGGCTGGGGGTATGCCCTGAAAAAACCTGTAATGGTGGACACTATTTTACATAATGCCATGTAATGACAAAAAACTTTAGCAAAGTAAAAGTGTGGATAAAGCAAAGTGTCTACTTGTACTGTATATAAAACAAAAATAATAAGTTATACAATCAAACCATTCTACCATAAAACTTAATCTTGTTTTAAGATTGTACCATAATCTTGTTTTGGAAATAAATAACTTTTACTGAATAAAGGCCTAGTAAAAATTGTGTATGATTTATTTTATATGACGAATAACTTTAGTAGTGAGATGGGAATTCATTACGTCTTCCTGACCACAGGGCAGGACAAGGAGCGCATACAGCTGCTTATTTTTAACACATAGATGTGTTAAAAAATTATAAAAAATACAATTTATTTTATGAAGCATTAAAGAGTCAAAATATGAAATACCTTTGAAGATTTCCCCACAAGAGTAACTGAACAATCAGAAACTGCTATTGATAATTTACTAGTAAAAGATATTGACAAAAAAAGTATTACAATAGAAGGGTTAATAACTGGTCTTTCAGATCATGAGGGTCAACTTTTGGAACTAAATGTAAACAGAACCGTGAAAAAATAATTTGCCCTTAAAGCAAGAAATTCAAAAATTTTCCCCAGAAAACATAAAATACTTCCAGCAGTTGTTGAAGGAAGAAACATGCCATGATGTTATTTTGCATTAGTTAATAAAAAATATGATATATTCCACAATTTATTTAGTTATTTTTTAACAAAGCATTCCCTAAAAAAATTAGTGACTAAGAAAAGTAAATATAATAACTGCTGGATTTACATTTCTCCAGAAGAATTATTACGAATTATGAAGAATTTTATGATGATCTAAAAAATGAGTGGATGAATATTATTAGACTCACTAGGGGGTTTAGAAGAACAAAAAAATGTGAAATGAAAGGACAGCTTAATAGGACAAAGAAAAATTACAAATCCAAATTTAATCAAGCTAAGTCAAAGTATTTTAACCTTCAAACATTAATGTCTTGATGGCTCAGTCGGATAGCTAACAGTTGAGCAGCACGAGTTTGACCCTACGCGCGCGCGTCTGTGATGTTTAACAACGTACTACGTTTACCGCTAAACGAAAAATTGAATTTTCTCCGCAACCACTATACGTAGAGCAATAATTTAAAATACTAGATTATTTAGTTTTTTGAGCTTTATTTAATTAGGATAAGTAAAATTCATTTCAAGATAACAGTTATTTTAAAAAACAAAAAATCGATTTTTTAAACACTTTTTACTGTATAACTTTTGAACGCGCATTTTCTCGGAGATGCAGGTGGTGTCATTTTATTCACCATTTTAAGCTTACTAAACCACAAAATTTTAATCAAAATCGTTAGAGCCGATTTTGAGAAATTTGGATTTTTCACGATTTTTGAGGGTTTTTGGGGGTAAAATAGCCTTAAATATAAAAAATTCAAAAAAATGAAAAAAAATGCCTGGAATTATCGTGAGTTTGGACCTACATACCAAATTTCACCAAAATCGGACCATTGGGGCATTCTCTAGCTTGTTTACATCCAGACACACACACGGACACACAGACACACACACAGACATCACTCTGAAAACCACTTTTTTGGACTCAGGGGACACCAAAATGGATAAATCCACAAACAACTCAAATTCAAAAATTTTGACAAAAACAATACTTTCTCCATATACTATGGTAGAGGGGGAGAAAGTAAAATTGGAAAATTTTGACGAAAACAATACTTTCTCCATATACTATGGTATAGGGGGAGAAAGTAAAAACAGTGTGGGAACTGGTAAATTCTGAAGTAGGGGCGGATTATAGGGGAAAGGTTGACAATATAACCTTATTAGGAGAAGAAAAATATATCTCTGAAAAAAATAAATATAATATATATATATATATATATATATATATATATATATATATATATATATATATATATTGCTTGTTTGCAATTTGTATATGGCAAACAAGTTTATTGTTCATTTTGCTGATGTTGTTAAAGTCCTTGATGTAAACAGTCAAAACAAGTTTGAAACTTTCAACATGTGCAACAACTTAGGTAATGAATTGACTGTAAAGCCAAAATTTAATTTTAGGTCTGTGGACAAGAGGGAGGTGGGAAAAATAATCGAGTCTTTTAAGAATAAATATTCCAGCGGTTATGATGAGGTGCCGATTACAATAATTAAAGCAATAAAACTAATATAAGTTTAATTTTGAGCCATCTAATCAATTCTCCATTTGTTTCTGGTATCTTTCCTAAAGAATTAAAACAGGCTAAAATAATTCCAATTCATAAAAAATATGACAAACACAATGTTAGTAATTACCAACCGGTTTCCATTCTTCCATTAATCTAAAAAATATATGAAAAAGCAGTACATTTACAATTTTTATATTTTTTAGAAACATTTAATTTATTGGATGAAGGCTAAAATAGCTTTCGGCATGGAAGGTCAGTTGTTAGTGCTGCTGTATCTTTTATTGAAACGATATAGATTCAATAGACAAAGGAAAACATACAATTGGCATTTTTATGGACATGTCTAAAGCTTTTGGCAGTGTCAATAGATAAAGGAAAACATACAATTGGCATTTTTATGGATATATCTAAAGCTTTTGACAGTGTCAATCATTTTAAGCTAATAGAGATACCCTTAGAGTTTAAAAAAATAATCTTATTTGGTTCACGTTGTACCTTACAAATAAGAAACCAATATGTAGAAATAGCTAATTTAAAAAAAAACCCCAAATCGTTAAAACCTTATCACACATTAAAGTTCTCCAGTTTGGTGTTCCCAAGGTTCTATTTTGGGACCACTACTGTCTCTTTGTTATCAGGGAGGGATATACAAGTCATTCTCATACAAAAAAAGTAACAGTCATCTTTGTATGTATGATGAAGATGCTAATTTAGTGGTTTCATCAAAATTACTAGAAGAAACAGAAGTCTGCACTTAAATTGAATTAGAAAATATTGGAAACCATTTAAATAAGCATAATTTACTTTTAAATGTACAAAACACACAAATGGAATTAAAATATCTAGTGTCAGAAAAGAGAATTTTGTAGACTAGCTAAGAAGTCGAATGATTTAGGTTCATTAATTATGTTAAACAATATAAATTAGTTTTTAGAAATGTATGCAACCAATAAAAAAAATCTATTAACAGCAATTTTATAAAAGGGTCAGAAAATAAAAGAAAGAAAAAAAATGTTTAAGAATGGGTTTGATAAAACTAAATTTCTAGGCCTCACGCTCACATTAGATAGTAGAATCAATTGGACCACACATGTTGATAAAAAAAATTAGCTCAGAAATTTTCTTAATTAGACCCCTAAAATGCAGCACAGAAATTTTGTGAACAGATGGCTTTGCTAGCCTACACTCTCATATTTCTTATGGTATTGATATTTACTGGGGAACAAGTAAGTTTAACTTACATAAAATTTTACATTTACAAAAGGAATCCATAAGATGCATTAGAGATGAATCATGTAAGAGTCATTTCCAAAAATTAGTTATTGAATGTTTGCAACCTCTACTTTACATAAGCAAGTAAGCACCGTAGCAACTCTTTAGACCATATAAATCTTAATAATTTTAACTTTGTCTCTTCATATAAATTTTTGGGCATACATTTTAACCAATTTCTCAAAAAATGGGATTTACATATTAATTTTATAGCCAATAAGTTACATAGTTTTGAGTATACTCTAAGTGTTATAATGATATCAACATCCATTGAAACATGTAAAATTGTATATTATTCCTACATAGAGTGAATTTTAAGATATGGCATTGTCTTATGGGGTCTCAAAAGAAAATTGAAGGGGTTTTTGTTGCACAGAAAAGTATCATAAGAACATTAGTCTATAAAAATAGAACAACATGTTGACCATTTTTTAAACAGCTTCAAATTCTCACTGTTTCCAGTTTGTATATTTTAGAAACACTACAAATATTTAAAGTACACCCAGATTCATTTGATAAATACCAGTTCAGCCACTATTATAATACAAGAAACAATTCAATCACTTTTCCTAATCACAAATCAAAATTATTTGCCAGTTGTCCAGTGTACATGGCAATTAAAATATATAATAAACTTCCATATAGTCTTAGCACAAAACAACCCCTTTTAAAGGTTAAACAAATTTTATTGGAAAAAGCATATTATAACTCAGAAGAGTTCTTTTTGGATAGCTGGGAGACACTTGTGTAAATGAACTATTGTAAATTTCTTTTATTGTAAGTGAGGAATTTCATTTTTTTACTTATGTAGACTAAGAATAAATTTGACCATACACCTGTATTTTGTACTATGAACATACTGTATACGTTTTGTGCAATAAAGATATGATTATGATTATGGAGGAGGAGGAGAAGGAGGAGGTACAAAAAAAAAACATTGTTATAAAACATTTCAACTTTATTGGTCTGACAAAAGCCAGATAAAAATGTTCAACAAACTTAAAAAAATATTTCAATATTTTAAAGAGTTTTCTTCTTAGTTATATAATTGATTGTAACTAAGGATACAACAGAAAAAAACTTTCAAAAACAAATTAAGTATAATTTAAATAATATCACTTACAGTTAGTTACTTGTAAAAATAGTCACATTTAGTTGATATTAAAGTCGCTAGATTTAGTAATAAACAAGAATTGTTTTAAGTAGGCCTAAGTAGAGATAATATGAAATATACACCGGGTGTGGACTAACCACATTTACCTAAACCTACGTGATCACTTAGGACATAAGTACTGATGATTTTCAATGTCTGTACAAAGTTCTTGGTTGAGTGGCCAAGATTAAACAAAATTATCTTTATTCAACATGAATTTAAGAGCTATAAAAATCCCTGGACGATATGAAAATATGATTTAGTTTATGAGAAAATGTTATAAGTATACATATTGCTTCCAGGTATAAAAGATGGCGCTAAGTTGATCCGATAGGATGTATCTTTCTACCCATATCTACATTATTACTGTTTTTACATTATATTGTTTTCTTTGTCCTATTCATCTTGTATAAGTTAAGTTACACATTCCACAAATTACAGGTCTTTCAAATCTGCAAAGGCCTATTACTATTGTGGGGGTCATAGGTTCCCAATAATTGTTCTCGAGTTTTAAATTTATTCTTGGTTTTAAAAATTCACTAAGAAACATAGCATGGATCGGTTTTTAGTGTACATGTAGCTAAATGTATATTGGCTTTTAAAAACTTGAAGATGTACATTTAAACTGGATTATACTCAAAACTATTTATATAATCTACCTATGTAGCCGAGAATAAACACAGGCAAAATTGTGTTTAATTTGGAAAACCTTCGAACACCAACATTCTGGGCGCTGAACTCCTCTATAGTATTCTTATAGAAAAAAATCTACAGAGTGTTTCAGAACTCCCTGCCATTATTTTAGGGCATTGTTCCTGGATCAAAAACAAATATGAATATCATAGAAATAACTTCCAAATGCCGCACGTTACCGACACAGCCGCCATTTTGTTTTTTACACATATTAATTTTTATTTCCACAACGGATGGTTGTATTGAGTTCAATTTTGGCACGAATCTTTATCACACCAATGACCATTTCCAGGATTATTTTTTCCCGTGTGTATTTTCAAAATGGCGGCCATTTTTAATTTTTTAACTCAAATATCTCAAAAACAGTAAATTTTACAAAAAATTTGACAAATTAAATTATTTAACAATGAATACCAAGTTTGTAAGGATCTGACAACAAATAAGGGAGTTATTGGGATTTGTCTGCAGAAAAACAATGATTTTTCATTAAAATTAATGCAAACTTAGGTTATTTTAAGATAAAATAATAATATAGTAGTGGAGTCGTGATAGTAGGCACTATTAGACCTTGATTTAAAAAATGTTGTTAGGAACAAAATTGAAGTCTCTTACAAACCTTGTATATTACTTTTAGTAAACATAACCATGTGAAACTAGTTATGTACCTTCATTAGATGGAGATTAATTAATTAATATTCATTAACAACACTCCCATGGCAAATACCAAACATACTCAGCCAATTTGGAAACTCGCTTAGCAACATTGGTCTGCTGCGAGGGAATATTTTAATTTTTCAGTGTCCATGCTGGCCATATCCATATGTATTTTGAGGAGCCATATAACATTCATAAAGAAGGCAGATACTGTGGTTAACTAAAATGTCTGGGTAGTGCCAAAAAGAGTTTAAAATTCACTAAATAAATTGGCTAATTGGCTATTATTTCCTTGCAAGAAATAACAACGCTGTAAAGAAAATGGTACTTGCAAATTACGACATTTAACAGTATAATGTGCATTTGCTAAAAATAAAAAATTAGTGATACTCTAAATAATTTAAGAAAATCTTTGACAAATGTAAACATTACCAAAGAAGAACCGAGTGCTAAACTCACTCTTCCCCGAGGAACTTAACAGATAAATAGTCCATCAATAATAAATAAAATGATGAATTAATAAAATAAAAATACAGAATAAGGTTAACTTCCTAAATAAGCTTTCCACACTGCTAAATAAGCTTTGAGTGCCATGGCTAAGAGACTAAACTTAAAGAGTGCCACGTAAAATGAAAATATATGTAGGGTTCTGGAAAACAAAATTACAATTTCACTGATGTTTTGAATACCAGCTTTTATGTAGCATGCAGCTGGGCCGGTCAGTCAAAGCACACATAAATACTAGAGTTCATCTTGCTGCTAAACTGTGAAGATTCATACAAGTTAACCCTTGCTTTTTTGGATCTATCGTTTGGGGTCTGCGGTGCAACAATTTTCAGGACGGTATGGTTTGGTTTTACAGTAAATTTTTGTGTAACTCGGTTCTTGGTACAAAATAGGCATGGTACACGTAATCAATAAAGCGGTATTAGGAATAATTTATTTCGTGGGATTTATATTGCAGTATTAATATCGATGGGTCACTTGAAATACTTAACTCATTTACCATACTTTGCTAGTTAATAGGAAAAATTTCTTAATTAATAAGTTTAATTCTTTGTAATTCCCTTCCTTTTAATTCTTTGCTCTAGAGAAAATTAACTCTGATCTTGCAAGTATAGGTGAATGGTCACTGAGACATGGTCTCAAGTGTAACTCTGAGAAGTGCACAGTACTCCATATCACAACACACAACATTATTCAAAGCATCGTTGATGGAGATGTGCAAATACAACTTGGAGGCCAATTTCTGAAGGTGACAAATTCTGTCAAGAGTTTGGGCGTTGTACTTGATAGCGAGCTCACTTTCTCTGACCATATCACCTACATCATCTCTCAACTGGCTTTGGGAAGGCTTCAAATGTTGACAAAGTTCAAATGTTCGTGAAAAGTCAAAGTAAAACAAGAAAGTACGCCACAGAGTACGTTTACACAACATGTAGGCTTAATCATCTGGATGAAACAAATAACGAAGTAAAATAAAGTTATTTTGAAAAGATTGCCCATCTCTAAAAGACAATCTGGTGTTCTAAACAAACCGAAAAATTTAGAAAGTTTCTATTTTTCTCTGATTGATATAATTCATATGAACAAACAGCTTTTGGATGGTCTTACTCTTTGTGCAAAGCGATCGTTTATCATTTTCCGAATGCATTCAGCTAACTTGTGTCACTTTGGAGGTAAGGACATATCTTTTCAATCAGCAGTTGATACAGTTCTCGTCACTTCCAGTTAAACAACTGTCCTTTCTGACGCTGGCGTTTCTGGCGGCTGGAATTCACGTCACTGTAGTTTGTTACCAAATAAGGACTAATGAACTTGATCAGCCGCTATGAACGCTGTTGCCAACGAGAACGTGATTGTCCGTTTTTCCAAAGTAAAATATAAATGGTAGATAGGCTATTCTTGACATATATTCTTGACATTTGTAATCTGTACCGAACCGGATTCGTTCTGATGCCTTTAACCGTAACAAACGATGATGGTAATTCGTCCGATGCAGTACCGAATTTTCGGTGCACCGCAGACCCCTACTTATCATATTAAAATTTAATGAAACACATCCAGTGCATTGATTGAAGATGACCCCTTGATGGGCCAAAACTAGTAGTCACCAGCTTCAGAGTTAGATTTCAAGATAGCAAGTACCCAAAGTACTTCACCATAATTAGAGCCAAACACAAAAATGATGAGACAATTTCAATATCTATGGTCACTTAACCCTTCATACGTCTTGAATAAGTATCCTTTTAGCACCCATTTCATTGTGTTAGCACTGATCTGCTTAAAAAAAGGTAATGAAATAACCTTAAAAAATAATTCCTACCATAGGACATTTTTTACATTTCACACAATATTATTAAAATATTCTGTAAATCACAAGTGTTAGTTCCAGATAACTAACTAACAACATACTGTACATAAAACTAAATAAAACTTGATGGTTACTATGAATCTTGAAATTTTAAATGCTTGACAAACACCGACTATTGACAAAAGGGTCCAATAGCACCTCAGCACTCCGAACTCCAAGACAGGAAGCCTGGCGCCCACCTAAAACAATTAAAGCAGTCTAAACTTTCTCATGTACTACACTAATACACGTAGGCTTTTAAGACTTACTAAATCAGCCAAGATCCGAATTAGTTTACAAATGAGTAATCACTCTCATCTGGGCGTACCACTGGTCTCAATTTTGGAGTGCTAAGCTTTTTTTGTAAATTAATACTGCATTTTTCCTTTCTCATAATACCTCAGAATTAGAAGTAATTTTTAAATTTAGTAATGTAAGTAATGTAGAATTAGTATGAAGTAATTAGAGGAAATGTCTATCATATACTAATTTTAATTAGCAAAAAAAGTAGAATCAGATGAACGAGCCTGACATTGAACACTCAGCCTATTATTGTTTTATTTTAAAGTACAACAAACTTAAATACTCAAGTTTTTACTATTAAAATTTTTTTAAACAAATAAAAACAACAATTAAAATGCAACCTAAATATGCTTAAGCTAATACAAATTACAAAAATGTCAACTTTACGTAGGCTGTAACCTTTATTTTAAAGATAAAATAGCAAAAATTATTTCTAAATACTACAAAATAGAAGTCTTATATGTGACAGGTGAAATGTAATGTAAAACAAGTCAGAAGAACAAACCAAGAGACTATGCAAATACATTATTCCACTACAATCCAAAGTTATTAATATGTTAATTACATAGTTACACGTACAGGTATAGTTTTTATAGTTGATTAGTTAAGTTATCTACCGGCCTAAACTTTCACAAAAACAATTTTTTTTAACCAGCTGTTTTTAAACTTAACATCGCTAAAGTGAACTGTCCCTGAAGAAATTCTTGAGATAGTAGCTGAGCATCAGTCGCTTAGCGCTGGTGAGGGTTGTTTCAAATGGCATTGTTGTTGACACAACTGCAAATGGCGCAGTTCGCGACTGAAGTCACCAAATGGAGCGAGTCTGGTCTGAGGGTAGACTCAGTCGCAAAGCGACTGGTGTCAATTTTGCATGTGTTCAATTGTACAAATGTTGTTAATCGTAATTTATTCAAAAAATTCAGAATGCAATTTACACTTGAAGAAGAAAAAACTTTCTAAAAGCCGCTTTTACTTTAATATCTCAAAATAGCCTTTTTGTCTGGTTGTCAAATATGTCATATGCGGTGCAAATAACATTTCTATCACGTCTTCGTCATCGAATTGACGTGACGTGACGTGACAACCTCAACTACGTGGTAGGCCTATTAAAAAAAAAAACTTCAACCTCAAGCTCACGCTAACTTACACTTAAAACTCGCCATTAAGCAAATTAATGAACCAGAATTACTTTAAAACAATTGCTTCAGGGGCAATGACAAAGACAACTACTATCTCTGAGCTACTGTTACTCAGCTATTATCGCTCCACTACTATCGAAGGAGTCGCTCCAGGGTCAATGCACCTATAACCGGCCGCGTTTCACCGGGAATGTAGTTTTCATATATAATTCCTCAATTTTACATCACTTAAGTTGTAGACGTTCCAAGTGAACAATTAAAGTGAATGCGTTTACCTTCCTTCCAATAATAAACTACAATACCAAATTATTTTTGGTTTAGTTTTGGACATCACACGTACTTCTTGTGAATTAGTTCTCGTGAAAGTACAAAATGAGAGACAAACGTAATCCTGTTATTTACTACTAGCTTTTACCCGCGGCTTCGCTCACATTGTAGCCATTAAAAAAATTAGCAGAGATCTTGGATAACAGTAGAAATGGATAAATATGATGAATAAAATCCGCTGATATTGGGAATTTTCATTGAATTTGTTTCTTAGCAACCAATAAAAAAAGATAAAATGGATTTTCAGATTTTTTATACAATTCTTTAAAAACTTTTGTAAAAAATAATTTTAAAAACAGTATCCTATGTTTCTTCTGATATCTTCCATATGTGTAAAAAGTTTCTTAGAAATCAGTTGAGTAGTTTTCGCTTGAAAGTCTAACAAACATCTGGACATTAACATTTATAATATTAGTAGGATACAAATGAAACATTATTTACACAATTAAAATCTTATTATTATTTTATCAACAATGTTTTTATTCCAGGTTTTAGAGTGTGTGTGATAACAAATAAAAATTAATGTATTTAAACATGTTTTTTTTTTAATTTGCTACACTGAGAAATAAGTTGTAGGATGAGTTAGTAACTATAATCAACTCTAGTACTATATTCAGTGTATTTCCAACTCAGTGTTGCATTTAGGCCATAAGTTAACGTGTTTAAGGAGGGTAATTGGTTATGTGGCTGCGGCCTGGTCCCGAGGTGGCCGGTTAAGAGGGAATCTACTATCTATATAGAAAATTTCTCAACAAATTTTTTTAACAAATGGACATACAATGCAATATGATAACACAATATACAACGGTAGGATATCTAATAAATTTGGTGATTGACATGAGACACATTAATGAAACCATAATCAGCTGTTGGCAGTGGTGGAGGCGGTGAGGAGGGGGGGGAAGGCAGGAAGTTGTCGAGGCGGCTCGTGCCGCGCGCCACCACACCACGTACGCTGCCCTGGATTATGACCTTGGAGATAAGCACTATCTTACTGATCAAGTCCCACAGATAGCTAGGCGAAGGATTTTCAAAGCTCGCACAGAATCAATTCATCTAAATTTCAAACCTTGGGTAATTGGCAAAAATTATAGTTGTTCACTCTGTAATTTGAAAGAAAATGAGGATATTTTTCATTTTATAGCGTGTTGTCCGGTTCTATCTTTTATTAGAAAAAAACATCTTTCAAAAGTAAAATTAACTCGTGTAGAATTTTTTGAATTTTTAAATGGTAAGGATTGCCGCAGTCTAGCCAATTACTTAAAAGAAGCTTGGTTGTACAGGTATGGTCTCATATTAGAATTTAACTTTTAAGAAAATAGTTATAAGAGCATGGAATTATGTTATGGATACAGAATAGCTTAACAAGTTTGTTTTTTTTTGCATGTTTTTCTTCCTTTTTTCATTGCCATTGTATTCTAAACAATTGCTTATATGTGACAGGACCACTGGGTCATATGTTCATCGTGACCCAAGAAGATTCCGAAACACATGCCCACAAAGCAGAGAATGGATGACAATAATAATTATTTTAACACTGGAAGATAACAATAATTTAGGGAGAGACAATAAAAAGTAGTTAAATAACTATCGGTAAAAAAGTAAGTGATTTTCCACATTTTTTTAAATGTCCACCATATTGAAAATAATTTAAAATGTGAAAAATTGCTTGAAAAATGCTTGTTGTAAAAAACACATTTATCATTATTTATATAATCAATATTTCATAAGAGCATGGAACCATGTTTATTTATACAAAATAGCTTAACAAGTACAGTATGTTTTTTGCATGTTTTTATTCCTTTTTTCATTGCCAATGTTATCTAAACATAATATTTATCATTATTTATATAATCAATATTTATTTGTTCCTATTCTAGTCTGTTTTCAAATGTATCAAACTTGGTTGTCGCTTTCAACTAATCAATTTTCATAGAAGAAAATGGTCTGACCTAGAGTTGTCTTGTAGCATTTTTCATTATTATCAATTTTTTCAAGTTAATTTAATTTTAATTTATTTAAAAATAAACATATCATGTGTGAAAAGTGTTTGGTATAGGATATTGAAATAGTCTCAGTGCTGTCATCCCAGCAGACGATCTTCATGATCATTGCTGTTATGTGCAATGCTAAACTTATGAAGAGACAAACTTGGATAGTATTGTTTTGTAAACAATTTTAATACCAATGTTCTTATGTATTTCTCTTACAGTGTATTGTTTTATTTGTAGAATAAAGCACATTTTTCATTCATTCATTCATTCATTCATATCTAATACAATTTATTCCATCACAATTGGCTACCAATTTGCTTTCGAATCCAAAAAAGTAACAATAATATAAATTTTGAAATATCATCTTAATAATTCGTTTGAGGTCTCTTTTGGAGTGTTTAACACTGCAGAATATTGGTAATTTTTTATTTATATTTGAAAATTTAGAGCTGACCAATTTGAACATTTGGAGCTGACAATGATTTAAACCTTTCAAGTTAACATACAGGCAAATGGATATTTCTAACGATTTATCAGGCGTGTAGTAGCGATCTAGGCCTATATAAGTCAGCCTAATTATTTATTAACAATATGCATTTTTTGTCATCAATATAGAGCCTAACCAAATTATATTTTTACAGTATCTTTAACAAATTTGTCAAAATTGTTCAGCAATTGCATTGTTCTTCGGAAAAAATCCCTAGCAATTTAATTGTGCTGAAAGGGATCAAAACTTCATAAATATGAGAAATCGTGTAAATTGGACTAACCATATCACTTATTATTGAAGACAGTCTTGATGTCGTGCTCGTATATGGCAATGAGCAGCATGATTGCGATCCCTGTCATGAGGCCGGCGAAGTGAAGCACGCACTGGCACAGCGAGCCTCCCTCGTTGGAGTGACTGGTCGTCAGCTCAGGAATCTGACACACGAAAACCAATCAACAACTAGTGTGGGTGTCACTACTATCTAATTAGTGGGTGAGTAGTGGTTTTTCGATTGGAGACAAGTATCAAGTCGAGTAGCTGTGTAAAAAAATTAAAAAATTGATTTTATTTAAATACTGCTAATTAATATATCATTGGCATAAAACAATTGATGAGCTTTTATTCAGAACTAATTTATTTTCTGAATTATTATTAAATTAATCATAATGAATGAGAACACTGGAAGATAACAATAATTTAGGGAGGGACAATAAAAAGTAGTTAAATAACTATCGGTAAAAAGGTATGTTGGCCTATATTTACAGGTTTAGTAATTGGTTTTTAACATCAATCGTACCGTCAGAAAAAAGCCATAAAAATAGTATGACTTTAAAAAAATTCACGCCCTTTCAAAAACTTTTTATTCTGATAAACAAAATTTAAAAATATTTAAAAACACCTGAAAAAGTAGGAAAGTAGGACCAATTTTCTAAAAGTAGGACAATTGGGCTACTGGGCTCCCTACAACTTTCACGCATAATTAATGAATGATTACCATATCAACAAGAGCGATGTAGAGAAACATTCCCGCCGCGGCAGCAAACACCCACTGGGTCATATGTTCATCGTGACCCAAGAAGATTCCGAAACACATGCCCACAAAGCAGAGAATGGATGACAACATGTTGTAGAACACCGCTTGCTTGGCGCTCATGCCCGCCTTCAGAAGCACTGCAAAATCACCTGCAAAGGCCATGGATAAGGGTGTGAGAGGGCTTAATTTCAGGATTTTCTAGCGCATAATGATATCTTCATCAATGCAATCATTTTGACTTTGCCACTGTTAGTAAAACAATACATACATAAAACCTTTCATGAAGGACCTCCCCTCGTTTTCGAAAACCATTACAAATATAAATTTGGATTTTTAAAATTCATCCTGAAATTAAATTTTATCCATAAAAGTAGCCTAAGTGATTTTCCACATTTTTTTAAATGTCCACCATATTGAAAATAATTTAAAATGTGAAAAATTGCTTGAAATTAAACGTCTTTTATTGTCACTAAACATTCTACAAATTTCCAGCTCTGCTGATAAGACAGGTGGCTTTATAAAAAAAAATTTAACGTAAATAAATTTCCTTAATACATACACATACATATGACACATATGGTAATCACTACATAAACCTTAATGAGAAACATTGTCATCTAAATATTGATTTATTGAACAATAACTTTTTACCTGAAAGAACAAAATTGGTTCTTGAGTTTTAGCGAATTTCCCTATAGGGAATACGCTATTACGGTAGTAGCCATCGTAAGACCTAAGACCAGGACCACTTTACTTTTTCATTTTGAGGTCCCCAGAAGCCAAAAACACCATTCGTTCATTTTCATATATATGTATATATATATATATCTATCTATATATCTATCTATCTATATATCTATATATCTATGTGTCCGTGGTACTGATAACTTTTGAAGGGGACCTCCGATTTTGATAAAATTTGGTATGGAGTTGTAAGACCAAGTTTATTTTCATGAGTTCGCGAACCAGCATTGTCGGGTTATGGGAACGGGGTTTTATGGGGTTTAAAAGGGGTCAAAAATGGGTTTTTGGCATTTTTTGACTTCAATTTTCAAAATTCATCAATTTTAACCAAAGCCATTTAAAAGAGCTTAAAAAAACAAACAATTTGGTATTTTGAATTTTTATCATAGCATAACTGGTTACGGGGAAAATCCAAAAATGTGTTTTTCATGTTATTCTTATGGGAAATCAAGAAAACCCTATATCTTGCTTATTTATTGACATAACTTAATGAAATTTGGTATGTACATTATCTAGATAGGGCTTAACTTATGATTGCTTACAAAACCCATATGGTGGCAAACCTACATACTCACCCCCATGGGGTTTATGGGGAAAACACAAAATTGCCTGAGCTTGATAAAATTTTGTGTTTACTTTCACCAATTATTGATTAACTTAGATTTTCTAACAACACCCCATGGCAGCAAACCTACATATTCGATCCTATGGTGTTTTTATGGGGAAAGTAAATAATCTGAAATTCCATTGGAAATTCGCTGAGTACGCAGGTCTGCTGCGACGGGGGTATTTATATATTGTCCATATCTTTTAGTGCGGCAGGCAGATTGTTATAGTCTTAAACCCATTGTAGTAACAGATTTGAATAAAATACTAAGACAATTAACAATCAAAATATTTGGGTACCTACCCAAAATTGTTACTAAAGCGGGTGGGGTATTCATCAATGAATTGGTTTGCACGTTTATTTCTTACAAAGATCAACATTTTTAATAAGATCTTACTAACACAAGCCATTGTTATTAATTAATATTTTTCAGAAGGATGTTTACATGATGTTCTTTCACACTCTTTCAAATATATTTAAAATAATTAAATTTAAATGTCCAAAACTTGCCATTATGGAATTGGAATAAAAAGTTCTCGCTAGGCAACACGAATTGCAAAACCACTGTTATCAGTAGACTGGCCAGAATCATTGTGCAAGAAGTTTAACTCATGTTTTTCAGGTGATATTATTGTACAATTGTAAATAACACCTTAACTGAAAAAATTACCATTTCTTTTTAAAGTTGCATAATTAAAAATTGTCTGGTAGCATTGAAAGAATAAGTAAAAATAAATTTACCTAGTTCATGTGGAAGCTCATGGCAGAAGACGGCAAGTGCGGTGCTGAAGCCACCTGTGATGTTGGATGAGAACGCGGCTCCGATCGCCATCCCGTCGGTGAAGTTGTGGAGGCCGTCCCCCATGATGACCATCCACGCGACGGAGGACATGGACTGGGGCGCCGAGTGGACGTGGCCATGCGTGTGGGAGTGGCCGTG
Organism: Neoaliturus tenellus; assembly: GCA_030545055.2. Lineage (NCBI taxonomy): Eukaryota > Metazoa > Arthropoda > Insecta > Hemiptera > Cicadellidae > Neoaliturus > Neoaliturus tenellus. Next base: position 34,555,537 of record CM061535.1, read on the forward strand.
GTGCGTGTTCTCGTGTTCTCTGAGCAAAAATAGACCGATTCCACAAATAATACACAAAATGCTAACAATGCTCGGACTGGGTAGCCCAAATTTTATAGTACTCCGCTTACAATCCTAAGGTTTCCAGTTCAATCCCCAATGGAGTTTATTCTGCTCCCAGAGCAAAAAGCCACAAACCCCATCCCAAAAGGTCAAATCTGTGAGTTATTGCATTTTGAAATTTCGGTAATATAACACATTGCATTATAGCTCATGCAAAGTTTGACTACCATTTCTGACACTGACATCCATTTGAGGTCGGGTTTGCGGCATTGTTCTCTGTTCACGATGTTTAATTGTTTTTAAAGTGAAACAAGGACTGTTAAAATTAAGTTAAAGGATTACATGTAATTTGTAATTTGCCATCTCTGATTGCTGCCCCAAAACGTGTGATAAACTATGAATTACCAATTAAATTAATTGATTCAAATTGTCTTCTGTATGCAGATGACTTGAAATTATATAGACTTCTATTCCCCCTGGCCCTGTTCTGAGTTGATTTGAATGGAGCGAGTCGCTCCCACGGACCAACACAGAACAGGGCCAGGGAGAATAGAAAAAGTTGTATCATCCCTTATCTATAGGGTGATTAAGGGTTGAAATCTTGATTAACCATTAGATAAGGGATGATTGAACCTGATTTTGATAATATTACGACTTTAATTAAGCTATATTTGGTGATAAGACTCGTTTGAGTGTAAGGTTTTGTTTGCCAACTATAGAATACCCCGTGCCTGGGGCTGTCTGACCTGGAATTAAAGTAAAGTTAGTACACCGACTTTATTGGCATTTCATCTTAACCACATAGTGGAAATATACGTATCAGAACACATATTGGGTAACCATTAATCCTAATTTCTCCTTCTTATTCAGTTACACCGAAAACCACTTACAAGACATATGATATTTAGATTATGCGTGAGTGACAGGAATAGGGTTATAATTATTAAATTTCTTTCAATATTGCTTAGGCCACTACTTAATGGGTAATGGTAGAGAACTTACAATCACTGCATCTTGTATATGTGTGTGAGTGTTAGGTGGCTGCCAATACTAAAATCAAAAACCACCACCGCTCGGTGCATGTATATTTTCAAATTGCGTTAACTAAGCCATGGTCATATTATGGTAAGGTTTTACAGTTATAACATATTGAAAAGTATTTGAATCGCCAGGCATTGCAATGACATAAGAGAATTATGGTACCCTTAGGTGATCTTTCATTGGTATAGTGTACAGAATTTGGAAATGGTCGAATTATTTAAAAATAGTTATAAAACCATGATTATTACTACTTTACTCAATTAACCTTTTATAAATGACAGTTCTATAAGTGAATCGTCAAGGTACAGGTGTTTTGTACATTAAAAACAGTACATTGGGCGGAAATACCTCCGTCTTACGGACTAACGTGAGAAATATGAATTTTGCTTTAAAAAGTGAGGTACACACATCAAGTACTATGTAATTTTCGAGTATTACATATCACTACCTTCAAGGTACCTTAATGTAACTATATAACTGCATTTAAATGATTTTACATTGTTTATTGATGGAACTTATAGTGAAAACACGTTTCCTCCGAATGGCGGTTAAAACGCTCATAGTAACCCACATTTTTTTTATTTCCACCTCTATTAATGGTCGTTAACTATAAAACAATTATATCTACTGGTCCACCACCATTTATAGTTTAGAAAAAGGCCAAAATTATAGCCCCACAATCATACTTACAACTTTTAGAACTATTTACACGTTGCGGAAACAGTCTTGGTACTTCTTTGTTATTTTTGTGATTTGGTCGATTCCTTTGCTTTATTGTGATTTTTAAATATAAGGTAGCTTTTACCATATTGAGGACATCTGAGCATGATGAATAATAAATAAAAAAAAATTTATTTCAATACTTTGGAACAAAAAATATGTTACAGCCCATTTTTGGTTTAAATCTCGGAGGCGAACCACTCGGAATTGCCATGTGTAACCTCAAACAATCACTTTGTACCATGAAAAACCATAACTAACTATGATTGGGTACTACGAATACATCTGGATCCATCAGTGACCGCTGCCACCGTGGCAGTAAGGCCGGCTGGGAGCTGTGACGTCACCCAGCAGTTTGACACCGGTACCCCATTGTTATATTGTCCATAATTCCATAGTTTGTGGCCTGAATTTGTACGGTCCTGCATACCTTCATTGCCATTGAATCACACTATCAGATGGTATGTGTCCCATTCCTTTGCTGATAATAGCGAAATCGTTACTTAACACTTAAACTCAGAATTCTCCAACATATTGTTAAAAATCGAGGGTGATCGGGAAAAAAACGTTATCCATGTAGGTAACAATTAAGCAGATGCGAGGTGAATCCACACATCATACGTCGTTGCATCTGTTAAGGTATTACAATTAGTAATTTTTACCATAATATTACAATATGAAGGATTTAAAGTCTGAAAACCCGATGTTGTAACGCGGCATGAAACCTAACTTTTAGGGCTCAATTGCGCCCTATTCTGGTAAATTGTAACCGTTAAAACTATTAATTGCAGGTCATACCAATGCGTTTATAATGTTTACAGGGTAATAACCTAGAATTTATTCTTAATTCGCCCTAAAATTGAGCTCAAAAACACCTTTTTATGCAATACACAATAGAGTTTTAACCGTTGTGGAATAACGTATATTTCAGCCAAATAAAGCTTAAAATTACCCGTAATCAGCTTAAAACCTGTATAAAACATCCCTTAAGTGTTATATCCCTTAAAAACAACCCTTAACACCCCATAGATAAGGGATGATACAACTTTTTCTATTCTTCTTGGCCCTGTTCTGTGTTCGTCCGTGGGAGCGACTCGCTCCATTCAAATCAACTCAGAACAGGGCCTAGGAGGATAGAAATTACGGACCAATCATGATTTGGCTTTGTTGCAGTCATCGATTGATATCGTAGATTTGTGGTGTAAAGAAAATAGGTTGAATCTGAATGTACGAAAGTGTTTTGTGGTTTCATATTCACGTAAAAAGGATGTTACTCCACATGGTTACTCAATTAATGGATCAATGCTTCAGGTGGTATTGCAGATTAAGGACCTAGGTGTAATTTTTAATTCTTCTTTTAAATTCGATATTCATATAAACACCATGATTAATAATGGTTACAAAATGTTGGGTTTTATAATTCTTAACACAAAGCTCTTTACAACAGTTGATTCTATCAGTATGTTGTATTTTTCTCTCGTCAGAAGTAGATTAGAATATTGCTCTTTGATTTGGGATCCTTTTTCTCTCAATAGCATATCCTCTATAGAAATAGTTCAAAATAAATTTTTAAGGTATTTATATTTTAAGAGATTTAATGTTCAATGCAATAGGGATCTATCTACTGTTGTTTTAAGACAATTGTTTTCTTTTGATTCTCTTTCTTCGAGAAGAAGTAAAGCTACAATTTTATTTTGGTTTAAATTGATCCATAATCTTGTTGATAGCTCATATTTGCTAGGTAAAGTTAGCCTTCATGTTCCTAGGAGTAATTTGCGTCCATCTATGGTTTTTTGTGTTCCTCGTTGTCATACTGTACATCACTATAATTTTTCTTTTTTCAAGGGTCTTAGGTTATTACATTTTTATAAGGAGGAAATTGATTTGTTTAATGGTAATTTAACTTTATTTTTGAACCAAAGTGATAGATTACAATTTATTTAGAGTTATATTATTCTGTATTTTATTGTTTGTAATTAATTTGTTGTTATATTTTTTGTAACACACACATGAGATGTATTCCAATTTGTTTGTGCCTGCAAGAATATTATGTATGCTAATGTATTTTTTTATTTGTACTAATATTATTGTATTTTTCATTTGTTAATTTGTTGTTTTCAAAATAGCTGTTTTGGGTTATACCTGTAGCTATTGTATAATGTATTTTCAATAAATAAATAAATTACGGCCCTAACTGGAAAAGCCCATAAAAATTTAAGTAACCTTCCTTAATGTAGATTTTGGCGCGCCGGACACGTGGGTTCACATCGGTGAAATATTGTATGGACCCACGTGTCTGGCGCGCTGCAATAGTCTCGTCCTCGTTTGTTTTTGTTAAAAGTTGTGTAAAATGTGTAAATTGGGTCATATGCCAAAAACCGACAACCATCAAGAAATAGGCTTATTTTATAAGAAACTGACCGCTGCTGATGATAAACAGTAAAGCGTTCGAAATGCGTACAGCGTGAAGAAATCAGTTTTGACACCTCAGGCTGTTATTACGTAAATAATAAACACCAGGCTGGGTAGCTAAGTGGTTATAGAGCTCAACTTTGAATCTGGAGGTTGCCAGTTCGATCCTGAGAAAAGCTAGCACTTTTTAATGGTTCGATACTGGACCTAGCTGCCTTGGTCATTTGGCTATTAATTAACGATCCTAAAAAATGGACCAGCTCCTATTTGTCAGTAATAAAGCTACACATCATCTGATCCATCACACTCACCCTTCAGTCATACTCACTTTAAAATACACATATTATATTAACATAAATAACACAGAGTGTGTCGTGTTGCAAAGAAAGTATCAATAAACACGCATACCTGATGATGACAGTGTACCGTTCGTCTGATTGGCTTCCATCATTCGCGTCAAGTAACGCCTTCTGTGTGCTCATAAGTTCATTTTCTTTGGTCAGGTCTGGAGCATTCTGAAAGGTGAATGATCAAAGTGAATGACTGACACTATAATGGACACACTGATTTCAATGCAGTGGCAATAAAATGTAATATTGTTTGTGAAGTAGGACAGAGCTTCTTTTACTTTTTAATCTCAATGCTTAGTAGTCCTGTATATTTTCGGTCACACAGAGCTAAGGCCCATATTTCAAAGATGTCCAGTTTTCCCCCGCAAATATCTTAAAACTCCTTTGACGCTAAAAAACATCTACCAAAATTTAAACATCAAATTTAATTCCAGAGTTTTTAAGCAAAATTTTAATTTAAATTATTTAATTTTTAAAAACTATTAATTATTTTGAATGTGTACCAATTTTTATTATTTTAATTAGTAAAAAAAAATTTTAATTAATTTTTTTAAGCAGAGTACAATTTCAAGCAATTTTGGCAATTTCTGAATATTTTTAATAATACAGTAAACAGTTAGACTTGTTTTGCAACCACCACATACAGAATAAATTCTTTTTTCAAAAATCTGTATTGTTCTACTTTGTTGTTGTTGTTATCGGTGGATAAGGAGACCCCGGCCGAACCGTTGAGCACGTCTGCCTCTAATGGGCATTTTGCGCAAGCCCCCGGAAGGATGGGATATCGAAGGAAGAGAAAGGATGAGACACGGGACTGCCCACTCATGTTCCAGTTAGGGGTTTCCATGCCCATAGCATTTCTCCTCACCCCCTGCTGTCTACATATGTTCCAGCTAGGGGTTTACATGCAGTTCGCATTAACCCCCCACTATCTTGAACATGAATGGATTATGAAGGAAGGGAAATTGTCATAGTGGACAGCCAATAGACTTACCACAGTGTTATGACAACTTCGTTTGCTGTACCCGATGTCAACTTTGCAACTAGTATAAACCAGTTTTAAAGTTGTCCTGAGATATTGTTCTACTTATCAACTATTCTACTGTTTATTTATCTTACCAGCTTTGTAGCTTTGCTTTATCTTGAGCTTTGTGTTTTGGTTTGACATCAGTAAACTATGATGATAAATGATATTTGTTGCATTGTAAGTGTTCACAGACAAAATATATAATAGTCATAGTCATATTCTCTTTATTTATAATTCTGTACATGTAGTACAATAAATAGCGTCATCATAGTTTTAACTATTATAGCTTACAATAACTAAAATGTTATTTGAGGTCTATCAAACTTACAAAGATAAACATTCCCTTACACTTTAACTCACAATTTAAAACAAAAGAAAAGAAAATAAGTAATTTACAAAATATATTCCTCAAATAAAAAGCTTTTTTACATAGGGAGTTTTTAGAGAGGAGTGGAAAATTCTTCTATCGAGTATAGAGCTTTATTTACTAAATATTCTTTTAACAATTCAATTATTTTAACTTACCAGACATTTCTTTTCAAACAGGGACCCATCCCCGTCTTTGTTATTGGATGAAACCATGTGCTTGCACACGGCACTTGCTTCTGTTGAATCACCTAGTTTTTGGTGGTTGTCTGAAAATCGAGAAATATTTTAGTCAAGATGAGGATTAAGTTGAAAAAGGATGTTGTATAGAGTTTTTTTTTTTTACTTATGCAATGAAATGATCTAAATTTTGTGTATGAGCTATACTTGTGCTAACATAGTTCCTCCACGTCATTAGTTAGGTTATATTACGTTAGGCCGATTCACACACCAGGATTGTTGTACTGCTATGGCAAGACGGGTATAGTAGTACGGGTATGAACTATACTTGTTCAGGGACGTATTTCTAAATATGCTGAAAGGGCTGGAGCCTATAGCGGCAAAATTTTAGGGGCAGCACTTTGGCAATTTACAGTACCAAAAATTTGAATAATTTTTACTAATTTAATAACAGAAACTTTTTTAGGCCCCTCTTTCTGGTTTGAAGTGTATTCATTTCCACGAAATGGAAAGACATTTATTCATACAAATTCACTCCACACGATTTTTTGTAGCACATTTTTCATGTAATCGTAATGACACTCACAGTTTAAATAGGACCAGAAAGAGCAAACTACACTAACGCTTCTAGTGTTTATATTCACAACTAGTGATTTCCTTTTTAAGATACTTGAATGAATTTACAAATGGATTGGCCACAAAACAGAACAAACATATGGTTTTAATTTAAAAAAAACCTCCCCGATGAAAAAGTAGGCTTCATTTTTTATGAACGGAATGAAAAATTTAACTATTTCACAGGCGTAGCTGTTTTTCTAAACAACTTAATCAACAGTAAAAAATGGTAGTTGTGAGATTACACACCAGGGACCACAAGCTTCTTTTACCGTACCCAAACCTTTTCAAGTTAGAATGTCACAACTGATTGAGGTATATATGCTTAATCTATGATCTTAGACTGTGACACTGTCACAAGAAACCTTTGAACCTTTTCAACTTCTATATTGTTTTCGGTAAAAAAATGTGATAATCGGTGATGACAGGGGCGGCTCTAGGATGAAAATACTGGGTGTGAAAAAACTTTATGGGGTGTTAATTTATTTTGAATTAGGTTTTATTTTGAGACATGACATAGGCTAAGTCCATCATCATGGTGGCGCCACGCTGTTGCTATTTCATTAACTTTGTCAAGTGGTGAATCCTATTTACTAGAATCTACGATTAGGGTCCTATTTTTATTTTCTCACAAGTTTTAAGTTTACTTACACAGAAAGTTGCAGGCCAACGTAAATTTATAAACTCTTGAAATTAAACTTAATTTGCTTAAATTTAAATTTAATTTAAAGTCGTTCAAACTATGTTTTGTAGCTTGTCACAAAACCCACATTATTATTGGGCTGCCCTAATGTTAATGTATAAAAGTACTAGGTACTTTGATATTGAGACACTGACCAACGTAATCTGGTGCGTATTTTTACTTGAATATGTGACAAAAAATTATGTATCAGTCTCTTCCTAAGTGATGGTTGGGGGGAGGGGAGGGGGGGGGGTCGGCAGAGATGGATATAGCCTACAGGCGGCATACTTCTAAATCCTAGTCTGACTAGTGCTTACACAGCTTCTCAACGACCTTGGGTAGGTTATGTTATGTTCGATTAGGTAAAGGTTTATCCGATTCACTTACCAGGATTCTAGGCAATCTCGCCATAGAAAAAAGGATACAAGCTGTACTTGTGCTTACACAGCTTGTATCCTTTCTTGTAGGATTGTCGACGATCCTGCAATAGCAGTATGGGTACGAGCTGTACTTGTGCTTACATAGCTTCTAACTGGCCTTGGGTAGGTTACATCATGTTCGATTAGGTACGGTAAAGGTTTGGCAGATTCACTCACTAGGATTTTCAGCAATCTCGCCAATGCAGTACGGGTTTAAGCTATGCTTGTACTTACATAACTTCTCCTCGACCTTGGGTAGGTTATGTCATGTTAGGTACAGTAAAGGTTTGGCAGATTCACTCACCAGGATTTTCGGCAATCTCGCCATAGCAGTACGGGTACGAGCTATACTTGTGCTTACACAGCTTCTAAGCGACCTATGGTAGGTTACATCATGTTCGATTAGGTACGGTAAAGGTTTGGCAGATTCACTCACCAGGATTTTCGGCAATCTCACCATAGCAGTACGGGTACGAGCTATACTTGTGCTTACACAGCTTCTAAGCGACCTATGGTAGGTTACATCATGTTCGATTAGGTACGGTAAAGGTTTGGCAGATTCACTCACCAGGATTTTCGGCAATCTCGCCATAGCAGTACGGGTACGAGATATACTTGTGCTTACACAGCTTCTTAGTGACCTATGGTAGGTTACATCATGTTCGATTAGGTACGGTAAAGGTTTGGCAGATTCACTCACCAGGATTTTCGGCAATCTCGCCATAGCAGTACGGGTACGAGCTATACTTGTGCTTACACAGCTTCTCCCCGACCTTGGTCCCGCTGGTGGGAGAGTCCACATCTCTCATCACTCTCACCTTGGGCATTAGCTGCAACACGTTAAAAAATCATCAGTTTGGGAAGCCATTCTGGGATAGAAGTCAAGCTCCCTCATTATTAACGTTTTCTGCCCCTTAATTATTATGTGATGATTTTGACTTTGTCCTGTTGTGTTATCTGCAGTGTAACAAACGACAGTAAACTTCCTCTAACCTGGCATCCTACGATTCCGCATGCTTGATAATCAGGCACAGCTTTCAGTAAAAGTTTTATTGATAGGTATAAAAATAATAATGAGTGTTCAAGTTTTGTTTGGGATCTGAAGTCGGGAGGGGACAACACTGTGCCATTCAGAGCACTTTGGAATGTGTGGAGTATAATTCTAAATTTATAATTCTAGAATTATAAATTGCTGTATAATTCTAATTTTTTATTCATAATCATGTACGGTACTTTTTTATTACAGTGTGTTATGCAATGTTTTTGTACTGGTTGTTTGTATTAAACATATATTTTAATGTAATTTAAGAATCAGTTTAATACACAATGTATTTTTTTCTATATTTAAAAAATGGAAATATACATAAAACGAATCAAAATAATTTATTTATGACAAAACAAGACTTACTAAGAATTATTTATAGAAAAAAAAAACCTATGTAAACCAATAATTCTGTAAGAGTGAAACTATTCCCTTTCCATAAACAATGGTGAAATGCACAGCTTTACTAAAATAGATACATTTTTTTAATTAAGCAACTAAACTTTTTTTGTTATATGGGATCTATTTCAAAGATACGACTTAAAACCACTTAGAGGCTCTTCCTCTGATACCTATTGCTGAAAGTTTTCGCAGAAGAACTGGATGTGAGACGCAATAAAACGCCTTGGGACAGGTCGATGGAACAGCCAATAGGCGCCCCACCTCCATCCAAGGAGTCGATCGATGCAGGAATTAATGAAGTCAACCGCTTACAAGATTTCTGTTTTTGATAACCAAATTGATTAGCAAGTGTATCCCATTATTACAGAGATAGTTCACCAATGAATTATTATTACCTTATTACCATCCAGCAGTCGTTGGCCAATATATCTGGATTGACTTTGTCGCAGTCGATTTTAACACTCACAATTAAACATATATTTACAATGTATGGCAGCCGGCTTAGCACAAATCATGAAGGCTGTCCACATAAAATTCGACCACAGAATAAAAACATTTCATGAGCAACCACTTACTTCATTACACACCACCTTTTCAAGTATCTTTGTTATTTTGATTTTAAATAGCTTGAAAGGAAAATATTAGAAGAGAGAAAAGGAGGAAGGGTAGTTATGTAAGAAACACTTCTTCCGGTAGCCACAGCAGATATCAGTTTTGTTTAACATCATAAGTGAAACTGCCAGGGTTAGGTCAGTTGAAAGACACATTTTTCAACAATGTTTCTTCAAGCGGCCCCCATCTTCAAACTTACAAACCCTACTCTCTCTCTTGTTACACAAGGTTTTTCCTCACTTCTACACCAGCTAAATTTTTGCCAGTCCAAGATTAACTTTGAAACTAAATCTAAGCCTCACCTGAGTTTTTCTTTGCCGCTTTTTCCTGCACTCTGCAACCATCGTGAGACACTTCTCAGTGAAGTAGAAGAAGACCACCCCGAGCATAGCGACTAGACCACGCCATATGTTGGCGTCATGATCGTCCATATGGGATTCCCCCTCCGGGTGGCTCATGTGTGAGTGACTGTGCGTTGCCATCATAGCCTGCATCAGTAGTTGTTGTTTAGTGGCAAATGAGTTAAGAGATGAAAAAAATTAATACGATATCCAAATAAAAAATTACTAGAAAATGTGAACGGAATAAATTGGTGGAATTGATGAGATTTGTATGTTTAACAATCACACTCTTATTGTATACCCAAGCCTTTATATACAGTAGGCATATTCCCGGTATTACTGACTGATTAGGACCAAAACTGTTTGATTTAGCAAGATTTCGTTATATGTGAAGTCATGAATAATAAAAGGTATTGAAGTTGTTTTGATTTTTTTGGAAATCATTCAAATTAATGAACTGTGGGAAGGTAAATGACGATACCTTACCCAAAAATACCTGGGTAAGACTACGTATTTCAAGAATAAAAAATAATATGCTGTGAACGGATTGTCCGGGGAGATGACAAGGGGGGAGAGAGAGGATGGGCAAGGGAGCAGCGACCTTCTCTACACCTGTCCATGGAACTGTTGGATGGCTGACCGGATTTAAGCAGCATCGTGGCAAAAGGGAGCTTCAAATTCAGGGTGAGAGTTTAAGTAGAGACAATGCAGCCGCTGAATGGTGTCACAACTTGTTCAATGACTATGTACTCAAGGAAAACCTACTACCCGAGCAAATACATCATGTGGACAAGTCCGGAGTATATTGGAAGTGCTTGCCAACCAGAACACTCGCATTTGAAAGCAAGAAAAGTGCCAAGGGCTATAAAGTGAGTAAAGACAGATTTACAGAAATTTGTTGTGCTAACGCTACAGGCAATCACAAACTGAAAATGCTAACGTCAAAAAGTCACGTTCCTTCATAGGGACTGTCGCCTACCAGTCGTCTATTACAGTTCAACTAAGGATTGGATGAACCAGGTAATTTTCAAACAGTGGTTCGACCGACACTTTGTTCTCAAGTCCAAGAATACCTTAGGTCAAAAGAGTTGTGTCAAAAATCTGTCTTGTTATTAGACAACGCGTCCTCTCATCCGAATGAACTGTGTCATAAATCAGACGATGGGAGGATTTTTGTTAAATGATTGTCTATGAATTTGACTGCGCTTATCTAACCAATGGATCAGGGCCCGCTGGCATGCATTAGGAAAAACTACCGCAATAGTGTGCTTCGCATCTTCGTTGAAGAAATTATGGGAAAAAATATTTCCCTGACATTTTGGAGGATGAAGACTTTGCTGGATTTGACAAGGCTGCAATCGAAGCTGAAAAACTCGCTACAATTGTAAACCATGATGAAGGTGGGGACCCAGCTCTCAAAACAAGGACCGATGACGAGATACTATGATATGAAGGAGGAGTTTGGCGATGACGCAGACAATTAAGGGAAGGGAGAGGGGCAGGTGAACAATGGAATAACACACGGTGCAGCTTGTCAAGTTAGTGCAGCTTGACTCCTTGTTATGTGATAAACTGACACTTTGGAATTTGCTTTCTGCAATTATTACAAAAGAATCTGCTTCAAAATTACAAAAACTCTTACAGAATAATTTGAACATATTTAAAAGACAGTTTATTCCACTCAAGACATTGTTATTAAATATTTTTGTTTAATACTTAAACAATTTACAAAACAAAAGCTAAGATAACCTAAAATTTTCCTTCGTATTTTGACGTACAATTTTTTTAGTTTTGTAAAATTGTCTTAAATGTTGTTTAGTAATAATATGTGATATTAAAAAGTAACTGATGTTGTTCTTTAACGTATTTCTTCAATTTATTGAATGCCTTTGCCTTAACTATGATTTTGAGTTATCCGAGACACTTCAACCAGTCATTACCTCGATAATCAGGAGTTGTGATATACAGAATGACTGTTATCGATAATCAAGATTTCCCCGAAGGAAATAAAAAGGTTAACAAGTTAACAACGAATCAAATGGCATGAGGCCAAGAGGGTTCAAGGCTTTGATGGTTTACGTACATGAGGCAAGAGGTGAAGCAGGGCGTCGCCGCACAGAGTGCCTACAGCCAACGCCACCAGGAACTGAAGCAGCTTGTGGTAGAAGACTTGCTGCATCACTGGGATCACCGCAACTCCCAACAGACCACACAGGCTAATCACTATGATGCTCAGCGTCGAGTACAGCCAGACTGCAACAGACGACGGCACACTTACTACAACCATGCTGCTTCCACCAATCTTGTGTACAACTTTGTCTCAATAGTGCATAATTTTTCAACATAATTAGTCCTTCAAAGTGCATGGCTTTGTATCAAATCAAAACATCTTTATTTAACATTATACATAATTAAATTTTTACAAGCAATGTGTTTTCACTTCTAAAGTACTAATTAATAAGCCAATTAATTATGGTATGTGACATTAATTCTCACAAAGGGTTGATGCCTGTCTGTGAGAATGAGTCACAGTTTATGTTATCTTTTTGCAAGTAAAAACGAGAAAGATGGAAAAACATTGATTGAAGAGAAGATTCACTGCAACGGCTCAATTTTGGATTGTTGAATTTATATTGTATCGGAGATAAAAAAAAAAAATTGTGAGATACAAAAATGATTGATGTTTAATTTCTTTTTAATGCTATGAAGGCCTTGAGACAGATAATAATCATGTCAGACGATTAGAAATGACGCTATCTCGCCAAGAAAAAGAAAAGGAAAACAAAAGAAAAAGAAAATGTCCCTCCCCCAAAGATACACTTCTCCTTAAGGTTTCCATCTTTTGACCGCAGATATGGACGGACCAACACGCACACAAACGCTTATACGCCCACTCATAAATATCCTCTATTACACACACTCATTCTCGCCCATTCGCTATCAATTATTGACCTTGACACAAAAATGATAGTGTATCATTCTCTTTTTGGATCTATAATGCAGCATGGCATTGAAATCTGAGGTAGCGGTAGTAATGCGGACATGATTTTCAAAATTCAGAAAAAATATCTCCAAATAATGACATTTTGTAGGTGAAGAACATCCTGCTGTAGTATTTTTAAAGAATTAACAATCTTAACATTGCCCTATGTTTATATTCTGAAGTGCTTGCTTTACATCAAACAAAATATCAATTAAATTTTTGATGAACACTATTTTCACGGTTATGACACAAGGCAAAGAGGTGTTGCAATATCCCATTCATAGGCTTACTTTGACTGAACATTTGACTCAGTACATTGGAAAAAAAAATAATAATAAACTGCCTTCTGATTTTTAAAATGCGGTATTGATAAATTTAGTATTTTTAAGAGTAAAGTTGAAAAACTTGTTGTTGACAGAGCTTATTATAGTATTCAAGAATATTTAAATCATCCATGTAAATAAGCTAATATGTATTTTACGCTAAGTTTTTTTATGTACTTTTTATCACTTGACAATGTCACTTGTTTTCCCAGCTTTTCTGGATTGTGAAAATATATTTTAGTGACAATAAAGTTTTTTATTCTTGAGCAAGTGAATCATGTCTAACGACCATCAACTCTATAATATTGATGATCAAACTAGGAGAAAATACAATTTGTAGCAATTAGCGAATCACAAGTTGCATGGTTGAGCACTATAGGCCCGTGTACAGTGGTGTCAAGTTACCCAGTGTGTCAAGATTGTGAGGTTCTACAGTATTGAATTTGCCAGCACAAAAAAATAATTAAAAATAATAATAATAAAATGTGACAGTGTGCAGGGTATATCAGCACTCTCCAGGGGGAAAAAGACTGAAAGATACTAGAGTACTACAAAATGTTAAGCAGTTCTATATACAAAGTTATATGTAGAAGGTCGAATTGTGGTTTTAAAATGAATCAGTTTCTTTAAAAAAATGCATCTTGAGAACAATTGCACCCACCAGGTTGGTTAGAGTTCTACTGAGTGCTATCGAACCCTTGCAGATGTATTATGCAGATGTGTTATTTGCAGATGTATTACATAGTAGCAATATTTAGTCCACACAATTACAGGTATCATAGGTGAAAGCCGACATTGGAAAGTTATCAATAACTTTTCACCAAAGCTGGTGACTCCATGAAGGGTCAGTGATATATTATCAAAATTTATCCTAAAATCTTGTTTCAGTTCAAGGGTGATAGTAAAATGTTGCCCATCTAGTTTTGTTCTGTACAAGTTATTCTCCCCACTAGCAATTCTTTTTTACATAACAATAAAAGTCTTTGTTGGTTCAAATACCTCTGTCGCAGCAGACCTGCGTACTCAGCGAATTTCCAATGGAATTTCAGATTATTTACTTTCCCCATAAAAACACCATAGGATCGAGTATGTAGGTTTTCTGTCATTGGGTGTTGTTACAAAATCTAAGTTAATCAATAATTGGTGAATGTAAACACAAAATTGTATTAAATTCTGGCAATTTTTTATTTTCCCCATAAACCCCATGGGGGTGAGTATGTAGGTTTGCCGCCATATGGGTTTTGTTAGCAAATATAAGTTACACCTTATATAGATAATGTAGGCCTACATACCAAATTTGATTAAGTTATGTCTATAAATAAACAAAATATAGGGTTTTCTTGATTTCCCATAAGAATAACATGGAAAACACATTTTTGGGTCTGCCCCGTAACCAGTTATGCTATGATAAAAATTCAAAATACCAAATTGTTTGTTTTTTTAAGCTCTTTTAAATGGTTTCAGTTAAAATTGATGCATTTAAAAAATTAAGGTCAAAAAATGCCAGAAACCCATTTTTGACCCCTTTGAAACCCCATAAAACCCCGTTCCCATAACCCGACAATGCTGGTTCGCGAACTCATGAAAATAGACCTGGTCTTACACCTCCATACCAAATTTCATCAAAATCGGAAGTCCCCTTCAAAAGTTATCAGTACCACGGACACATAGATATATAGATAGATAGATATGTATATATATATATACATATATATGAAAATGAACGAATGGTGTTTTTGGCTTCTGGGGACCTCAAAATGAAAAAGTAAAGTGGTCCCGGGCTTAGGTCTTACCATGGCTACTACCGTAATAGCGTATTCCCTATAGGGAAATTCGCTAAAATGTGCATTAAATTACTTCTAAGAGGAAGGAAATGATTACACAAAAAACCAGAAGAAAATCAGTTGGCATACCTGCGGACGTGTCATCTGGTGGTACGTGATTGTGGTAATGTTGGCACACGTGTGGAGAGATGTTGAGAGCGATTGGCATCAATTGTGACAACAACACAGGACAAACATCTCTGTACATGGAAGGCGTCAGATGAAGGGAACCGCTCATTAAACTTTCACTTGAGATACACTGAAACAAACAAAATTATCTACATTGCTCATACTTCCTTTAGAACTAATTGGATTACTTGTAAGATGATCGTTTTTAACAAGGTTAGGACTTTAACAAAAAAGCACTTGGCTACAACATTATGGAGGAAGAAAAAGATAGGACACAGCTAACTCATCTTGAAATGTGATGAGCTAATTAGAGGTATTGATACACTAAAATGATAATAATCATGTTATCTCTATTTAGCTCATCCGAACATTTCAAGGTGAGTTAGCTGTAACGTATATTTTTCCTTATCCGAAAACTTTTACTAACAAGATATTTTTAGGATTATGTATCATAGATTGAATATTCATTTTAATTTCTCCCCCTATACCATAGTATATGGAGAAAGAGTTGTTTTCATCAAAATTTTCAAATTTGAGTTGTGGGTGGATTTATTTGTTTAGCTGTCCCCTGAGTCCACAAAAAGTGGTTTTCGGAGTGATTTCTGTCTGTGTGTCTAGAGAAGGCTCCAATGATCCGATTTTCATGAGATTTGGTATATAGGTCCAAATCCACAATAATTCCAGTTTTTTTTTAAATTTTTTTATTTTTAAGGGTAGTTTACCCCCAAAAACCCTCAAAAACATAAAAAATCTAAATTTCTTAAAACGACTAACAATTTTGATTAAAATTTTGTGGTTGATTAAAATTAAAATGCTAAATAAAATTAGATTAGCCACATCTCCAAGAAAACTCGCGTTCAAAAGTTATAGAGCTTAAAGTATAAAAAAATCAGTTTTTTGCATTTTCTACAAAAACTGCCAACTTGGAATAAATTCTATTTGTCACCATCAAAACAAGCTCAAAAAAACTAAATAATCCAGTATTTAAAATTATTGCTCTACACCAAGTGGATGTGGAGAAAATTTAATTTTTCGTTTAACAGTAAATGCAAGTATGTTGTTAAAAGTCACAAACGAGTAGAGTCAAACTCGTGCTGCTCAGCTGGTAGCTATCCGACTGAGCCATCAAGTCATTAATGTTGGAGGCTTTTAACACCTTTTTCATATTGTTGACAGAAAGTATGTGTCAGTTATCTGATACCGTTCATTTTATAAATGACAATGAGAAGCGAGTTCACAAATTGAAAGTCATACATTTTTCTTTCATGATCATGGTATTAAAAACAGAATTTCACTGTACAGTCAACTCCCAATTATCCGGAGGAGGGTAAACCAGGTTGCGGATTAACCAGGGTTAAAATTTAAAAAAAAAACAGTTTAAATTTGATTTTTTTTCTCAGTTTAGACAACAATACCATTATTTATCCATCACAATTACTTTGGAAAAATCTATTTAATAATTATTATTTGATTTATCAATGGAATAAACAATGAAACACGGAAATTTATCCGTGTTATTTGGTGGCGTAATTGCGATCGTAGTCATGTGGTCAGAGAAGAACGAGTCAGAGCGATGGCGTGATATAGCAGAGTGGGATGGGGATGGGGCGCAATGGCGTAATGACCTTGACTGCTAGAAACAACTGATCACCCGCCCGGATGTGCTAAAAATAGAAACCAAGAAAGGTCCTATTTAGTTTCCAGTTCAGTGTATGATTATTGCTTTGATTCATGTAGTGCTGTTCAGTGACCGTTAGTAATTTTGTGTTGTATTACGCTAAACCACACATTTCAAAATGCATTTGTTTTGCATTTCAAGAAATCTTTCATAAAGTGATATAAAATTATATTTGACAAAGTTATAAATTTATTAGCCTAATTCAATAATTAGCATACATTTTGAACTATTGGTTGTTCTTCAATTTTTACCAATTAGACAATAAGATGAACCATCACTAGTTTTTGTACGCGTGCTCTTATCTTTAATAAATTATACCAAGCGACCCTAGCCCCCTCACCGCACCCACCCCCCTCGCCAAACCCGGCTGCTCGATGCCAAACAACAGAGCACCTGACCTTGGTTTTTTGTCCACATTGGGCCCTTTTATTGTGTTCCTTTTTCATTCAACAAAAAGATCTGTTTATTCATTCCAATAAGGTTTGGTCAATAAAAAACAATAAATATCGGAATCCCGCGGACTCTTAACTTTTTTATTTCGTGTTTTTCTCAATTTATTTAACCGTGGTTTTTCGGTTATCCAGGACCCTTCAACCAGTTGTTACCCCGGATAATCAGGAGTTGACTGTATTATAAATGAGTTAAACAAGAAAATTGAAACCACCCTCTGTAAGCTATAAATTCCACAACACTTTTCCAAAATGCAGTTTTTCAACAAGGGATAGTTTTGAACAAAATATATCATTTTTATGGTAAAATGCACAGTTCTCCTTCTTTTAGCGAATTTCCCATAGGGAATAAGCTATTACCGTAGGTCTCATGGTAAGACCTAAGCCCGGGACCATGTTACTTTTTCGTTTTGAGGTGCCTAGGGACCAAAAATAATAGTCATTAAAATTTATATATATATATATATATATATATATATATATATATATATATATATATATATGTATATATGTATATATGTATATATGTGTCCTTAGACACGATAACTCTTGTAAAAATGGTCCGATCAACACCAAATTTGGTAGAGATGTGTAATCCTACGTTTATTCGGATGAGTTCGAAAACCAGACATATCGACCTACCGGAAGGGGTAGTTTTGGGGGGTTTTGTACCCCAAAAATGGGTTTTTTGCATTTTTCATATGTAAATTTGAAAAATTTTAAATTTTTATTTTGACCATTGGATTTAGCTCAAAAAACACACAATTTAGTATTTTGAAGCTTTGCTCTATCTCCATTGGTTACCGAGATATTACAGAGTCTAAAGACAGTACATTGTCTTTTGGGCCTCCAATGTTAATCTTATGGAGAATAAGGATGTGTTAATATTTCACTTATTAACCAATATTTTTGGATGAAACTTGGTATTTAGCTTCATTCGGTTGAGATTCATCCATTTAAGGTAAAAAATCTTGGTTTTTGTACTAATCATGGCAGCAAACCTGCATACTCTTTTCCCATGTTAATCATATGGAGAATAGGCAAACTCTTTTATTTATGGACAGATATTGATGAAATTTACTATATGGCTTTATATGGTCAAAATAAATTTTTTCTATGCTAAAAACCTACTTTTAGTGTCCCCCATGGCAGCATACCTGCATACTCTTTCCCTATATTTATCTTAAGGAGAATAGACATTTATTTCCCTATTTATGAGCACGTGATGAAATTTTGTTTACAAGTTTAGCTGGTCAAAATTAATATTACTAATTTGGAAATTCGCTGAGTACGCAGGTCTGCTGCGACGGGGGGTATTTATCAATTCTTGTTTTATTCAATTCAAATTATTCAAATTATTTCAATTCAATTTTTTTTGTCAAAATGTTTTACCATCAACCAAAAACCTGCACAAGAAACATTTCTGCAAAGATTTTTGGAATAATACATTATTGGAACATCACGATGCAACCCTGTGCTCTATGTAATTAATTAGGAGAACTACTTACTTGAGGTAACCTGAGATCATCATTTCCATTTGGAGTATTAAATAGATTTTGAGTTGAATTGGATGCTGTGAACAGAAAAAATTCTATTATAATTGTTGCTTGAACTTTGTAAACAGGGTGTTTTTTTAACTTTAATTTATTAAATCACTAAAATAAATACTACTGTTCAGTTTTCTGGGAATGTCCATCAACGTTCAGGGAGGAAAATTTAACAATGAAAATTTCATTTCCACTTTAATGTCCTTCTCACCCCAACACCTAATAAAATAATTTCAAATACGAACCCCCAATTGTATACGCAATTTAAAGAATTTTTATTGCTTGACGTGCTACTCTAAATTTTAGGGAGCTACAGGCAATTGAAGTTTATTTTTGGTCCCATAAGAATAACATGGGGCAAACCTTAATTGCCTATATCTCTAAAACCATTCTGCAACGTAAAAAATACTCAATCAAATATGTCTTAAAAACGTTGTTTTAAGAACATAAGATCAGTTTTTTACAACTTTTATCATCTGTCTACGATATTGGAAATAAGTTCATTTATTCACAAATGATAACTTTTATGAGTGAAATGTTATTAAAACATCATTTAAAGACATTTTCATTCTTGAGTATTTTTGATTTTAGGGAATGGTTTTGGAGATATTAGGCAAATAAATTTTTTCACCATATTATTCTTATAGGACTAAAAATGAACTTCAATTGCCTGTATCTAACTAACTATTAAGTTAAGAGAAAAGTGTAAAATAACAAAAGTCTTTAAATTGTGTATACAATCCAAAAACGACATAAAAATTGGGGGAAAGGGTTTGAAATTTTTGAGTTAGGGGTTGTTGTGAGAATGGAGTTAAGGAGCGGATGAAAATTTGGTTGAAAATGTTATGGTTTTCCTTAAAATTAATACATTTTGTGTAAAACACTGATTAAATAAAGTAGACTCTCACAAAACAGTCAATTACCAGACCAGGGAGGTGCCTGGTTAATGAAAATGCCGGACTAGAGTCCTTAGTCAATATAACACACCAGTGCCGATTACCCTCGCACCGTTTACTCGGCCAGATCGTGTGTTATAAGCTTTAAATGATCATCAATCTACGAAAAAATAGCCGAAGAATCACGTCTAATGGCCTAAATTCCATTAAGGGAAAACCGGGCTGAGAAAACTGTTGAAAACAATGTTTAGCACCATATGAAACTGGACATATCGACTGCTAGAGGGCCGGGTTACAGAAGGTCTACTGTATACAGAATGTTGATGAAAGGGATTTCACAATTTTCAAGACAAATTTTGAAGTACAGTTTTGTATTAAGGTAAAAGACATATTATCAATACAATTGGGCAAAATAACTTACTTGAATTTTTTACATGGCTGACTGGAGAATCATGTGTATGTGGAAGGATGAGGCTGTCTAATCTAATTTCTCTTAGCAGTCTCTCGAAGCCCTGAAGTGAAATAATCTCACCATTGCCATATTTCTCAAATACTTTATGAATAAAATCCGCTTTATTGTCTGTCCAAATAGGTTTTCTATTAGCTCCTATCCTGAAAAAGATAAATCAAAACGATGCATAATGGAATTATATAAAATCTTAAATAATTATAGGATTACATTGATTTATACACATTAATTTACAGTTAACAAGTTAATTTATAGAAAACGTTATTTAATTTAGCATAAAATAAATTAGATAAAAACTTATTAATTCAGTATAAATTTACCAAAAATGTTTTTAATATAGTATTTTTGTTATGAGAATACTGTACTTTGATATGAATTTATTGTTTTTATTTACTAGTAGTTTTTAAGCATCCTTTTTGGCATATACAGTAGTTGCTTGTAAAGCCTGTATTGCCTATAAAAACGTACTTGTAAGGTTGTACTTTTGAATGGGTTGTACTATGAACCCCACTGTAGCGCTTACAGAAACCCAACACAGAATAGAGAATCTTGGTTATCATAGAGGTTATTAGCATATTCCTTTCGACTTTTTGTGCGCTACACGTTTTTGGTAAAATTGACTTTAAATTTTCATGGTTTTCAAAATTCACGGCTTATTCACAGTTTCAAGGTTGGGTGGCCACCCTGTATTAAAAACCCAAACTTCGATAGTCCAGAATTCTAGATAACTCGGAAAGCCTGACCTGACAGGGCAATAAAGTGCACTGAATTTCAATGTGCTAAGCGCCATGGCAACGGGGTGAGCACAATGTAGTGTTTTTAAGAAAGTTTGTTTTAAAAGATGAGGTTTAAGTTTTTAACAATAAAGGCTTAAAATAAGTGTTGTACCACCCAGCTATCCAAGTTTGTAGTACTACAAAAGCATAAGTACTGCAAATTTGGTTCGCTGGGCAGTACAATAGGTATTTTAAGACTTTATTGTTGTTGTTACTTGAGTGATCCGGAAGCCTAAACATGAAGTTAAGTTTTTAGTTTTTGTATTGTGTTTATTATGGAATAAATTTTTTTTACACGAATAAAGTAAACCATTCATACTCTTTCTTATGTTTACTCCTTTCCTGATAATCTGGAATCCTATAAAATCTGGGCACCGTTCGGTCCACATTAGTCCGGGTTAGTGGGACTCTTCTATAACATTTTCGATTCCCTTTTTAATACTGATTGACTGAAACTTATTTTGCTCTTTTTGTTCAAAAAGATTATTTTCTATAATCTCAAAAATGAAATACTACAGTTTTAAATGTGCGGGGAAACTATACATGGATCTGAGTTTCGAGGTGAGCATTAATACAGTGAAGTATTAGTATTGTAACATTTGTGTTATTTTGTAGTTAATACTTAAATAGGTATTTTCCTTTGCCATATTTAAAAATCACATTTTTATGGTAATTGTCTTACAGCATAGGCCTATGGTAGGTCTGTTTAAAGCAGTATCATGAAATCAATATGAGTTAAGGCAAATCATATCAAGAATCTAATAAGACAGCACTTAAGGCAGAGAAATTGATTTCATTATCTTCACATTAGATAAAGTTATATAACACCAATCACTTGAGGCTGACTATGGACCCCAGGCCCCTCATTACTTCCCCAAATTACGTACATAATATCAAAACATTGCCGTGACTACTACCGTAATAGCGTATTCCCTAAAGGGAAATTTGCTAAAAAAATGTTGTTTTTTAGCTTCCATATAACCATTACCATTCTTATATACTTTTATGTAAGATAAGAATTTGAATAACAAGTGATTTTGTGACACTTTGACAATGCATGACTTACTGGTTATCATTATGTGAGAAACAATTGATGTGGGCACAGCAGAAGAAACAGAAGACACAAGCTGTCACTATTGGACGTCTCATGGCTGCAGGCTTCCTGCAACAGGGATCAACTGAATTATTTAACTCAAATGTTCTGTATTTTTCTTTATAAAATACAGTAGAATTCCATTAATCCAAAACCCGCTACCGTATTCCAAAAATCCACTTGTTCCCACAAATTTTATCCTAAGTTAGATTTTTTTATTGATTTAACTTTTATATTATATTGAATTTACATCCATTAGACGCATTTCCATTGCTGTTAGTACTACTTTTCGATGGTATACTCGTTGTTGACATGTAGGAAGTAATGGCAAGAACGCCTAAAACTAACAAAGGAGAAACCCTAATTCATTAAGGGAGAGGTGTTAAAAAACGCCCTACTAAAGTAGATGAGTACAAAATAAATTTTAAAAAAGATTTACAAATTTGTTTATGTTATATTGGTATTTTCATATATTTGACGCTGTTCCATCGCTAGCGAAAGTTTTTGTTGATATGAAAGTTATTGAGTGCTCATATAATATGCGCTGATCGAGTAAAGGTGGGAGTAGACAAGTATTTTATGAAAAATCTTGCACTATCTATGCAAAATAAAAGGTTTTGGTGCCTGTTAAAAAAATTTTCTTAACCAAAGAGTCTGATTCCAATCAGTTTATATTAGAGGAGTTATAATGTAGTAAAAATTGCTTTTGCATTTTACTTTCAGTAAATAGAATATTTTGCACCAAGGGCCAAAAATGGATTTGCTGCCCTAAATGTGTTTTATATGAGAAAAATGTTGGGGGCATGCAAAACCCTTTTAGCCAAGGTAGGAGCGTTATTTTTGAACATACTACACTATGAATAAGTTTTCCTGCGTCTCATGCCACCATGGACTGAAATAAACGGATAAAAAAGACACATCGATAATACGTTTCGAACTTTGTTGTTATTCCTTCAGAGTGTCATCAGAAAAACCCAAAACATTATGAAATAGTACTATCCAGGAAATACAGTACTGTGTACATTTGAAACAAATTCACAACACTAGGAACAGAACAATAGAACAGGTAACTTTACAGCCCTGGAGCCTACTTTCAGCATTCAAATTACTTTTAAAAAACAGCTGATTATGGAATAGGATGGTGAAAAGGTTAGACCAAAGCAAACATTGTACACAGCAAATTTCTGAATATATTTCTATAATGTTTTTAACATTTTTATACATTCTATACTTATTTATTACTTTTGGTATTTACACTTATTTGTACTTTTAGACTTTTAGAACTGGACATTCACAATTCAGTTTATTACCAACACACTCAACAATTGCTAAATATACTTAGCTTATCCAGGGGTGTATTTACGTATGGGCTAAATGGGCTATAGCCCAGGGCGGCAGGATTCGGGGGGCGGCAAATTTGTATACAAACGACAATTTTCAGCCCACAAATTTTAAAAATCATATTTTTTGAGGCGGAAATTTTTTTGAAGAATGATACAGAAAATTTGAGAACCGAAAGTGACTGTTTTCTAAGCGAGATCATAATATCTTAGCGCAAGGCGTCATTTAATACCGTTAAAGAGGAGATGGGAGCACTCAGCACTACGTTGATTTGTCACAGTAGCAATCCACGCGTCGGCGCAATGCAAACAAACCTCTCCCCCCCCCATTATATACATCCACCACCGCCGAGCTGCACCACCACAGTGTGTTTGGGGTGGGCGATTTCATCATCTATGTTACGTTATCACATAACCTAGGTTATGTGAGAGTGATAATTGATACGGTATTAGCAATCATCAAATGAGAGAGGCGCCGATAAGTAGAAGATAATTAAGTAATTGTATTCTTTAGTGCCTTTCTCCATTTTTGTGCGATTGGCCTTTATAATTTGATAGTGAATGGTCCGGTCCTAGCATTGGTCTTTTTGCCATTCATTATAAGATTCTAATATTAATTATTTACTCATTCTACATTATTTGTACATTAGAACCTTTAAAAATTAATTTTCAAATTGGCATTGAGGTTTTAATGACGGATTCATGCCATCAAACAGATTCTTTGGTGTTTAAAATTTGATAAAAAATGCAACTAAAATCATTTTTTATTTAGATATTTGGTAAATTTAATTTTTATATCATATTGAGTGTGAAGTCCCCATAATTTGAACAAATTTCGACCGGCCCTTGACCGAACTATTGACGCTCCTAACTTTAACAGGAAAAACACATAACTAGCCATAATTTATTGCGTTATATTGCATTTTATCTAATACTTCATTTCCAGTTTGTATCTAGAGTAAAATTAAAATCATTATGCCAATTTCGTATTGCTACACTCAGATGAGTCCACCCAACCTACAAAAATCTTCTGGGAGCGAAGGCCACAGTATTCCGCCATATTCCAACGGCCGTTAACTACGCACGCGCAATTTAGGCCTTTTTTTCGACTGTTCGCAACGGCACTAATTATTGTAGTTATTGTGTCTCGGATTGGTCAAAGAACTAGTCAAACGCTCTAATAGCCATGCTTTGAGTCACACTTTGGTAGCTCTTGCATTGCAACGCAAAAACTTTGAATTCTAGTTTTAAAATTTTAATTTCCTTATAACTATTCCCGGCTTTTTCAATCCCTACAAGTTCAAATTCAATTTTATTTTCGCAAGCGCAATTTGTTTACAAAGCAGAGCTTGCTTATCTCTCTAGCTTAAATGCTAATTGAGAGAAAAATACAACATTATTTTTACAATAATACTTTAAATCTAACAACAATTGTTTTTTCAATTTAACAATAAATACAATTTTTCATGGATGAAGTGAGATAACGTTTAAATATACTATATAAATTAAATAACAACAAAAAATAAATTAAATCTAAATCCAACAACAAATATAACAACAAAATATTGTGTAAGTGACAGGAAATCCCAGTATTCTATCCTTAACGGATAGAATCTAGTGGAAATAGATTGGAAATTGGGACAATAATTGTGGATATAAATTAGGTCACTATGGCGGGGGCGGCACTTTTTGAATAGCCCAGGGGCGGCAAATTTCTAAATCCGCCTCTGAGCTTATCTCACAGCAAGCCATAAAGTTAGTTCATTCATAAATCACTTAACTTTTACTTTGAGCAAGTTAAGTTATGTTTAAGTTACGCAACTGCATGGAAAAACCCAAAGCCAGCCAAAATTTGGCAACTAGAAAAAAGTTATGTTTCGTTCACATTATCAAGACATTACTGTGGTCCTTAAATAATTTTGTAGTAAATTATGTTCATGTTACCCTGAGTCTGTTAGAACAGTAACGAACAATTCAGGGACTGTTTCTGGCAGGTAGAATTTCTGGTAACATTGGTTACAAGATATCCATCTCCAAGTTTTTTTGCTCATAAGGTCTAACATGCCCTTGGGACCTACCACAACTTAAAGCAAACCTTACCTGCCAGATTTTGTACCAGAAAATTACAAAGCAAGAAATTACAAGTTACAGAAGAATAAGATATTACAATTTCTGCCTCCCAAAGCAGAAATTACAAAGAAGATAAAGGCTATTTGACATACAAAATTACATTTAAATTGGTAGGCTAATAGTAGTTTGAATGATTAATAGTCCTATGAAATTCATGGGGTTATTTTTTAAGATTAGGCCTAATATTTGAATAAGTCTGTATTTAGGCTATTTTCCATCTTGTGCTTGTGCAAATTTTATCTAAAAACTATTAAGGTAATTTCAAATCCAGCTTTAAGTGATTGTTTAGATTTACTCTTCAACACTTCTCAATCTGGCTTAAACGATAAATTGTAATTGTGCTGGTCACACATGTGGTAAAAGTGAATAGATCTAATGATTGAGTAAACTAAAATGTGACTAAATTTTGATTCGTAGGCCTATGACTTTCTCCAATAAATACAACAAAATAACAGCTCCAAAACTTTAATGAAAACTTGTCCATCAACTAAACTGTTTACAACTTTATTGCTTTTATTATACCCCAAAAAATTATGAGTGAAAATACTTACCACAGAAGAATCCTCTTGAAGGAATTGTTTCCCAACTTTACATTGGGCTCTGGCACCTGAAAAAAATATTACAAGAGTAATAACAATATCTTTTAAAGCTCTCCAGAAAGTAAAAACGGCGCAATTATGTCCAGAGGTGGGGACCAGGTAGTGGGGAATTCCGGCACCATAATTAGTGCAATTGTTTGTATGACTGCTTTTAAGAAGAGGCATAAATTATGTAAAAGACATGGCGCTTGTTTGAGATAGGTACATACGAAACATGTTTCTAGAAACCAACTGAATTGGTTAAAAAGTTAATTGAATTAAATTACTTAATTAATTTAATTTAATTAAGAATATACTGGGGGTCCCAAAAGATCTGAAGTGGTAACTTTTTATTTTTTATTTATCAACTAAAAAAGTTTAAAATTTGAGATTATGTTTTAGCAACATAAATAACTATTTCTGGATACTAACATTTATCACCTTCTAGACGACAGCCCACAAAGGAATAATGAAAATCTTCAATGTAAGCATATATTAATGTCATCAAACTAAAGCTATTCATTAGGAGACACAATGTCACGAACCTGATCTTGAAAGGATGACCAATTTGAAAATGACCGGAGATCAAACTTTTCATTAAATTCATATTGCCAAAATTTAAACATGAATTAACTTCTGGCATGTGCAACCTTCTAAGGTCAGCTTTGTGGCATATTGTCCTTAATCCAAAGACCTTTAAAGTAGTGTAAACTTTTATTTCAAAATGTTAAGATATTAAGAGAAGAAGATTTTCGCTTGAGGGCAGAGATATGTGTTCAAACCTCTGAGCTTAAAATAATTAAAACAAAATTAATCATCTCAAACAAAATAATAAACCAATTAGTTTGAAAATTAAAAAAAAATTTTAATAAGCCTAATAGAATCCTTTTACGACAACCACTTTGTTTTCATATTTTAGTGTTTAGAGTTTTAAAAGTTTATTAATTTAAATTAATTTATCTTCTTGTTTTCTTATATCATTGTGTAGTTTTTAAAACAAATATAGTCCTAACAATGCCTTATACATAATAATGTATTTGGAAATCCTCAGTCACCCTTTGGGTACATTTTGCAGGAAAATTCTCAAAAAGGGGCTTTAAAATATATGAGTAATAGTCCATAATAAGTTTGTTTTTAGCACATAAAACTATGTACAAGTATGAATTCTCACCAAAAAATGTACACCGACCCACCCAATAAAGCAAGTAAAAAGTCATACCGACATTATCTTTTCAACCAACTAGTCAGCAAGTGCTGAATTGTAACATTCCTTGAAGCCTGCATAATTCATAAAATGCTTTCATATGTTGGCGCTATCAAAATGTCCAGCCATGCATGTGGTCTTATCTCAACTAACCTAGATTCCGAGCTCATTTTTACTCTACATAGTCCAGTAAGAGGTTTAGTGATACAAATAAAAATGATGTTATCCTTCATACTTGAAAATTGTGTGTTTTTTTAATTTACATAATTAAAATTTAGAAATGAAACTTTAATTTATCAACAGGGATTGGCTTTTTTGCTTCAAAGCAAGTACCGTAGCCTCGTACTTGACGTTATAGTTGAAATAAGGAATAATTTTCTAATGAATCTTCCTAGAGGGAAGAAACAGCTGACCTTAGGCCGGGTTGATTGCTCAATTGATCTCAGATTGACGACCGACGGTTCCACTGACAAACCACTGAGATGGTCAATTTTAGGTTTTACCAATCTTCTCTACAGATATCCTGTGAATTTACTTGATACTTATTATATTGTCACATGACATTACACTCAAGGCAGAAAATATTTTTTTTGAAAATACAATATGAGTTCTCATATAAAAATAAATAAGAACTACTTTTGTAATATATTAAGGGTAAGATTATAAAAATTACAGGAGATAACTATAGTAATAAAAAATATTGCATGACATGATCAAGTTTTAAAGTAAAAAAAAATATTAAAACACATACAAAATAATTTACTATAAAAATCTTTTTTAAAAGGCCATATCAATAAAAAAATTCAAATTTGTAGTATCATCAGGTTGATTAGGAGTGACAATACTCTTTTAGAGCTAGGAATCTTGTTAAGAAATTTTATTGCATCGTACTATGGAGAATTTGCGAAAAGTAGCCTAAGAGCATGTATTTGAAAACTTTCGGTAGATGGTGTTATCGTCATAGTTTAAGGGGCTAAAGAGATTTGTTTAATTATAAAAGTCATAATATACCAACATCAATATACCGATATCAATGGAAACACCAAACATAAAAGATAATTGTGATGAATGTCAATATTATGTCTTTTTATTTTGCTTCTTAGGCGGAACTGATTGTTTTACAATTGATTATTAGGCAACTGATTGTTTTACATTGTTTGTAACTTACTGACCTGAAACTTTGGTCCCCGACTATTTGAGGTAAATTTGCAATTTTTAATTAATGTTTGCCATACATTTGTTAGTATCTACATTAATATTGTATTAAGAAGCTTGAAGTTTTGTATTAACATAGATTGACAGTGATATTAAAAAGAAATTAGGCCTAACTATATTTAGAAGCTTAAAACTCCTAAAAAATTTAACTTAAAATAATTTAGAATTATGCCCGCTAATATTAAGTGTTTTTCTTTTACCGGTTGATTATGAACAGATTTCTCTCTTACATATTTTGTTAAAGTATAGATTGTTTGTGAATTAGTGACATAAATCCAATTTTTAAGCCTTTCACTTTTTGTTGTATCTCAAATTGTTATTTTAAGACCAATTTGCAACTTTTATTATTACCGGTACTGAATTTATATAACTTCTTAGTAGAACTAACTACAGTTATAATGTATTTGATGTTTGAATTTTGCATTCACTGATCTTGTACAATAGCCTTGTGACTTCAACAGGATTTAAGGAAAGTAGGTAACTAAAACAATTATATATAATAAATTTCATTTTCGTTTTTTGTCTTCTGGATCAAGCAATTCAACTATAAAAGGTTACAATACATGAGTCAGCCTGCTGATCCGGTTGTCAACTTATTGTTGGTGACGCGTTTTGAAGATTTAGATCCTCATTTTCAAATCACAACACAAAAACACATTAATTTTCACTCGTGAGTGGTCGTTAAGGTATTAAAATAGGCCTATACATTTAAACAACATCCGTCGACACTGATCGCATGTACCCCCGGCGCTGGAACGGTCATGACTGCACAGTGTCTTGTGGTCTTGCCGTGGACTTTGACTCTCCTCTATCACCTGGGTTATCTGCCAGCTGGTTCTTTATTAAGGTTTCAAACAATGCGTTGGACTGGAAGTGTATTTTCATAAAACATCCTTTTGTGCAATAATGAAGGGGGTTCATGTTGGTTTTAAAATTTGTGTAGCTGTGATTAGTTTATGTGAGATGAGCGGCGTATTTAGACCTAAGGTGATTGTTTGCTTTAGGTAAATGTTCTTTAAATATCGTTTGGAAGTTCCTGCCTGTTTGTCATATATAGAATTTATCACAATCAACGCATGATAATTTATAAATTCCAGATTTATCTGATGCATCACTATTGATACTGTGCGAGGGTGTGTTCAATAATTTTTGTAATTTATTTGAGGTCTTAAAAGAAACATTTATGTTCTTTTTTCTTATTTCGGTATGAAGGATGTTTGGTAAAATTGTTCTAAATTCTGTGGAGATAAATATTTTCTTATCAGTTGTATTTGTATTATTGTTCATTTCCTTTCTGATTTGTTTTTTGATCAAATTATCTACGATACGAGGATTGTAGCCATTAGCATAAGCGATGTATTATTGATTGAGTGTTTCTCTTTTTCATAATTTTCTTGATTGAGAGGTACAGTAAGAAGCCTGTGGATGAAACTATTGTATGCTGCCATCTTTTGTTTATGAGGGTGGTGAGATGTTGCGTGGATGGTAGTATCCGATAATGTCGGTTTCCTGTAGATATCAAATTCAAAAGACTTGTTATTCCTGATGATAGTTAATTCAAGAAAGTTTAATCTTTCATTGAAGGGAATTTGATATTTACAAGGCCACAAAATTCACGCCAACAGTTTATTGAATGACAAAATACACTTCCAGTCCAACGCATTATTTGAAACCTTAATAAAGAACCAGCTGGCAGATAACCCAGATGATAGAGGAGAGTCAAAGTCCACGGCAAGACCACAAGACACTGTGCAGTCATGACCGTTCCAGCGCCGGGGGTACACGCGATCAGTGTCGACGGAAGTTGTTTAAATGTATAGGCCAATTTTAATACCTCAACGACCTCTCAAATTCATGTGTTTTTTAGTTGTGATTTGAAAATGAAGATGTAAATCTTCTAAACACGTCATCAACAATAAGTTGACAACCGGATCAGCAGGCTAACTCAGGTATTGTAACCTTTTATAGTATAATAAATTATTATTTCATAACATAGGCCTACATTTTTATTTCTTAACAAATAGTATTTTTGTGAAAATTAGGGGTTAACCGTTCCAAAACAATTGTTCATGTTTTCCTATTTCTTGTTTCAGTACCTACAATTATTTATTTTTTAAATTGATCTGCAAAATATTTTATTTAGCTTATTCTTTCTACATTGTCATCTATTTCATTTTGTTTTATTTTTTTTATCAGTTGAATTATTTCATACTTTTTGCGCTGGGAGGGTGAGGCCAGGTATGGCGTCACATCCCCCGATGATTCATGTCCTTCAGTACAGTTGCTTTGAAAATCCATAAAATACTCAGATATAGTACCTAGAAACCACACATAAACTCACTCACACAAACAAACAAACACACACACACACACACACACACACACACACACACACACACACACACACACACACACACACACACACACACACACACACACACACACACACACACACACACACACACACACACACACACACACACACACACACACACACACACACACACACACACACACACACACACACACACACACACACACACACACACACACACACACACACACACACACACACACACACACACACACACACACACACACACACACACACACACACACACACACACACACACACACACACACACACACACACACACACACACACACACACACACACACACACACACACACACACACACACACACACACACACACACACACACACACACACACACACACACACACACACACACACACACACACACACACACACACACACACACACACACACACACACACACACACACACACACACACACACACACACACACACACACACACACACACACACACACACACACACACACACACACACACACACACACACACACACACACACACACACACACACACACACACACACACACACACACACACACACACACACACACACACACACACACACACACACACACACACACACACACACACACACACACACACACACACACACACACACACACACTTGATGTGATTGATATCAATATACTTATTAAGAAGTTTCAAATGTATGGTATAGGGGGTCAGGCTTTGTTGTGGTTGGAATCTTTCTGTAAAGGAAGAAAACAGGTTGTAAAAATTAACAATCAGTATAGTGAGGTATTGAATTTGAACTATGGGACAGCACAAGGAGGGGTTTTAGGGCCACTAATTTTCCTCATCTTTATAAATGACTTGTTAAATATGCAGCTAAACTCCTCTGTGTTTGCGTATGCGGATGATACTGCACTTGTATGTGGGGATATCAATAAACAGTCATTGATGCTAAAAATCAACGATGACCTGCAAAAAATTTCTGACTGGCTGATCAAAAACAAGTTGCTTGTAAATGTGAAAAAATCTAAATGTATTGCATTTTTTGATCATGATAAAACAAGTGAATATTTACAAACTATGTTGAATTTGCGGTGTCACTATCATCATTGTGTATATGGCTGTGAATGTTCTAGTATAGAAATAGTTGAAAGTGTCAAATATTTGGGTTTATATGTTGATCAGTATTTAAAATGGGATGTGCATGTAAATTATTTAGCAAAAAGGTTGAGGAAAATAAATTATGCAATGTACCACCTAAAAAAGTTCATTAGAAATGATCAATTGAAGAAAGTGTATGTGTCTTGGTTTGAGAGTACCATGAGATATGGAGTATTGCACTTTGGTGGTGCATATAAGACTGTTCTTAAGCCAGTTGTAATGAATCAAAGGCATGCATTACGCAATATGTTTAATGTGAAATATTATGAAAGCATGAGCTATCTTTTTGAAGAGCACAATATTTTAACTTTCACTCAGGTATACAAATACGCCTCTATTATGTATATCCTCAGAAACTTGTTTATGTTCAACTTCAAACTGCCAAACAGAAACACTCGATCTAGTCAATTTTTATTTCTTGTTGTACCATTTTTCACTAAGGAATCAAGTAGGCATCAATTTTGTTATCTCGGTCCTAAGTTGTTTAATGAATTTGTAAGATTTTTTGGGAATGAAGTGATATTTGAGAAAAAGCATAAAGTTAAGATAAAAGCTATACAATTTGTTAAAGAGTCTATATAAATACATGTTAAAATTAACTTTATGTATTAAATTTGAATTTGTTTATCATTTTGTGTAATTTTAATGCATTTAAATTATTTATTAAAATTAAATTATATTGTTATGCTCTAAGTTAAATATTTATTGCTTGTTATTAATTTATTTTTGTTTTCCGCACTGATTGTACTATGCCTATGTTAAGGTTTTGAGTGACGAAGAAACTTGAAGAAAACTGAATAAAAGACAATGAATTAATAAAGATAAGAATAGCCAACTACACTCCCGCACGCGCCAATGAGGTGCATTGGGAGGTAAAATATGTAATGTATTAATGTTTTATTTTGGAAATAAAGAAATTTTGATTTGATTTGATTTGATTTGATTTGACACACACACACACACACACACACACACACACACACACACACACACACACACACACACACACACACACACACACACACACACACACACACACACACACACACACACACACACACACACACACACACACACACACACACACACACACACACACACACACACACACACACACACACACACACACACACACACACACACACACACACACACACACACACACACACACACACACACACACACACACACACACACACACACACACACACACACACACACACACACACACACACACACACACACACACACACACACACACACACACACACACACACACACACACACACACACACACACACACACACACACACACACACACACACACACACACACACACACACACACACACACACACACACACACACACACACACACACACACACACACACACACACACACACACACACACACACACACACACACACACACACACACACACACACACACACACACACACACACACACACACACACACACACACACACACACACACACACACACACACACACACACACACACACACACACACACACACACACACACACACACACACACACACACACACACACACACACACACACACACACACACACACACACACACACACACACACACACACACACACACACACACACACACACACACACACACACACACACACACACACACACACACACACACACACACACACACACACACACACACACACACACACACACACACACACACACACACACACACACACACACACACACACACACACACACACACACACACACACACACACACACACACACACACACACACACACACACACACACACACACACACACACACACACACACACACACACACACACACACACACACACACACACACACACACACACACACACACACACACACACACACACACACACACACACACACACACACACACACACACACACACACACACACACACACACACACACACACACACACACACACACACACACACACACACACACACACACACACACACACACACACACACACACACACACACACACACACACACACACACACACACACACACACACACACACACACACACACACACACACACGTACAGTTAGAGTAAAACTTATCAAACAAAATTAACAATTTTAACTTAAAATACTATGGGAAGATCTTGAAATGTTTGAGACTTGGTAAACTACAAACTAATTCGGTGAACACAACAAGGGGGTATTTGGGCGGAAGCCTCAACTAGCCTGTTCAGTGCTTTAGATTTTTACAGCAATTAGCCTAACGAATAGGGCCAACTAATTAGGGGGCAAGGGGGTGGAGCATATAATATATCCATCCAGCATAATGCCTACTTAGAATATTTGCAAAGTTGATTATGATTTTTAAATTCTCACAATTTTACGAATGAAGGGGAACCAGGAAGTGGTTTTAAAAAGGAGCTATAGGTGATTTTTTTATTATTGTTTATGTTATTATTATTATTATACTTTTTATTATTATTGATTATGTGTAATGTTTATTAGCCGGTTTTCTTACTGTCTTGGCGGACCAGTTTTTCGAACAAACTAACCTGCTACAACTTTTTAGTAATTTACGAATTTAGAACAAACCCTAAGGGTGCATGGGGGCAAAGTCCCCATTGAGCCGTAGGCGAGTATATATATGTATATACAGTATATACATGTACAGCATATCAAAATGAACGTATGGTGTTTTTGGCTTCAGGGGACCTCAAAATGAAAAATTAACACTTTCCCGGGCTTAGGTCTTACCATGGCTACAACCGTAGTAGCGTATTCCCTATAGAGAAATCCACTAAAAAACCTTAACTTAAAAAAAAAAAATTAAAAACAGTGTTACAACTACTAGCAACAGCAACAATTTAATGGTTTTAGGGGGTACCATACCCTCAAAAATCACATTTTTATAGAATTTTGTTTTATTTCCTTTTTTTTTTCTGCATCATTTTCTGGATAAAATAGTATAAGTTATAAAAAGTGAGAATCTTATAACTGCAATGTATTTATAGACCCTATTTAGGTTTAAAAAATGTCTACAACGATACTTCCATACGAAAATCCAATCTATATGGAAAACCCTTGTTCTATTTTGGACCGACAAGAACTATTTAGGCTATCTAGTATTTGTTTATGATTTTTATTCAAAGCTATTTAATTTTTAAGGGTTGGCAATACTGGTAAAAAACATGTTATTTTTAAACTAATATGGTTTGTTTTCTTTTAATTTCTTTAAATTTTAGCATTTTTAGTCTGCTATATCGAATACAAATTTTTTTATTCTACTAATTTTGGCAGTATTGAGATGTCAACGGGACAGGGGTGGTGATAGAATGTTAAACTAGGCTTTATTAGAAAATAAAGAAAGTGGTTTATAAGAACAAATGAGAGTTCCCACACCTAAAATTTTATAAATTAAGCACTGCAGGGTGTCTACTGATATCTCATTTTGGAATTTCAGTATATTTCCAGTATTTCCAGTACATATTTAAAAAAAATTCCAGTATCAATCGCGAACTACTTATCTGAATATGGAGTAACAATCATGGAAATTTATACATATAAACAAATATAACATCGATTTTTGTATTAAGAGATTGCCACTGGTCGAAATTCTACCAAAAATTCACCTGATTTGGACTCTAATTAATTTAATAAATTACCCTTCTTCCATAAAATTAACATTGAAATTTTGAAAGCCTGTAGGGCGGAGCCCTGGAGGCTGATGTGAATTATAATGATGGCATTCTGTTCATCTTGAACCTTTCTAACTGTATGTGCGGATTTCTCTTACAATAAACACAAGCTGAGAAAAAAGGAGAAAAATAATCATGCTTGTCTATTAATATATGGATACTTATGATTGTGATTTTAAAATAAGTACTTTCCAATGATAACACTTTTTAATATTAATTTTTTTATAATATTACTAAAAATAAAATAAATACTCACATCATGAATAAATTTTTAGAAATAAAACTTAATTTTCAGTACAAAATCCAACATTTTCTAAACTCAATCTTTACACAAATGTTTAGATTTCTTGATTGCTAAATTAATTATTTGAACATAACTACAAGTTTTCTGATTTTTGTTTCAAACATACTTAAACAACAATAATGAAGTGTGAAACATTTTTACATCGAAATGTATGGAACAAATAAAAAAAAAATTATATTTTATGCATTTAAAAAACAACAATTTCCAGATTTTAATAAGATTCAATTGTTCCAGTATCTATTTTGAAATTCCAGTATTTCCAGTATGGAAATAAAATTCCAGTATTTCCAGTAATTCCAGTATCAGTAGACACCCTGCACTGCTTTTGACTAGGTTTTTTATTGCACTTCAAGAAAAAACATGGCTTAGTATTGACAATTTATTTGGACATCTCGCTAGTCTAACGGGTTAGCGTCTTGGACTTTAGTTCAAGAGGTCACGGGTTCGATGCCTTGGGTGTCCACTGACTTTGATGTGTTTGGACCGCTTTCCCTTAAAAGCGTTTAATGTACCTAGCACGATCCTCATAACAAAGCGCCTCTGGCGTAGACACAAGCAAATAAAAAAAAGGAAAACAAACAAAAAAATTGAACAATTGTAATTCTTTTGGTTTATTTTACTGTATCATACAGGTCTAGGCATGGTCTAAACATCCTGCAAACCTGTCAGCCAGGCAAGATGCCAATGCGGGAGTTTTCCTAACCTGATCTTGCAAAAATGTGTGAAATGTGGAAAAAAACTCAGTCTTCAGTCAAAAACGTTGTTTTAAGTAAGTTAATGATTAATGGTAATACTATGCAAAAATTTATCATCCATAATGTAATTGTAAATAAACTAACGTAATTTACATTAGTTTAGAGAGAAATTGGACGATACAAATTAAACAAGTAAACAATCCGTCTGAATAATATGCTGTTGCATGCTATCTAGTTTACAGGTGAATAAAACAAGCAGAAGCCTTCTATTTGGTTCAGGTAAACGTGTTTAGTGCTAATCTTTACAAAACAACCAATGGCAAAGGCCCTTTTATCATCATATGACATTCCAAAATAACCAATTGAGAAGACTGTTTCTACAGGGTGTATCAAAAAGAATCATCCGATTTTATAGGTCTATAATTTCAAAACTAGTGATCACCCATATGGACATGGGGTTATTTTTATACTAAAGGATAGCTAATAAAGTTTTTTACATACCATTTACAGGTGCTCAATATGGCCCCCTTTAGATGCACAGCACATATCTAGGAAATACTCAAATTGGTAACACAGCTTGGCTAGCATGTCTTGGGTGGTGGATTTGATGGCTGCTCTGATGCAGTTCTGCTGTTCAACCAATGTTGTTAGAAGTGTATGGATATAAACAGAGTCTTTTACAAACCCACACAAAAAGAAATCATGTGAGAGCGTTTTAAATGGTAGGCTTCCTCAAAGATGGATCGGCCATACTGGACCTTAGCGATTCCACGTTAATCACTGGTAGCTGAGATCACCAGACATTACTGTTTGTGATTTATTTTTGTGGGGATTTGTAGAAGACACTGTTTATATGCCTCCCCCTTCTAACAACATTGATTGAACTAAAGAACCAAATTAGAGCAACCATCGACCATCGAATCCATCACTCATAACATGCTAACTAAGTTCTTGAAGACGAATTTGAATATCGCATAAACTTGTGCATTGCACCTTAAGGGGGATATATTGAGCACCTGTAAATGGCATGTAAAAAAACTTGATTAGTTATCCTTTAATATAAAAATAACCCTTTGTCCATATGATTATTAGTTTTGAAATTATAAACCTATAAAATTTGATGATTCTTTTTGATACACCCTGTATTAATGTCGCGTAGTTTCACCAGGAGCTTCTCTGTTAGGCTTTGTTTATGTGATTACAGACAGATCGCATTAGTTGCAATGAATACCCTCACAATGCGTGAGTTTGCGGGCGCTTGGCTTAAGTCGACAATCAAACGCGTGATATTCACGCATTTTGAGTGAAAGTTGACAGGTCTAATCCTGTCACTAAATCTGTAAGGCAAATAACAATGTGAGGCGTACCTGTGTACCAGTAATCACAATAAATTGACAACACAATGTTGTGTCTTATTATGTCAATTAAATGTAGGCTTATAGTACAAAGTCAGGTGAATAACTTTAAAAATTAACCACCATAAAGTTACCTTTGTTTACATATGTACGCTATATTAGGTCTAACTTAAGAACTTAGGTTAAATTTTTATCTCGCTTCGTAATTTTAGAGTTGCATGTTGCTGCTTTTGATGTAAAAACAAGGAATTTGGTACCAAAATCCTATCTTTGCCATAACACTAACGAAATTAGAGCAGTTTAACTTATATCAAAATGCTAAAAGGGCCTGACACTCTAGCGCTTCATCAACATAATGACCCTACTGTGGTGGCACTAACACCCAATAATTGTGTGGCATTCAGAGGTTTCAGATCCATTGATGTTAACCTAACATGACTAATTAGGCCTAGGTTAGATTACTGTACTGATAGCCTAATTAGGCTAAATATCAAGATTCTAGGCATTAACAAAACTAAGTTTTAAAAAAATATTAAGATGCTGGGATTGATCTATCTTTAGTGTAAGGAAACAGTTTCAAATTTTATAGAATGATATACTGTTGATTTGACAACATAACCAAAAACAGAAATTTCACTGCATTATTTTAAGCCGGTAAGACACTAATATCACTCTGATATAGCCTATTTCACATCTAACAAATGTTTAATTTTTCTGATACAACCATGACAAACATGGCATTTGTAGTAAAAACAAGCGCATTTTTAGCGAATAAATAGACTTTACCTGAGGTACGCTCCTCTTCAGAGATGAAGAATAATGAAGTTCGAAGAAGACTGAAGACCGTTGTTCAGTTGGAAACACTGCTTACGTTCTTGTTCTCTTGAACTAGTTTATGGTTAGGTTAGGTATGACTACGACGCCGTTGAACCAAAGTCTTGTTATACTAAAATAGGAAATAGTGACACTTTGTCACTTTACGTTTCCCCCGGAACAACCCGAAAAAACCTTACCTGAAAAACCAATAATAGCTAGGAGCGATAGTGGGGGTTTACTACTGCTCCTAGTGGTTGGCATTTAAGTTAAGGATACAGCCAATCACGATATGGGTAAACTCTGTTTGTTTCTCTTCCATTCGCTTGAATCGCTAGTCTATCGAAATTTATTTGGGTAACCGATAGCATGAGTGCCACTAACTTCCGGATTGCTTAGGGCACGTTGCTTCTTATAAGATAAGATAAGTGTTTTGACTCTCTCTGAGTATAGAATTTTAGTGTTGTCTCCTGGCTTGAAGTCTTACCAAATTTGTCGTTTAAAAGGATAAAAGGGTTCCTACAAATAGCAACTACTCACAGTAACGACAAAGTGATTATAGCAACTAAAATATAATCTTCTCATAGCGACTACAAAAAGGCTTAACTTATATCGAACGTTTAATATTCTAGTAGCACATAAAAATATATTAAAATATCTCGTTGCTACGAGACTATTTTGTATTTATGTACATTGGTTATAGCCATGAAGCCATGTAAATGTAAAATTTTAAATTTTTGTCGGCGTTCAAGAGAATATTACCTATAAATCAGAAATAAAAAATCTTTAATTTTAGAACATTGATTTCTATTGTTAGAAGGATACAATTTAATTCTCTAAAAGTGATAAAGACTTGTAGGTCCTACAAATTTCATTTTATTATTTTTTTTATATTTTATTGTTTTATAATTTATTTTATTATTTGTGTTTCCATGATGTGATGTTTACAAAGCTAGAGCACTATAGTGCCAAGGGAATCTATTTGCAGCTTCTGCCATACTTGGGTGGGTGGGAGCAGCTCGTCTCTGTCAACGGTCTGAGTTCACGGTCTCATTCTGTATTTCATGGTGTTGATGACTACTGCCAAGTTTTGGGGCTTTCCATAGATTCTAAATAGACCAGAAGCTCTCAAATAACACTTGTTTGTAGCAAACTTCCAATAGTATTGTACCTTTTAAGAAATCTATAAACCTGTGTAGATAAATCTTCCTTGTTGAAAGCCTACCTAGCTTTCTTATAGGAGACGCTTTTGTATGGCCTTAGGCTCTGGGGATGAGGTGCAGTTGAAATTTATCAAAGAAATTTCTTTTTACTAAAGAAAAGTTCATGGCTGTTTGTAGCTTATTTGTTTTTATCTCCTTAATTAACACAAAGCAAGATGTTGAATCTTTCAACGCAGGGGCGACTGTCATGCACACAACACTAGGACGAGAAGCATGCTTGATATCCCACGTCTGTTAAACTCAGAAAAACTCAAAGAAATTCAAGCCAGCTTAGTATGAATACATTAAATCAAATTGTTTGTACAGCCTGGACCCAAATGAATTCAAAATCTCAAACCAGTCTTCGGGCTGTCTTATTGACTCAGTCAACGACTTTTTCAGTATTTCCATGGAGATTGTAAGTAATTTTTTTGATTGTGTGACAAGGTTTTTAGTTATGTTTGTGCGTATGGTTTACCATTTACTTTGCCCATGTTTTTTCCGTGAGCATTATTTGCCATTTTGATTGGTTTTACATGAGTTAGTTATAAGTTTGTGACAATGTCAATTGCATGTACGTGATTAAAGGAAAATAAAAAAAAAATATTATGTTTTGAATTTGGAATATAGTAACTACAGAATCGTTAGGATTGAACAGCTCTTTTATATAACAGTTTCTTTTTTCATTGCCATGACATCTGAAGCCAAGATCGATAGAGGAAACCCGTCTTCTTACCGTCTGATGTATAATTTTTTGTTTGTGTTCCGGATATAAAGTGTCAAAAAGTACAATGGAAATGATTTTAAGTTGTAATATTGACACCCCCAACCTTTCACTTCAGGCCTAACGGATATATGTTCTGGCTAGACCCCCCCTTTCAAAATCCTGGCTACGTCCCTAAATCAGATGGTACGTTACAATTCACATTTAAAATATCTTACAATGAAAGTTGGTCAATATTTTAAAGCGCCCTCTAGAAATAAATCTAAGCCTGAGGCTGCTGAAACCGTGAAACCCGAAACGAAATTACCTTTTTAATTACCATTCGCACATGCGATAGATCATAAGCTTTAAAATTATACATCAATCTTAAAAATTGGTTAAGTACGTTGAGAGAAAAAGGGATGTAAGGGCAGAAGCCCTTTATGAATTAAGAAGATATAAAGGTATGCCCTTGACTTATGGGTCCTGGGTATTTCCGGGGATTTTTTACCAGAATCAGGTAATACTAGCCCTCTTTAACAAAAATCCCCCCCCCCACACACACATATTTCCCTGCAAAATTCCCCATGACCAATATAAATACCAATTAATTATGGGATTTAGTTTTCCCGAAATACCCTATTTCAATATATATTCCCTCGTCCCTACATAAAAATCCCATAACTCTCCTAATATTCCCTGCTTATCCCAGCAAGCCCCATAAATCCCCAAACTCGGGGAAAATGCCATCTCTTTGCAACAATGGTGGCTGCAAATATTGAGGCAAGGAAGTCGTTCAAAAGAACTTTTATTTAATTACTTACTTCATACTTATTCTTCTTTTCCGTATACTCATGAGTTTTGGGAGCGTCATCCTCTTCTCCTTCTCAGGGGAAGGGTATTGTTAGGCCTAAGGTGAGTTAACGGCAACACTAATTCCAACCAAGTAGTATCATGAGAATAATAGCAACATTGTCAATTCCACACTGGACGAAGCCACCTCTATCTGCAAGTCACTAAAACTCAGTATCAACTCTGCAAAAACCGTCCACATCAATTTCAAACTAAACAAGAGTAATAAGAGCTGAAGAGAACTAGCAAGGATCTAAGATCACCCCCGCCACATCAACAAAATTCCTGGGTGTAATGGTGGACCAAAACTTAAGTTGGCTATGTCACACTAACTATCTCTGTAAAAAATTAGCTACAGCCCACTATGTAATCAGAAGAATTAGAGCAATTACAGATGAAAAACAGCAATCCTAGCATATCACTCACTGTTCTCTTCCTATCTGCGGTATGGAATCGTTGCTTGGGGATCTACTTCAGCGAAGAACATGGATCGCATTCTGGTACTACAAAAGAAAACACTAAGGACAAGTCTGCACCTACAACCTTTGGAACATTGCAAACCATTCTTTATCCGACATAGTATCCTGCCTGTTTATTCCCTCTATCTCTATGAGACCATTATCCTGCCCAGGCAACAATCCCCAACCCTACGACAAGAGCAACTCTTACAACACCTGCAACAAGCACAATATCGACCTACCGCAGCATAGACTTCAAAAATTTAACAAAACCCCAACCTATTCAGGCTCCTTTTTTAATAACCTTCTACCTCATGACCTAAAAAACTTACCACTAACCCATGCCTTCAACAAAAAACTTAAACAATACTTTACCGATAGACCCTACTACAATATCTCTGACTTTATTTTGCTTTAATATCTCTGATGATATTACTGAACATGCTTTCTCAC
This sequence comes from Neoaliturus tenellus, assembly GCA_030545055.2. Lineage (NCBI taxonomy): Eukaryota > Metazoa > Arthropoda > Insecta > Hemiptera > Cicadellidae > Neoaliturus > Neoaliturus tenellus. The sequence goes on from CM061535.1 coordinate 34,598,516, forward strand.
GGCTCACTTCGTGAAGAAAGAAGACCCTGCTTGCAGAAGAAGATTGACTATTCCCCGATCGGCAGATCGTGGTGAAGACGCCGGATGTGAGATGTAAGTTTGGTGAGGGTGAAAAAAACTATTGGCTCTGACTGTGAAAAAATCATCAAACTCTTAAATTTGTTTTGGATGAGGAAAACACTTTAACTCACTCTTAAATTTGACTATCTTATCTATTGCCTGTATTTCTTTTTTTTTTGTAAAGATTGAAAAATTTTCCTGCTAAGAGCTGTTTTATAAGAGCTGTTCAATCCAAACGTTTCTGTAGGTGCTATGTATTAAATTCGATTTTAGTGGCTATGTGGAGTGGTTGCTGACGTATACAGCAATTTGTTGGACCTAAAAATATTTTTTTACTGCCTACGTTAACATTTAAATTGTAGTTACTATGAGCATAGTTATTATGAGACCCCACGGCCCATAAATGTATCCCCAGTCATGTCTTGGGTGCATCCGTGGTCTACATATTTTATTTACGGATAAATCTAAAATGAGGAAACAACCCAAGGTCTGTAGAGGAAAAAGCATAACTTCCTCCTAAGGTCAGCTGAATAGTTTTTTTGTGTTCCGGATATGAAGTGTCTAAACTAAAACGGAAGTCAAGTTACGTTATAATATTTACCATTACACAGCTGATTGAAAAAAGAGAATGAAGCAGTCTTGCCACGGGTACGATATTTATCGCAACGACACCAAATTCAAATTCAAATTCAAATTCTTTATTTAGCCATTCGATCAGTTGACAATAGGCCATGTCATTAAAACTAACTAAAACTAAGGAAAAAAATTACAATCAGATCAAATCCTCTTGATTAACAAAAAGCAGTCCTTGAAGGCAAATCAAGTTCATAGTCTATGCACACCATGCAGCACACCACTCCATGCACAGGTAAAAAAAGACAAAAGAAAAAAAGAAAAAGAAAATTTAAATGCCATACGCATACCTCTGGGCCAGTTACTGTTCTGTTAGGCAATATTAGAAAAATCTGCTTCCCAGAATTCTTGTAGGCTATAAAAGGGATTGGCCAGCATCCACTTTTTCAGAGTTTTCTCAAATCTCTTGGGTGATTGTTGCCTAACTTGCAGAGGTATGGCATTAAAAAACCTTATACCTGAAACAGGAAAACAGTTTAGAGATTTGCTTAATCTATATCTACATCTATATACATTGTGACTTGTCCTTGTTTCATAATCATGCACATTACTGTTTAAAATGAGATCAGACTCCTGTTTCTTTACTTCAACTAGGCACTGATAAATGTATATGTTGTACACGGACATTATGCCACATTGGATAAACAGAGGTTTACAATGCTCGAGATGCGGAGCTCCGCAAAGGATCCTTACAGCTTTTTTTTGCAGGAGCAAAACTTTTTGAGTGGCTGGTGTATGCCCCCATAGCCTTGTGTCATACTGAAGGTGAGACTTAAAAAAAGCAAAGTAAGCGAGGCGAACAAATTCCTGAGGCATGTCAAACTTAATGCGTATAATCAAATAAGTTACTCTACTGAGTTTACAGCACAAAGATTCGATGTACACAGACCAATTGAGCTGTGGATCCAGTGCAAAGCCCAGCAGCCTAACAGGTGGGTCAATCACAATATCTTTGCACAGACCAAAAGTGATGGACTGAGTTTTGGCTTCATTGAGTGAGAGTTTGTTTAAGCGAAACCATGTAGCAGCAGTATCTTTAATAACTCCTGCACTGCTGCCTTAGCAACAAAAAAGTCGGAGTGACACGAAAACAGGGTGGTGTCATCTGCATAAATAATCACATTACCTGGAACTTTGTTGTACAGATCATTAATTGAAACAATAAACAAGAAAGGGCCGAGTATGGAGCCTTGAGGGACCCCATACTTCACATCCAAGGAGGCAGAGTTACATCCATTCCAGGTTACTACTTGTGATCGACCATTAAGGTATGACCTCAAAATTAAAAGAGCATCGCCTCTCACTCCATACCGTTCAAGTTTTGACAAAAGAAGACTGTGTGAGACACAGTCAAACGCGCGTGACAAGTCACAAAGCATGACAGATGTAGAACTTTTATCTTCAAAAGAGTTTAAAATTACTTGAGTGAGGGAGTCCACAGCCTGGACTGTAGACATGCCCCTCCGGAAACCAAATTGTGCAGGGGCGATGAGGCGATGCTCCTCGAAGAACCCACACAGCTGCTCCAACATGACAGATTCAAAGACCTTGTCAAAGATGGGAATGATTGAGATAGGCCTGTAACTTGTGACGCTATCTCCATCGCCTTTGTTGAAAACAGGAACAGTCCTGCTAACCTTTAGCATGTCCGGAAAGGTGCCTTCCTCAAGAGAGGAATTAACAATACTGGCTATCATTGGAGCAACTATGCTGGCACCCCTTTTCAACAGATCCACAGACATATTAAAATAGTCTTTACTCTTAGATGTTTTATAGTTATTTACAATTTTAACAACATTGTCAGGACTTATAGGATGCCAGGAGAATGTTGCAGGGTTATGAGGTATGGAATCCAAGGGATTTATTGATAGGTCATCAATGGTCAAGTTGGACTCTCAGTTTACAATTATTAAACTATGCACAGATTGCAGGAAATAGTGATTAAAGTCATCTGCAGTACAAAAGTCTCTAACAGCAAAAGCTGCAGCAGGAGTCTTACGATTTGAAATGTGGTCCCGCGCAGCCTTACAGGGGTTGGGCGAGTCAGTGATTGAGCTGGCAACCGCAGCCATCTTAGCTTCCTTCAACTTGGTTCTGTACTCTTTCCTCAATTCCTGCAGGTTAGGGAGAAAATGGGGCCTGCTCTTTGACAGGTCACCATATTACTCTATTTTACATTTGGATTATTAGTTAATAACAAACCATTAGGTAATGACCAAATTAACAATTTTCAATCAAGGTAAATATAAAACCATAAATTATACTCTAGTTTGCTTTGAAATTCCTTATTTGAGTTAAATATGTTGAATGTTGAGACAAAAAGTCTCCAACGATAACGAGAACGATTGTTGTTTCCTGCAGCGTTGGCAACACTCGCAGGTAGCAAAGAGTAAAATTTAAAGTATCTATAGTATCTAAAGTAAAATCTATAGTATCTACAATCAATGGTAAAATGTTGAATTTTCAATACTTTTTAACCAACAAAACTTCTATGGCGACATCCACGGATGTCGCAGAAGGTGACACCATTGCTCTTATGGGATGTTGCCCACCTGGCCCTGGCCTACAGTAATCTTGTAAACAACCAGTGCAATAATATAAATAAATGCTGGACTTCGCAGTTGCAAGAAAAAACCAAAGTTGGCCAGAATCGCAGAATGTGACGATGACGAACTAGAAAAAAATGCTTGACATAACCTCAAATAATAAAACAAAAAACTTCTCGTTTTCAACCTCTAACCTCAACACAATTCCCATATGTCATGTCAGTACTCTTATTTAACTTTTTAAATTTTTATTTGTCAATGATTGGTATAACTATCAAACAATTCTGAACTATTTATCAAGTTGAACTAATCGATAACTTGTGAGGAATAGCGTATACTTGGTGAATAAGCAGAAAGTTTAATTAGTGCAAAATGATTCCAGAAACAGAAAAACAAAGCGTAATTTCGTTTGAGAGCATTATCTCAGCTTGTTCAAAAGATACAGCTGCTGCTGAGAAAGAAGAGAATGGAAATATCAGTGATGAAGAATCTCAGAATGATGAACCTAGGGGGAAATGCAAGTCCGGAAAATTCTGGAAAACTCCCAAAACAAGGCAAGTTACTGACTCTAAAAAGCCTTTTGTCAGACTAAAAAAAAACCACTTTAGGCAATACCATTGGTTATTGGTTAGTATGATAGAAAACTGCTTGGCTAGGCCTAGAACATTTTGCAACCCCTGTACCAGAAGTACTTTTTGTTTAATACGTTAACCCTTGAGAGCTTGCGCCTTCAGTTAACATGTTCGCGGCGGCATGGGAGCGATCGCTCGAATACGGAACCCTAATGCCATCCTGGTGGGTGCGATGCTCCCAAACTCTTAAGTGCGATATTAAGTGATTTATTTTTAGAGCAGGATCTGAACAAGAAATTTGAAACCTTGCTCAGCACTACTCAGTAGTATATAGTATTTGGTCACCACATGGATTTCCTATGGACAGTGCTGGTGCTACAGTAGGCGTGGCGGTTTCGAAAAAAGAAAGGTGAGGTAGGCCTATACGAAAAACGTGTCAAAACACAAGAGTTCACGTGGGGTACATTTTTACATCATTATGATGTTTTTTTTTTTTATTTAATGATGCTACAAGATATAACTTAATTGAAATGTATTTAGTAGGCCTACTTTGAACTAAGGTCTCAGATATCAAATAATAATATTTTTCACATTGCTACATTGATAAAACCATAGTTATTTACACATCAAATCAATCACTACAGAAGTTTCAACCAGATGGCCCTTTCAAATACTCATGCCGCAGTTGCTATACATATTTGTTGTCTTTCTTTTCATATTTTTTGGACAAAAATCAAACCTTGTGTTCTTACGTCCTAAATTTTGAACAGTCTCTCATTGTGGCAATCCTAAAGTCAGTCTTATACTGGTTTCAAGTCCCCTTGGTGTCGGTAGCATTACTATTTGACTAAGATACTATAACTTATCCCTGTGTAATATATACATAACACATTAGGTGATAAACTCATAAAAATTCATAATTGGTAATTCATAAAATTCACGAAAGGTAACAACTGCATCGATTCACTAAAAGGTTAACGTGAGAGTGCATGCGGGGTAAAAAGTCTGACAGAATGCAACGTGCTGTTTTCCTCGGGCACCAAGGACACACTATTGCTAATGTGTTTCCAAAACCTCAAGGTTAGGTAGTGGATGAGTCAACTTGAAGCTATAATAAGAGGGCGGTAAGCTCTAGGGAAACTATTTACTTATTGTTCATAGTTTTAAAAATGGGTGTGAAGAAAATATACCCCGCGTAAGCTCTCTAGGGTTAAAGTCGTTTTCTCTTATTTAACATTAGAAGAGACTCACAATCAGAAATCCAATCCTTAAAATGGATCAACTTTAACTGGTCTATCTTTATAAAAAAAAACTGGAAATTTTTTTACAAATTGTTTTAATAGAATTTCTTTAAATCTATTTTTTTCAGTCAAAACGAATTAAAGTGAGCGATGAAAAGGTCAGTTATATAAGTTATCCATCTTTCGAATCAGGGTCGTCATATTTCAGACCTGTTGCAAGTAGCCTATTTGTTTTTATTTGAGATTTTACTACTATTCTATTTGGGCAGTGGAAAACTGGTACCGTATTTTAACCCGTCTAGACTGAAACAATGGTCTATGAGACTGGAGGCCTTCTGGCAGGTAACTTTTCTTTACTTTAACCTTTCTCAATGTAAGGATTTAAAAATATATGCCCAAATCTTTAGGTGAAATTAGTTTTATATAGTATCCGTTTCCATGGAAAAGAGTTACTTTTGAGACAGATTGCAATTTATACCCTTATAGTCTTGTAGGTAAACGTTCTGGATAGATAAGTTACAGTCCAGAAGGGATCCCTGTGAGACTTAAGGGCAGGGCCAGATTTAGGAGTATGCCTGTAGGCTATATCCATTATATCCCCCACCCCCACCCCTCTCCCACCATTTAGGGCCAGACTCATAGTCTATATTGTCACTTATAGGGGCATATTCACCTGAAAATACGCACCAGATTACGTTGGTCGAACGGTGTCTCAATATCAAAGTACTAAATACTTTTATGATCTGTGTATTCTTTAATTGAATAGGTTTTACCTACTGTACTTATTTGAGCCAGGAATCACAACACAATCAATGAAGTAACATCAAAGGAGCAGTGGACAGGAAAGGCAGTGCAGAGGCAACTGCCAGCCCAATAATAATAATGTTGGTTTTGTCATAAGCTACAAAACATAGTTCAAACCACTTTAAATTAAATAGAAATTTTAATTGTAGCAAATTGAGTTCAATTTCAACAGTTATTAAATTTACAAAGGCCTACCGGTACACCTTTCTGTATGAGTAAACATAACTTTTGAGATAGTAAATAATAGGACCCTAATCTTAGCAAATACAATTCACCACTTGGCAAAGCTAAAGAAAAGCCAAGAGCGCAGGGCCGACATGACGACTTAAAAGATGTCTTAAAGTAAAACTCAATTCACAATAAATTAATACCCCAGATAGTTGCCTACCCACTATTTTCATATTAGAGCCGCCCCTGACATCACCGATTGACACCTTTGTTACAGAAACACAAAGAAGAGAAGTTTGAGAGGTTACTTATGACAGTGTCACAGTCTAACATCATAGATTTAACATCATCAGTTGGAACACTTAACGTGGGAAGTCTTGAGTAGAAAAAGCTAGTGGTCCCTAGCACTCCAAGACTCACAACTACTAACATATTTTTACTGTTTATTATGCGGAAGTTTGGTTGTTTGGCGGAACAACTATGCCTGGCAAGTAGTGCGTAAAAGTTTTTGTTCGAGAGGTTACTTTAAAATTAAAACTATACCTTAGCTCTATTTTGTGGCCAATCCATTCGCAAATTCATTAAAATGTCTTAAAAAAGGAAATCACTACCGGTAGTTGTGATTGTAAACACTGGGAGCACTTGTGTAGTTCCCTTTTTTTGGGACTCCTTCGGGAAACTGTGAGTGCCGTTACGATTACCCTACATGGAAAATTTATTACATAGAAAATTATATGGAGTAAATTTGTATGAAAAGAATAAATGTATTTTTATTTCCTCAGATGAATACACTTCAAATCAGTGAGATGAGCTTAACCCATTCGTTGCGGCAAAAATTAATAGAAGTCACCCGGTGCCTGAAATCTTTTATTGCATGGACGTTTTTCACTGCGTTTGTGACCATACGGTCTATGCCGGTCCCGGTTGATATACCTTATGTGACCATATGGTCCACGCCACACTCAATGTGTTAAAGAAGTTTCTGTTATTGAAAATACTTCAATATTTTGTAAATAGCTAAAGTGCCGCCCCTAAAATTTTGACGCTATAGGCTCCAGCCTTTTCAGTCTATCTATAAATATGGTCCTACCTTGCTTTTATCACATTGGCAATCCTTCAGCACATGTGGTGTTGCCCCTCAGTAGCTTCAGCATGGTCTCTTCCCTTTCTACAGACCCATTACTTTTTTCGTTTATAGATTCTGCTGAGTCATCACCTTCTAAATGCTGACTATGATACGACATTTAGACTCTAATATAGTCTAATGAAAACTGCTCAAGACAGTGCTCGATGCAGTGACTTGTGTATGAATCATTGCAATTTAGGCCTATTTGTTACTGTATCGGCCTACTAAACTTGGTTTGGTCCCATTAATCCCAATTACTGTATCGATATAAATTTTTACCTTTAAGTTAGGTTGGGGACAGATTAAGTCTTTCGTAAAGATAGGATTCTACTTTGTTATTTAGCTACTTTAAATGGATGATTTCTTGCCATTTTCAGAGCAAAAACTATTATTAAGACTAGAGGACTTCAGCTTTCCTTTGAAAAAAGAAAAAAGATGCAAGAGGAAATAAAGCTGGCCAAACAACTCACTCGAAATGCGATAGAAGAGCGCAAAAGGCAAAAGGAAGAGCTTAGACAGAGGAGGAAGGCCAATATTAAAAAAAGAGAGGAAAATGAACGAAAAGCAGAAATTGTTCAAGTTGTAAGTAGCTTTGTATTCTATTAATTATGTAATCAATATAACTTGTTTATATTTAAATGAAAAATTTGTAGTCTTATAATTTTTACAGAACATTAGCACAGCTTAAAATATAAAGACAGCCCAGTACAAAAAAAAAAAAAAAAAAGAAACAATTAACAGTACGAGGAATTTGTCTTTGAGGTACGGTATATGTTTCTTTTGTTTGACTGTTGGAGTCAATCCAGATTCCTTCTATTCCCAATAAGAACAATGCTTAACGGGAAATTCAATAACTCCTTTATCAATTAGTGAAAAGAAATATATGTTGTATATCTCTAAATAAACGTTTCACCAAGGCATATATGATTTCTGAGGGATATTTTTCATGAGATGCATGGATTTTTATAATCACATTTTATACTGCTTTTAAATCATTTTTTACAGGATTTCCCAAAAGTGAATTGGGAAGCAAAAATTGGCCTCTTTTCGACAATTTTTTATTTTTTATTTTGAGTTATTGATGTTTTCAAAATTACTTTTAAATCCTAAACAATTTAGTTCAATTGTTTCTAAGAAGTTTTTGTTTGAGTTAGAGAAGTTTGAACACTAGTACAGCAAAAAGGAAATTTGAGAAAAAAAGACCTTTTAAAAGTTTAAATTAAACACAAAATCTGTACTTATAAGTAATGAATATTTATAAGCAATGTCTTGTTGCGATTAAGTTTTACATGAATTCTAATGGGAACCAAGCAAACTATTAATTTTTTTCCCCGAAAAAGAGAATTATAAGCTTTAAATTGCTAGGAATTTCTTGTTGGTCTTGTACTACAAGACTGATAATAGTTTTAAAAATGGGCCCAATGCCACAAAATTCACTGGATAGATTTCATAAGTAATAGTTATTGGATGGTTGAGGCTTTAGTAAAGTCTTGGTTCATGGGGAAAAAGTAGAACAACTGTTGGTAAGATTGGGCGTTTATTGCCGGCCTATTGAGGAAGAACAGAGCAACAACTGTGCTCTAAGCTGGATGTTAATAAACATTATGAAACAACCAACAGAAAAAATTCTCCTTTTAAATAGAAACCCATTGATTTTCCGGTTACTAAGTTCAGCGGAAAAAGTTTTTGAAGTAAAGGGAGGTGGATTTGTGTTTTTCAGAAAAGAGCCCTCTTTTCGGCCATAAGCGACTTGACATCCCTTTTTGTGATCTTCTGTACAAATAATTTTGAACACATATGATTGAAATTGTTTCACAATTGATTGGGTCGTGTGTAGGAAATGAAGTATCTGAATATTCAAACAACCAAAAATCAATATTTTATACTCATATGACATGAGGTCCCTTTTTGCATTCTGCCACACAAATGTAGAGTGTGCATAATGTAGATTGTAGTATGTGTTTTACGAGCTATTCAGAAAGTAAGGAACATTTCCATCTGACGCCGCCAGGTGAGTGCCAGTCGCATGCATATCAGCGGTTCCGAACCTGGGGTATGCAAAGGACTGGCTTGGACTGAAAAAAAAATCGGTAATAGCGAACACTATTTTACATAATGCCATGTAGGGTCAAAAAATAAGGAAGGTAAAAGTTGGATAAAAATTGTGTCAACTTGTGTATTGAAAGAAAAAGTGCACTATTAAACTTTTTTACCATAAAATCAATTAACTTTTTTGTAAAGATAAATCACTATGAATTTAACATTAAAAACTGTGTATATCTTAAATCTGACATAGGCTACATAACTAGTGTGATGGGAATGAAGCCTTGAAATAAATTTAAGTGTGAATTTTTATACAGTATAAAATGTACTACAAATCATATGTCCTTCTAGTGGTGTACCTTAAAGCCAGAACGAGTACTCTGGACAATACAGTTGTATGTAGTAATAACACTTATAAATCACTTAGGGAATATAACCAAGGAATAAGCTAAATACTAGCCACGACTTGATGGTTTACTTTTCATCAGTGAAAGCTAATTCCAAAGTCAGTTTTAAGTGCAAAAACCAGGTGCAGGGATCTCAACTAGTTTACTGGAATTTGATTCTAGTTGTTTTTGACTTAATATCGGCCCTCTTTGAAATGTTTTAACAATTAAGGAAAACAATATAGTTGGGAAAATTGTAAGCCGCCTTTTTATGTTGATATTCCCTTTACCCCTTACTGAAAATTCATTTGTAAATTTTTTTTGGGGGGGGGGGGTACGTTGTCAGTAAAATATCTGTCAAGGGATGCTAAAAAGGTTGGGAACCGCTGTGTGCTGGTGCTCGACACCTCAGTCGGCGACCAGCTGTGATAACGGGAAGGTCTCCCCGCTAACCGTTTTTGTAATATTCAAACTTAAATAATCAAGAATTTATTGTCACAATTACATTTCCATCCAGCAAAGCTGGCGAAACAGGTGACATTGTCAGAATCAACTTAAAACTAGGTTACAATGTTCCTTAAGTTAGCACCATGAATCACAATACAATACATTCAAGACCAGTCTAATTAGGCCTATCTAGATTTTATCAAGCATATACTCTTTAATACTATAATATGCTTTATCTAGCATTTCTTCTAACTTATTTTTAAATAAACTTATGCTTTCTAGAGTTTTAATATTGGTGGAGAGTTTATTGTACATTTTTTCTAAATACATTGGTAACATATCGGTTGAACTTAACCTATGGATTGGTAGCTGCAAAATATCTCTGTTCCGGGTATAAACAGAGAGCAATGTTAAGATTTTTAATTATTTAAAAATACTATGGCAAGATGTCCTTGAACTAACATATTTCTTCTGGATATTGAAAATCATTTCTGCTTGAGTACTGCTACCCCACAACTCAATATCGTATTGCATTAAAGATACAAAAAGTGCATGGTAAACTACTAATTTTGTTTTTAAATCAATAACGGACTGTAAGACAGAAATCTGAAAACAAGCTGTGTGCCACGATTTAAAATCCCGCCATTTATTTGTGAGGTACAGTCGGTTTTTCGTGTTCTGTTGGCAAAAAAACTTGAAACCAATATTAATTAATCAGGAATTGTGTAAAGTTTACGGGACCAACGTAATGACTGAAGGTTATGACAGAAAATGGTGTATTCAGTCTAAAAATTACTGAACAAACGTTCATCATGAAGAAAATAGGGGATGTCGGAGCACTGTAACGGATGATCTGGTTGTCAAAGCTGACCAAAAGATTCATAAAAACTGCCAATAGCTGAGCTTTCTCAATGTTTCCCAAAGGTTTCTCGGACTTTATTGTTTGAAATTGTTTCGCAGAAGCTAAGCTACAACAAGATAGGTGCCAAAAATCCTTACAGATCACCATAAAGAACAACAAATGGCGGCATCTTTGATGTTTTTGGGTTCCTACCACAGTCATTGTGATGCACTACTGGATTGAATTGTATCATAAGAGGAGATGAAACCTGGCGAAAAAAGTGAATTGTGAGACAAAAGTACAGGCCATGGAGTGGTAGGACACAAGTTCCCTAAAAAACCTAAAGGAGCTCCAGTCACGCGCCACTGAGTGGCTGAGATCACAGGCGGCAGAATTCCATGACACCACAATTTCAAAGCTTGTCAACGCCTATGACAAGTGCCTGTATTTGTTGGTGGTTATTTAAAATACCCCCGGCGCAGCAGACTTGGGGGCGGTACTCAGTGAATTTCCAATAAAATTTAATATTTTTAAATTTTCCCATCTACAAAATGGGAATGAGGATGAAGGTTTGCTGCCATGGGGGTGTTGTAAGCAAATGGAAATTTTGTAAGCACCCTGTTTGGCTCACAACATAAATAGATTGCTAATTTTAATTTTTTTTTCAGATCAAGAATCCCTCTAAAATCAAGAAGAAACACCTGAGAATGATAGAAAAGAGAGACACCTTACCTTTTATGAATAAACGTGTAGACTGACATGGTATTAGTCAAGTTTTGTTTTTCTCCCGCTTTGTTGATTCCCTACTGTAGTGTCCTGTTTGATTTAACCCTTAAGTATTCGAGCAGGGTGTTCAAAGACTCCCAAGGCTGTAAATTTGGTGTTTATAGCAACCTGTAGTCAATTTTGGATACAGCCTTGGACCGATTACCTTCAAATGGCAACGTCGCCGATGTAGCCTGGTCAGTTTCTGACAATTTCTGCTGTGTGTATTGTGCATACCAATTGTGTGTATTGTTGGGTGCCAAGAGACCCCCAGGTGAGTACCTACTGTTTTGACATCTGCCTTTATTTAGCATGCATTTAATTTAGCATGAGTTGAGAACAGCATATTTGAGAACAACACACACACACACCTCCTTTGCAACGCTTACTTGTCATACTTGAAGATCCCACTGGAAGCCAGATTGCTATGGCCGTCACTAGTTTTTCGTTCTTCTTTTTGGTGTACGTTTCATGTACTATCTTCCCAAAACTCTTTCAAAGTGTATTAGGCTTCTTCTTCTAACTAGACAGCATGCTATGGACAACCGGCTCACTACATGATCAGACCACCTCAGGTTGTTACTTATCTGTACTCCCAAATACTTGACCCCACTTTCAGGTTTTTGATGCTCATCACCTATTTTTAACCAAGGACTTTTTTTTCCGAGGGGAAATGCTTTAATGCACCGTCAGGGAGGAAGAACCGCACGCTCCCTGGTGTGTGGGACTCGCACCCACTAAAACCCCTCGCCTCAGGCCAACCAAGGACCAAGGACTAAAGTCATGAATTTCGTTGTTGAAGAAATAGAGCAAATACGGTTTTCTTGGTTTAAAACTAGCCTATTGATTGAGCACCTATTGAGCCTATTGATTCGCTCATTTCATTGATACTAGTTAGAGTCTTTACAATAGTGCTATCTCTTTCCAAGTCAGATAACATTTGACACACGTCACCTGAAAATAACCACAGTTCACCTTCCTGTACTGCATCTGGTAAGTCATTCATAAATGAGCTACTTAATGGACAAGTGGTGAAACTCCCGTTATCCTTGTTTTGAAATATTAAAGGGTTTACTACAAACTGTTTATAAAAATCAGTAGTGTACTTTTTGAATAATGTTTTTAATAAAACTTAACAAAAGGGTCATCTTTATTTTAATGTGACGTTTTAAAAACTTTTTATCTATTATTATTTTTTATTTATTTTTGCTAAAAAGTACTTACACCATTTGTGATCTAAATGTAGCATAGTAAATATAGGCCTAAACATTTGGGAGTTACTGTACACAATTTGTACAGTATTGAAGTTACTAAACATTGACTGCAAAAGTGGTGTAAATCCAGCTTCAGTGTTGTACAAATTGTGTAACTGCCAGTTCTGCTGTCAGCCAACAGGTGGCAGCGTTGACTTCACAAGTAAAGTGCTGCTATCTATGCGTTACTATGGGAACTAGGACTTACGCTGTTAGTGCATGAAACAGAACAAAATTTGACCTACACAGTACCATACTAAAAAAAACCCTCTATTATATCATGGTATACTGACTCTTCCACGTTAATTGACCACTTGGTCTGGAATGTCAGAGTTTAAATACCGCACATAAAAATTGTAAAGGGGCAAAATTTTTGCCTAAATTTAAGTATTTTTAAATGAAATTTTCATAGATTAAAAAAATATTGTAAATTACTACAAAGATTAAATTAATATAGTTGTTATATGATGTAATACAACTTTTGAAAGAAATTTTACTCAGATAAAAGTTATGTATATAGTAGAGGCTTATTATTTCTTAGCTGTAGTAAACATTTTAATTTCAAATGATGAGTCAAAACATTGATTAGTAGGACTCTTTACAGCAAAAAAATCATAGTAGCACTGGAGGTTTAACGATGCAAGAAATATCTTTGATTTTTTAAAGTCCCTTTCAAATGTTTTTGTCACTTGAGAGAAACCTTCTCACTAAAAAAATGTTTAAAATATACTACAAATTTGTCCTGAGGGGCTTAAAGTTAATATGTTGTGGAAGTGTGAAAAAACTATTCAAATGATAAAATAAATCAAGCAATTACAATAACAAAAGAAATAAACAAACCATTCAAACTTAATATAAAAAAATAAGTGTGCAGTATACATTTTCAACCAATACTACCCAAATAACCATTAATATTAAAATAATAGCCAAAAGAAGGATCGTTAGTTCAATTAATTTAAGGGTTTTAATAATTAAATAAAATTAAATAGTCTACTTCTTTTAAATTAGAACAATAATTAAAGTAATAGAGATCTTTTGAAAAGAGCACTGAATTGAGGAAGTATGACGGTTGAAGTGACAATGAAAGCCAAACTTTTGGGTTTAATTCAATATAATTGTTTATTATTGTATTTCTCAGTCTGCTGGGTTATCGGCTATTTAGATGCAAAGCCCTTTAAAATTATTATCATATGACTTAGGCCAATGAAGTTTTTTTTCTAAGCCTTCCTTTAGGGACGACCTTAGTGGAAGTCGTCAGCTAAACTGCATTGGCCTACGACATACGAACATCATTTTAAAGGGCTTTGCATTCTGAACAATTTTCCACAAAACTGACCTTAATAGGCCGAGTGTATTGGGAGTAATTGTATTTTTTGTTTTCAGCAATATGATTTTAATGCAAAGTTTGATCGCCCGCCATTTTTGACCCGGTTATCCGGTCGGGCTTGCGGCATTGTTATAAGAGACCTCTAATTTGATGTACATATCAACCTATGCTTACATTTAAGATTTTCTTCTGACTCCTGGTGGGCCGACCCCCTGAAGAGGTATTTGATCTCTGAACATGTGATGAAATAGTTTTTCATGCCCAGTAGCTTTTTACCAAGTTTTGTAGCTCTGTCTTTTTTATTTTTCAAAATATTTAACTGTCCTGGGACCTTTACTTCCACCCTGTATATAGAGTTCTATGAGTAGATCCTATCACAGTGTGTGGCCTATGGAATCTTTACCCTCACCACAATTGGTGCTTACACTGCTTTAAAAATTGCATTTACCCAGGCCGGGGCAGCCGGCGCCGGCACTTTGTTGTCGACTGCTCTAATACTCTGTAATTCTTTTTTCGTACAACTGACCAAAGTAATTTGCGAAGTACCTTAATATTGCTTTAAATCTATTTTATCCACAAAAGTTTTTTCAATTCATTGAAGTCTAAGATAAATATTGATACTTGTAAAAAATCTGCTTTAATAAATAACCATAACTCAACTCAACTCAAAATCTCTTTATTTACAATATGTATATAAATGATAGGCCTACATGATAAATAGTGTCAATGAACGTAACATGGAAAAGTATATCTTATATAACCCCTATCCTTTATAAAACTCTTTGAACAAATACAGAGGTTTATCTAATAAATAGTTTTAAACTTTGACTTTTAATTTATTTAATTTGTTTTCTTCCCCAAAGTGGCGGGTAAATTCCTAAAAATTTTTGGACCAATATGTGTTTTTTTATATATTTTTTTTATATAAAATTCTAATTTATGATGGTGAGTATTGATGATATCACTGTTTTAAGTGTTGTATGGGTGGAGTTGAGTACTTTCTTGGTTTGATTTCATAAAAATGAATACTGTGTCATGAACATATTATCGGTATACAGTTTGTGTTTTTAAAGATTTGCAATAATATCTTGCTGATTGTTACAGGTTTTATCTATAACATTATTCTAATTGCTTTCTTTTTTTTTTAAATTCCATCTAAATTTTAATTTTTTGTTGCCCCCATATGATGCCAGACCAAACTGAATTTAAGAATATGGGCATAGTATATCATTTTTAAAAGTGTCAGTGTCATTGCATAAAAATGACATTCTGCACAAAACATAAGTGAACTGTGTGTTCATAGTACATTACTCTTACTTGCAACATCAATGGTACTCAGTCGACCCCAACAAAGACAACCACAACTTAAAAAGTTCTCAGAAAAAAGGAATTCACAATGTAATATTTATATATAGTTAATATTAACAAAACCTATTATTAAATCTCTCTATTCTCTATAGTAATGTGTATCAACTTTAGTTCTCAGTATAATTATTCACATAATATTTTTATAGAGGCTTTCATAAAACTAAAAATTTCATGGCACAGAATATATGTCATGAAATATTCAAACATATTTCAACAATATTAAATCCAAAATATTAAATAAACATAAAATATTAAATCCAACATGGAGTGCCGCCATGTTGGATTTACTTCCCATAAGAGCAATGTTAAACTTCCCCACCGCTTGTCTTATAAGTTATTAATTTTTATCTGATTGGTTTAGATTAAAGTGTATTTGAATCTCAAGCGTAATGTTCCAGATTTTCCAAAATCCTATGAAAAATGTTCTAAAAGTAGTAAAATATTTAATTTGTACTAATTTCGTCAATGCTATTTTTGTCATTAAAAGTAGCCCTCGCAAACCATATTGTTTTAATGAAAGGACCCTTTTTTTGGAGGGATAAACAATAATTTTGTGATTACAAATGAGGAAGTTATTGCATTTATTGTTTAACATTGCTCTTATGGGAAATAAACGGATTTGGGCTTGACTCCAATGCCTTCACTTAGTCATCCTGACTATGGGGCATTGCAATGGTTTTTGGAACAATTTATGAAAAAATGTTTAGTTAGTGGTTTGCATGGTACAAAAATTTGAGAACTGCTGTTCTAAAAAAAATAGCAGAGGACTGGGACTCTCCTTCACCTGTGGCTATGGAGGACCTGTATTAATGGACAAGTTTTGGCATCCATTGCTGTGACCCTGGTTTGTTCTACTGCTGGGCAATGAGCTCCCTTGTGGTTAGTGTAAATGTCAGAGAATGAAGTCCAATAACTAGGGCCATGAGAGTGATGTGCCATGGTTTAGTTGCATGACTTCCCTCGGCAACCCCTCACATGGCTTCTGATTCTGTGTCATCGCTCCACCTATTATGAAGTGGCATTAGTTAATAAATTAACTACTATCTTATCCTTTTATTCCCATAGCTACCACATTCATAACAATCTGCCAGAAAGATGCACCAATTAAAGTCCTGAAAACCATCTTTGCAAACAGCTCCTAAGGTGGCAGTTTAAACTTCTCTGTTCATATTGACTGGACATTCTCTTTAAAAAAATAAAACTTAACAATGTCAAAACAGAGCACATAAAATGGTATAAGTCTAGATGTATTAAATTGTGCACACTATTAACTTTAAAAAATTATATATGTACTCACTGAAAAATCAAGCAAACAAGACTCTTTAAACATAGAATTATTATTATTTATTGACAGAATCAAACTTTTCAAGTGCATAAAGTTCCCCCTGTATTAAATTCTTTCTGGACTATTACAGATGAAGCAATGAAAACTTGGTTAAAAACATTACTACATCATGAAATATACTTTTTGAAAGTGTTATTAGTTTTCTGTCATACGGGTATTTGAGATGGCCCACCAAGAGTTGGAAGAAAATCTTAAATGTAAGCTTAGGGTGATGTGCAATTGGAAGTCAAACACTTAGTGAATTCTTAGTGGACACTTTGTGAATTCCATAAACCTGGCCAAATGGTTGTTTGAGCAGCAGAAGATGGTAGATTACAAAATTTTCCATTAAAGCTATAACCAAAACTTTACAAATCAATACCTCAAGATAATAGACCTTTGGAAGCAGTGGTGTAAATAGGATTTCAATTTGGGAGGTAATCAGGGCCATCCAAAGGCAGGGTGGCGGCCTCGGGTGCCACAGCCGTAGGGAAATTCTGGTTTTATAAAGGCTAAAACTTCACAAAAAATAGTATAAAATAATCAACAAAACGATATATATAAATGGACGATATATATATATATATATATATATATATATATATATATATATATATATATATATATATATATATATATATATAGAATGACTGCTCATAGAAATGATATATTTGTTATTTTGAAATTTTATGTGTTTTTGAAAACACCATTCTATATTAACACTGCTGAGTTAGGTTTACTTGTACTCTGAGATTGCGATATTGTTATGGTTGCATTGATGACTCCAGTTAAACATTATTCTTGAATCACAATCGTTTTAGTAAAAACCATTATGCTTTTAGCGAATTTCCCTATAGGGAATACGCTATTACGGTTGTAGCCATGGTAAGACCTAAGCCCGGGACCACTTTACTTTTTCATTTTGAGGTCCCCAGAAGCCAAAAACAACATTCGTTCATTTTCATATATATGTATATATATATCTATCTATCTATCTATCTATCTATCTATCTATCTATATATATATGTGTCCGTGGTACCGATAACTTTTGAAGGGAACCTCCGATTTTGATGAAATTTGGTATGAAGGTGTAAGACCAGGTCTATTTTCATGAGTTCGCGAACCAGCATTGTTGGGTTATGGGAACGGGGTTTTATGGGGTTTCAAAGGGGTCAAAAATGGGTTTTTGGCATTTTTTGAAATCAATTTTCAAAATTCATCAATTTGAACTGAAACTATTTAAAAGAGCTTAAAAAACAAACAATTTGGTATTTTGAATTTTTATCTTAGCATAAATGGTTTCGGGGAAAATCCAAAAATGTGTTTTCCATGTTATTCTTATGGGAAATCAAGAAAACCCTATATTTTGCTTATTTATTGACATAACTTAATCAAATTTGGTATGTACATTATCTAGATAGGGTTTAACTTATAATTGCTTACAAAACCCATATGGCGGCAAACCTACATACTCACCCCCATGGGGTTTATGGGGAAAATAAAAAATTGCCAGAGCTTGATACAATTTTGTGTTTCCATTCACCAATTATTGATTAACTTAGATTTGTCTAACAACACCCCATGGCAGCAAACCCACATACTCCATCCTATGGTGTTTTTATGGGGAAAGTAAATAATCTGAAATTCCATTAGAAATTCGCTGAGTA
Organism: Neoaliturus tenellus; assembly: GCA_030545055.2. Taxonomy (NCBI): domain Eukaryota; kingdom Metazoa; phylum Arthropoda; class Insecta; order Hemiptera; family Cicadellidae; genus Neoaliturus; species Neoaliturus tenellus. The sequence goes on from CM061535.1 coordinate 34,617,088, forward strand.
CGCAGGTCTGCTGCGACGGGGGTATTTTAATATAGTACTCAATCAACGAATCAACAGTTAGGATTTGTGAGGTATAGGTTGTCTTTAGTTATAGCGTGTGACAGTGTACATGACCAGACTCAGACCCTAATATGTTGTCAACAAATGGTTGTGTTAACAAAGCGTTATAGTACAAGTGAATTTTTTAAATTGGTTTATTAAAAATAACTTCTTGATTAGCATTATACGTGCTGGTACTGATATTCAGGTTGAAATAATAAAACGTCTTCCAACACTACTCGATATATTCACACTTATACTGTAATTGTTTACAAGACGGTAAATATTTATAAAAGATCTTATAATGGCGATCGATTTCGACCAGTCACACCGGTCATCATCAGTCCCAATCCAGGGGACTGGTCGAAATCGATCGCCATTATAAGATCTTTTATATATATTTACCGTCTTGTAAACAATTACAGTATAAGTGTGAATATATCGAGTAGTGTTGGAAGACGTTTTATTATTTCAACCTGTTTATTAAAACTAACAGTATTGAAATTTATCCATTCATCTAATTTAATGCTTCCGACTGTAATTTAACATTAATGTTCACAAGATAGGCCAATTAATTAATTTAGGGGGCGCATAGAAAAACCTCATCCCGGGCGCCTTACCTTCGGGGCGGCGCTGAAGGTGATCAACCTGGAAGGAGACACTATAACTGAGGGGGTCAACAACTAAAATCAGGGTGTCCGAGGATCTTAATGTTATTTGGGCTGTTCTGACATATGAATCAGCTGCTATTTGTCATCAGCAACCAAGCTACACCTCATCTGATCCTTCACACTCACCCTTCAGTCCAAACTAGACTGATAAACACACGTTAATATGTTGCCCCTCTTTTGATCACTTCCTTTTTACCCACAATTCTCACCGGTTGGTTACCAATTTTAGCCTTTCCCATTAGTCACAACAAGCTTAAAAAATCACATATGCATGTAAAATATCTGATTTTGTTGTTGTTTTTAAAACCACTAAACCACTGACTTAGCATAGAAATGTCGGGTTTAAGTGAGGGTTTAATGGCAGTGTATAAATAAATGACTGGTTACCAAGGAAACCGTGGGTAAAATGGCACCAACAAAAGTGGGGAAAATTCCCTATCTTTGTAGTATTCTACAGAGGGTGTTTGTAAAGTAGCGCCTACATAATCAAACTTCCTAATATGGTTGCTTATGTCAGAATAAATAACCAAAAACGTTTTATGAATATATGTTTTAAAATGAAAATTTACTCAGATATCCGCCATTTTGTTTCTTTCAAAACACAATCTTTGTTTTTGTTTCATCACAATCTTTCATTTTGTTTCTTTTTTTGTCACAATCTTTATTTCGGTGACAGATAGGTAGTTCATGTCCAGCATGGATCTCTATAATACCAATGCACATTCCCATAAAACATTGAGACTGGAAGTATCTAGTGTAGTAAAATTAAGCCAAAACATGGCTGGAAAAAAATTTTGGACAGCGAATTTTTGCTGAAATGTGTTCTATGCCATCCCCTGACCTCCCTCAGAAAAGTCCCCTGAAATCCCCAGTGGGCAACATGCCTAAAAATGATGGGATGGCCCACGTGGAGTCAGAAATAAATCTTTCGTCGACCAATGGGCTGATGTACATCAAATTAAAGCTCTTAAGTAGTAGAATTTAATGCCGCAAACCCCAGCTCAAAAGGTTGCCTGAGTCGAAAACGGCAGCCTGTCAAACTTTGAATAAAACTCAAATTTTAAACGCTTAAAAATGTAATAATTTTCGAAATACTTGACCTTTTGAGGTGCGGTTTGCGGCAAACGTTTGCTTTTACGACCTTTGAAAGTGCGCATAGCTAGTCATGTGCCTATCATATTACCCTTTGAACCATCCTCTACATAAACGTCCCATAGAGGAAGTTAAAAAAATTCTAAGACCATAGCCATGCTATGCATAATTTTAAAGGGGTTAGTAAGGAGAGTAGAAAACTAGAGCTCAAAAGATCAAATATGTCGGAAGTTATTGCATTTCAAAGTTTTGATAATATTATTTTATTCCAAACATTGAACGCCTGCAATTTTATTCCCGACAGTTATATTGAAGTCGGGTTTACGGCATTGTATTATACATTTTGAGACCTTTAATTTGATATCTATAAACCTTCTGGAATGTATTTAAATTTAGTATGCTTAATATCAAGTTTTAATGTAACTCCTTATGGGCCAACCCCTCATTTTTTAAGCGTGATTCCCATATGGGATATCTGGGGACTTTTCGGAGGAAGGTCATGTACATAGAACACATTTCAAAAGAAATTAGCTTTCCAAAAATTATTTCATTTTCCCGACTAATTTTACTACACTAATAGTGCCAGTTGGTAAGGTGCAAACTTGTGAAAAGTTACTCACTACCACAGACTAGCTTCAATTTAATGACTAATGGGTTTAACGTTTCATTATTCCGTGTCACTATTCTCGCTTGATTCGAATATGGACTCCAGAGGCTGTACGGATGCCCAGTTTTGTGGCTTGTGTCGGTGCCGGCCCGACCGGCGCGGCGTCTCAGCTCTTCTTCAGATGGTTGGCATTTTTGTGGGTTGGAGGTCAGGACCTGTGGTCCGCAATGCCCCCCCCCCCCCAATAAACTGTCCTGTGAAACTGTTGAGTCTGCGTTATTATTTTAGTAGCCTATTAGACAGATCTCATCTATATAGGCCTAGTATTATTCATGAAAATCAAGGCAAAAATAAATTTTGTGTCTCGTTATTGTTAAACTTATCATGCTATTTCTTTATTGTTATTATAATTATTAAAAACAAAATGCTCATACATTCAAATGTTTGACTTTAAATTTATATGTAAAGTAGTTTAAATTACGTGCTTGCAAATAATTTTACTATATTCGAGTTTTATAGCCGATAAGGTTAAACATTTGTAGCTTATCTTCACGAAATATTAAATCGAATTTGATTTTGTTTAAAACTTAAGTAAAGTCAAACTTAGGGCTAACCGTCGATAAGTGGAACACATTCTACATGTCAGACCCGCGGGGAATTTGCAGTAAACGCCGTGTACGGGCTAGGAGGAGGGGGGGGGGGGGTACGACGAGAATCGAAATTAAAATATTATTTGTTCTCAAAAACAAAAAAACAAGTTTAACAGAGTGGCCTTTGGAGTTTAGCTGGCCTGCGGATACTATTGTCACAGATTAATGGAACATTAATAATTTGTAGTTAGTCTGTGCCAATAAGGTACTTATTTTTTTGGACCGGACATACCCACAGAAGAGACGACTGTGATCTGTGTGACTAGTTTAATTATAGCCCCTGAGCAACAATTAGCAATAGTTTTGCATTGTTACTACTGTAAATCACGTTAATTAAGAGTTAATATAAAACCACACATGGAAAGAAATCCTAAAAAATAATCGAACATTAGCAATTGCTTCCAAACAACATCCAGAAAAAGTCAATTGGGTTTTTCGGTTTTTGCTCAGCTACAATTAAAACTTTACTGAATCTTTTTTATCTCTCATACCTGAGTCGAGTGTTAATTATAAATAATATTGTTAGTCGATCTCCCATTTGGAATGTAAAATTGCCCATACCATAAAACAAATCATGTAATTTTTACGTATTCTCTACATTTATTGGATATTCAACTTGCATTTATAGCAAATTACATGTTTTATCATTAGCTCCAATCGTTTCAGCTAAACTGTAGGCCTGGCCTACCTGTAATCAATTCACTTTTTCTTACTTACAAAACAGTACTAATAGTAGTTATTAGTGGTAAAAGTCCTTGAGGTTTCTTTTATGACGTCCAGGGAAAACTGACATCAATCGAAGTACAGTAGCCTATATTGAAGGCTAAATCATGATCATTAAGTTTGTGGGCCATGCGGAATGGACCAACTTTGTTCCTGAAAATTTCTTGTTTTAAGAGTCATCTTCACCTTTGGGCCATAGTAGCCTATTGTAACGCAGTCGGCAATGTTAACCATACGGCTTTTAATGCAAAACGTGGTATTTTATTCCCCTGTTTCGGACGCCGTTTTTCCAACTTGGTAGGCCTAAGTGTTTGGTCAAATAGTTATATTAGGCCCCTTATACATACAAATTTTGAATATTTAACAAATATTACTAAGGAAAATCGATTTACTTTGCGACTTCACAGACAGTAATATTTGTTAAATTTTCAAAATTTTGAGTTATGACGGGCCTAATATAACTATTGAACTAAACACTTAACAAGTTGGAAAAACGGTAAAAAAATCGGTTGAAAAACGGCGTCCGACACGGGGAAATAAAATACCATGTTTTAGCATAAAAGCCGTATGGTTAACATTGCCGACTGCGCAACAATGGGCTACCAGCCCAAAGGTGAAGATGGTGCTCTGTTAAAAGTGGTAGAGATAGGGTATCTTTAGACTAGCTGCTAGCTTATAGAACATGAAATCTTCCTCGTTGTATGCCATCAAGATTGCAACATACTTTTTACAGCCACTATTAAAAAACGCCGTCCGAACCGCAACAGGGGAATGCTGAGGCATGTTTTCTGTGGGTTTTACACTGGGTGTCGAGGGTTGGATCCAGGACAGCTCCCAGGCGATGCGGGGACTTTACTGACGCTACAGTTTAGCCCGCGATCTTCAACGCAACCCCAAGACAAATTTTGCTTTATGTTTATCTGCTTCCCCAACATACACAGGGGATGAACATCCTTTGGCCTGTGGTGTTCTCTCTTCAAAGTCGCTGTTCTTTCGCTTTTGACCCAGTTCGCCGTTTCCATAATTTATTTATTTGCTATAGTTTGTTAGATTTTGTTTTCATTTGTAAATAAACCTTTTTCATCGCTCCGCATGGATAGTAGCAATTTTCGATGACAGTTGGAATCAACGAAAATAACTCTTTCCCAATCTCTAATTTAGAGCAAGGGAAAAACGATCAGCTGATTTTCCCTTCTTTCTATAAATTTATTGTCGATGCTCTCAATTAGATTTCCATTTGCCCACTACAGGCACAAGGTCAGTAAAGGAAGAAGCATAACTGCTTCCTAAGGTCAGCTGAATAGCTTTTTTTGTGTTCCGGATATGAAGCGTCTAAACTAAAACGGAAGTCAAGTTACGTTATAATATTTACCATTACACAGCTGTTTGAAAAAGAGAATGAAGCAGTCTTGCCACGGGTACGATATTTATCGTAAAGACATCATATTACTCTATTTTACATTTGGATTATTAGTCAATAACAAATTATTTGGTAATGACCAAATTAACAATTATCAATGTAAGTAAATTTAAAACCATAAATTCTTCCCTAGTTTGCTTTGAAATTCCTTATTTTGGTAATAGTTGAGACAAAAAATCTCCAACACAAAGGAGAAAGATTGTTGTTCACTGCAGCGTTGACAACACTTGCAGGTAGCAAAGGATAAAATGTTGAATTCTTATAACACTTTTTTAACCGACAAAACCTCTGTGGCCACATCCACGGATGTCGCAGAAAGTGACACCATTGCTCTTATGGGATGTAGCTCATCTGGCCCTGGCCTACAGTCACCTTGCTACAGGCAGGTTCCTTTGCCGTTTGTTTTTATAGTTAAAATCAGCTGTTTTTGTAATGTTTAACGTAATGTAAAAAATAGGCTGTTAAATGTAAAAAATAGGCATATGCTCGTTCTGCGTCGTGATGAAAAGTAACGTTCATAACTTTTACGGTACCAAAAGCGATTTTCCTGCACTTGCTCAAATTATTAACTTTATTGTTATAATTTCCTTTGTGAAACTTGAGCGCGTACAGGAAAAGCCACTTTTGGTACCTGCAATGCCACCAGATTTACTATTTTTATGATTTAAATATAAAGTCTAAAGAACAGCTTTGTCGATTTATTTAGATTGTATGGGTATTTATTTTACAACCATTCCAACTGGACATTTAGTTAAGAACAAAAAGTAAAAAAATAAAAATAGCAAACATGTGTGAAGGTTGGGCTCTACCTGGAGACAAAACAAGAAAATGGTGGTTAATGCAAGCGCAAATCCTCTTTTCTCTGCAACTCCTTCAATTCCTAGGAACGCAACAGCTGGCCGGCACGGGCCAGAAAAGAGTTTGAAACACAAGACGGGCGCTAATTATTGGGATACCCAGAAAATTTCATTTTGGATGGACTGTTTATAAACACATTAACTAACATTCTGTACTAAATTAAAAACCCTTAAAATTACTGTTCGAATGGTTCAGTATAATCCAGATGTAATGATATATGAGATTTTCCGATTATGTATACGGATTCCCCATAAAATCACACAATTCTGTTAATTATTTCAATTTATTTTTTCTATTATGGTAAAAGTTTTTTAACCTAAACTAGGTGATGATACAAATTTTATTGATAACCAACAAAAGTTTAATTGCTTCAAATAAGGTCGTTAACATGTTCACTCGAGAAGTTGTTGTAGAAAACAGAAAATACTAGTTGATAGAACTGAAAAATATACGTTTTTAACACTTCTGATAAAGAAACGTAAAATACTATAGTTTATACCACGCACAAGGCATTACCTTACCTGCTTCATCTATGTTCATCGTATTGACTATACCTAACTACTGTAGTAGACTGCTAGCGACAGCCTATGGACATTGCAAAATCTGCTAACGAAATAAGCAGCAAAACAACATAGAAGCAGCATCCTCAGGTATATATGAGATGAATTTTTTTTTCCAAAATACATATTAAAATACATATCCAGAGGTACATATTAAAATAGATTCTCCCAAGAAATTTAGCTTGCAGTCTACCTAAAGTGCAGTAACGTCTTGTTGGAGCTATCATTATTGTATGGTACCATACAGTTTATTAATAGACGAGCTTGATTCAATTGACTGATAATTTTCACTATAACAATTACTTTGGTGGTTTAAGTTGCTTGAAAAGCTTCATATAATCCGAACAACCAATTATTTCTTGATAGATACAGATACCAATAGATAGATATAGATGCCAAGGTACGCCGGTACGCAATAGTAAAAAAAGTTAAAGACAATGTAATTCGGTGAAGTAGGCCTACCATAGAGCAATTTCTTTGTGGGCAATATCTTTCGCAAAGCGACATGGGCATATCATCCCAGAAAATGATTCGTGGAATAACCTTTTAAGCATATCAAAAAGCTAGACTTTATTTGAAACACCGACACACTGTTGTCCGATACTCTGTTGTGCGTATTTTAAGATGAGTATGACTGAAGGGGTGAGTGTGATGAGTGTAACGGATCAAATGAGGTGTAACTTTGTTACTGATTTGAGTCGAATAGTTTTTCTGAACTGTATCATTACGTCTCGTCAAGTTATATCCCGAACTTGCCACTCTCTATTCCTTACTTCCGCAACGCCTGAAATAATCTAAAATAAGGTATGCGATACCAAAAACTACTCGACGACAGAGAGTGCGGCGAGTGGACGGGCGCGGGCGGGACGGGCGGGAGGATGGGCGATGGGCGAGGGGCTCCGCCTGAGGCGACTAGGCGTGGGGCGAGGCCGCCCGGCGTACGGTTCCGGGTAAAGATGAGCCCGGCGCGGTGATGCCACCGGCTGCGATACCGGTTCCAGATCCGGGAGGGACGGAGGGACAGGTGCGGGAGGGGCGGGGAGGGGGATCAGCTGATCGGTCTGCACCTCGACGGTGACGGTGACGGTGCACTGGTGCTACACGAGCCACCACGAGCTAGTAGTAACCCGCCAACCGCCAACCGTGTGCGCGATTGCTCTGTGTGTGCGACCGCGCTCTCCACCTAACCTCCCCTGGATTAAATATTACAAGTACGTTGCCTTCGGGAAAAACGTAGAAATGAATTTGGCACGGTTTTTCACGAAGCATTCGTAACTTAATTTGTATGTTTATTGTTTTGTTTATTAGTTTTTATCCTCCTCATCCCCTAAACACGGATTAACTGAAACTCTGCAATACTGGTAAGCGGCTTTTGTTATAAATAAAAATAAAAAACAATGTACAGGATCTCTAAAATTGAGAATTGTTTCACGTAACTTAGTTTTTATTTGCATGTTGAGTACACAAAAAAGAAAATTTGTTAAATTTACAATTGTTCATTTGTATCAATTGGCGATCCGACTACTCCTTAATTATACAATTTGGACCAAAACATTTTAACACGTGCCGTGACGTCCCGAGGGTGTTTGGGAGGGGGGGGGAATGTTTTGATATTTTTTGTTTACTTACGCCTTCCTGCCAAGTCCCCCCTTTTTGCGCTTCAAGGTCGTTCTGGATTAAAAGGGTTAGGTAGTACGGTTCTTCTTAACTTCGGTTTAAGGCCTACCTATGGTAAAACTATACCAAAAAAATTACTGTAGTCAGTGCTGGGCATTCAACTGAGTTGTCTAGTACAAAAAATTGAAATATTAAGGCTACTATGGCAAATGTAGACAGAAACGGGGGATATTTGTTTATGTTTGGACCCCGTATGGAATAAAAAATAAACCGAACTTGCATTTCGGATCATGTACCAGCTGTCATAGTAGCTGAATTTGGAGAAAAATTGAATATATTTTTTATTTCTCTGGTAGCGATTGATTAGTGTCCAGATATTGCTGAATTTGTAATATTTTCTGTAACTTTTTAAAAGAAGTATGTTGTGAAGTTTGTTCTTCTTTAATTAGAAAGTATTTTAGACCAATTAATTGATGTAAATGACACTTTGTAATTTAAAATCAGGGGTTTCCTGTTAACCACTTTTGTTATACCTGTAGTTAAAACGTGGTAGTTTTTTGCTCTATGAACGACACTTACTATGGGGATGGGATAATTCTTGGAATCAAAGCACCTCTACTCCCCCTATCTATAGGGGTCATCTAACTTTATTGTTGTTATACATTACTCGTCAAATCAAACTTTTTCTTTTTTAAAGAAACGGAATAATCCATCATTTGCATTTAGACTTGAACTTAATTAGCATTCTAACATTATTAAATAATCCATGGTGCCATCACCGTTGAGATTCCTTGTTCATTTGGCGGCGTATTTGTTCATCGTGGAAACGTCAGAAGAACATTTAGCGAATTTCTTATTGTTTTATGTTATTTATTCGGAGTTCCGCGTTGTTTCGGTGGTGTTATCGCCGATTGCCGGTATTTATCAATAAACCTTCTTGTATTTGTAAATATATCTTGATCATTCCGTCTTATTCTCTTTGCAGGCCCCATTTGAAGTCGTCTGGTCTGTTGCCGTTGGGTTAGTTTTGTGCAGATAGTTTTTGCGGTCGGTATTTTTTGCCGATTTACACGGTTCAATTGTTTACGTTCGTTAGCCCCACAGGACAATCCTTAAACTTGTCGACGACGTTTCAAGATATTAAGTGAATGTGTTTTGTTTACTTCTAAGTAAATTAATATCATTTGATTTTTTTATTAATCCATTGGCCTTGTTTTTATTCTATTTTTTGCTCTGATATAACACTTTTTATGTTAGTTTTAAAATAAAAATTAAAAAATACACACGTTGGCATGATTGTTTTGTAAATGTGTAATGTCTATATGACATCAGGTGGTGGAACAAATATGAAATAGCAATTAAACTGTAACCGAGCACAAACACATCAAATGGTATCTACTTAATTAAAACAACAGCGAATTCGTTTTATTTACTCCATATCCTTTTTATCTCATTACTAGGTTACTTTTAACGCTTGTTCCCTCGACGAGAAACTCCTGTTCCTCGTAGACTCTCCCATAGCCTCACTGCCTACATGGCATAGTGCTCCTTAGATCACGGTTGCGGGGTTGGAGAGAGAAACGAAACCAAGGAACTTTGAACAAGTTATTGAACTGATACAAGTTGGCAATGTAATGAAGGGAACCCTTCATCTGATCCTTTCTACGTTCAAACTATGATTGTTTTAGTATACAATACTAGTATATATCCCTTTTATAGACGCTTTACAAGTTGAAGAGTAAGAGTTAAAATTAAGAACTAAGAATTAAGAAATCAAGTTGAAAATAAGAGTTTACAGTAGTTCATATTCATTGCCACCCTGCTCCCGCCTAAGTAGGCCTATCAATTTATTATTTTACTATCATTGATATAAAGGTATTTTTAGCTCTTTGAATTTTCTGGTCATTTTAAAACGAGAAACCCAAATTTTCTTGCCATTTCCTACTCTTTTTTCCATGAACGCTTTTATAATGCAGTGTTTACGTAAAATCAATGAGCTCTTTGTATGAGCACTTCTTCAAAAGCTTTATATTGTTGTTGTTCTTTTACTTTTTGTTTTAGGGGGTCTATGAATTTGTAAGTCCTCGTCTGTCCGTTTACGTCCTCTATTACACCCGGCATACAGGAACGATTACGATTTGATAAATTAATTTACGTGCTGTAAATCAGAAGATTTACTGAATATTAGTGATGGCTTCGTTAAATAAAAAAATTCTTGCATTGATAAGAATCAGAGGTGGCTTTTTTGGAATGAGCCGCACCATCTAAAAATATCTCGGTGATCCTGGGATCTTGATGTTCACGCAAGCAAGACACCATGCCTCGCTAGACACCAATTCTGCTTTCCATTCCAATCCTCCTCGGATTTTCTTTGTGGCAGTTGTCAATTTGCTTTCAAGTTGCAGTGACTGCAGTTGGTCAAGGATTTAGGAACGCATTCTCACGCACATTCTCACATCGTTGCGAAACATAGTAAGAAATAAAACTTGGCATTCACACCTAATTTATCAATGGCTAAATCATTCCTTGATGACAAAAAGCCAGTTGTTTTGAAACGTGAAGAATTACATTAAATGTGTTTTAATAGGATATATAAAGAAATAGTATTTAGACTTCTGTGTCACTCTCGGAATACCGATTGACAGAGTTATAATAATGTAACATTAACATTCCCTAAAAACGCCTTAAGTGCTTATACTTCTGTGCGAATTTCAAACACAATACATTCCCCTCCATCCCTTCTGGCTCGTATTCGTAGTCGTGCTCTCTCGCGATGGTTACGAGCTAGTTATCTTTAGTGAAAACCTACATACCAGTTGCTATGCGACAAAAGTCACAAAATAACGAACTTCCTTTGGCCTCTCCATAGCTATATTTTTTGTTGCACTGACGAAACATTAAGTTTTTAAACTACACTGTTGCTAAATAATTTTGAGTTCTAAAAAAAAAAAAAAAAATGAAGCCAATCCTAATCGTCAGTGTTCTCAATCTTTTATACCTATACGCTATTTAGGATTGTTTATTAAAGTCAGTGGCATTTTTGTTAGTAAGGATTAAACTTTTTAGGGCTTGAACTTAAGTCCAAGACGCTATAACCGCTATAACAAGACACCTAAATTTGACCTCTAAAATGTAGAGGTCAAATTATGGTTAACCATATTATAGTTCTAGATCGTATCTTACAACACCTCTAAATTAATTGTTACTATTAACGATTGCTTTACAGTAAATTTTTACCTTTCAATGTATATTTAGTACTAGCGAAGTTAATCCGTCAATCCGTCAATAGAAACGCGACCTTTTACCTATTCCTTGTAACATATATATAACCCCATGTGTAACTGACTGATACGGCATATGTGTGACGCATGCTACAATACTTGTATTGTCTCCGGCAATAAAGAAAATTTTATTTATTTATTAGTAATGTTCTGAAACTGATGGAAGTCATTTTTGTATGTCTATGTTACATTGTTCTTTGAGGGCAGACGAATGCATGCGTTCGTGAACGAGTCAAAGGAAACGGTTGGGTTAATTGCTGTCGTCTTCGAAATAAACATAACATATGAAATATAAGCCTATAAATGTCCGTATATAAACAGTGTTGCGCTGATTGAAATTGTGACAACACATAATTTAGCCTACCATAAACAATTAGGGGAAATACTGAACTTATTCTAGTACAGTGCCATGCTAACGATTCCTTATATTTTTTGCCAGGGTTTAGTTTCTTGATAACTCTAAGTAGATGTGTTTTGTCGGTTGTACCCCAATCAAATTTTGACAGGTATATTAAAGACGATAATACGTCATTTCTTCTCACCTTCTACGTCACGTCTTATCTCATTTTTATCACGTGTCAAAAGGTGATTGGGGTATAGAACGGTAACCGGCAAAACACATGAACCTTATACTGTAAGCTCAAGCTTTACCCTTTGACAAACAAACCTACTTTTGACTTAAACATGTGTTTCTCTAATATTTTTAGAGTTTGAATAATAATTTAAATAGTAGCAGTCTTATCTCTAAGTTTGTCAACGTTTTTTTCAAATAGGCTACTTACGAAAATGCATCAATAAACATAAAAAATAAATATTAATTGAAATAAAAAAATATAATGTCCGACCGAGTCAATAGATGAAGGTTAGCAATAGATGAAGCGTAGCTAGTCGTTTATGTTGTAGTGAACGTAAAACAAACTTGAATACCAACGAGATTAGAAAAAATAATAAGGAAACTAGACATGTTTCCAAATATATTTTTTCTTACTTGTACATCATGAGCCAAAGGATTTTTTAATCATTTTTGTATTTATTTTTGAACCACCTGTTTGTTATCATATGGTTTTTAATTTATTCTGTAGAATGTTATGATTATGTTGAGATTCAGTTTTAGTTAAACTATTTAATAAATGTATTTACTTTTTCAATAGTATTTTATTTAATATGCAAAATTACTTTAATTTTATTGCTATTTTTAGTTGTAAATGCACGAGAAGAGAAGAATGCAAAATAATGTTTATTTCACATTTAATTTTTTTTAAACTTTGGACCACTGTCACTGTGTTTGAATAACATGTTCAATGTCATCAATCAGCCTTAAAAATGTGTGTCTTTCAACTAATTACGTTCTTTAAATTTTGTATTCATCCCGAGATTCATTAGATAAGTAATTTAAAATCAATTAATCAATCAACAAACATCAATGATCTAAGATAAAGGGCCAAAGTTAATCAGTTCTAAGCTCTTTACACCCATAACCAATAATGTTTTAGTAAATAAATAATTTTCAATCTGAGGAATATAAACGTGTCTCGCGAGTTTCTTGGTTTAGTATTGATCAATAATCATACTCGTGGGTGATCAATAACTACACGTATATTTCTTATCTCTAAGCCTGTTCTTATGATTTTGATAAAAGTATGAAATAACTATTATGAGACGAGAAATATAATCTTGGACAAATAGATGGGTCCCTACTGTGGGGAATCTTAAAAAAAGGTTATGCTATGATGATAACGGAAAACAATGATAAGTAGGCCGTAAAAAATATATGCCGACAGTTGCAACTACACGTGGTTTTAAATTAACAAGATGACTAAGTAGTGAACAGCGGTAACTGGCAAAGAAAAAAAGTATGTATATACATTTATACGTTTCTAAAGTTTTATACGTTTTTACATAAACGTTCCATGTATATGTTACACTCAAACGTAGAGTCCCGCAAACCCGGACTTCGATAATCCGGAATTCTGGTTAACTCGTAAAGCCTGCTGAGCAGTAAAGTGCACTGGATTTCAAGATGCTAAGGGCCTAGGCATCGGCCCGTAGTGCTTTTAAGTTTGTTTTGACAGATGAGGCATAGGTTTTAGGTTTTTGGATTATGTATTTTAAGCAAAAATTAACATTTTTCATAGGAATAACCTAAACTACTATTTATACTTGACTTTTTCCAATGGTAACTTTTCTTATGGTTACCGGTACTCCTTTCCCAATAACCTGGAATTTTCACAAACCCAGACACCGTTCGGTCCACATTAGTCCAGTTTTGCGGGACTTTACTGTAGCCGAATCCGGACAACCCCCGAAATCTTTACTCACCCCACCAAGTGAGCATTGTGAAATATTCATTTCGCGAAGTGACCATTTTATTCGGACATTGGCAGAAGCAAACTATCCAGACGCGTTGTGGGAAAATGTTAATGCGCATTTGCTAAGTAAACACGTTCATCGGAGGTTGGATAAAACCATGATACCCACAACCCCACTTTTGTAAATGTTATTGCCTACGTCGCGGTGTGGGTAGGCCTACTTACTTGTAGTTTGTGCACAAACCACATAGCGTATCTAATGTACTACATAAAGGTTCAGTTCGAGAAATGCATGATCCCACCACCCACTACTCCTCTAGCAATGCAATGAACATAAGTCACCCCATTAGTGCCCTGTCGTATAAAAATCATATCATACTAATAATCCCATTTCAGACCAAACCTTGACCAAAAGTCTCAACAATATCTGTTCAATAAAGTCATCTGCCATTGAAAGAACACGGGAAAACTGTGTAGATGCTTTAAAATGTTATGGCAATAGTAGGCCTATGGCTATGGCTCCTAGGAATGTAATGACAATGGCAGTTGTAATAAATAAGAACGATGACAACTATACTTTTACTTTCAGTACATATGAAGCATGGAGTTCCTAAAACAGTTTTCTAGAAACTAGCTGCAGCTGCTAATAAATTCGTTTACCGTTGTACCGGATGAAGTCACCATCCAGGAGGCTAGATCTGCGGAGAACATCAATGTCTCTGGTTTTCCTTTACAAGTTGATCCGGGGCCTGGTGGACAGTCCTGACTGCCTGGGGGAGATTTGCTACCGCGTTCCTAACTTTAATAGCAGAAGCAAACTTTTGTTTACTTTTCCATATTCTCGCACAACAGCGCATGCTGCCTCACCCATTTATCGAATGATGAAAAATTATAATTTGCTTGTTTGTAACTGCCACAATCTCGACATATTTTATGATTCCTTGAAAGTTTTTAAGTTTAAATGCAATTCTTTTTTTAAATAAGTCCAGAACACTATTTTTGTACTTTAATAGATTTGTAGTTCTAAAGGTAAATGTTAAGCTGCCGTTGTTATTTAATTGTAGATTTTTTAAGTTATATTTATCTTGCTTGGTTTATAGTTTATTAACTGTTGATTGTTTTTAATTTATTTATTTATTATAGTTATAAGTCATTGTTGTTATAATTTATTAGATTAATTTTTTCTTATATGGGACATCATGTTTCTCAAAAACTTTGTTGAAACTTATTGATTTTGCACGAATGTATACAGTTTTTGTAAAGTTATAGTGTAGTGATAGTGCGACCTGAACATTTATTCCATGGACTCATACAATTATAAAAACATTGTTCTGCTTCAATGTAATTGGTCTTATAACTGTTTTGAAGCAAGAAAATAAAATAAAATAAAATAAAATCCGTAAAGAAGCTATGATGTCGTCCGGGTCCTAGCTAAGGTCTTATCACGTGTGGTTGCAAGACGAAATGTTACAGTAAATTTTGCAAATGTGTGAAGTAAAAAATAAGGTACGATTCTAAATGGCATGACCGCATTTCTTGTTTTAACTAGTAAAATGAAAAAGAAAACATCCTTAGAATGGCATTATTAAAAAAAAACATATAAATTAAAAGCTTTTTAGCTATTTTAAATAATTATTTTTTCACAGCATTTTTACTAATTTCGTTAAATGTAGTTTTTACTAAACGTTCTTGTACATCTCTTATATACGTACAACGAAAAAACAAACAGATTATCATCATTTAATGTACTCACTGTATTTTAATATACTCACTCTATTTTACATGTGTATATGTTGTTTTAAATAAATTTTATTTTCAAGCAAAAACTAGAGTTTATTTTACTTAGATATTGTAGACTTCTTTTAGAAATAGAGTGAAGGATCTTTGACTTTTGTGCAAACTGCAAATATCCACTACCCGACCAGGCAATCAAATTTACCCACGTCGGGTTGTGGGTAGCGTAGTTTTACTCAAACAACGTGCTGTTTACTTCGGCAATTGCCCATTTACAATCTATTTAAAATAATAAAAGCATTTATTTTATGTAGGTCGAGCAACGCTTGATCTCCTAATCTACTAAAACACAATAGCGTTTTCCATCTTTTATCCCACGAAGATGGATAATTCATAATAAGGTGTTATCAAATTACTCCTCAGTCTATCAATTAGCTTGACACAAAATTTATTACCCAAACGAATTTACGCCATCTGGAAATAACGGAACTATAAATGTCAGTTGAATGTGAACTTGGTATAATAATGGACACCAACAACACTCAAAAGAGGATTGCACATTGAATAGTAAATATTTAGGTTAGGCCTATAACTACAGGGTGTTTGATATGTATATACACCATTTTAATTTGATGTAGCTCACGAAATAATAATGCCAGCTGTATCCAACATATGTCAAATTAAAGACAATTTAATGAGGTTTTATGTAAACAGCTGATCATTGTTGCGGCAGTAATTCTTAACCTCAATTTTCAGTCAAAATGCCAGCCGTGTTAAGTATTGAGGATAGGGCTAGGATTGCTGCTAGATATGAAGTTTTTCGATCAGTTGTGGCTGTACAAAGATGGTGGAGACGTGTAAAAGGGATACACGAAACTTTAAATTCTAGAACTATAAAAAATTGTCATCAAAAGTTAGTGGAAAGGGGTAGTGTCTTAGACAAAAATAAATCTGGGCGACCACGTGTTTCCGTCACCGAAGAAAACATTGCGAGAGTCCGTGATGTGTTTACAAGAAGTCCAAAGAAATCAGTGCGTTGTGCCTCCAGAGAAACAGGTCTTTCTTCTTACGCAGTTCATAGAATATTAAGAAAACATATATCCTTTAAACCTTGGAAACCACAGTATGTCCATGAACTTTTTTTAGATGACTGTGATCGACGAATGGCATTTTCTGAAGAATTCATTCAGTGGTACAATGAGTGGCCTCAACTGTTTGACAACATATTATGGAGTGATGAAGCAGTGTTTCATGTCGGGGGCTTTGTTAACAAGCATAACTGTCATTACTGGGCACAACACAACCCAAAAATGAGTGTTGAAAAACTGCAGAAACGGCCTAAATTAACTGTGTGGTGTGGCTTCACTTCTTCAAACGTGGTTGGACCATTTATTCTTAGAGAGACAATGAACGGTGTAAGGTACCTGAACATGCTCCGGGAACAGGTCTGGCCAGTTATTTCTAGGTGGGAAAATGCAAAAAGCATTATTTTTATGCAGGATGGTGCCCCTCCTCATTACCATGAAGATGTTAGGAGTTGGCTTAACAGGCGTTTCAGAAACAAATGGCTCGGAAGAGGCGGACCTTATGAGTGGCCAGCTCGAAGTCCTGATCTGACCCCGTGTGACTTCTTTTTGTGGGGTTGGTCCAAAGAAGAAGTCTACCGTACTATGCCCAGAAATTTGGATGAACTAGAAAATAGAGTGCGTGAGGTGTTAACAAACATTCCGGCACACATGTTGCAGGCTGCAGTAGCGGATGTACCAAGACGACTAGAGAAATGTGCTGCAAATACTGGTGTGCATGTAGAGTTGTAATTAAATCCTGCATATCAAATGAAACCTCATTAAATTTGCTTTGTAACAATGTAAATTGCATTTCTTAACTTTTTCTATTAAAGGTTTTATTGTAAAAAAAAATTGTGTATATACATATCAAACACCCTGTAGTATTGCATAGGAGTAATATTCAGAAAGGACTTAAAGTCAACACATAAGTTTAACGAACTTTCATTCCTTTTCGGAGTTATGAAGCTTGCAATATTTTATCTTACAGAATTCTTTCTGTAGGCTTAACAATAAAGTATACTGTGTATGAAAGTGACGGTTTCTGTACAAGCAAAGTTCACATAGTACCTGATTCGATTGATAAATGTACACATTAAGGAGGGTTATTTAAAAGACAACTTTCTGAAACCTCAAACCTGTCAATTTACTACAGCTAACTAGCTAACCAAAATCTAGGTAGTTCGTAATCGTCGGTATCGCGAATTATTTTCAATCGCCTTGGAAAACCCTGCCTAAGAAGAATAAATACCATACAGTATACATAACTGTAAATTTTAATTTTAAATACGTCGAAGAAAGACAAAAATCGCTTAGGCCTATATAAGTAGAATTTCAATACATAAGTCGAATTTGAATTTTACCTCTACAAGTCGTAGTTTACCTCTACAAGTCGAAGTTTACCTCTACAAGTGGAAGTTTACCTCTACAAGTCGAAGTTTACCTCTATATCTCGAAATTTTATTCTACGGGTCTCTGTAAGTCAAAAAACCTGCTCGTAGGTTGGAAAAGGTCGGTGCATTTGGACTAGCGTCTCTCTGAGGCTGTCATTATACTTATCTTCGTAAGACAAATTTAATAAATAATGACCTATGCTACTCGAACTATTCATTAGACTAACTATGCGCATCTAGCAGAGTCGACTATATGGAACAAAAACTTTTTTCCCCTCTAAGTTGTGGTAAAAAGGAGTAATCACAGCATATTCATGCTCTCGGAAAAGTGGATCCGAAAATTGTATACTAAATGCTTTCTAAATGTTAATTCTTTATGATCATAGAAAAAATAAGTTATAATTTAAAAACCAGTTCCCATTTAAATCCCCAATGTAATCTATATACATTCCACCCAAAAGCAATAACAACCCACACCCGGATACCGAACGTTTCGGATGACCCAAATGTATTTAAACCGAGTGCTGAAACAAATGCCGTAAAATGAAACGGATTATCATATGTAGGGTGTGTAGAAGGCCGAAGGGAAGGGCCGTGTCGCAATAGTCTGTCATCAACTGGCGCGGCGCCCGTGGGAAAGTGAGAGGTGAGGAGTCCGCCAGTCCACGCCGCCGCCGCCTCTCCGGCCCTGCGGACCCCATCCCACCGCGCCGGGGCCCCGTTAGACGCTGCCACTGCGAAACATCCGTAAATGCACTGGAAAACCTTCCATTAGTATAAGTAGATGTGTTTTGGCGGTTTCAGCAAAAAATACATGGGACCCCCGCAAGGCGGTAACTCGCGACGTTGGAGGTGATAAGATGTGACATAGGTGATAAGATGTGACATAGATTATAAGACGTGGCGTAGATGCATACGTCATGGGTCACAAACGTCACAAAGGTCAAGTTCACCCAAAATAAATAAAAAATAAATTAAGTTTGCGATCGCAAGATAGGTATTTTTTAAAATTTCATTTGTGTGGCCTTGACCTTTGTGACGTTTGTTACCTATGACGTACGTATTTACCTCACGTTTTAACACCTTCTTATCACCTGTCAAAATTTGATTTATGCGTTTTGAGCTTGAACCGCCAAAACACATTTACTGGTATTAAGGAACTTTATCCCGTTTGAAGGACCAAAATTAACTAACTGTATCCGGTTTGAATGACGATAGTCTACTAAATTTTATCCTCATCAAAAGACAGAACCGATTGGATGCAAAATTAAACTACCGCAATACTGCCCCTTTAACTACAAATTAATGTACCAAAAGTAAAAAATCCAAACTGCCTATACTTATAACACACACTTAATTAAAATCTGGTGCCTGTGCAATAGACATTTGATGTTGATTATGGATTTTCTTAACTCAAACTCAAGAAATATTTTTAAAATGACATTTTCTAAACTTCCATACTTGAATTCCATACGGTTCCATACTTCAATATATTATCAGGCATATAAGATATTACATTCAACTCTTGAATTTCACAGGTTACACTCCCACAATTGTTTATTGTGGGTGTCAAATCGGATTCGTTCCAACCATACTGCGGGGTTCAAACTTTCCTACGACTACGATAGCTACGACTCCAACAGTCAGCATTACTTATGAATCAAGTATGACGATCATTACTTGCACAATACATTATTGAAATATAATTTTTGTATATTTTTTGTAATTTGAAATCGAGGGACATAAAGAAATCAGTTTTTTAGATAGCCTATATTGATTCTCAGCATAAGGGAAAATCGGAAAATGTATTTTGTCTTTTGCACACGAGTTACTGTAATTTTGTACAATTATTTAAATTGGTCTTTGGTGTAGAAAGTACCTAGTTGGTTGCAGATAAACACAATGTAAAAAAAATTGTATAATGTTAGCATAATTCAGGAGGCAAATTCCATGAATAAGAATATGTAAAGCATATAGCAAGACCTATTTTCGGAATTCCCTTCGTCTTAAAAGTTGTTGCTCGTCAGATGTTTGTTTATCTAAAAAATATAAATAAGTTTAAGCGTAATTTTAGGAGGTCAGGTGATATCAGTTGTCTGGTTTAGAATGTAAATTAAAGTTTGAACAATAAAAATTATTTAAACACTTTTTCTTAAGGGGTTTTACACACAATTTAGGAGCTAAATTATGAGTTATGGTCTTAAGTTAGCACCTGTAGCTATAGTATTTTCTAACATTGTTATATTGGAGAGTGAGGGTGAACTAAATTGCACATTACACATAAGATAGACAGGTCGTAGAAAATAAAAATACCCCCGTCGCAGCAGACCTGCGTACTCAGCGAATTTCCAGTGGAATTTCAGATTATTTACTTTTCCCGTAAAAACACCATACGATCGAGTATGTAGGTTTGCTGCCATGGGGTGTTGTTAGAAAATCTAAGTTAATCAATAATTGGTGAATGTAAACACAAAATTGTATTAAGCTCTGGCAATTTTTTATTTTCCCCATAAACCTCATGGGGGTGAGTATGTAGGTTTGCCGCCATATGGGTTTTGTAAGCAATTATAAGTTAAGCCCTATCTAGATAATGTACATACCAAATTTGATTAAGTTATGGCAATAAATAAGCAAGATATAGGGTTTTCTTGATTTCCCATAAGAATAACATGGAAAATTGGATTTTCCCCATAACCAGTAATGCTAAGATAAAAATTCAAAATACCAAATTGTTTGTTTTTTAAGCTCTTTTAAATGGTTTCAGTTAAAATTGATGAATTTTGAAAATTGAGGTCAAAAAATGCCAAAAACCCATTTTTGACCCCTTTGAAGCCCCATAAAACCCCGTTCCCATAACCCGACAATGCTGGTTCGCGAACTCATGGAAATAGACCTGGTCTTACACCTTCATACCAAATTTCATCAAAATCGGAGGTTCCCTTCAAAAGTTATCGGTACCACGGACACACACACACACACACACACACACACACACACACACACACACACACACACACACACACACACACACACACACACACACACACACACATATATACATATATATGAAAATGAACGAATGGTGTTTTTGGCTTCTGGGGACCTCAAAATGAAAAAGTAAAGTGGTCCCGGGCTTAGGTCTTACCATGACTACTACCGTAATAGCGTATTCCCTATAGGGAAATTCGCTATCATCTTAAGATTGCCCGTAATTCCAAATTATTACTATGTTTGCCGTACACCAACACTTTGTTTACCTTTAAAATGCATTTTTCGTGCATTAAACTATTTAATTCATACAAGATGATTCAGACCACCCGTGCACTATTGATAGCAGGAAATCGGTTTGAGTTAAAATCACGAAACAAAGTTTTTTACTCCTAAATAACTTAATATGGGCTTGCCACTAAAAATAGTTTAGGCCTAATCAATGACAGTATACAGGGTGTTCCAAAACTAGAGGTCACGGGTTTAAATTAAAAATATGTAAACATGGAGTTTTTTTTCAGAATTACACGGTATGTTAAGCAAACAGCCTTTTAAATTTAATAAATCAGCATATAACAGTAGGTACAGGGAGAGGCAATGAAACGGCTCGATTTTTAAGAATCCTCTATAATGTATATAAAAAGGATGGTTGTTTTATCATTGTTCTTACATAATTGAATGTAAATTAATTTTTTACCATAAAATCGATCTTTTTATGTTGTCTTTAAGGAACAGTTTTTGTTTTGCTGTTTTCGTAGCAGTAAATGTACTGTATCCCTTCGCCGTACGCTCAGCGGATTTGTCACCTGATTTTTCGAGGGTGTATAAAATACAGAGTCTTACAAGATGATACGGTGGTAACAAAAGAAGATCTGGAGGAGCGAATATAACAAATCCTAAGAGTAAATAGCTCAAAGAGTCAGTTGTGTGGCGTCCTTAGTTTTGAATACATTTCCGGACCCTGAGCCATGATGACCTTCAAAACCATCTGCAACTTATAGTTTTTATTTTCATCCCAATTTGCTCCTTTAGATCTTCTTTTGTTCTGGACTTACTTCCCTATGAGACTTAGTCCTGAAGAAAGAAGTCAGGCACCAAAAGCTGTCAAATCTAGTGCACAGGCTGCCATGGGGTATTTCAGTTCTCAGTTTACTGTTACTGTACCTAAAACACCATAATCAACGCTACCTTATAATAACACCATATTTGGAATAGTGGCATGAGTTTTTTGGTAAAACATTACATTTTATTTTTGTACTTAATTTTAATGTTAAAGCCATCATATTTTTTGCAAATACATTATTAGTAACTTTTTTTTTTCTTTCAAAATCGTCCCTTTCCATTGCCTCGCCCTGTACATGCAGTTTTCTTCTTCAAAAATTTAGATGATTTTAAGATCTCTTTATTTCTGTCTTTCACCCCCGTGTTTTAAACTGAATAAGACCGATTTAACTAAGGCGATGCTAAAACAAAAGACCAATAATCGATGGAAATTGTTGAACTCTTATACTTGTACTCTTTTTATTGTGTATTAGACTACACCGTTAACTTGTCTCCGCCTATATTCTATTCCACACTGAGCATCCTCAGTATCGATTTCAGTTTCAGTTAAATATAAGTTTCAGTTTTTAGTTTATGTAGTTGATGATCTATGTAGTTAGTGGAGTGCCTATTCATATAGGCACTCATAATACATGACTGCATCAGAGACGTTTCTAACGATTACTCTTTGCTATACGATACTTTGTTTCTGCGATAATATCGGGTGTCCAAGAAGTCTTGCCCTGATTAAGAAAACGAATGCCATGGGAACAATTGGTGGTGAAATAAAGTTTTATCTCCAGTTTTAACCAGTGAGTTTTAAAGTTTTTTTACGTCCATACTAAAACACTTCTATGTGTGCACCTTGGGTTATTTCAGTCAACTTCTCAGTTCGGGTTTTTATTCACAACTCTTCAGTACAAGTTAACATTCCCTGAGTAAAGGTCGTTACTGCATTTTATTCTCGAGTTTCTAAAGTAGTAACTGGGGGAGACTAAACCAAATCTTTGAGAAATCCCTACTTAAAGAAATCCAGAAAGGTAAAGCGTGGTGAACGAGGTGGCAATTTAGTCGAGCCATCCCAATTGGTTTTTAGTGCATGTTTAAACAGCATTGTTATCAACCAGCTGAGTTTAGGTGTTAACAAATTAATGAGAAAAAAACTAGGTTGAATTTCCTTGAAAACAAGAAATCTAAGTGTAAATGTAAATGTGGTTATAGGCCTAATGGTATCCTTAAAGCAGCAAAGCTATGAAATCAGGACAGGACTTTGTGGACACCCGGTATACATAAGAAGGTACTACACTACACTAATAACACACTTAAGAAGAGATACACTATGTCAATAACTACTCATTAAACCGTCGTATCTGAAATCACAGTGGAACTTCCTCTTGCATACATAAACTATACAAGTGAAGTGCAGTAAATACCACTCTTCTTAAATCTTCACGGAGCATTTGAAGACCAGGATGCTATTTATGTTGTGATGGTGTGAGTTTGCAAAATTGTAGGCCTAAACCATCTCAATATTATAACATCGATTTAGCAACGAACATCTGACTTAGCACTCATACGCATTGTCAAAAGTGTTGTGTCAAATAAAAGCATTAAATGAGAAGTCTGTGTTCAGGATTATGTAGGCCTATCTTCTGGGGAATTCTTAGTAACCAAAAGAATGAAACTTTTAGGGGCAACCCCCGTTCAAATTTATTTTAATGAAAGTAATATCTAGTGATTCCCATTTTAATGACTCTTGTAAAAGATCGATGATCTTTTAAGACAACTAAACCTGAAGATTCTATGATCATGACCTGATAGAATGGTGAAAGTTGAAAGTCCTCTATAAGGTAAAACAGCCTGAAATTTGAACAACTATGAAATAATTGTGTAATTGGCAACCAATTTCAATCTTTTCGAAATAAAATAGGAGAGTGGACTTTTAGGATACCCGGTAGATTGAATGGTTCTATCCTCTTCATGTTCCAGGTTTGGATGTCTGTAGTTGGCTGGTCGGGGCCAGACTCACTGGTAGTATTGAACTTTTCCATTTCCAGTTTCACCTTCATGATTTTGATTGACATGTTCCAGGTTTGGATGGCTTTAGTTGGTTGGACGGGGCCAGACTCAATGATAGTGTTGAACATTTCCATTTCCAGTTTCACCTTCATGATTTTGATTGACATGTTCCAGATTTGGATGGCTTTAGTTGGCTGGACGGGGCCAGACTCAATGATAGTGTTGAACATTTCCATTTCCAGTTTCACCTTCATGATTTTGATTGACATGTTCCAGGTTTGGATGGCTTTAGTTGGCTGGACGGGGCCAGACTCAATGATAGTGTTGAACATTTCCATTTCCAGTTTCACCTTCATGATTTTGATTGACATGTTCCAGGTTTGGATGGCTTTAGTTGGCTGGACGGGGCCAGACTCAATGATAGTGTTGAACATTTCCATTTCCAGTTTCACCTTCATGATTTTGATTGACATGTTCCAGGTTTGGATGTCTGTAGTTGGCTGGTCGGGGCCAGACTCACTGGTGGTATTGAACTTTTCCATTTCCAGTTTCACCTTCAAGATTTTGATTGACATGTTCCAGGTTTGGATGGCTTTAGTTGGCTGGACGGGGCCAGACTCAATGATAGTGTTGAACATTTCCATTTACAGTTTCATCTTCATGATTTTGATTGACATGTTCCAGGTTTGGATGGCTTTAGTTGGCTGGAAGGGGCCAGACTCAATGGTATTGTTGAACATTTCCATTTCCAGTTTCACCTTCATGATTTTGATTGACATGTTCCAGGTTTGGATGGCTTTAGTTGGCTGGATGGGGCCAGACTCAATGATAGTGTTGAACATTTCCATTTCCAGTTTCTCCTTCATGATTTTGAATGACATGTCCCAGGTTTGGATGGCTTTAGTTGGCTGGACGGGGCCAGACTCAATGATAGTGTTGAACATTTCCATTTTCAGTTTCACCTTCATGATTTTGATTGACATGTTCCAAGTTTGGATGGCTTTAGTTGGCTGGACGGGGCCAGACTCAATGATAGTGTTGAACATTTCCATTTCCAGTTTCACCTTCATGATTTTGATTGACATGTTCCAGGTTTGGATGGCTTTAGTTGGCTGGACGGGGCCAGACTCAATGATAGTGTTGAACATTTCCATTTCTAGTTTCACCTTCATGATTTTGATTGACATGTTCCAGGTTTGGATGGCTTTAGTTGGCTGGACGGGGCCAGACTCAATGATAGTGTTGAACATTTCCATTTCCAGTTTCACCTTCATAATTTTGATTGACATGTTCCAGGTTTGGATGGCTTTAGTTGGCTGGACGGGGCGTTGGCTGGTCGGGGCCAGACTCAATGATAGTGTTGAACATTTCCATTTCCAGTTTCACCTTCATGATTTTGATTGACATGTTCCAGGTTTGGATGACTGTAGTTGGCTGGTCGGGGCCAGACTCAATGATAGTGTTGAACATTTCCATTTACAGTTTCACCTTCATGATGTTTGACATGTTCCAGGTTTGGATGGCTGTAGTTGGCTGGTCGGGGCCAGACTCAATGATAGTGTTGAACATTTCCATTTCCAGTTTCACCTTCATGATTTTGATTGACATGTTCCAGGTTTGGATGGCTGTAGTTGGCTGGTCGGGGCCAGACTCAATGATAGTGTTGAACATTTCCATTTTCAGTTTCACCTTCATGATTTTGATTGACATGTTCCAGGTTTGGATGGCTGTAGTTGGCTGGTCGGGGCCAGACTCAATGATAGTGTTGAACATTTCCATTTCCAGTTTCACCTTCATGATTTTGATTGACATGTTCCAGGTTTGGATGGCTGTAGTTGGCTGGTCGGGGCCAGACTCAATGATAGTGTTGAACATTTCCATTTTCAGTTTCACCTTCATGATTTTGATTGACATGTTCCAGGTTTGGATGGCTGTAGTTGGCTGGTCGGGGCCAGACTCAATGATAGTGTTGAACATTTCCATTTCCAGTTTCACCTTCATGATTTTGATTGACATGTTCCAGGTTTGGATGGCTGTAGTTGGCTGGTCGGGGCCAGACTCAATGATAGTGTTGAACATTTCCATTTTCAGTTTCACCTTCATGATTTTGATTGACATGTTCCAGGTTTGGATGGCTGTAGTTGGCTGGTCGGGGCCAGACTCAATGATAGTGTTGAACATTTCCATTTACAGTTTCACCTTCATGATTTTGATTGACATGTTCCAGGTTTGGATGGCTGTAGTTGGCTGGTCGGGGCCAGACTCACCGGTGGGGTCGAACATTTCTAAACGGACATTTCTGGAGGCGAGCCTTTCCTCCAAAAAACGTTCATGGTTTCTATGGTGAGTGTTTGCAAATGATTTAAATGGTTATGATGGGATAGGGTATACTGAGACTATGGTATATTGAACTAGTCTTAATGCTTATAGGCTGTTAATATGCCATAATAATTTTTGTGTAAATAATGTATTTTGTTTAGAATTTGAATGAAAAGTATCTGCATGTTCCTGTCAACTGCCTGATAGAAGAGACTTTTAACACTGTGGATATGAACTACACATTGTAATGAATGTTTGCGAATTTATTGCATGTCATATAATATGTAAAAATGGTGTAACCGTCAATAAATAAATAAATATCTGCAATGTATTGTTAGACATAATCCCTCATAAGGATTCGGCTGTTCTCTATTTTTACATATTAAATTATATGGAAGAACGAATGTATAAGGAAGCCTGATTTGGACTGGTGGATCAAATTACTTGCGTACCGTACATGTTTAATATGTTAATCACGTGTAATTTGGAGTTGGACCTATTAGGAATGGATGCTAAAATTCATGATATGCCATAATAATTATTATTGAAAGCATTAGAAAAACAAAACTACATAGAACACTGTGCATCAAACGGACCTACATCATGTAATATATCTAACATAAGGCATGTTTGTACACACGAAGACGCTCCAATACCGGGCAGATTCTCTCTCGTGGGCTTAGAACCACATTAGGCCTATTGAATATGACATCTACCTCGGGGTACTCCACCAGCTCTATCCTTAAGTCCAAAACCTTGTTCCCAGACCAATGCAGTTCAGTGGTGTTGTGTGGCTATGGTTAGAAAGTGTTAAGTGAAAAATTCATCCCGCCAGCCAACATTCAAATACAATGTTGTCGAAAAATCAACAAATTCTATAAACCTTAAAAACTATAAATATCGGCCATCAAAACAATTGTATTATTGAGTTTTCTTTCTAATGATCCCTAAAACATTTTCCGTCTTGTGTTATAAGTTAGGACCACGAACAATATATCTAGGGAGAAGGTAGAAACTCAGGAACGCTCTAACTCTTGTAAGAAAGGCCCCATTGAAGCACCCTCTCTTTTCTGAGACATTATACTAGACAGAAATAAAAAAGTTAGCACCCAAGTAACCTAGAAACTGTTGGTGACAGCGAAACTCGGCGGCGGCGGAGCGGCGGGCGACCTGGCCCCATTCTGCACAAGGACCTGTGAAATCAATTCTTTATGGTTTACTCTGGAATAAGTCTTACGGTTGAAATTGTAGTGGACTGCTCAAGGCGAGAACTATACCGACTCCGTGTCAGATTCTGGCGCTTGCTCAGTGTTAAACGAATAGCTATTTGTGTCAGTTCATTGAATCTCTCTAAACGCGCTTTCTATACATGAACTAGGTACAATAACTTGGTCTAGTTTATGTTTAGGTTTTGTATCTAAATTGTTTTACGAGACTATACTGTACCTGATTCTTCATAGCTCAATCAATACATAATGTTCAATATAAGACAATCATAGGTATAGGCAATAAATAATCAATTTGAGATGACAAATCATTCAGAAATGAAGTAAAAAATTGTAAAATACCGGAAAATATTGTCCGTTTGTACGATATAACTTCTTTCACAAATAATCAAGATGCGACGCATATTATTTTCAAATGTCGAACTTGAAACCTAGACGAATCGATTCGTGTGATGGAGGTGTTTCTTTTGCAGGTGTATTCTGTACTTTATTTATAATGCTAGTTGATAATTTACTTCTCTTTTTAGATCTTTATGCTAAAAATTAACATGTAGGGGTAGCCACTCCTCGACTAAACATGTAGTTTATTTATTTATTTATTTTTTAAAGTATATTACTCAGGGTATATATCTTATTGCTTTATTTTGAAAATCTATTACACCAAATCATAGATATTTCGAGTAAAAATAAATTTTAAAATAAGTTTCAAGTGTTAAATTATGGAAATGCGTTTTCAATATATATAATTGCCTGTATACTTTTCAATGTTCAATACACTATCTATACCCATAATTAGTAAAAAAACTGATAATATTAAAAAAAAATTACAAATATAAATTACCTTTCTCGTTGCTTATACATAACAGAATTGTATTTGGAACATATTTAAGCCCAAGAGCAGTAAAGAAAGCTTTTTCGTAATATTTTATTTTATGTGAATAATAAGGAACAAAAGTCAAATGTATGTTTCCCGAATAACCTGTATTGAGAGCTTTATAAATTTGCATTCATTTTTACTGTATTGTATACTAATTTACGTATTCCAGAGTCTTACGATTGTGTCAGGATCATGGATCGGAATTAGAATTTCGGTTCCGAAATGAAATTTAGAATTTCGGTTAAAAACAATCGAAGTTAACACAACTGAAGATGGCACTATGTTAAATATTCTGCCGCGCAACAGGTTGGCGTTAGTGTACGAACAAGGTCAGATGAAATGACTGTTTCCGGCGGCGACGAGTTTCCGGCACACGCCCACACCACAGACACACCACAAGCTACACATCAACATCACAAGACAGTAAGACAGACAAACCATACGGCTTCAATACAAACTGCGCATTGTCACCACAAGATAGCAAAACACACAGCTTCAATACAAACTGCTCATCGGTATCACAAGTCAGATAACACACCACGGCTTCAATACAAACTGCACATTGGTACCACAAGACAGCAAATCACACGGCTTCAATACAAACTGCTCATCGGTATCACAAGTCAGATAACACACCATGGCTTCAATACAAACTGCGCATTGTCACCACAAGATAGCAAAACACACAGCTTCAATACAAACTGCTCATCGGTATCACAAGTCAGATAACACACCACGGCTTCAATACAAACTGCACATTGGTACCACAAGACAGCAAATCACACGGCTTCAATACAAACTGCACATTGGTACCACAAGACAGCAAACCACAAGGCTTCAACACAAACTGCATATCGGCATCAAAAGGCAGGCAGACAAAGCAGACAGCTTCAACACAAACTACACATTAACATCACAAGACTGTAAGGCAGACAAACCATGGTGCACGCGGCTTGTCTTATGTGCTGTAATTGGGGATCGGCACCACAAGGCAGAAAACCTCGCCGCTCCAACACAAACTGCACATCAACGTCACGAGACGAAGAAACCACAAGTCTTTAACACAAACCGCTCATCGACATCTCAAGGCAGCAAACCACTTTGTTCTAAAATAAACTTCATACTGATAATCGCAAGACAGAAAAACCATGTCAAAATACTTTACATTACAGATCATAGATCCCATGCAGGCCACACAGGTGTCACCACAAAATTCACGTCACTGACTCGTCTTTATATAGTAAACAAAGACATTAGAAAAGCCACATTTACCCCCGTATATCGAATCAACACAGAACTATATACAGTGCACTTATAATCAATAATACTTTAGAACAACACAATCGTGAAATTACACTTTACATAAAAGATACATCGCCCATAATTTATTTATACATCATTGAGAACCACATACAACTACCGTACTACCTCATAAACAAGTCACAATGAATTCATCATGAGATCACCCGGAAAACTCTTCAGCGGCCTTATCGCAAAATAACCCATAGTCGCACTATCGTATAGACACGCCCAGACAGCGCCACATTATACAACTCAACTCACAACTACATCAGAACATCAAATGTGAGCCTCGAGAGATGAATCATCATATTGTAGAAAAACTTGAGGGTAGGCATCATGTCATACGGAACCGACACAATCACACGGAATTGAAAACTGTATGGGATTAATCACAAATACAATAATAAAATCAAAGTCCCGTCCTCCAAATTATGTTTAGTTTTCTAACAAGCAATTCATTAAAGATCATTCCGTCTGAAATAAATATCACGAATGTGGAGAAGTGTAGGCTATGTTTACTTGAATAATTACGAGTGTTTGTACATGTTTATGTGCAATATGCAATAGTGACGTGTTTATTAACCAAACAAGAGAACTGAAGATAAAAGAAGTGGTCCAGGAATTGACGAAGCTCCTTTATTCAGTATCAAAATAACAGCATATAAGGGGAATTATAGAATAGGCGAATTCGCTCGTTGGAATACGTAGATCAGTAAGCCCATTTTCACACACCGCACACAATAAACACACACCGCACACGATAAACACACTCAGATTTTTATCGGTCGAGTTCGAGGTGGACCATGATTTGTATCGGAGCGTTCACACATACCGACTTTTTGATCGACTGCATATAGTATGATGAGTTAATTATTCGATAGAACAAGAAATAAGTATATTGGAATAAGTATATTGGAGGATTCAAATCCTCCCAAATAGTAGATCAGTAAAATTTTTTAAAGCTACTCAGTTCCCTGAATTGTTCAACAGTAGTGACATTACGATGATAGTGGCATATTTTATTTTTCTTGAAACTCTCAAATCCCGTTGAATTCTCTAAAGCGAATAAATTGCACAAATCACCACCGAATGACATTTTCCCATGACTTTTCTGCCATTCCCCCTGAAGAAAACTCCTTACCAACACTCTCGAATGTTGATCTGCCGGCATTTCCAACGCGTTGTTGGGGAATGGTAGTGCTCGTAGCTAGCGCGTTGCCCGTGGCGCTCGCTGGCGCGGCTTCGGTTCTAGCTGGGACTGTACTGAGGCGCATCCCGCCACGCCCTGCGCCAAGAATGCGGCCTGTACCTCACTCTACACTACACTCACAGTCACACTACACTCACCACTATTGTTATCGCTCCGACTCTGACTCTCTCTCTTTCAGTAATCATCCGATTTCTCATCTCGTGAACCAGTTTCCCATCCCAACATCGTGTTTTGAAGGTAAAAAATTAGATGAACGATATTGTTTATATTCATTTGTTTTACAAGTTCAAGTTTTATTTTCATAATTTTTCTGACATTGTTATCACAAATACTGTTTTTGTAACTGTTATTCTTTGTATTGTTGAATTTTATTAGTGCAATTAATTATTCACTTGGAACACAGTGTACACTGGTTATTTATTTTGCTTCATTGTTTACAATTACCGTGACTTATAAAACTTTTCATTATTAGACACACGAAAGTACACTTTATAAACGTTGAGCTAAGAAAATAGCCTATTCCCGCTACTGCATGGCAAAATTAGACTACATAACGTTAACTTTCTGTGCATTTGTGGTGCACGGAAAGTAAGCGTTATGGGATTTTGCAGTGCAAAGCGATCAGCTGTTGCATGTTTCCGTGCGTATGTACCTCGACATAAGCACGAAAACTCAGCGTTACGAGTTCGTTTGTTTCTTGATAATAAGTTGAATAAACAAAAATATTCATGTTCTTTACAAGTTTTTCGATATCGTAATGAAAAATAATATTCAATACTCGTCTCAAAAGTGACATTGCGGGTCTAGATAGCTTTTTCCTCTCCCCGAAAATGCAATTTCTCCCCGCATTTCTGGTCACTTTCGAGACTAGAAATGAAAATTACTATTGTATGGGATGATAAATCTACTCTTTCTTGAATTAATTGTCATGGTAATGTATATGTAATGGATATCTCCGTTTATAAAGAAGTATATTAAAAATCGATGTTTGTAAGTAGGCTACCTAATTAAAATTTATGCTCAGTAATATTTATCTGAACTTTTAACCTTATAGGCTAGACTACGTATTACCCGTAAGACTATTTGTATTGTTCTTTACCTCTTTTTTGCGAATGTGTTTAGCAGTTGTGTCATACCTTGAACCAGTTTTCCATTCCAAATTCTGCTTTTGGAAATGTGTACTACAGTATTACAAACAACATTACTACACTGAATCAATATAAATATTAACAACCAGTTTAAACTATCCAAATCCTTCCAATTTGTCAATAATTATTATGAAACATAAATGTAGAATTAAATATGTGTTCGTTCGTTTCTCATCAAGTGGCTTCTCGATTTTTGCGGTGAACCAGTTTCCCATTCAAATTATTACTAAACTTTAGTTGGACCGAGACATATCCCTTCTATATCAATATTTACCATGATGGTGATTTTGTGATTTATTTAGTTTTGCAGGCATACAACTCCTCCTTTTAAACGGTTGTATCATTTGATAAATGATACAACCATTTAATCTATAAATCACTATATTCAATGCATGTATTCAGCACTAACATCTATAATGAGTAGGGCCTATAATAACTTACTAACTTCTACATAAATGGCGTTATAATAAATTGAAGATGTTACATAAAATAAACTTACCCACACTTAATGTAAAAAAAAAAAAAAAAAAAAAAAAAACGGTCGAATCACTTGAAAACTAGGGAAGTTTCAATACTCGATTCATAATGTAGCCTATACCAGAACTGCGCCACCTGTGTACTTTGATTTTTTTTAATAGCGCAGAATAATAATTCTATATCTTAAGCTAATCTGCGGTTTTATCTCTCGATATATGTTTAATCGTATATGATTTACATAATATCTGGAATGAAGTTACATAGAACGCTTTATAGTTTATTTTATATCTCTGGGACCTCAGCACATTCCAGTTGTTGAAAGTTCAATGCAGACTGCTGATCGGGTATGGATGTTAATTGTTCTATTTGAAGAACACATCGAGTTGACCTTGGTATAGAAATTGCATATCTTCAAAATTTATCCTTAAATCATATCCCTCTGAGTTTTATTGCTGTATTCTGCGGGACTAGCGATGGTTAAACATGAACGTCACGCTGTTCCTTCTGTGCATATAACTGAACCTAGCCTAGGTTTGGTTAGTGAGCCTATGATTGCATTACAAATGTTTAAACAAATTTAATATGGAAATAAACTAGTCGTGTGTTGTACTTCAATAGACTCAGAAAGATATTGGGAATCAAATAAGAACAAAACAGGTCTAATTTCAATTTGATGGAATTTTGAACCACAGTATCTTTGATCAACGTGGTGAAAAGTTAGCCCAAAAGCAGGACCGGGGAGCAGTGGCAGAACCTGGTCACGAGGAATCAGTTAGTTCTAACCATTGATGTATAGTAGGGCCTACAGGTAGATCGTGCGTTGCCCTAAAGGCAAGTCCAATACAAATTTAATCGTAATAAGTTGTGCAGCGTTATAAATATATTATAGAAGCTGATCAAGACGAAAAAAGACATTTCTTTACATTGATACCTAAGCAAATTTCAAACTTACACTTTGTGTTTGTCATAAATTTTCTGTTCTTAAGTTTTTCTTTTAAAAGTTAGAAAAATATTGTTTTGTGGAATTGACGGGAGAGTTATATAAGCCAATATTAGTTGAAACAATCGGTAGGCCTAGTGTTTGTTAAATGCAGATAAATCATGGATCATAAAACGTAAACATCATCACGTCAGATGATCACAGCAGCTTTGAGCTTTAGGATATCAACTTGATGACGTCATCCCATAGACTATAGACAGTATAAAGCGAAGCGGCGTTCAGAACATGAACGTGGTCCAACTGGAAAGTAATAATAATTTGTTGACGATAATCAGACACAATTCGTAGTTTCCAGATTGACACATACACAGATCAGACCGGACTTTGATTGAGAGCAAGTAGGCCTACAGTGCGGTATTGAGGTGGCGTTGACCTTGAGCGCAGAATCCAACACACGGTTTTGACAGTTGCACTCAGTCCACGCCAACGAAAGCTTCGGAGGCTTCTTGGAATCGCATTGGCAATTAAATCAGGGCAATTTGGGTTCCCTACCAATTACTGATGATTTAAATATATAACTATTAAAACTGTATTTAAAAAATTAATGCTTGGATTTGAAAAATTGTTGATGCAAGCGGCCCTGCTTACATTAAACAACACTAAAATAAAACAAGTATAGCGAATGAAACGGAACACCTGAGGTGGATGTTGATGTAGGTTTGCTTGCATCGTAAATTTAAATCAGTTAAAAATTCAAAGAATTTGACCAAACCGTCATAATGACCCCACCATTTCTGTCTTAAAGTGAAAGAAAAGCCCTGATAATGTTTCAATACGTAACTTATTTTCTTATTAAAAAACAAATATTTTTAAGTTTTCACATAAAGGTTATCCGCATTATAAATAGACCCCTATATAAAAAGGGTAAAATAAATCGTGTGGATTAATCTATACTTATTTAATACGATAGGAGTTTTTTTATTGTTATTGGTAGTTCTACAATTTTCAAGTTTTAGGTGTCGTTGGATAGGGCTTCTTCTGCAGTTGTTCCCACCAAACAATGATCAGAATTGGACTCAAAGTAAAGGCGATATCCATAATTGAAATTTTATATTTTCCTGTTAAAATAACATTGGGATTTAGTTGAGCATTTTAAACATCTGTTAATATACAGCTGTTAATAAGTGTAGTTATGGGCGATTACTGATAATTACAATATTGGATTGTTCGGATATAATTGATTTTTAGAACCAAACGTAACATTTTTAGCAATGGCTTGTGATGGTCCAAATTAAATTGCTCGATTTAGAGCTACAAGTACGCTAGTTAATTAAATAGGCCTAAAGGAAAATGAGTTTATGGTTCATTAATTATTATTATCACTCATGGCTTTGACAGCAAAATGCCACTAAATCTGTGCACAACGGAAATCACCTGTCTTTTTAGATTATCATGGTGTCAAATATACTATACTACTTGCTGCATAAATTAGGCCTACCACTACTGCACAAGGACTGATAGTTAAAATAGTCTATGTCAGTATATTACAAACTATGCATTCCTGTATGTTGTACATCGTATTGAATAGTGCTCTATGTAACAGCAAACAACACACTTTTTCCCTAATTAGCCTAGGTTATTATTTTTACACAATTATGAAATTTCACTATTTACTAATATGAAACGCCCGGAATCTCCCTCGCAAAGGCACCAAAAGGCTGCATATAGAATTATCTCATTTAACATATTTCCACGATGTTTTGAAAAAAATCCTCAACACATTTATATGATTGCCAAATGTCACTATTGTTATGTCCTTAACTCTTGATAGATCATACTCTTTAAAATTTTGTAAATGAGCGCTCCAATTTAAAATATTATGATTTCATTTTGGCGCTCTTTCATATTTTTAATGTTTATGTTTACTAGGCTACATCGTTTTCATGAATTTACTGTAGCATACGGTATTATGGCGGAGGTTGGACGGTTTTTATGTAATACACGACATTTCCAATTAAACAATGTCGCCTTCATAAAGTGCACATACATACAATATCTCATCACATTCACACGGCCTTGTTTTATTAACGGTAAAGAATTCCTCACTGACATCTATATATTTAATCAGTAAGGTAAAAAACACCTTTGGACAGTTCGTCACCTGAGACTTCTACTGGGCCCTGGACCGATTTACATGGGAGTTGTACCAAAACAAACGTTTTCGGTCCTATATTAGCAGGTTTTGTTTGTATTTCGAAAATATTTACGTTAAATCCGTCATAAATGAAAAATAACCTTT
Source organism: Neoaliturus tenellus (assembly GCA_030545055.2). Taxonomy (NCBI): domain Eukaryota; kingdom Metazoa; phylum Arthropoda; class Insecta; order Hemiptera; family Cicadellidae; genus Neoaliturus; species Neoaliturus tenellus. The sequence goes on from CM061535.1 coordinate 34,652,953, forward strand.
TCTTATGGAAATTTTTTCAATCCTATGGACAGTTCGTATGAGACTCCCACTGAACCGATTTACAAGCAGTTTTTACCACATAAAAGCTAAACTTTTCTATTTTAGCAGGTTTTATTTACTTTAACGTTATCTTACCTCCTTATATAACAAAAATCGAAATGTAAAAACCCTTGCAATTAATTACTTTACAAGCTTTCTATCAGCTGATTGCATAAACACGGAGGTATTTGTCTAAATACAGTAGACGAGCAAATTCTTAAGAAGCATTTGGTTTATTATAGCCAGTACTTAAAAACGTATATAATTATAATGTATTATTCTTTTAATGAAAAGAAAAAAAAACAATACATTTTTATACTATTTAAACTACTCAGTTTTAAGTAGGAGAATTGAAAAAAAATCTGTTTTGATTGTTAAATTGTTTAAAGTCACTTAATTATGTAAAACAGGTAATTAATTGAAAAAAATGGTAATTTTAAAAAGTACATTTTATACATGTTTTACACCTTCTGCCTAGCGCTCCACTCGCCATGACTGATGGAGCTGTAGGGCCTATCCTTCGGCAACGACTCGCACATACTTGACGTTCTTAAGTGTGATTGTATGTATTGAGAATACTTGCTGAAAAATAAAAGTAGATTCGATGAGTTATGATTTAGATGTAATTGCTGCGACCTTGGGCTCACCCCCACCCCCCCTCCGAATTGGGGCCGCACTTCTCATCTCCATAAATCAAAATGGGCACAGCTATATATTACGTGTGCAATCAGTGTCTCAGATTTAAAAATTACTCCTCACTCCAAGAGAACAATCTCGATTTTTAAGTTTAGTTCCATAAATGGGTAGGAACTTCGGAGCCATTTGGAATAAAGTGGTTCGTACTTTTTAATGCAATGTTTGAAGATTATAGTATATTGCACCATTATATTATGTATTTAGTACTAAACTAAATAGCATAAAATAAAAATTAATATTTCTTTTAGAAAACTTACGCGGTGTACGGATATAAATTGAAAGAAATAAAGTTCTGCAGGACAAGCGTCAGACATCAGACGATGTAGATTACGGTGTTTCTGTCCTCCAATAAAAAAAAGGTGTAGCATTTGAAATATAAAAGTGATAGTGATAGCAAAAGAATATGAATCAAGACGTATTTCAAATTTTCTATGAACTTGGATTGTTATTCCCACAAGACTTAAATTTCAAAAATCCGCTACGTCTTTAATATTGGTCGAAAAAGATTCATCTTTATATATTTTAAAGGGCATTTTAATATCTTGGACACTATGAAAGTAAGTGACATCAAGATTATAGCGATTCATGAGATTAAACTACTGAAATAAACTCGCCCATTTTCGAACAATAAATGTTGAGAATAGGCCTCTACTTGATTGATTATTTTAACCAAACAATTAATAACATAAAACTTTTCATTACATAGGGTCCTAGGCATAAAAGTTCCTTTAAATTGACATAGAGATGAATCTTCTTGGAAAGGCGTAGCAGATATTTGAAATTTAATATTAGTCTTATGGGAATAAAAAAGCAAGGCGTAAATTAGTGCAGACTTTCAAAATAAATTCGAAACTAAATAACTGCACTGACAATACAGACTAACAAACAACAAATAACAATAAGTAAATAAATAGAAAAGTAAAAAGAACAATCTAGAGGCTTTGAAAACATTTTAAAAGTCTTTATGTAGTTCGAAGTTCGCGTCAGTTTGGTTTTGAATTATGAATGAGGTTATGCGTATGATGCTCATTAAAGTATGATATAAATGGATTTAATGCGTTTTTAGAGGTCTTTATAAGAAAAGCAAACAAAGCTACCGCTGTACAATACCGATGAAATGGTCTCTGCACCAGCAGCCTAAAATAAGCTCGAAATCACGGTTGAGAACTTGAGCCATACGAGTTGAAAGTGCAGATTTTACAATAAAAATGATAAGTAAAATTAATAAACTCTTGATTTTATAAATAAAGAGTTACAGTTTAAGATGGCGTTGAAGTTTCAACCGTTATAGATAGAAACTGTTTGTAACTGTATACAAAATAAATACTTTTTCATAGAATCAGAAAATTATGATTTATATTTCTACATAGAGTTTTATTTCAAGGCCGAAGACACTTTAACTAACGTTTGAAGACTCCAAGGAAAAAACGGGCTAACCCAAAAAATGCGAAATTTAGTTATAAGCTTGTTTGAATTTTTCTTTAAATCTGTAAAGTTTGCTGAAATAAAAATTGACAAAAACGGGTTCTTCATGCGAGTAAATCACCTTTGAAATAAATGCATCCAGGGGAAGAACGGGCTCGTAGGCAAGCACGGGTCATGAGCCCAAATGTTGTTTACTTTAGTGGGACGCGTGTCTTGCAATCAAGAGGTGGTGACTGTGACTCCCAATGAATGATTGGTTACTATTGCATGTGTTTATTGTTGTAAGAAGTAAACAACATGAGTGACGATATAGACGTCTCCGATAAAATTTCATCAAACGAAAAAAGTAAGCCACGTGAAAGCAAATAAACGAAAAAGAGTTTAGGGAGGATGGGAGATGTAATGGAATAACATAGAGCATCTACTTTTGAAAGTGGTGAAAACTTTACGACCAATATTTTATTGTCTACTTAGTACAAGCTATTAATATTACCAATTATAAGGAGTCTTATTCCGTTATTCCGAAGGAAATGCTGGATAGCCCGTTTTTGCAAAAGAATTTTTGTACTAAGTGTTTAGGTTTAGATATAAGTAACTCCGTAACCTCTAGGATTTTAAACTATTTTAATATATGTTATTATTATATATAATTGTTTTAATTTAAAAAACTCATACAAATAATATTTAAGGCAATGAAAGGGCTCACAGTTCCAGAAAAAAACGTATTTTTCTCTCCTTAAAAATTTACTGTCGTGGGGTCAGCCTGTTTTTCCCTTGGAGTCTTCGTTCGCTTTGATCACGTTCCGTCACTCGTTATGGTGACTGCATTATATTGAGAGTTTCTAAAGAAGCCTGTGAATGGAAGAGGATCCAACCGGCTTGACGAAACCATAATATTGTGCTGTAGTCCAAGACCTACACTTCGATTGACAGAGGGCTCAAATTTCCAAGTATTCTGTGTTCAACATCTTGGTACTGTAATGTTGATTGAGAGGCATCGTTACATTCTGGAACCAAACGACTCCTCTTTAACTTATGGTCGCATGTTTAAAACAATTCAGAGAGGACCTTGTGGGTGAAGTGTCGGTGGTGGTGGTGGCGGGGGCCGGGGCGAGGCCTCGGCGGCGAAGATGTTCAAGGTGTGGCGCGTGTGCGCGTGTGCGGAGCCAGATGGACATTGGGCCGTGTCGCAATCCCGCAACTCCCGGAGAGAGGCGCAGGTGCGGTGAGGGGGGGCTCTTACCTCGGCAAAACCGGTTTGACTGGTGAATCTCAACACGCCTTATGTAATAATTATTCCTTGTGCTTCTTCGTATGGGCGAGTTGCGTAACACTTTCACGATATGGCAGGCGGCCGTGGGAACCTGAGTACAGTCCCCGTCGCTCCAAACATCGAGCTCCTACGCTCCGCTGGGCTCACCCGAACTTACTCCCTCCGTAAAGAGCTCCCTCAATCCCCCCGAGCTCCTTTAATCCACCGATATCCCTCAATCCACTGAGCTCTCTCACTCCACCGGGCTCTCTCACTCCACCGAGCTCTCTCACTCCACCGAGCTCTCCTTTACCGAGCTCTCCTCCACCAAGCTCGCTCGATCCAAAGAGCTCCCTCATTCCACCAAGCTCCTTCACTTAGCGAGCTCCCTCACTTCACCGAGCTCCCTTACTCAACACCGAGCTCCCTCACTCCATCAAGTTCTTTCACTCCACCAAGCTCGCTCACTCCACCGAGATCTTTCACTCCACCGAGCTCCCTCACTCAACACCGAGCTCCCTCACTCCACCGAGATCTTTCACTCCACTGAGCTCCTCCACTCCACCGAGCTACCTCACTCCACCAAGCTCCCTCACTAAACACCGAGCTCCCTCACTCAACACCGAGCTCCATCGCTCCACCAAGATCTCTCACTCCTCCGAGCTCCCTTACTCCACCGAGCTCTCCTCCACCGAGCTCGCTCGATCCAAAGAGCTCCCTCATTCCACCAAGCTCCTTCACTTAGCGAGCTCCCTCACTCCACCGAGCTCCCTTACTCAACACCGAGCTCCCTCGCTCCACCGAGCTCCCTCGCTCCACCGAGCTCCCTCGCTCCACCGAGCTCCCTCGCTCCACCGAGCTCCCTCACTCCACCTAGATCTTTCACTCCACCGAAATCTTTCACTCCACAGAGCTCCCTCACTCCACCGAGCTCCGTCGCTCCAACGAGATCTTTCACCCAACTGAGATATCTAACTCCACCAAACCCCCTCATTCCGGCGAGCACCCTCACCACTCCACCGAGCTCCCTCGCTCCACCGTGCTCCCTCATTCCACCGTGCTCCCTCACTCCACCGAGATCTTTCACAACACCGAGCTCACTTACTCCACCGAGATCTTCCATTCCATCGACCTCCATCGCTCCACCGAGCTCCATCGTTCCACCAAGATCTCTCACTCCTCTGAGCTCTCTCACTCCACCGAGCTCCCTCGCTCCACCGAGCTACCTCACTCCACCGAGCTCTCTCACTCCACCGAGCTACCTCACTCCACCGAGCTCCCTCGCTCCACCGAGCTACCTCACTCCAACGAGCTCCCTCGCTCCACCGAGCTACCTCACTCCACCGAGCTCTCTCACTCCACCGAGCTCCCTCGCTCCACCGAGCTACCTCACTCCACCGAGCTCTCTCACTCCACCGAGCTCCCTCGCTCCACCGAGCTACCTCACTCCACCGAGCTACCTCACTCCACCGAGCTACCTCACTCCACCGAGCTACCTCACTCCAACGAGCTCCCTCGCTCCACCGAGCTACCTCACTCCAACGAGCTCTCTCACTCCACCGAGCTCCCTCGCTCCACCGTGCTACCTCACTCCAACGAGCTCCCTCGCTCCACCGAGCTCTCTCACTCCACCGAGCTCCCTCGCTCCACCGAGCTACCTCACTCCACTGAGCTCTCTCACTCCACCGAGCTACCTCACTCCACCGAGCTACCTCACTCCACCGAGCTACCTCACTCCACCGAGCTCTCTCACTCCACCGAGCTACCTCGCTCCACCGAGCTCTCTCACTCCACCGAGCTCCCTCGCTCCACCGAGCTCTCTCACTCCACCGAGCTCCCTCGCTTCACCGAGCTACCTCACTCCACCGAGCTACCTCACTCCACCGAGCTACCTCACTCCACCGAGCTCTCTCACTCCACCGAGCTCCCTCGCTCCACCGAGCTACCTCACTGCACCGAGCTCTCTCACTCCACCGAGCTACCTCACTCCACCGAGCTACCTCACTCCACCGAGCTCTCTCACTCCACCGAGCTACCTCACTCCACCGAGCTACCTCACTCCACCGAGCTACCTCACTCCACCGAGCTACCTCACTCCACCGAACTACCTCACTCCACCGAGCTACCTCGCTCCACCGTGCTACCTCACTCCACCGAGCTCTCTCACTCCACCGAACTCTCTCACTCCACCGAGCTACCTCACTCCACCGAGCTACCTCACTCCACCGAGCTCTCTCACTCCACCGAGCTACCTCACTCCACCGAGCTACCTCACTCCACCGAGCTACCTCACTCCACCGAGCTACCTCATTCCACCGAGCTCTCTCACTCCACCGAGCTCCCTCGCTCCACCGTGCTACCTCACTCCACCGAGCTCCCTCGCTCCACCGTGCTACCTCACTCCACCGAGCTCCCTCGCTCCACCGAGCTACCTCACTCCACCGAGCTCTCTCACTCCAACGAGCTCCCTCGCTCCACCGAACTCTCTCACTCCACCGAGCTCTCTCACTCCACCGAGCTACCTCACTCCACCGAGCTCTCTCACTCCACCGAGCTACCTCACTCCACCGAGCTACCTCACTCCAACGAGCTCCCTCGCTCCACCGAGCTACCTCACTCCACCGAGCTCTCTCACTCCACCGAGCTACCTCACTCCACCGAGCTACCTCACTCCACCGAGCTACCTCGCTCCACCGAGCTACCTCACTCCAACGAGCTCCCTCGCTCCACCGAGCTACCTCACTCCACCGAGCTCTCTCACTCCACCGAGCTACCTCACTCCACCGAGCTACCTCACTCCACCGAGCTCCCTCGCTCCACCGAGCTCTCTCACTCCACCGAGCTCCCTCGCTCCACCGAGCTACCTCACTCCACCGAGCTCCCTCGCTAAAACCGAGCTTGCTCACTCCACCGTGATCCACCGAGCTCCCTCATTCCACCGAGATCTCCCACTCTACCGAACCCCCTTACTCCACCAAGCTCCAATACTCCACCAAGCTCATTTACTCCACCGAGACCTTTCACTCAACTGAGCTCCTTCTCTCCACTGAGTTCCTTCACTCCAATGTATTAGTTTACTTTGCCAAACCTCTTCATTTCACTTAATAATAGTTTTGTCACCACATCCAACCCTTACACGGCGAACCCCAGCACTCCCCTGAACTCATTCCACCACTTAGCTCACTTACTCCTCTGAGTTTCCTCACTCCACCGAGCTATCTCACTCCACCGAGCTACCTCACTCCACCGAGCTACCTCACTCCACCGAGCTCCCTGACTCCACCGAGCTCCCTTGCTCCACCGAGCTACCTCACTCCACCGAGCTCTCTCACTCCACCGAGCTCCCTCGCTCCACCGAGCTACCTCGCTCCACCGAGCTACCTCACTCCACCGAGCTCCCTCGCTAAAACCGAGCTTGCTCACTCCACCGTGATCCACCGAGCTCCCTCATTCCACCGAGATCTCCCACTCTACCGAACCCCCTTACTCCACCAAGCTCCAATACTCCACCAAGCTCATTTACTCCACCGAGACCTTTCACTCAACTGAGCTCCTTCTCTCCACTGAGTTCCTTCACTCCAATGTATTAGTTTACTTTGCCAAACCTCTTCATTTCACTTAATAATAGTTTTGTCACCACATCCAACCCTTACACGGCGAACCCCAGCACTCCCCTGAACTCATTCCACCACTTAGCTCACTTACTCCTCTGAGTTTCCTCACTCCACCGAGCTATCTCACTCTACCGAGCTACCTCACTCCACCGAGCTACCTCACTCCACCGAGCTCCCTGACTCCACCGAGCTCCCTCGCTCCACCGAGCTACCTCACTCCACCGAGCTCTCTCACTCCACCGAGCTCCCTCGCTTTACCGAGCTACCTCGCTCCACCGAGCTCCCTCATTCCACCGAGATCTCCCACTCTACCGAACCCCCTTACTCCACCAAGCTCCAATACTCCACCAAGCTCCAATACTCCACCAAGCTCATTTACTCCACCGAGACCTTTCACTCAACTGAGCTCCTTCTCTCCACTGAGTTCCTTCACTCCAATGTATTAGTTTACTTTGATAAACCTCTTCATTTCACTTAATAATAGTTTTGTCACCACATCCAACCCTTACACGGCGAACCCCAGCACTCCCCTGAACTCATTCCACCACTTAGCTCACTTACTCCTTTGAGTTTCCTCACTCCATCGAGCTCTCTTACGGCACCCAGCTCCTTTTTCCTTCGAGATTTGATTCAACCCTCTTATGATACATTATTTCTCCAGATTAGTTGCTGTTCTTCCAAGATGTTTATCTAATACCATCGTATGTGTTTGGCCTATAGTGGCGCCTTCACTCCAAACACGACGGTGAATGTTGCCCCTTCCTCGCCCTTGATTAATAGGACCATTCCCGGCCAGGTTTCCAGTCTTAATATCCTCGGACTTGATATCCCTAGCTTAACGTCAGTGACCAGTCGATCCTTGAGCGTTCTAACGAGATGTTAATTGTAAGGGTTTTTACCTAACCTTCTCTGTCTCCACTTGCTTCTTCATCTCCACCTGGCTCATCCTTTTATTATACATATTTTCGAAGCAAATCTAGCTTTATGGGAAAGTAAATCGGTCGTAAACAGATATCATTTGAAAGAAAACGCAGGCGAATACTTTATTGCCAAACTTTTCAAGTTAAATAACTTTGCTAATAAGATAACAAATGTAGAGGGGGATGTGCCTATATGTAAAGGGAGGAATTTGCCCAAAGAATCCTTCCTCTACTATTCAAACAACCCATTGTTTGGGTTTGTGCGACCAAAATAATCTCGAATTAAGAAACCTGTTCTTACTCAACCGTTTTAATAGAATCATCGATTTAAAATACAGCATTGTTGCAGTTTACGACTGAGCTGTATTCTAGTTATTTAGGGTCCTTGACTAATGTTTTGAGCAATGTCCAACCACATTGCCATTACTCATTGCAACCCCTGTACCCTGACTCCCGATTCTAAAATCGCTCCACCTGAAATAAGACGAATGGATGCACCGGTTAGGGAGTATAATATAATATAAACTTCACAGCTCTTATTGACAATCGCACGCCTGGGAGAGGGCCGATTGACGTCCCTAAAACCTTCTCTGCGTCATCTTCCCACCCACATGAAATTTTTTATCGAAATATGTTCGTATCTGAATCAGAACTTGAATGAATTCAAGGAAAAATCTGTTCTGAGTTTAGGTATGAATTTAAAATGGTCCAGTCTGAATCAGAGCTGAACTGAATCCAAGAATTGGTATATATTTACATTCTGTTTTTCCATGATAGTTTTTATCTTTTAACAGACTAAAAATATCATGGGTCCTCCTCCAAAATTGTATAAAATGCATAAAAGTTTGTAAAAATTTAATAAAGACAGATTCAGACAAAAATCGTTTTAGTGAGGTTTTGAGATTCGAAAAAAGGTTCTGACAGCCTTAGTAAAGAGATTGTAATCATAGTACAGTAACGATTTTGAAAATTAGCAAGATATCAAAATCGTTGTGTAGAGATTCTACTTTAGCCTCTTTCCTTGAGCAAACTCTTTGGAATGATTACTTGTTTCAGGATGAGCCCGAGAGCCCGAGCAAACTATGGAAAGGAGTGAACGCCAAGGGGGCCCATGCCCACGAGCCGGCCGCTGCCCGGGAGGTAAGGCCATAAACATTTGCCCATTAATAATCGATTAAGTGTGGCAGCCGGCATGGTTGTGAGACCACGCACGTTACGCTGCGACTGCCAGAGTCGTTGTTCGTTTGGCACCACCCAGGGAGCTGTATGCAGCTTGGGTGGATTACCGCGGACGCGAACATCAGTCCCATTGAGACACGACATCAACTACAAGAGCGACTTACAAAGGACAGCAACTAAGGGGAATGGAATTATCTATGTTCATCACCTTGGTGGCTCTACGTGGAAGCTAGCACACAGCCAATGCTTCATCCCTGGTATATTAAATTCCACGGCTGAGAACTGTCACAGAGAAGAGAAACTAAACTTCGCTAAGCTAAACTAAGATAAGCTTTACTTCACTTCTCTGTGGCACTGAGAAGTGAAGTTCCTAGTGTAATAGAGGCCTAAAGTGTGGATGAGCAAGAGATCAAGGTTAACTAAATGGTCCAATGGGAGGCATCAGTGGTAAACTTTGGCAACATCTCTATCCTGGCTCCCGCTTCTGTTTGATGTCGTGTCACTTGAGATAAAACTCAGGGAGACACTAGTAAGAGAATGTAGCCAGGGTGGTTAAAATAGCCTACTGGTCAAAAAATATTTACACTTATCATCATTAAAAAATTAACATTTTTAACACGTTATAGGTTTTCTCTAAGGGTCACAGCATACCCATCAATGCTACAGTCATAAGATCCGACGAGAGGTGCGTCCAAGGGTATTGCCGTCATAACACTGTATCTCTTCTTGTGCGCTGTCTAATTCCGTACAGTCTTCACTTGACTCGTACTTTTTGTGTTGGGTTATGTTAAAAAACTTCCACATAATCAATTTGTTCCTCGGAATCAAGAAAGGACACAGACGAGATGTGGAGAGCGTTGACGTTAATACTCTTGGAGAAGTGTAATCAAAACTTGGCAGTATAATTATTCAATTTTGCATCAATGTATCTATTTTGCAATGTTTTCAATACGGCATTACTACCACTGAAGGGTAACTGAGTCTAAAACCCCGTCTTTAACCCATCGATTGTCATAATGACTCGGTGTGGTTGATGCGGTTTTGTGTGCATCGTATGATGGTTTTGTGGTGCTGTCCAGGCATCGGGGCCGCCGGTGCAGAACGAGCCTGTGGACCTGAGCATCAAGAGCTGCAAGTCGGAGGCGGACGCCGAGCCGACGGCGGGGGCGGGGGCGGGGGCCGTGGTGCTCACCGTCCCCCGGTACAGCCCCGTGCACCTCAAGCGAGAGTTCCCAGGTAAGGCGACCGGTTGAAAATTATCCTAAAATGTGTTTTCCATGCCTTTAACTAGGGGTGAGCGAGGGCTCGAGTATTTTTTGAGCCAAGTTTTACTTCGCTACTAGACTCAAAAGTTTTGGAAAAAATTGCTCGAGTCGAGTTTTCTATCTTACTTATGAAGAAAAAAAAAATAACAGATTAGTACGTAAGGAATAAATGTAAAACACGAGCAAAACTTTCTATCTCATTTGTTGAAGAAAAACCTTGCAACTTTCTTATTATAATCAACTTATTATGTAGATTGTTAGAAAATAAAGAGGTCATATTTCTGTTTCAGTGTATACATTGCCTACCTTATATTCTATGCAAGCGAGATAGAAAATAAAATAGCTTAAGATGGCGTTCTTCAAAGAAAATGCCGATCACAGGGTCATCACCTTGTGCGCCGTGTTCGTCACCTCTCCGTTCGACACCTCTCATAAAATCACTAGTAGCCTACTTATGAGGGTCGTTCATCATTTGCGCACTTTTTAATCCTTCTGTAAAATATTTCGAAGGGTCGCCTAATCCCCTTGCATCATTTGCGCACCCTCCCGTCCAGGTAGCCTCAGCCTGCCGACAACAATTCGCAAACAGTCGTCCCCCACACATACCACTGGACAGCAACACATGTGTATCGCACATTCATGAATAATTTAAGTTTGTAATGTATAAACCTTTTTTGTAATACATCGAGTGTTTTCTTATTTTACTTTCAATGGTTGGTGAGGATTGTATTGCTGTAATTGCTCAGGCTGAAATGTTTTGTACGAATTGATTCTATGGCAATTTGCCTCTATTCTAACTGTAGATAGCAGCCTCTCCTATACTAACTCCTCAGAATAAAACCACTCATAAAATTTAATGTTGCAATAGAAACAAACTACAAATGGTAAACATGAAATCCAAGTGGTAATGTACGAGTCAAGGCTGTATTTTGTCCGATTATTTGCCATTATTTCTGTTCTGTTGAATATTGTTTTGCTAATTTTTAAACTTATAAGTATTATGCCAAACACGTTTAATCATTCAAAAGACCATTTGAACACGGACATGAGTTTTCAATAACTTTGTAAATAAAAATAATGCCGCTTCCACCACCCTGCGATGCGCAAACGATGCATATAACTGAGAGCCCCCTGGAGCTCGATGCGCAAAACAAGCATCCCTTCTACCTGGCTCTCCGCATGATGCGCAAATGATGCACGCCCCTTATGAGGGTCGGCCTCCGTCCCGCCCACCTCGGGGTCTGCTACCTGATCTGATTGGTTTAGAGTATATGATTCCGTCCTGAATCACAGGAGTAATCGGTATTTGCGGTTCATGAATCATTAACCTCCATGCAGAGAAGAGTGTCCAAGAGTCTAAACAAGGGTCGAGTACGGTTTTCCGTGCGGGTCCATGGCGTCCGTGGGTGGTATTAACCAACCCCCTGTTGTGCACGCTTAAAGTCTGATTTAAAGTAGAACATTCCTGGGTAGCAAGGGAGAGAGCGTTACCCAGGACAAACAAAAATTTCTCTTTTGACTTTCAAATTAAACAGATTTTGTTGCAATCGTTTTCCAAGGATAATTGAAAATTTGGTGTCTTCCACTGAACGGCGAATGCACCGAGCGGCGAACCTCAGGTAGAAAAGGGTCAAATGGTGTTTGCGGAGAATTCCTCTCTTCGGCAGGGAGAACCTCCTGAGCGGCTCTGAGTAGAAGGACCTCTCAGGTGACTCTGACCTATGTACAGTATAGTCACCTGATAGGTCTTGTACTTAGAGCCGCTCAGGAGGTTCTCGCTGCCGAAGGGAGGAATTCACCTCAAATACCATTTGACCCATTTCTACCTTAAGTTCGCTGCTCAGTGCACTCGCCGCTCGGTGCACGTAACCGAAAATTAAATACTTGGTCCATATAAACTCTGATGTACGAGTTAATTTTCAATAGTTTAAATATTGAAACTCTACAATATTTACACTGATAATCAATCAAATTATTAAAAAATTAAATAAAAACAACGCAAAGCTTTATGAAGAGGTTGAACTTGAAATAGACGAATAAATTATTGGTAAGGTAAAAACAAAACCACTCAAGACAAGACGCAACGGTGCCGGCGTAGCGCTCAAGCGTGTCTAATTCATGAAAAATATACCTTTTGCGCTAACGGCACTGTCGTGTCCTAGCTTGGTCAGACCGTCAAACTCTTTCATCCGTCACAGAATTGTCGTCCTACCGGTCCTACCTATAGAAAATACAAGGGGTTCGATGTTTGAAAATAGTAAAATAATGTGGGAAGAGGTTTTTTTAAGTCTGGCACATTTGTATATAATAACCGTCAATTCATTTATTAACTGGCTATTCACCCAAAGTAAAATGTGTTCCGAGTATTTCAAATATTAATTGTTGGGTGTATAAATGTAGCATAAGTTAGCAAAATATAAGAGTAGAATATTGGATTCAATAACAATTAATTGTCTTGTCAACTTAAAAACAATAAATTTCAGTTCAGATAATTCAATTTAATACTAGTTTAAGCAAATGATAGTGTATATTTTCTAAAACTTGTTTTGTAACGGGAAATTGACAACGCCAAACCTCACAAAAAGTATAACTAAGAAAAGTTATAGGCCTTTGGTCAAGGCGTCCTTAGTGTGTCGGTGCTTGTGTGTGGGAGACGTCCAGACTTTACACTAGTTTGTCGGTGACGTTACGCCAGTGTGCCGGTGCCTTGTGTATGGGCGACGTCCAGACTTTACACTAGTTTGTCGGTGACGTTACGCCAGTGTGCCGGTGCCTTGTGTATGGGCGACGTCCAGACTTTACACTAGTTTGTCGGTGATGTTACGCCAGTGTGCCGGTGCTTGTGTGTGGGAGACGTCCAGACTTTACACTAGTTTGTCGGTGATGTTACGCCAGTGTGTTGTTGCCTAGTGTATGGGAGACGTCCAGACTTTACACTAGTTTGTCGGTGACGTTACGCCAGTGTGCCGGTGCCTTGTGTATGGGCGACGTCCAGACTTTACACTAGTTTGTCGGTGACGTCACGCCAGTGTGCCGGTGCCTTGTGTATGGGAGACGTCCAGACTTTACACTAGTTTGTCGGTGATGTTACGCCAGTGTGCCGGTGCCTTGTGTATGGGCGACGTCCAGACTTTACACTAGTTTGTCGGTGACGTTACGCGAGTGTGCCGGTGCCTTGTGTATGGGCGACGTCCAGACTTTACACTAGTTTGTCGGTGATGTTACGCCAGTGTGCCGGTGCTTGTGTGTGGGAGACGTCCAGACTTTACACTAGTTTGTCGGTGATGTTACGCCAGTGTGTTGTTGCCTAGTGTATGGGAGACGTCCAGACTTTACACTAGTTTGTCGGTGACGTTACGCCAGTGTGCCGGTGCCTTGTGTATGGGCGACGTCCAGACTTTACACTAGTTTGTCGGTGACGTCACGCCAGTGTGCCGGTGCCTTGTGTATGGGAGACGTCCAGACTTTACACTAGTTTGTCGGTGATGTTACGCCAGTGTGCCGGTGCTTGTGTGTGGGAGACGTCCAGACTTTACACTAGTTTGTCGGTGATGTTACGCCAGTGTGCCGGTGCTTGTGTGTGGGAGACGTCCAGACTTTACACTAGTTTGTCGGTGACGTTACGCCAGTGTGCCGGTGCCTTGTGTATGGGAGACGTCCAGACTTTACACTAGTTTGTCGGCGACGTTACGCCAGTGTGCCGGTGCCTTGTGTATGGGCGACGTCCAGACTTTACACTAGTTTGTCGGTGACGTTACGCCAGTGTGCCGGTGCCTTGTGTATGGGAGACGTCCAGACTTTACACTAGTTTGTCGGTGATGTTACGCCACTGTGCCGGTGCCTTGTGTATGGGAGACGTCCAGACTTTACACTAGTTTGTCGGTGACGTTACGCCAGTGTGCCGGTGCCTTGTGTATGGGCGACGTCCAGACTTTACACTAGTTTGTCGGTGACGTTACGCCAGTGTGCCGGTGCCTTGTGTATGGGAGACGTCCAGACTTTACACTAGTTTGTCGGTGACGTTACGCCAGTGTGCCGGTGCCTTGTGTATGGGCGACGTCCAGACTTTACACTAGTTTGTCGGTGACGTTACGCCAGTGTGCCGGTGCCTTGTGTATGGGAGACGTCCAGACTTTACACTAGTTTGTCGGTGATGTTACGCCAGTGTGCCGGTGCCTTGTGTATGGGAGACGTCCAGACTTTACACTAGTTTGTCGGTGACGTTACGCCAGTGTGCCGGTGCCTTGTGTATGGGAGACGTCCAGACTTTACACTAGTTTGTCGGTGACGTTACGCCAGTGTGCCGGTGCCTTGTGTATGGGCGACGTCCAGACTTTACACTAGTTTGTCGGTGACGTTACGCCAGTGTGCCGGTGCCTTGTGTATGGGAGACGTCCAGACTTTACACTAGTTTGTCGGTGACGTTACGCCAGTGTGCCGGTGCCTTGTGTGTGGCAGACGCCCAGACTTTACACTAGTTTAATGGTGACGTCACGCCGTGTGTTGGTGCCTAGTGTGTGGGAGACGTTCAGACTTTACACTAGTTTGTCGGTGACGTTACGCCAGTGTGCCGGTGCCTTGTGTATGGGAGACGTCCAGACTTTACACTAGTTTGTCGGTGACGTTACGCCAGTGTGTTGGTGCCTAGTGTGTGGGAGACGTCCAGACTTTACACTAGTTTGTCGGTGACGTCACGCCGTGTGTTGGTGCCTAGTGTGTGGGAGACGTCCAGACTTTACACTAGTTTGTCGGTGACGTCACGCCGTGTGTTGGTGCCTAGTGTGTGGGAGACGTTCAGACTTTACACTAGTTTGTCGGTGACGTTACGCCAGTGTGCCGGTGCCTTGTGTATGGGAGACGTCCAGACTTTACACTAGTTTGTCGGTGACGTCACGCCAGTGTGCCGGTGCCTTGTGTATGGGAGACGTCCAGACTTTACACTAGTTTGTCGGTGACGTCACGCCAGTGTGCCGGTGCCTTGTGTATGGGAGACGTCCAGACTTTACACTAGTTTGTCGGTGACGTTACGCCAGTGTGCCGGTGCCTTGTGTATGGGAGACGTCCAGACTTTACACTAGTTTGTCGGTGACGTTACGCCAGTGTGCCGGTGCCTTGTGTGTGGGAGACGCCCAGACTTTACACTAGTTTGTCGGTGACGTCACGCCAGTGTGCCGATGCCTTGTGTATGGGAGACGTCCAGACTTTACACTAGTTTGTCGGTGACGTCACGCCAGTGTGCCGGTGCCTTGTGTATGGGAGACGTCCAGACTTTACACTAGTTTGTCGGTGACGTTACGCCAGTGTGTTGGTGCTTGTGTGTGGGAGACGCCCAGACTTTACACTAATTTGTCGGTGATGTTACGCCAGTGTGCCGGTGCCTTGTGTATGGGAGACGTCCAGACTTTACACTAGTTTGTCGGTGACGTTACGCCAGTGTGTTGGTGCTTGTGTGTGGGAGACGCCCAGACTTTACACTAATTTGTCGGTGATGTTACGCCAGTGTGCCGGTGCCTTGTGTATGGGAGACGCCCAGACTTTACACTAGTTTGTCGGTGACGTCACGCCAGTGTGTTGGTGCTTATGTGTGGGAGACGCCCAGACTTTACACTAATTTGTCGGTGATGTTACGCCAGTGTGCCGGTGCCTTGTGTATGGGAGACGTCCAGACTTTACACTAGTTTGTCGGTGACGTCACGCCAGTGTGTTGTTGCCTAGTGTATGGGAGACGTCCAGACTTTACACTAGTTTGTCGGTGACGTCACGCCAGTGTGTTGTTGCCTAGTGTATGGGAGACGTCCAGACTTTACACTAGTTTGTCGGTGATGTTACGCCAGTGTGCCGGTGCCTTGTGTATGGGCGACGTCCAGACTTTACACTAGTTTGTCGGTGACGTCACGCCAGTGTGCCGGTGCTTGTGTGTGGGAGACGTCCAGACTTTACACTAGTTTGTCGGTGACGTCACGCCAGTGTGCCGGTGCCTTGTGTATGGGAGACGTCCAGACTTTACACTAGTTTGTCGGTGACGTTACGCCAGTGTGTTGGTGCTTGTGTGTGGGAGACGCCCAGACTTTACACTAATTTGTCGGTGATGTTACGCCAGTGTGCCGGTGCCTTGTGTATGGGAGACGTCCAGACTTTACACTAGTTTGTCGGTGACGTTACGCCAGTGTGTTGGTGCTTGTGTGTGGGTGACGCCCAGACTTTACACTAATTTGTCGGTGATGTTACGCCAGTGTGCCGGTGCCTTGTGTATGGGAGACGTCCAGACTTCACACTAGTTTGTCGGCGACGTTACGCCAGTGTGCCGGTGCCTTGTGTATGGGAGACGTCCAGACTTTACACTAGTTTGTCGGTGACGTCACGCCAGTGTGCCGGTGCCTTGTGTATGGGAGACGTCCAGACTTTACACTAGTTTGTCGGTGACGTCACGCCAGTGTGTTGTTGCCTAGTGTATGGGAGACGTCCAGACTTTACACTAGTTTGTCGGTGACGTCACGCCAGTGTGTTGTTGCCTAGTGTATGGGAGACGTCCAGACTTTACACTAGTTTATCAGTGACGTTACGCCAGTGTGTTGTTGCCTAGTGTATGGGAGACGTCCAGACTTTACACTAGTTTGTCGGTGACGTCACGCCAGTGTGTTGTTGCCTAGTGTATGGGAGACGTCCAGACTTTACACTAGTTTGTCGGTGACGTCACGCCAGTGTGTTGTTGCCTAGTGTATGGCAGACGTCCAGACTTTACACTAGTTTGTCGGTGACGTCACGCCAGTGTGTTGTTGCCTAGTGTATGGCAGACGTTCAGTCTTTACCCTAGTTTGTCGGTGACGTTACACCAGTGTGTCGGTGCTTGTGTGTGGGAGACGCCCAGACTTTACACTAGTTTGTCGGTGATGTTACGCCAGTGTGCCGGTGCCTTGTGTGTGGGAGACGTCCAGTCTTTACACTAGTTTAATGGTGACGTCACTCCAGTGGGTTGGTGCCTAGTGTATGGCAGACGTTCAGTCTTTACCCTAGTTTGTCGGTGACGTCACACCAGTGTGCCGGTGCCTTGTGTGTGGGAGACGTTCAGTCTTTACACTAGTTTAATGGTGACGTCACTCCAGTGTGTTGGTGCCTAGTGTGTGGGAGATGTTCAGTCTTTACACTAGTTTATCAGTGACGTCACGCCGTGTGTTGGTGCTTAGTGTATGGGAGACGTTCAGTCTTTACACTAGTTTAATGGTGACGTCACTCCAGTGTGTTGGTGCCTAGTGTGTGGGAGATGTTCAGTCTTTACACTAGTTTATCAGTGACGTCACGCCGTGTGTTGGTGCTTAGTGTATGGGAGACGTTCAGTCTTTACACTAGTTTAATGGTGACGTCACTCCAGTGTGTTGGTGCCTAGTGTGTGGGAGATGTTCAGTCTTTACACTAGTTTATCAGTGACGTCACGCCGTGTGTTGGTGCTTAGTGTATGGGAGACGTTCAGTCTTTACACTAGTTTAATGGTGACGTCACTCCAGTGTGTTGGTGCCTAGTGTGTGGGAGATGTTCAGTCTTTACACTAGTTTATCAGTGACGTCACGCCGTGTGTTGGTGCTTAGTGCATGGGAGACGTTCAGTCTTTACACTAGTTTAATGGTGACGTCACTCCAGTGTGTTGGTGCCTAGTGTGTGGGAGATGTTCAGTCTTTACACTAGTTTATCAGTGACGTCACGCCGTGTGTTGGTGCTTAGTGTATGGGAGACGTTCAGTCTTTACACTAGTTTAATGGTGACGTCACTCCAGTGTGGTGGTGCCTTGTGTGTGGGAGACACCCAGACTTTACACTAGTTTGTCGGTGACGTTACACCAGTGTGCCGGTGCCTTGTGTGTGGCAGACGTGCAGACTTTACACTAGTTTGTCGGTGACGTTACGCCAGTGTGCCGGTGCCTTGTGTGTGGCAGACGTGCAGACTTTACACTAGTTTGTCGGTGACGTCACTCCAGTGTGTTGGTGCCTAGTGTGTGGGAGATGTTCAGTCTTTACACTAGTTTATCAGTGACGTCACGCCGTGTGTTGGTGCTTAGTGTATGGGAGACGTTCAGTCTTTACACTAGTTTAATGGTGACGTCACTCCAGTGTGGTGGTGCCTTGTGTGTGGGAGACACCCAGACTTTACACTAGTTTGTCGGTTATGTTACGCCAGTGTGCCGGTGCCTTGTGTGTGGCAGACGTGCAGACTTTACACTAGTTTGTCGGTGACGTCACTCCAGTGTGTAGGTGCCTAGTGTATGGCAGACGTTCAGACTTTACACTAGTTTATCGGTGACGTTGCCCCGGTGACGTCACGCCGCCCCGCGCCGGTGCGACTGTTGCTCCCTCCGTGACGGGGAGCGCTCTGCCGCTCTCGTATCGTGCCGGGAGATGTTCCCACGGCCGCTCCGCGTCGTGACCGGCATAGCCTCACCTCAGCCTCACTTCTTTGTGGAAACATCCTCGGAACACACCCGAGGAGCTGGGTCCACGCCCGCACACACCCACGCCTTCCCACGGCCCCGGCCCTCGCCCCCCCCCCCCACCTCACCGATCTGGATTTGCGACCGTCGTGTCGGGGTACCGCAAAGCCACTCGCACATCGCACATGCTACGGGTGTCCTCCGTTTGCACATGTTGGGGTAAAAACTTTTGCTCACTATACTAGAGGCATTTTCCTCAGGATTGCAAGAGGGGAAACATGCGTCCTCCATCTGATTAAACTAAATCTCCTAAACTATGCGTCCTCCGTGAATTAGCAGAAAGGTTAATTTATAATCAAAACAATACAATATTATAGTTAGCAATTTAATTTAGCTTTCCCCACATCGAAAATCCTTTCTTCATAGAATATTCATACAAATTCAAATACCTAACATGCATGGCAGATCACAACGTATAAATTTTACAATTGTTTTGAGATTTTATCTCTGTTAGTAAGTTCCTCGATATTGTTAAGATTTTCAATGTCCAAATATTCTAGTTATATCACTAAAGAATACACATCCAATTGTCACTGTGCAACAATAAAAAAATTAATAACCATAGCAACAAATTTTTAAAACATACTGTTTGTGTACTGACTGACCCCTAGTATGTCGTGTCACCGATAACGTCAAATACACACATGGCACCTGCACACAAGTATGGCGTCACCGATAAACGTAACATTACCGGCACCCCAGTGTTATTGTCACTGTCCCACGACGAACCGTAGACAGTTGAACATCAGCGTTTAATATCCAGAACAGATTGTACGCGAACTAAAATTCGAGCGTAGCATAACAATATTAATTAATTAAGTGTTAAATCTTTCGGAGACCCCGTCGTTGAAGCAGTGCTGTACGTACATTATGGTACACAGACTGTAATAATAAACTTTACTTTGGTTTCATTTGCTATGAAATTAAGATTTAGAACTTCTTAGACAATTCAAATATTTTAAGCTTAAAAGAGAATACAATTTAGTATTCGACTCCTCATTAATACATACTGTATCACTTTATTAATCACAGTTTAATTACTGCTAAGCATGATATGCAATACAAATATACAAATATAATATATACAGATATAAAATACAAGTCAGTTTTATAAACTGTTATAAAATATTTTCTTTAATTAGTTTATAGGATACATATATTAATAATGATTAATCCAGATTAAATTCCGGATCCCAGCTTTTTACTATCCTTATTATAAACTATAACACAAAAATATATTACTGTATTCCATTATTTTAACATAATCTCAGATGATTGAATATAAATATGGGAAGAGCTGTTAAAGCAATTAATAGGTTGTTCGTAAACTGCAATTGTGCGAGTCCTTTGCTGGAATATAGCGGCTCCTACGATGTATCCCTGAGGAACACCAAGCATGTAGGCCTAATATCAGTAAAGGCACGACATGAATGGCGGATGAGGACGTACGGCGAATCACATCGTCATCATGTAGCCGATGCGATATCAATCAGCTGGATTAGGGAAGACCACTTTTTGTGGGGCTCTGAGCAAACATTCTGGCACAGGACATCGTGTTATTCGTGTCCAGGGTCGTCTTGGCCCTAAACCGGCACCCGACAGCTGAGAGTAATGATTGTTTGTGTTTAGGTTTTATTAGGTAAAAAATCATCTGGTAGGCAATTTAAAATTAAAATAACCGCCGCAGCTGAACTGCGTACTCAACAGATTTCCTATGGTGCTAAGTGTAGGTTTTTTGCCATGCGATGCGATGCCATTACTGCAGGATAAATTAGATGGCCTAATAGTAAAAAGTACATATCAAGTTATGTGAATAAATAAATAAAATGTAAAGTTTTGTTGTTTTCCGTAAGAATACAATAATATAAAAAGCATATTTTGGATTTTCTGATTCAAGGTAGGCCTACTAAATTGCTTAGTTTTGGGTTATTTAAACTGTTTATGTCAAAATTTGCAAAACGGATCCTGCTTCCGTGCAACACTCATCCTACTTCTGCGGTCCCATTATCTGGTTTGAGAGATCCCTTCACCACACGTTTAAAAATCTGTATTTTACGCATCTTGGAACCTTAAAACGGAAAAGTGACACGGTCCCGGGTTTAGATTTTACCGTAACTATACTACCAGAAGTTTCTTCCCTCTAGGGGCAATTCGCTAAAATCTCTTTGTTTTTGGTTTTGTAGTCTTTAACTTTGTTGTAAATTTCTTTTATTGTAGTCTTTTTTAGTTAAAATCATACATACTACTTAGCAACACTAATTTTAATTTTTAAAAAAACTTTATTAGGGATAATGCCAGTTGTATAATCAGAAGTTTCAGTGCCAGTTCATGGTGTGTTTTGACGGGTTTTTTACGTCGTAATTGGGTGAACGAATCTAGGCGTGAAATCCTCGTTCATATCTGTTGATCTGTGCGTAATTGATGAAACCCGATATCGTTGTCCGATGATAACTTTCGAAGGAAAACTCAGATCGACTTTAAACTTTTGAATTAGATTTTATGCGTGATTTAAGTTTGTTATTGAAGTTATTCTGTGAAGTAATAAACTAATGAACAACGATTGAATTTCCGACCAGAAATGCCTTGTAAGCTGTTTTAGCAGTGCTTGAGTTGTTTGTTTTTCACCAACGCCCGTGAGTCAGGCATATACAGTAAGGATTGTAAAATAATTTTCTGCCCACTGTGAAATAAAATTTGCCATTTCACAAAGAGATTAAAAATAACTTACAAATATAGACATCTGTATTAATGGAACTAAACAATAAAAAGAGATTTTAATGAAGTAAACAAGATAATTATAATACCCCCGTCGCAGCAGACCTGCGTACTCAGCGAATTTCCAATGGAATTTCAGATTATTTACTTTCCCCATAAAAACACCATAGGATCGAGTATGTAGGTTTGCTGCCATTGGGTGTTGTTAGAAAATCTAAGTTAATCAATAATTGGTGAATGTAAACAAAAAATTGTGCCAAGCTCTGGCAATTTTTTATTTTCCCCATAAACCCCATGGGGGTGAGTATGTAGGTTTGCCGCCATATGGGTTTTGTAAGCAAGTATAAGTTAAACCTTATATAGATAATGTACATACCAAATTTGATTAAGTTATGTCAATAAATAAGCAAGATATAGGGTTTTCTTGATTTCCCATAAGAATAACATGGAAAACACATTTTTGGATTTGCCCCGTAACCAGTTATGCTATGATAAAAATTCAAAATACCAAATTGTTTGTTTTTTTAAGCTCTTTTAAATGGTTTCAGTTAAAATTGATGAATTTTAAAAATTAATGTCCAAAAATGCCAAAAACCCATTTTTGACCCCTTTGAAACCCCATAAAACCCCGTTCCCATAACCTGACAATGCTGGTTCGCGAACTCATGAAAATAGACCTGGTCTTACACCTCCATACCAAATTTCATCAAAATCGGAGGTCCCCTTCAAAAGTTATCAGTACCACGGACACATAGATATATAGATATATATATATATATATATATATATATATACATAAATATGAAAATGAACGAATGGTGTTTTTGGCTTCTGGGGACCTCAAAATGAAAAAGTAAAGTGGTCCCGGGCTTAGGTCTTACCATGGCTACTACCGTAATAGCGTATTCCCTATAGGGAAATTCGCTAAAAGTTGTAATGATTGAAAAAGACACACCCAGTCTAAAAAAAATCATAAATCACTGATCATAACTCAATGATCATAAAACTATGATCAACTGACTGCTGTAAAAGTAGACAGATAAATGTCGGAAGTAACGATGAAGTAAACAAACGGTTCGTGATGGCAAAGGTTATGTTTTTATACTAACGAACAGAAACTAACTCTGAAATATAGTTTATATACAGAAGATTATCCCGATAAATAGCCTATCCCTTCAAAATAAGTATTTCATTTCATTATTGTATCATTATTTCAGTTTTAATAGTTTGAAGCTATTTATTTTTATAAACTACTTCGAAGGAAGAGTTAGTCAAATGAGTTAGAACCTATAATGCAAAGTAGGTGTATGAATTTATTTGTGTGTTGTATTACGTTATTGGCATGTGTTTTAATCATTTTGAAAAAATATATTAAATTTAGTTTTACCCAATTTTTATCACCCGGTCTACTATGTATTGCCATACGCACATAACAAGCGTTCTCGTATAGTTATTTCACAGGTAGGCTTATTGTGTCCTTTTTTGTATTAAGTGACATGGGATCCTCTGAGCTCCGAGAGCCTCTCACTATATAAGCTGATTTAATGGAAATGATCCCATAAAACTGAAACTACGCAACGCGTTATTGAGTTAAGACTCTCCATAAGTAATTGACAACATAGAGGCAATAAAATATTTGACGGCATATTACGCGTAGAATAGTCGTGTTCGGACTAGTCTATATTAAAGTATGGAATAATGGAAAAAACGAGAATTTAGAACCACTATTTAACGTAACAACAAATATTTATAATTCCCGAATACTTTTAATTTATGGGAGAAATCTTTGATTATCTTCCACTTAGAACACCATAGTTGTACGGTACCTGTACATGTACCTGCAATGGGAAGGTATTATCGTCTATTTACTTACAACACCCCCATGGCAGCAAACCTACACCCCCATTTCCATGGTGTATATCGGGAAAATAATAATACCAAATTCCAATGGAAATTCGCTAAGTACGCAGGTCTGCTGCGACGGTGGTGCGGATTCACCGCCACGGCGACCGCGACGGCCAAGAGGAAGACACACGCCTTGACCTATACAGCATACAGGCCCGTGGGCGGACCGACCTTGAGCTCTTCCTCTGTTAGCCATGGAGGTCGACCGCTTCATCCTCGCCTAAAAACGGTCGGCTCCCAGCGCGAGCGGTGCGGCCCAGGAAGGTTACGCCAGAACAAGTCACAACCCCGGCTCCTGTAGAAAAAAGCTCATTGGGTTCGGAACTACTGGAAGAAAAACTGATTCAAGACGTTTGTTGGACATCCAGCACAAAGTAAAACGGCATTGCAGAGTTCGTGGCTTAGATGACGTTCAAGCGAATCATATTCTAATCACAGTATGCCTACTCGGATTTATTTATCCCCCCACACAAAATTAAATAATAAGAAAACGTTTTAAACACAATTCTAAACAGTATTTGGGATGATATTGACTATTTTCAATCCTCTTGGAAAAACCTGTCAGAGTAAAAAATAAACTATACACAACTCACATGAATTTTTAGGTTATATTTTAACCCTCTAAATTGAACATATAAAAATACTGTATGACCTTTATAACGCAACATTTAATTTCACAACATATTGACTATGTGTGTAAGAAAATTTCCTCAGGAGTATTTCTTATGTGCATACTTTTTAAATATTGTGGAAAAAAACAGCTTATTATGGTATAATCTAGCCATCTAAACAAATTTATTTTATGGATTTCCTCTATGCAGATTGTAAATTTTCAAAAGTATTTACTCTCCAAACAAATCTCTATGGGCCCTAGCAAAGATAAATTGAAGAGAATCTGTTGATCAACTTTTCATAGTATGGTAATTTTAACATTAGCTGGTCTGAATATTGATCAAACAATTAAATTGTTTCAGACAAATTCTGACTCAAAATTTGGAACACATTTTCCTAACTATAATACAAGAAAGAAAGTTTTATTTATAACTGATTTTCACAGACTTGAAATTTACCATAAATTGCCATGTATTGCCATGTACGGGAACTAAACTGTTAAAGAGTCTGCAGTACCTGTGCCATCCTGGATTTTAGTCCCAGGAGAACAATGTTAAATTCAAAACATTACTGTTTTCTTTGAAACACCATGTCTTGATAGTATTGCATCGGATTTGCATGAAACTTGAATATGTTTACCATAAGGGAATTTTGGAGTGCATGACGTGGATAGATTTTCAATAAATCTACAAAAAAATTGTTTAAAAGTGGTTTAAAAATGGTGTTAAATCTATTTAGATTTTATTTGTTATTCGAGTGGATATTTTTTAAAAATTAATTTCTATCACGTCAAGTACTAAAATGACATCAAGTTTGAAATTTTCCGATGAAAAACAAACTCACATTAATGTTTCAAATTTATCATTGCTCTAATGGGACAATACCACGATGGCGCATCTACTGCAGACTCTTAACCATCTCCCTGAAAACATAAGGAATATTAATGATACCAAACTATTTTGGAAACAACTAAGAGAATATATAATAACTAATGTGTTTGTAGTGTAGTAGAGTTTATACATCATAAACATGTACAAAATTAGAGTTAAATTAATAGTTTTATAGTCTAAATGAAGTGCAGATTTAAAATATAAATAAAGTGCACTATACCAAATCTTTTTATGGGTTTAAAATAAACTGGTAGCTATATCTGTTAAGGGCCGCAAATAAAGTCATACTGGAATCATACTGACGATCGCGTTCGTTCTAGGTATGAATGCAATGTTGGATTAAAACACGACTCAGTGAATAAATTTTTATCATCTCTCACGAAAACTTGAAAATTGAAGACAGACACACTAGTATTGACACTCCAGGCATTAGGGTGTCCCCAAGATATAGCGCACTCAAGGCAATGGTTGTCAAAACAAATCTGATAATTAGCGACCCAAGCGGATGGAGTAAACAACCCATTCTAACAGTGGTCGTGATTGGCTGTAGAGTTAGGTTCCGATTCCAACCACAACGCGCGCTAGTGAACCCTCGCTAGCACTCCACAGCCACCGATTTGGAATAAACTGGTATGGGGAACACCAGAATTGAGCGAGTGTCACGAATTTAGTTTGTGGTTATTTGAGTCTGTTGTCCTGCGCAGTAGACGACAGTGTTTCCAAGTACACGATAATAATTTGTTATTGTACTCATTCTCCGACGTCACACTGATTTTCCTCCCAAAGATTTGTCGTAATTTTTCAAGATAATTAATTATAGTTTTGAAAAATTATTGATTTTGCGTGCCCAAAATATTACAAAATCAAATAATTCCCGACATCAATCACTATACATTGATAGACAAGACATTTTTGTGGCGTGCAATAATTTATTATCGTGTGGTACGATGTTTTGAAGTCTGGGAATACTGCTACAGCCGACAGCGTACGAGATAAAATTTGAATTGAAGTTACGAACTTTTAATGTGATCAACTTAATTTTCTAGAATCGGATAGGCTAGAAGGCTAGTTGTTAACTACTCAGTTATGGAGCCAAGAAGGAAAAAGAGTTTGATTTGGAAATCTTTTGAGAAAAACCAAGAACAGGCGGAATGCCTATTGTGCAAGCTGGTTCTAAAGGTAGGCCAAGGGTAGGGTAACTAAGACATAACAAAATGTTCTTTGTAGAAAAATAAAATAATGTAGTTTTATTATTACTGAAATTGAGACTTGTGACTTGCTTCCACTTCATAAATTCTCTGAGATAGGAAAGTTTTTATTTTAACTAAGCTCATTGTAATAGGCCTAAAACAAATTGGGATGTAAGTTTAAAACATAAATTGTTAAAAGTATTACATGTTACTGCATTATTGAACCTAAGTAAGCTTAGCAATCTACTTTTAAACATCAAACAAGACTGTAGCCTACATGAAGGTGTAGGCCTAGGCTAAACTTACTGTTAAACAGTAATGTCATCACAGTGACTCAAAGATATCAAAACTTGCATATAGCCTAGGCCTAATGAATGAAATAGGCCTTATTTGGTCATAACTCTAAGTTATTACTCAAAATATTACTATCAATGTATTCAAACAAAAAATGAGCCTGAAAATGACCTAATTCTGAGAGAGAAAATTTAATCTAGGTTAGGCTATAAGCAAATTTGTAAATAAATATTGAAAAAGATTTTCTCACCATAAACAAATAGTTTTTACAAATGTAGCCTATTGATTGACCGACTTTAGAGCTAAACAATAGGCCTACCTTAAGTTGAAACTTGGTTTGATACCGATAGCCTTGTAGTGAATTTATTTTGGATGAGACCTAGGCCTACTGTAGTTGGTAGAATATATTAAACTATATTATATAGGCTATATATTGTAATAGGCCTATAATACACAAAATCATAAAAATATGAAATGGTATCATACTTAACATAATAACTCAAGGACAACATCAAACATGCACATTAAAAACACAATAAAATTCTTTATTCATCATTGTAAAGTATTTGTCCAAAATGTAAATTATAATTCTAGTTTTGAACAAATACTTAACAAAAAAATCAATTATATGCCTACATTTCTATATTAAACAAAAATAAAATTAACATTTTTCATGCATTCCTAGGAATAAAGTGCTATAGTTTTACTGTTAATTAATTTATATTTTAATTCTGAGTAATATAACAGTTCCTCACTCTGTCCGCGCGAGTATCCGAATCCGAATAAAATCCGATCCGAACCCCCTACTATCCGATCCGAATCCGATCCGAAACTAGACTATCCGATCCGAATCCGATCCGAAGTCAAATTTCACTATCCGCACACCTCTAGGTCAGTTATTGATCATTTTGCAAAATTTTTTTAAACCCCCTTAAAAAGTCAATCTTATCATTTTTTGGCCTAAATAAAAAATTTAATGTTACTATAATATAAAGGAAAAAGTTTTTTTTTAAATACCACTAACCATGTTTGATTTATTCACAACTAATTTACAACATATTTTTAAAGTAGAACAGTCTTAATTGGTCGGGTATTGAGCATTCACCCTTGAAGTTTTGGAACATTTACAGCAACTCTGACTGTCTCTTCTATTTAGGTGTAGGCCATTTTTGGTGAAGTAGTGACGAGGGAGTTAATAGAGAGGAAGGAGTTGAACTCTGTGGGCAGATTCCGAAGGGAGTTTTTCTATTGCTCTACTGGTATTACTTTTGGAAATTTTCAAGTCTAGAGCAGGTTGGTTGTGCCTCATCGGTATAGTGTCGCGAGAATTAGGTTTGTATCATTGATATTCTTGGTTAGCTCTACTATATCCTGCACAATGCGGTTGACACTCATGCTCTCAACATTGTTGGATCCACCAATGACTGTAGGAGGTGATCTTCAGTCGTCAAATTCTTTTCCAGGTTTCATACTTCTTCGACCACCTGTTTGAACATAGCTCCAGTTCTGACAAATGGAGAGACATTAACAAAGGTCATTTGTTGAACAACATTACTCAACATTTTTCCATGGTTATATGCTAGAAGCAACAGTTGTGATTTTTCCTCTCGCCTGCATTGTTTTAGGAAATCAAATGTATATATTTCTTACTCTTAGCTTTCCTTAGTTACTGCTGTGAATCGATTTCATGTCCCGATTTCATCATCACTGTTCAGATTAATCTCAGTTAGAGTAGAAAATCCGTTAGAACATTCAATACTTGTAGGTTTGGCAACGTTGTCAGACCTTGGATTCCTTTCTCACCTCCAACGATTTACATCGAAAGGTTGTGTCAATGCATTTGTAACATTTTTGGTTTTTCCTGCCAACATGTTTAATTCTCATGTCAGTTTTTCATTGTCTCTTTGCAGGGCCGCCTCGAGGGTAATAGGCGCCCAGGGCGAGGTTTTCATCTGTGCCCCACAAATTAATTAATTTGGCGTACCTTGTGAACTTTAATGTTAAATTGCATTTGGAATTATTAAATCAGATGCATGGCTAAATTTCAATGCTGTTCGTTCGAATAAAATATTTAAAAAATTCACTTTTACTATAAAGCTTTGTTGACACAACCATGTGCTGACAACACATTAGGCCTGAGTCTGGTCTTGTAGACTGTCACACGATATAACCAAGTACAAACTGCACCTCAAAAATCCTAACTGTTCATTGAGTACTAAAAAAAAAAAAAAAAAAAAAATAGTGATTTTTACTAAAACGGTGATGATGATGATTCAAGAATTATGTTGGAAATGTGCCCTGGAGTCATCAATGCAACCATAACAATATCGTGACCTCAAAGTACAAGTAAACAAATGCAGCAGTATTAATAGAATGGTGTTTCCAAAGACAAATAAAATTTCAAAGTAACAAATATAACATATTATTTCTATGAACAGTCATTCTAATTTATATATATCGTCATTTCAATTATCTTAAGTTTTCGGGTTTTTACAATTTTTGTGAAGTTTGAGCCTTTATAAAACTCTGATTTCCCCATGGCCGCGGCGCCCGGGGCGGCTGCCCCGGTCGCCCCACCCTCGGGGCGGCCCTGTCTCTTTGAAGCATGTCAATAACAAATTTTAAGCTAGAGATTTCATTTATCTCTGACTTTAGCTCTAGTGACAAGATTTGAGTTTGGAAGTCCTGAGTGCTACTTTCTTTTACAGACTGATGCTTGATTCATGTATTTCAGTTATTGTAGTAAACTGATTGTCTTGAGTTTTACTTTGTTTAAATTGTAACTTATTTTGTGCCATAACATTTCCAAATTTATCAATTGTAGCATTATCTGAATTAGGCCTACCTGTCTGTTTGCAGAAGCGCCCCCGTCGCCACCCCTGCCCAAGACGGACGTGGTACCTCGCTGTGTTGCAGCCCCTCCACTCTTTGGTCTACATCGGATCAAGGAACCCTCCTTGTAAGTCTTGCTGAGGTGGTGGATACAATAACTATGCAATAGTTACCCTAGAAGTTGAAAATGTGTTTAATATAAAGTTTGCCAAGTAATCCTGTGCTGGGCATTGCCACAGTAAAAAGGATATATTCTTTAATTAACATAGGTATTAAGGAAAATTATGTAGAAATATTGAATATTACGTGAATGTAATAAGTCTGTAACCCTCTGCAATTAGACATTCCTGTCCTCCATATTAGACATTCTCCAAATGGGCTGAAAACTTTCTGTTTAATATTTCAGTATGTAGAGTCAAATAGGAAGTGAGCTAAACAATAATTTGGATACTTGGACCCTCTTGACCCGTACGTCAACATTGATTAAAAAGTCAAGATGAGAGTTGAATGAAGCCATTTTTGTTTTCAATGTACGTAGCACAAATAGAATTTTTTGTGTATTCTTAAGACCAAATCCAGGAATAAGTGTTTGGAGGCAGTGTTTATATTCTAATTTAGTTTAATAATAGTTATAAACTGCCACAAGTTTTGGTAAGGGAATTCATCATACATCAGAGGGCAAAGTGCCATGATGGAGCTATGAAATATTCACTAATTACTTGTCAACCTTCTTAAGAACTATATGTTAGTTGAATTCTGTAAAATAATTTTTATCAAATGGACGTAACTTTTAAAAATTCTGAAAATTTATCAAATTTCTCAAGTTATTTTTAGTATTAGTACAGTATAGCATTTGATTTTAGAATTTCGTTCAAATTGTTTCTCATCATGTTTCATAGGTTTTTTTAAACAAGTCATTAAATATTAACTTTGATCTTCCGCCAAAGGAAGCTGACTTTTTACACTTGACCTTAACTTGTAGTATAGTTACAACTATTTTCCCTTGCCTAATTAGGTCTTTCATATAAATCTTTTAAGAACAACCCAATCCTCCTAAGTAAACATGGATCTCCAACACAAAAGTATCCCTGGCACTTAATGATTGTGTGTTTGCTATAAAAAATATATCCTTTAAAATCCAAATTGCACTCCAAAATTATCTCCTGTATAGTGATCCAAATTGTAAAACTTTATGCTCCATCTGTTTCAAAGCTAACAATGGCTTCATTTTCAAGCAAACACACAAAAACGTAAAACTACATGTCACATAACATGATACCCATGTGGATCGTCAACAACTACAAAGATGTTTCGAAACAGATGTAGCATAAGTGTTACTATTTGGATTTCTGGATGGTACAACGGATTATTTTATTTTATTTTATATTCCAACGGACAACTCCATTTTGTTAAATACATGCGATAGCAGATAGCTGATGTAACTGAATATAAAAACAAATTGTTACCATTTACTCATGCTGGACATAATCAATAGAATTAACAATATAACAGAACAAATTAATCAAAGCTAAAATTACATAATTTAAGCATTTACATAATAGCTTTTCAAAGGTGAGTTAAAATTATATTTGCTCAATCTAAGGACCACAATATTAAAAAAAAATTATGTAAAAATTCTCAAAATTTGAAATAATTTTTTTAAAAGTGTAAATATATATATAAAATCCCAGTATTGCTACAATATTTTAATACACTTAGTTAGGTCTTAAACCTCAGATTATGCTCTTTCATGGAAACATGAAATCTTTTGTGACTGAGGCTCTTATTTTGTCTGCTAGATCAAGAGGTAGTTTTAAAATTTCTGTATCTACTCATTTAAATCACAGTTTACAACACCCCAAGAGCCGCATAGTTGATCTTTTCTAACGTTTTTTTAAAACTGTGAAACTTTAGTGTAGACTCAGCATTTGTATGCAGCACAGTCCTCACAGGAAGGTAATGATTCCTATATGCATTCGAGGCTCGCAAACTTGGGGATGCCATGTAAAAATAAATTAATATTTCATGCTGTAAAATTATACATATCTTGCTAGGATCAATAGACAGAACTACAAGATTATTTTATTTCTTTTTTATGTTTTTAGTGGAATTTATGTGCCAGTTACTTATTTGATATTCTATATTTAAAAATTCTAAAATTTACTGCACTACTTGGGAGGCGGAGCTGTTCTGCCAAACAACCAAACTTCCGCCAACACCAGAATACTGTAAAAAATAGTCGTAGTGTTGTCAGTCTACACACCAGGGCCCACTAGCAACTTCATCCCCAGACTTTTCATGTCAGTGTCGCAACTAACTGTATGATGATGTTAGACTGTGATGCTATCACAAGAATTTTTTCAAACTTCTCATTTTTTATTTCGGTAAAAAACTTTAATCGGTGATGACATCAGGGCGGATCTAGGATGAAAATATTGGGTATGAAATTCTTTTCCCTTAATAAAAAAATGTACAATTTAGAAGGGAACCATAACAACACTTCTTTATTCATACAAAACAATTCATTATTTTTACACATGGTAATTATAATCACCTGGAAATAATAATTTTACAGAGTAAAATGTTCAAGATATAACACTCTTCCCCTCTTCAATAATTAAACTTCTTTTTAACAAAATTGCAAAATCTTGAAATATCAAATAAAACTATTTTAATTTTATGAGGGTTTTGACATCCCCATGCGTTTCATTCCGTCTTAGATGGTCGGTGTGAACAAATCGTCTTTGGCCCTGTACGTTTACAATGTAAGTGACCGGACTCACGCACTTGATAACAATACCGGCCATCCATTTGACCTCCTCCCCTCTTATACTGCGCACCAGTACTTCTTGGTTTACCGAAAGACTTCTTGAAGGTCCACATTTTTCGTCACAACTTTCTTTCGTTTTCTCTTTCTTCTTTTCTATAGAGTCTCTTAAATGGGGTTTTAAAAGTGAGAGTCTAGTTTGGGGTTGAAAATTTAGGAACGGTTCTGATGGTGTCTTTCCTGTGACTGAATGTGGGGTGTTCCTATATGCAAACAGGAAACAGTCAAGTCGATGTTGAATACTTCTGTTCTTACCATTTAACAGATCCTGTAAAACTTGTCTTAATAGTGATGTCTTAAACATAGCAACCATGTTTTCGGCTTGTCCATTGCTTGCTGGATGGTATGGAGGTGTGAATGTTTCACTCCATTCGAAGATAGAAATTGTTCAAACTCAAAGGATTTGAAAGGAGGTCCTCCATCAGTAACCAAGTTGTTAGGCATGCCGTAAGCTGAAAAACATGTTCTTAGTTTTGATATTGTCAATTCTGCTGTGGTATTTGACATGTGGTAGACTCCGACCCACTTAGAAAATGAATCAATCAAAATAAGAAACTTGTGTCCCTTTTTCTCTGCAAAGTCTGCGTGGACTCGAAACCATTTTCTCTCCGGCCAAGTCCACGGTTGTAAAGGAACTTTTTGGGCGGTGTTCCGACACATTTGGCAGACAGAACAATTCTTCACTAGCATTTCAATGGCTTCATCTAGTTTAGGCCGCCATACAAAACTTCTCGCTAGTGCTTTCATCCTGCATGTCCCCGGGTGTTCTTCATGTAGAAGATTGAGAATTGATTCCCGTAGACAGCCAGGAATGATAACGCGATTACCCCACAAAAGGCAACCTGCTTCAATGGTAATCTAATTTTTCCTAATTGCGCATGGTTGTAAGTAAGGCTCATTCTGAAGTCTTTCTGGCCATCCATTGAGTGTTAAATCAAATACACCTTAGACAGTGTGGGATCACGTTTGGTTGCTTTTTCAATTTCAGCTGCTGTAACTGGAAGCTCTGGTAAGGATGCAAAGAAATTGACATTTACATCTATAGTTTCATCATCAAGTTTTCTTGGAAGTCTACTTAAAGCATCAGCTTCAATTAATTCTGAACCCTTACGGTAGACTATATGATAGTCATACGTAGACAACATTAGTGCCCAACGTTGCATCCTTGCAGCGGCCATAACCGGTATACTCTTTTTCTCACCAAACAAAGCTGTTAACATGGTCTGTTATTAAAGTAAATTTACGACATTAAATATACTTGTGAAATTTCTTCACAGCATAAATAATAGCCAAAGCTTCTTTATCCAACTGAGCATAGTTTCTCTCCGACTTTGTCAACGTTCTTGAAGCAAACGCTACCGGTCTAACAGAACCGTCAGGCATAACGTGATTCACAACACAACCCAAACCATAACTGCTAGCATTAGCAGAAATTTCAATTGGCTTATTTGCGTCGTATGGAACTAATGCTTGACTTAGAGTGAGTAGGCGTTTACTCTCCTCAAAAGCATGAGTACATTTTTCATCCCAAATCCATGCAACATCTTTTTGCAACAGTTGGTGAAGCGGGTGAAGAACCGTAGCTAAGTTTGGTATAAACCTAGAGTAAAAATTCAAAAGTCCTAAATATGTTCTTAATTGACTTACATTTTCAGGAGCCGGAGCATCCAAAACAGCTTTAACTAACTGATAAGTAGGGTGAATACCGTCAGAATCAATCTTGTGACCCATGTAGATTAGACTAGACTGAAGTAACTCACTTTTAGAAGCATTGGCCTTTATACCATATTTTGAAAGACGTTGCAAGAGAGCTTCAGTCTTTTTGATTGCATCATCTAAAGAAAATCCTACTACTAAAATGTCACCTAAATAACAATGAGTATCTTTCAAACCTTGTAAGACTTTGTCCATGGTCGCTTGAAATTGAAAAGGGGCGCTCTTGATACCAAATGGTAATTTCTTAAATCTAAAAAGTCCTTTATGACTATTGATTGTTAATAAAGGCTGGGATTTTTCACTAACCCCCAATTGCAAGTATGCACTTTTTAGATCAACTTTTGAAAATACTGTCCCCCCTGCTAGATGTGCGAAAATTTCTTCCTATGTTGGAAGGCTGTAAAATTCATTTTTAATCACTCGGTTAAGGGTTACTTTAAAATCGCCCCACAAGCGTACTGATTTCCCATCTTGTTTTGGCACACAAACTAAGGTTGTTGCCCAATCAGATTGTTGTACCGGATAAATAATATCTGATTTAACTAAATTGTCAAGCTCCTTCTCCACGGCTTCCCTCAAAGCATAAGGAACTGGACGTGCTTTACAGAAAATCCGAGTAGCATCTTCGTTGATTACTACTTCGGTTGTAACATCTTTTATTGTACCAACATTTTCCTCAAAAACACTAACGTACTTTTTTTTGAATTTTTGTTCCAGTTCTTTACTCTTAACTTTATCTTCTTTAACTACTTCCTTACCTGATTCCTTCGGTCTAAGCTGAATTATGGAAGTCCAATCGAGTTTCAACTTTTGAAGCCAATTCCTCCCTAGTAAAGTCGGTTGTTGCAGGTCAGTTCCTCCCACAACTATTAGCGGTAAAGTTAAAGTTTGATTCTCATGTTCTACATTAACCTGAATCTCTCCTAAAAGATTCAATTCATGGCCTGTATACGACTTTAACTGCAAATTAGAAGGATTCAAAACTATATGACTGAATTGACTGTTGTATACATGTTCGGGAATCACTGAATAGACAGCACCTTTATCTATGATCATATTTAGGGGTTGACCTTCAACTACCAATGTTGTTTTATAGCTGTTGACAGGTTTCTTTGATACTTCATTCATTACAAAAACAAAGAATTTAAATCATAACAATCATCAATGTCTTCATCTTCCACTAAATTAACTTTATGCTTACCTTGGTTTTGCCTTACATCAGTCTTGGTAGTTTGATTTGCAAACTGAAGTTATGTGACCAATTTTGCCACATGTATGGCATTTGGCGTTTTTGTGGTAACATAAAGTGCTTGAGTGACCTGACTTACCACAACGGTAACACTTGTAGTTGAGCTTACTTGATTTCTTAGAATCTAAAATGTTATTAGCCTTAGGTCTACTAAATTTTTTGCACGTCTGACCTAGTTTTGCTTTATTTTTGACTATATTAATATCCCCTACTTCATGCTGAGAATGAAAATTACGAGTTTCAGTTTTTGCCGCTTCTAAATTACATGCTAACTGAAATATTTTAGAAAATGTTTCATCCTGCTCTACCATTAGTCGTTGCTGAATATCTTCATCTTTAAGACCACTGACAAATCGGTCCCTGATAGCTTCATCTAGGAAAGTTCCAAAATTACAAGTACTAGCAAGATGCTTGATTTCAACTGCATATTGCGCTAAGGTCTCGCCATCTTTTTGAAATCTTTTATGAAACCTACACCTTTCAGCTATAACTGACTTAATTGGATTAAGGTGAGTTTTAAGAATTTCAACCAACTCATTATAACTTTTATCTGCTGGTTTGTCTGGTGTAAGAAGGTTTCTAAGAATACCACAAGTCCTAGATCCTATAACAGTTAAAAATAGAGGGACTTCATTTGAATCTTTAACATTATTAGATTTACAGTATAGTTCAAATTGCTCCAAATAGCTGTTAAAATCCTCTAAATCTTCAGAAAATTCATTAAACTTCCCTGTTATTTAGACATTGTTTTGAATAGTGAAGTTAGTACCTGGTAAATGTATTTCCCTAAATATTTCAAAACTTGTGTATTTAGCAGGAATGAAGAACTTTTATCTTCAAGCTAATACCATGTTGGTACATTATTTTTATCCCATATTTCGTCGCCAATGTGAAATTCTTTTCACGTAATAAAAAAATGTACACTTTAGAAGGGAACCATAACAACACTTCTTTATTCATACAAACAATTCATTGTTTTTACACATGATAATTATAATCACCTGGAAATAATAATTTTACAGAGAGAGTAAAATGTTCAAGATATAACATTGTGTAGGCAGCTATCTGGGGTGTTAATTTATTTTGAATAAAAGTTTTATTTTAAGACATATGTCGTTATGCTGGAGCCACACTTTTGCCATTTCTATAGCTCGAACATTGTCAAATGGTGAATCATATTTGCTATGATTATTGTCATATTGTTTATTTTCCTAAAAGTTTTACGTCTACATACATATATATAAAGGTGTAGGTATATGAAAATGTGTTAACTGTTCAAATTTAAAAACTCAATTTGCTTCAATTCAAATTTAATTTTTAATTCAAAGTAATTTGAAGTATGTTTTGTAGCTTATGGCAAAACCAACATTACTATTGGACTGGCAGTTGCCTCTATACTGCCTTGTATGTTCGCTGTTGTAGTTGCTCCTGTGAAGTCACTTGGATTTTTTGCGTTGTGATTCCTGGCTTAAAGTATTCAATTAAATAATATACCGTTCAGCAATTGATACTTTTGATACTTTGATATCGATACATCACATTAATGTGGTGCGTATTTTAAGGTTAATACGCTCCTATCTAAGTGACATTATGTATGAGTCTGTCTCTAAAAGTGGGGGAGGGGGAGGCAGAAAATGGATATGCCTACAGGCGGCATATTCCTAAATTCGGCTCTGTAAAAGACATTTTGTCTTGTATCAAAGCACTCTTGGAACGTTATAGGTAGCTACTTTTCAGCAGTGTTTTGTGCTCAATTAATTGGCAAACTAAAAATTTTATGAAAACAATGTTGTAGTAATAGTTTTAGATCAACTCATAATTTGGAACTTTATCATCTCTTGATATTTGTTCCCAAGTGCAAAAATACTTTCTCACTTGTAGGTTTTTTACGTCACGTTTTCAAAACATTAAGTAAAATAATTATTACAATTGAAAAATAAAATAAAAAATAAATTTTTACCATGTTGTTCAGAGTTGTTCATCAGTTGAGTTCATTGTTGATGGAGTCTAGCTGTCTTTATAGGTGTAATGAACAAGTATCTCTTGACTTCTAGTTGGCCATCTGGAGCAAAGAAATCATGAAGTGCTCCAAAATAGAATTTAAGAAAGCTATTCACAAAGTAAGTTCAGTTTTTATCTAAAAGAAGAATCAGGGCAGAGGCAAGTGAGAGTTGGAGTCAGTTAGATAGACTCAATAGGAATACATCTGTAGGAGGTTTGAAGTTGCTGCACTGTGAACTGTAATTAAAAATCAAAATGGCCACTACTAGTTATATAGTGCCAACAGCTTTGCTGATACTAATGATGGTCCAGATGACCTCTTTCATTAAAATGTTTGGGTGAAAAATTAAAAGTGTGAGTATTTATAGGTTACAGTGTGTTCTTTCAGTTCATCGCAAACATTTATGAGCCTTATTGCAATTCAAGTTCTAAGCATCAGGGCACTTTGATAAAGAAATAAACTATGTCTGGAATGAAGAGGAAAGGGGCCTGTCACTGAGTTTATAAAGCGTAAAAAAATGATCTTTTTATTTAAATTAGTGATTGTTTGAGAAAACAGATCAGCTGGACCATCAATAGCAGTAGCGTATCCGTCAGCACTTAAAACTTGTAGTGAACACTTTGATGTTAAATTACTGTGCACAATTCAGTTCTACAGACTCTTGGGATTTACAGGGAGATCCCTAATGAATCTTCCCATCCAACACTGACCCTTCCTTTCACCTGATAAAAAAACTTACATTCTATTCTGAACAGCCTGAAACTGCAGAAGACCCGACATTGGATGTAAAAGTTTAGTCTGCTAAGGCCGGCCGCACTCCAAAACAGACATGATGGGACAAAAAAAAAAAACACCTTACAACTTCGAAAGCGAAGATAAAGACATATGTTTAAATAGAATGCCCGCTCACTACAGCGAAAACAACTGTGTGTGGGTATTCCAGTTAATCGTATGTGCGAAGCCGTAAGATTTTTTGTCACATCACATCCGTTTCGGTGATAGGCTCGCCTAAGTCATTGAATAGAGAAAGAAAAAAATACCCTGTCGCAGCAGACCTGCGTAATCAGTGAATTTCCAACAGGATTAAAGTTTTTTTAATCCCCCCATAAACACCATGGGAACGAGGATGTAGGTTTGCTGTGTTGGGGATCTTGCAGCTAGATATAGGAAAATCCATTCCACATGCACGTAAATACTAATTTGCAACAAATTCTGATATTTTTAATTTTCTTTATAAACCCCATATCGGTTTTGGTGGTGAGTAGGTACATTGTAGGTTTGCTGCCATATGGGTGCTGTAAGTAAATATAACTTAAACCATATTTAGTGAATGTACATGCCAAATTTTATCAAGTTATTATGTCAATAAATATGTAAGATAGAGGCTTTTGTTAATTCCCCAAAAGAATAACATGAAAAACCTATTTTTTTATTTTCTCTGTAACATGTTAAGCCAAGTTAAAATTCAAAAACTAAATTGTTTGTTTTTGAGCTCTTTTAAATGGTGTCAGTTAAAATTGTTGAATTTTGAAAACTTATGTCCAAAAATGCCAAAAACCCATTTTTGACCCTTTTGACCCCCATAAAACCTCGTTCCCATTACCCGATAATGCTGATTTGCGAACTCATGAAAATAGACCTGGTCCTACACCTTCATACCAAATGTCATCAAAATCAAAGGTGCCTGTCAAAAGTTATCAGAACCACGGACATATATATTTGTATATACATAAACATATACAGTATATGAAAATAAACGAATGGTATTTTTGGACTGTGGTGACCTCAAAATAAAAAAGTAACAATGTTCGGGGCTTAGGTCTTATGATGGCTACTACCGTAATAGCGTATTCCCGATAGGGAAATTCACTAAAAAGAACTAGGGAGTGGTGAACCATTTTAAAACTTGGGTGTACTTCAAAGGAGATGACTAAAATTGTTATTTGTTTCAGATTATTCCCCACCTCAAGCCCACCAGAGTATGCAGATAGCCTTCAGAGGAGGAAGATTCACAGATGTGATGTCCCTGGCTGTGATAAAGTTTACACTAAGAGTTCTCACCTGAAAGCCCATAAGAGGACTCACACTGGTAATCAACAAGTTTTATCGTTTATTTGTTAATTTCCTGCTTATAACATACAGTACTAATATTCAGACTCTTGCTATCGCCAACCCCCACGTGTTGCAAGGCAAGCTTATCAGAAAAAGTATAACTTTTTACTTAAAATTTAGAAAAACGAAAAATACATTTTTAGTGAAAATATTTTAAAATGACGAGATGAGAAATTTTTAAGACAAGTGTTGGTCAAAACAACCAAAAATAAACAGAATAAAAATTAAGTAACGTAAGTATT
Source organism: Neoaliturus tenellus (assembly GCA_030545055.2). NCBI lineage: Eukaryota > Metazoa > Arthropoda > Insecta > Hemiptera > Cicadellidae > Neoaliturus > Neoaliturus tenellus. The sequence continues at coordinate 34,692,408 of CM061535.1, forward strand.
GTTAAAGTGGTCGATAAACAGAACTACTGAGTTGTTTATGGAGGCATTTTAGGAAGCATAATTCTGTATAAATATGTAAATAAGAACTAAAATTCCTTTACTATGTGTAAGTTACACTATTCCTTATGGAGAGGTGTCTTACCTATACTGCCCAAAGCTCTTGTACGAATGCATTTTCATATGGACCAAAATTCGTTGTGCTCTGAATTTATACCATGCATCTAGACCTTGTTGAGGAGCGTTTGCGGAGGAGAGTGGGTGGGGGTATTGTTGAGTAGCAGTGCTACTTTATTTATTTATTTATTTATTAAGGAAATCTTTATTTTACGCAGTAATAATGCAGTTCAAATAATAACTTAACTTCAACATGATTTAAGATGGCACTAATAGGACCACTGCCATATCAGTTCAAATGGCTACTGAAATAATTTTGGTATCATGGATCTCATTATATTCCGCTACAAGCTTTTTCTTATAAGATTAAAAAGAAATAAACCATATGGTCTATGTATCATATTCTTCAGTATTTTGTCAATGTAATTCTCCGATTAAGTCTTCCAAATTCCATTAAACATCACATGCATAAAATACCTCTAACCTTGAAATTTTACTTGTTTCTCAAGGAAGTTATAATACGTTTGAAGGGAAATAGCAATTGAATGAATCCTCAAACTGATATATAAAAGAAACTGAAATGATTTTCCTCAATACCAACACCAGTAGTAATTCCTAAACTGAGGATTATATCAAGACCTCACTATAATACAGGCCGGAGTCATGCCACAGTGACGTCATAGTAGTAGATCGCTCAGAGCAGCGGCAATACAAGCGTTTATTTGGGTTTTTAGTAACGCATGCTCATTAATCCTCAACTACTACTCAAAGATAGAAACTAATATACAAGTATGTTATATCATTGTAATCTGCATTAATTGGCTGTTACGACGGTATGAAAATATATAATTGATTCTCAATTTTACTCACATGGTTATCGGTCAGTAAAACTCAAAGTATGAGTGATGATTTTGTTTGATTTACGTAATATTTTTACTATAACATTTATACAACAAATACTTAAATACCCTGTTGTATATTAAATTAGTTATAATTCACAAAACAGATCTTTAAAACAAAGCCTATATTTGATTACAAAGTATATTCAAAAGAAAAATCGTCAAATTAGTTAGGAAATTACCTGTTAAATTAAGATAAAAAGGAAAATAAAGTTACCAAAATGGATTTCATAATAACAACTGAAACTAAACTATTTTGAATCTGTATACAAATTTAACCCTTTGAGTGCCGCGTCGTCGCTCACAGAGACGCAGGTTAGTTGTGCAAGAATTGCCGAGTGTCGCTGAGGACGACTCTCAGTATTTTATATAGTGCTTTACATCCAGATTACGTACTGGCTTTAAATATGCGCAGTTTTGATCCCAAGGTCTTCAGCTATCAGTTCTGTAGCAATTTCACCGCCTTTGGTCTGTTTACAGACTCTGTTTATAAGTTTAGTCGTCGTTGATGTCATCTGACTGTCGTCTGATTGTTGTTTGTTGTCAGTACGTATGTGCGGCAAATCCCGGCAAACAAAATAAGTTATTTACGTGTTTTATAGTGTTTCTTTAATTACTATTTATTTAATATGGTGGGTAAAAATGAGTGAGAGAATAAATCTAAACGACTCCAGTGTTCTTCGGGAACATGTTTATAACGAACCTAACCTAACCACATATTTTGAATTGTAACAATTTTCATTTGATTTTTTACAAACATATTTTGAGCTTATATAGATGATATACACATCAATTTTGATCATTATTTCCTGCTCTTTCTAACTGTTGAGTTGAGAAAAATAAATGAAATTGTTTAGCACAAGTTATACTGAGTCAAAGTTGAAAAAATGTATAAATATTTTTTCATTTTCAGAATAAAAATTTTTTTTATGCCTTAAACTTAGTTTACAAATATTGTTATCTTATACCATTTTATAGAGAATTTATTTGTGCACAAGATTAAAAAAAAATATATACACACCTCTAAAATTGTAAATTTTATGAACGTTTTTGTAAACTACTACATTTTGCTTTGAAAACAGCCCGGCAATTTATGCATAAGAAATGAACAATATACCACGGCACTCAAAGGGTTAAATCTATACAACCTGAAAATACATATTTACGGGAAATGACTCAATTTGTTACTGAACTTCTAGATTCAGTGTTTGATGGTTTTAATGTTTTAACATCTTTACTTTTTGTTTGCAACTTTGACTTTTCTGTTTTGAATGTCTGTACTTTGAACATTTGGCATATACCTTCTTATTGAATAGGATATTGTATTACGAAAGTAAACAACTTTTTTCGGTAAGTTTCAAATGGTCAGCACAGCAACCTCTAACCATGTCATTGTAGTATAAGTATGGGGTCTTGCATAAAAACTAAATCTAAATTGCATTTATACTCGCCAGTACATACCAAAATAAACAGTTTAATAGGAAATCATACCATGAGAACACAATCACAGGAAAATCGGAGAGGTAATCAATTTTTTTTGAAAAGGCCAGATGTTATATACTTGCAGACACTGACAACATTTTGTGAATTGTGTTTATGATATCCACTCTAAAGTAAATAGCTATCTTTCCAAAATACGAATATAAATACCATATAAGAAGCTTATTTGATACTCAATTACTCCTTTTGCAATAAATATGTGATGATACAAATTATTGGCAGACTTATTGAACCTGATTATAATATTCACGGACAAGTTCAGGCAAAACAAACAAGAATGAAGACAGAAACTGGCCTAAACTTAAGTTTAAAATGAAGTATAAAATGAAGAAAATGGCAAGTTTTTTGTTGTTTCTTCGTTTAAATGTACCATGTTTGTGTTTCCTGTTAATTTTAATATGCTGATTTAACCATTGAAGGATTAATGTGAACTGTAACTGTTAACACTTGATAATGGGCCAAAAAGACCCGAAACTGTGGTAGTGTAAACTTACACCTCCAGATCACTAGACAAGCAGGTATTGTAAACCATTCTTTTGCTACAAATAATATGATGGTCAATGTATGGTATCTTTACAGGCAGTGATTTACGTTATGTTTCAAAAACTGTATTAAAAATATTTTTCATATCTGACAGGTGAGAAGCCGTATCGGTGTTCATGGGAAGGGTGCACCTGGAAGTTCGCGCGTTCCGACGAGCTAACCAGACATTTTAGGAAGCACACGGGACAGAAACCCTTCAAATGTCACCTCTGCCAGAGATCCTTCTCAAGGTCCGACCACCTTTCTCTGCACATGAAGAGACACTGAGGTAACTAAAAATATTTTGTTGCGTTTGCTTAAGGAACTTGAAAAATGGATTTTAAAATCACTTGTGAACTCATTTTGTACCGCAAAAAAGCATTACTTAACCCAACATCAATTCAGTTATTCAGTTCTGTTAATTTATATTAATTTGGACAATATTTAAATTTTACCAAAAACTGCTCTTCTTATAGTCCAAGAGCCAGGGATGATCTGGCCGCCGTCATTTTATAAACCCCGAAATAATCCTCCCAATCCATTACTGCCAAATTTGAAATCCTTTCTAGCCTATATTACATATTTTTATTGCAAAAGGGATTACACCTGAAGATATTCATCATCAGTTAGCCGAATCACAATTATTGAACTTGGTGTTTGGTTTACTGAGATTTTCAGTTGCACTATTCACAAGATTTTGACGGAAAAAGTGTGATATACCAAGAATGTTGACAGAAAACTGTAAACAAAATGCTTCGAGTGTGCCAATAAATTTTTATTCAGCAATGTGCTGTAAAAAGGAGGAATTTTTGGATTCCATTGTAGCCGGCGATGAAACATGGGTGCATAATTTCACTCCCAAAACAAAAAGTCAATAACCGAATGGCCGCTCATCTTTACTGAAGCCAAAAAAGTTTTACCAAACTCAGTGTGCTGGGAAAGTCTTAGCAACCATCTTTTGGGAAAGGAAAGTGTTGTTTTTGGTCATGTTTATGCCACCTGGAGTAACAGTAAACTCTGACAGATATTGGAACACACAAGGAAAACTCGGGTGGGGGGTTCATAACTGCCGGAGAGTGGGACTGTCGAGAGGTAGGAGGAGAAAGGGGTTAATTGATTCCTCGAAGGGTTGGCAATAGACTTTTATGACATAGATATATAAAAGTTAGAGCATAGCATGCAAAAGTCCTTGGATAAACATGGTGATTGCGTAGAACAATACTGCAAGTTTTAAGCTTTAAAATGATGTATATGACTAAGAAAATAAATCATGCCGATAAATTTAAAAACATTAGCAACCTTATTTTAGGAATAACCCTCTCACCTCTGAATGTAACTGTTATCCAAAATTCATAGAAGGGAATAATTTATATTTAAATTAGGGTTACACAGAGGCAAACTTTCAGGTGTTATAAAATTATTAAGGCCTGATCATTGCTGGCTCTTGCTCTATTGGTTATATATTGTAGGATTATCGTGAAACTTTACAATTTTTTAGTTATTTCCCCCTTTTGGGGGGTAAGGTAGAATTTACCCTTCACTAACTCAGGGTTAAGGGAGCGCCACTTCTTTATGGAGCGGATGAACCTAGGGAGGGGCAGGTTCCTTATTTCTACTGGCAGTTTATTGAAGAAGTGAATTCCTGCAACAGGAAAACTTAATTTAGACTTCTCTAATCTAACTCTAGGAACAAATAACATTCCGCTGGATCTAGTGTCATTAGAGTGTACAGTGTCTACAGCGATGAATGATGTGACGTTCCGCTTACAGGCTATACATTGTAAAATATACAAGTTATACACAGTAAGAACACTATATCCAACGAAAAGAGGCTTACAGTGATTAAGCCAGCTCGCACCAAAGATGGCTCGGATCGCCTTCTTTTGAACTAAAAGTAACTTTTGAATGTGTGAGGAATGACCCCAGAGCCATAGGCCACGTAACACTGAAAGAATGCAAAATAGCCTTGCCCGACAAAGCTGGCTGGGAGGTCACTGGCAAGTCCCTTAGCAGGTAAACTACCCTGCTCAACTTTACACACAATTGATCAATATGAGCTTCCCAAGACAATTTGGAATCCATAGTGAAACTTATAACTTACAGAGATCAGTTTTGTTACACAGGCTAAAGATGTCAGTGGACCATGGCCAGTTAACATCCCTATCTGTAAACTGATGTCCCTTTTTTTAGGCCAAGCAGCTCCTTCCACACCTTTTTAAATGGGTCAATCAGTGTTTTGGATTGTCTCCCACCTGTGAGGTTGTTCCAGGTATGCAGTTTCTGACCTTTCTCCCAGGTTAGGATTTTTGTATGTCTTACGCAGTGTAGTTGTACACCACAGAAGGACTCTGGACCTTTAAGATGTTCGTCTGAGCCCCTCCTCACTAAGGTATCGGCCTTTCCGTTGCCTTCGTGCCCAGAGTGTCCAGGTATACAACCAAAAAGAACTCTGATCCTATTAGATGTTCCTCTGAGCCCTTCCTTGCTAAGGCATCGCTTAGGCATTGCTAAGGCCTTTTCATTGCCTTCGTTTCCAGAGTGTCAAGGTATCCAACCTAAATGCATGCAGTTGTTTTCCACCACAGCTTTTAGTGTACTCATACAACCTTGTACTGTGCTTGACTCTACCATGAACGAATCTAGTCCTTTCAGAGCAGCTTGGCTATCCCATAGGATCAGTATCCTTCTTCTCATTAGCCCTCTTCAAAGAGTGTTCTAAGCACAGCACTCAAGCCAGGACTTCTCTAATTTAAATACTGTTGCTGTGCTCCCAAAAGCCTGTGAAATGCTGGAAATGCTGGTTCTATTACCATACACTCCTAGCCCTGATATGGATAGCATACAAGGCATGCGCTACCCATATTGAGATTAATCTGTTGTCAGTCTGCTTGTTCTCTCCCACGACAACTTAGTAAGATTCTTCAAAATCATATATTTTTTTACCATCATATTTGGGACTTGTGGCTTCACGTCTAGAAGTACCCCTAGATACTTAGTTCTCTTTATATCCTTAAAACTCACTCCTCTTATTATTTGGGGGGGGGGGGGGATTCTGATTGTGACTCTGACAGAGAGGACAAGATCATCAACGAAAGCTTGAAGATCTATGTTTTTATGTTCTGCATTTTTTAGCAGATCATCGACCACCAGTGCTCAAAGAAGGGCAAGTCTTGGGGGCATCCTCTCCTAGCCGTTACTGCCACTGAATGATCACTCTCTGAGGCTGTTATTTCCCTGCTGTGTAGGTGATCCATTATCCAGGAGGCAGTGCACTGTGGAATCTCCTTATTGTCCAGGATGGCTTCCTCAATGGAATGGTATCCTTCATTGTCCTACATTATCATACCTAGTGATGTGTTGAGTCGAGTTATTTGATGACTCGAGTTGACTTGACTCGACTACCCTGTTGACTCAAGTCGCGAGTTGAGTCCAACTCAACTCGCCGTCAGACGATTCGGCATACTGCGGACGAGTTCGCATCCAACTCGAGTAGGAATTTTAACCAATAGCATGTTAGTTTGACGAGTCGAGTGGAGAATGTGAAACCATATGAGGAATGAATGGGTTCGAGTCGGCAAACTTCGGATGAGTTCGGGTCCGACTCGAGATGGATTTTTAACCAATTGCGTGTTATTTTGGGGAGTCAAGTCGTGGCCTATTGGAGTGTATTGGAGGCAATATAAAACCAAATGTTGGACGCTTCGGTTTGAGTCGGCAATCTTCGGGGGAGTCGGTTCTGACTCGAGTTGAGTTTTAACCAATTGCGTGTCATTTTGGCGAGTCGAGTCGAGGCCAAATAGAGTGGAGTGGAATCAAAAATTTAAAACCCCGCAGTGTAAAACCTAATGGGGGACAAGTCGGCAATCTTCGGACGAGTTCGATTTGACTCGAGTTGAGAAGGAGTGGACTCGAGTCAACTCGAGTTACGCATTGACTCGGCAACTCAACTCGACACATCACTAATCGCACCTTGAATGTCCGTAAAGATCCCCGCAAGGATCTATTTGTTCCTCAGTGTGTCCTTTATTTTTCTCACCAGGCAACTTAAAGCCGTTGTTGTTGATTTCCCCAACATGACGATGTGTTGGTTCATGCTCAGGGATACCTTGGTAGGATCTCATCCCTCACATGTCGGTTTATCAACTTTTACATCGCCTTTAGCATGAATGATGAGAGGCAAATGTACTGGTAGGATTTGAGATAAGCTGCATCCCTCCCTTTTTCAGAAGGAACACCACCCTTGCCAGGCCTACGAGATTTCGGGTAAAATGATTTCATAAAGTTGGCAACGCTGTTGCCAGGGGTGGCTCGGGAGTTTTTAGCACCCATGCAAAGACCAAAATTGCCGCTCCCACCCCCTTTCCAACACCATCCTATCCCCGAACCCTTTCCCACAATAACTGGATAACCCCTCCCCCCTCCATAACAATTTTAAATTACTGGAGGGACAGTTGTTCACCTATGTTATCTCATTACACACTAATTAAAAATATTGCTACTGTTTTGAAATATACGAAATATTAAACAATTGGGAATCCCTTGGCAAGAATACACTTTGTTAGAATGTGCGGGAACAGGACAAATTCATGTTGCTATTTTTAACATTACTTTAATTTTAATGTACTGTTTTTTATGTTCCTGGTATTCTATTGATTTTTTGTGAAATTTAAATTTTAACTGTAGCCCTGAGCCTACACCTAATTTTGCCAGTTGTTTGTTTTCTCGTTATGTATCATATTTTACTTGTTGACATTTGTTCATTTAGTGTCTTTCTGAATATTTCTGTGATATTTTAGGTGGTATGAATCACAGTAGAAATAAGATCATTCAAATTACGTATACAGGGTCTACTGTCCTGGTAAAAAAGTACATCATAAAATTCATATTAGAATAACTACGACATAGCTGTTGCGGCGCAAACAGTGTCTTTGTGGGGCCCCTCCATTTTTTTTTGCCGGCAAAGTGGTGGGGGTGTCAAAAAACCAACCCTTTTAGTTGCATCCCAGCGTCCGGCCGTGCAAGGCCAACATGTTTTTTTGTGCACCATTTATATTCAGCCAGCTTAAATTCACATTTTTACATTCAGTACAGTTAAATACATTTAATTTACTTAATATTTTCTTCATTTCGAACAATAAACATTCAGTTTGTACATACCTGCGTGTTTAATTGACTTCACGCCCTTTTTTTAATTTGCATAATCGTCGGACACGCGCCGACAAAAAATAGCCTATTGTAATATTGTATTTTTAACTGCAGAATACATATAGTAATTGCTGCAAATCATTAAAAAAATGTATTTTAGTTGTGTTAAGTGAATTTTTCAAAGTTTCAATTTTAGATTCTGAGAAAAACAACGGCAATAATTCCATATATTTATTAGTGTTGATGAATCCGCGGGTTTGAATAATTTCATACGAAAATGTAAATTTATGGAAGGCGAAATATAACGTCAAGACCCACAATTGTATATATACGCTTAAAAAATGTGAGCTAAGGAAATAAGAAAAAGGAAGCCAGGGAATTTTTTAGAAGGAATTAATCTTTATATTTAGACAGATTTTTATTAACTTGAGGGGGCTTTTTATTTCAGCCGAGAAGAGGGCGTACACATCTGTAAAGAAATAGGCGTCACGCCCACACTGGGACAGCACGGCACGAACAGTTACTGGCGGGCGTGGTACGGCAATTTAAAAAAGTCAGTAATATTGAATTTTATGGGAGTGCACACACTAGGTCGGTTCGGCATTGCACAAATACTGCCAGGCGATCTGCACCCTCCGCCGTCTTACAAAAAGTTGGGGAGGATGATAGTTTTAGTGTGTTTCCGCGCCGCGCTGTGCACACTGGAATTACGCGTAAAACAAGAGTTTTAAAATCTAAGCGGGGGAACCTTAGAGCGTGGTACCCACTTTAAAAAGAAGGCACCTCTACAGGTCCAAAATTGCCCCTACATTACAAGGAAGGCACCGCCATCTTGGAGGGGCACTCAAGCCTTTAAGGGGTGCTTCCTTGTATCTAAATTAAAGTAATTAAAAATCAGGCAAACAACACCATTGATCTGCTCTTTTACCTCATTATAGATAAATTGTTCAAGGAAAAAACTATTCATTTACACCATAAAAACTGTTTTTCCTCTTTTTGGTTTTTCAAGCTCCCGCCTTCCTCTGACTCCCCCTTCTCGCCAACCTTAGCAGCGCATCTCTCCGAAAAAAAACTGGGTTCGGGCACACAGGCCGCACGGGCCATAAGCCGCCACTGACCCTTGCCTTCCTCCAACTCCTTGGTATATGTCCTAGGGCATAACTGCCCTTGAAAAGTATTATGAAGTAGTCCAGTAAGATTTATTAGTTCATTGTACATTCACTACAAATGTATTAATAGAGTAAATATAAAAATTATAAAAAATATTAAAATACCGTAGTACAAACTTTTAATGGGATAGGTCCAGCGACTAGCTGTAGCTAAGACACTTGTATTTCACTTTTGCAATTTAATTCTTCATCAACATTAAACTGATGTCAGTATTCAAAATTTCATATTTATCATATGATTTATTATTAAGAACGTTCACAGTCAAAAATGTTATCAGCAACATTGTTTATACTAAACATAACCTCAAATCGCTTTTATTATGCACTATAATTTCCATATTATAAAATATTTTCATCTAAGGTTCATCCAAATCAGACATTCATCTTTTTTCTTTATTTTCCTAAACATACCTAAAAGTAAGAATCATGAGTTTTCAACTTTTCAACCTTCATGACTTGGTTCAAATAAATATTTTTCAAAAACACAAACATTTTTTCCAGGAGAAGATAAAGAGTGCTTTTTATAAAGGCCTTCCAAATTACTGTGGTAGATTTGTAAAGTGAACAACATAACTGTAATTTTTTTAACTGTCTTTGTTTCAGGTGTTCACCTGTACCTAAAGAACTTGCAATATGTTACTAATTATTGCAACTAGAGGAATGCAGATGGCCGTCAGTTATAAATTCCTTAACGGTTTATGAATTATTAGAATCCTAGTAAATAAACACATTTAAGTAATAAACTAAGTATGATAATTTTATAAAATAACTGCTCATTTTCATACATCACAGAATTAAACACATATTTTTATATGTTTATATGTGGCAGCTAAAATTTTTTATTATCTTATAGAACAAGACAGATTGATGATATGTGAGTAAATAATAAACTAGTTAAAAACCAACACCAATTCCTGTACCGTATCACTTCCACAATTGTTCACTGGTTTAAGTGAAAGATTTACGTTTAAATTTTTTCCTTCAGAACATTTTATTAGTAAAAATTGCAGTTTTAGACCATTTCAATGACATCACAGGACATGAAAAGTTTAAACCTTGCTTTGATCACTCCCTTTACAGGTTGTCTAGATGTTGCTATGGACTATAAAGTTGTAAATACTGTGACGTAGTTAAAATTGATTTTTAGTTTTTATGAAATGTATCTAAACTAAGTTGAAAATTGGCAGATTTGATACATTGATTGTTCAAAGCCTATGAGTCAACTTTTGACAAGAACATTAATGAAGAAAATGCTTGGCTGTAAAAGGGTCTAAACTTCTTCAATTTATTTAATTACAGTACCATATTAAGTATTATTTTTTGTTACTATACAAAATGTATTCCCTGGTTTTCTATGTTAAGTGTTATCTGACTTTGCTAATGCTTTAAAATGAGTAATTCTTATTATGTTTAAAAAGTACCCTATAACTTTAATTAGTTATTATCCTTGTGATTTAATGTTTAACTATTTTTTTCATATACTTTGTGAGGTTATGAAAAACATTATTTTGGTCAGTATGTAACTATTGTATATATGTAATTTTGATAAGGTTATATCCAGTTTGGCCAGTTCAAACCATAGTATTAAAAGGCCAGTATTGAATGTAGGGCAATTATGTTTATAAGTGTATGATTGACTCATTCCTGTTGTAGGTTAACTTTGTTGTATGGTTTTTTGGTAAAAGCTAACGCTCAGAGCAAGTGTTTGGAGTCAAAGATCAATTAATGCTGCAGTTATTTGGACTTTTCTTAATTGGTCACTGTAATAGTATAAAAATATTTCGAATATTTGAATTAATAGTATTAATATGAAATATTTGATATAGGAATTAAAAATCTTTTTTTAGATTGACAGATTGTATATCCATAAGTGTAGTAAGCATCCCAGAGTGACCTCTATAACTGAAATCGAAGACACTTAACTCTTTGTAAAAGCTTGTCGGCAAAATTGTAAATTACAGTAATGGAAAATGAGAATTGGCAGCATCTCAGATATATTAGACATTTCTTTTCTTTGGAGCGTTTTCTGTTACCAGTAAGAAAGAAGTAAATACAGAGAGATCACTGAGCTTCATTATGTCAATATGTTACATATCCTATGAAATCCAAGACAAGTTAGAAACTTACCAGAAAAACTACAAAAACCTCTCTGTGTTTATTTCATCCTCTGCGCTTATAGCTGATCTCTAACTTTTGTTCCGATAGTGACTTAAAAAAAAAAACTTTTTTACAAGTGTTTTGCATTAGTTCCAGTTATATGATTAGTATATAAGTTGAAAAAGTTTGAAACACGAAGTTTCTATTTATCCGCACAATCAGTAGCTTTATTCCTATAAGTTTATTGAAAAATAACTAATACATTTACTCAGCTGTCAATAGTGTTAAAGGCCAGTTGTTTGTCAAGTATGTATATTTAATGTAAGAATCCTTTCGCAAATTGTATGTAATTACTTGTTATATATTATGTAGTTGAATCTTAGCTTTACTTGAGGATTAGGTGTCTTGGTGCTGATTAACTTTAAGTTTGTTTCTTTTTTTATAAAATACACACACTTGTAAGTAATATTTATTGTACATAAGTTGTAAGTAGAATATTATGTTAGTGAAAACACCATGGAGCGCCATTTTGTTGTAATGAGGGCTAAAGCTCTTTAGGTTCTAAACCTACAATCATTTTGGTCTCTCATTAAATTCTTAAAGCTTAATCATTTATATTAAGGGGCCATACAGTTGTGTTTGAAATTAGGGAAGGTTGGTTTGAGGTGAAATAAAATTCATGTTAAGATAATATTAAAATGGGGCATCGATTCAAAGTGGCACCACATTGAAGCTTTGTGTAATCCATACAAAGTGGTACATTCAAGGAAGTAAATCAGACAACAGAGTAATCATAGTAATACTAACCCAGAAATGTATTTAGGGAATGTAACTTTAAAAGTATTTATTGGGTGAAATATGTTTTACACTAAAGATTAGTAAACAATTATATGTTTAGAATATAGGTTTTCACATACGGTAATGTATTGTTTTATAAATAAACTTAATGTTTTTACTGAGTATTAAAACTTTTCCAGGGGTGGGAGGGGGTATAATTTATCACTCTCTTTTTCTGCCCTGTTAAAAAAAAATTTAAATCAAAGTTAAAGTTTTTAAAAGCAGATATAAATTTAACCTGCTTTAGGTCTGAATAAGTTATGATGTGCAATAGTTAAATATGATAGATTTAAGTATCCTGGTAATGAAAGGAGTTTCATGTCATATATACTATACCACATTTTAATATGGTGCTAAAATATATTTACAGTGAAGTTAAATAAAACCATAAACCTTAAATTAGAGCATAAAAAGAGCTAATTGTAGGACTTGGAATAAATGAAATTGATTATTAACAATGTGCAATCTGTTACCTTTCGCGGTGGTACTTTCAAGCTCTTTTTCTTTTTCTCAAAATTACAATACTTGTTGTTTGGGCTGTAAATTGTTCCACAAGAAATTTGATTTGGCTTTTTAAGATTTTTTTGACATAAGAAAGTAAAACCACTGTATCACAAGGTTAACGGTGAGTTGTATATTGACTATGTATTATATCTAGATTGTGCAATATGGAATCACGATTGGCTGTTAATAGATGTATTTGAGCCAATATAACAGTAAAGATTTTATCAGATAGTGTTGAAGATCAATGCAATAATTTTACTTGTAAAGATTATTGTAGAATAAACATGTTCTATGAAATAAAAAAAAAATGCTATAAGATATTGAAATGTTAAAAATATATATCAGGAGAGTATAAATGTGATTAAAAACGAATCATAATGTATGATTGGTAATAAATAATAATAATTTTTAATTGACGGTTTTTGTTACAAAATTAGATCAGAACATTACTATATTTAAATCTAACATACTTTTAAATGGTGGAACATGTTCACTTCTTATAAAACCCTCTCATAAATTTATGAAGCCTTTCTTCTTCATTCATCCCTCAATGTTCTTTCTCCTCCTATATTTTATCTCTCCATTGTTATTCCTACTCCACTTATTGCTACTCGATTATTGTCCGTATATTGGTTGACTTTCTTGAATCTATATTCTCTTCAGTCCAACAACTTATTCCCATTTATTATATAAACCATGGTAAATTGTACTTTTATAATTTGAGGAAGTAAAAATTAACATTTAAAATGGATAAAGAGTTTCCTGATCTTCAACAATTGTGTAAAAAGAAAAGTGTAACTTTTTTGACACAAAATCTATTTAGTAATTAACAAATTCCAGTTATTCAGTAATGTATCAATATAATGCACACCATAATTTATCAACAGATTGCTAAGATCGAGGATTTCTTCATAATTCATCATATTACTATACCTAAGAAATTCCGTTTTTAATGAACTAAAACCACATTAAATGACTGATGGAATTTTGAAATAGTTAGTATAGTCAGTGCTTATTTACTTAACAATATCCTAACAAAAGAAAACGATTCACTTTGAATGATTATCAAGTAATTAAATTTCATCTTGATACAATTTTGCCAAGTCTATAAATCAAGGTTGTTACTGATATTTTATCAATCTAGGCCAGTATTCGGATCAGTGATGATAAGTGGAACGTCAGGTTACTCACATTTGTGTACTTCTAATGAAACATTTCAGCAACCTAAGGATTGGTTCAAAACATTCATTTATATATAAAAAAAATAAAAAACTTAAAAGGAAGAGAAAGGAAGAGGGTGAAGAATTATGAAAACACATTACTGTCGTTATATATTTTTATAAAGCTATAATTTTTTTATGTATTTAAAATTTATAAATTCAAATTTTCCATTAGCCATAGCTAACAAAAAAAGTTTTGCTGCATCAGTAGAGTTGTGGAGTTACGTAATATTAAATAAACCCAATTGCGTGAGTCTTTGCAAATATGTGTAGAAATGTTTATATGAGTCTCGTCCAGATTGTGTATAGTATTTATTAATTTGATTTAAACATCATGTATTTAAGCAGAATTATAAAATTTGTTTGAGAAAAGATTAATAAAGTTATAAAATATAAAATAGTTTTTCTGTCCTATCTCTAATACATTAAGCATGCGGGCACAATTCTTGAGGCAGCCAGTATTTTAAGGTCTTCACAGAAAAATATATTCTTTAATAAAAAGTGGGTATTTATTGTACTGATTAAAACTTGGAAATTTTCAAACCAAGTTATACTCAAACTTATGAACAAGGTGCAACCTTTGGTGGGAAAAAAAAGATTGAATAAGTTTGGGACTTTAGAATTCAAAAGTGCCAATACATTTAAAAAATAAATACAGTGATGTGTCATAGCAAGGAACATAAAAAACATTTCTTGCGCCCTCAGTTTTAAGATTTGAAAACTAAGGTATCAGATTAAATTAATTGGAAAAAAATGAATGCCCACATTTGGTTTGAATGTAGTTTAGAATGTAGGGTGCAGTAGGGATGTGTGATATGGCCGTGTATCGCAATAGGATACGTATCAGAGTCATATATCGTATCGGTCCTGTGTATCGTGATACGTGTATCGTATCGGCCAAAGAATCGTATAAACAATATGTATTGTATCGTTTTCAACAAAGCAATTAAAAATGTGGTTAAGCCACTGATTTTCATAAAAATATCGAAATATATCAATCAATCAAAATCCACTTTATTCAGTCATATACAATATACATGCATATACAATGTATTTAAATAGAGTCAAATAAGTTAAATAATAAAAGTATTTAAGAAATATTGATTGTTTTCATCTATACATATAAACTTTAAAAAACTTAAATTCCAAGCATTCAGTGTTTGTCACACATTTGATACACTCATGCAGTGGAACCAAAACATCATAAATAACATCCAAAAATTATCCTGAGGCAACTGAAATGGAGTTCCTAGGGGAATTCTGCCAATGAGTACGGTGCCCTGCTGATCAGATAAGTGCCTGCAGACATTTAAGCAGACATTTAAATTTGTTGTAATTCAATTATCTTTTGATATGATTTGGCAATAGTGTAAAAAATTTCTATCCCATGTAATTTGTCTTTCATAAAACTCCAAATTATGTCGGTCTAGAATTATTTGATTACAAGTATTGTAAGTATAACCCCTGGGCGTCTTCAAGGGAGCGAAATAACACAAATCATTTAACACACTAACACAATTTATTTATCAGGTTGGCCAATTAAATACACTCTACAATAACCGAACTAGAACATAATACGGAACAGTTTGTCATTAAAACAACCTTTAAATACCCTTAAATGTCAAGAATACGTTTCGGCCACCGCCATTGACGGCAAGGGGGGCGCCACGGCGCAAAACCAGACGCAGGCGCTTAACGCTTAGCACAACTCGTATCCAACTGGGGCGAGCTGATCATCGTTCCTCAGCGCGGTGAAGCAGCGTCAGCCAATCAGAGCACTGCTGCTTCACGCTGGTGCCTTGATTAGTGGAGCGCTCTTTGGATTACTTTGGAAATTACGGAAACTACAACTTGACATTGTCTGAACCGCTTCGTGATGACAGACATCGTGTTAGCACATTCCATAACCTATACGACACTGCCTGAGCCGAGGGCTTGGTGGATTATCAAAGAAGCTACTGTTTTGCTGTCCCTGTCTTGCCTAGATGGCGTAGGATACAAATAAAGCACCATTCCCTAAAATATATGATATTTAGTGACGGTAAAATTATTATGATTAGGGTGGTGCAAACTGAGAGTAGTCTATGGATTTTTGGGTCGTCACACTCCCCTCACCCTTAGACCTTGCTGTCCCCAGCAAGAGATCACAGCAGCTAAACTGGAACAATCTGTTGACCAGAGAGCTTCAGCCTCATAAAACTTTCTCTTGAACCCACCTAACCTCAACTCATTGCAGCCTTAGTTCTCCAGTTGGTCCCAAAGAATAAACAATTACTCTTTACTGACTTGCCACAAAAAACCAAATTCAGAATGCATTTTAATTCAGAAGATACGGCAGAAGTGAACGTCCTCTGTCTTGTTAGGAATTCCCTCTTAACCTTTTTTGTTAAACAAAATAACATGATAAATAAGTCAATCAAACCCAACTTATCGCATAATACACAATCTACAACATCACCTTTATCTGTAAAAATTCAATAATTTTAACAAATTGACCAATACAATTATTACATAATATTAAATGTTCATACAACAAAATCAAGACAAAATCCAAACTTCATTCACAATTGAATATGACAACTCAAAAATAGCAGGTTATCTCAACATTTGTACAAAATCGGTTGAAAACCTCATCAACAACATATGCTCCACAGGGAAGCTCACTCACAACAGGCTTTGGCAAACGTTTGAACCGTTAAAAAGAGATACACAAGAGAAAATCAAGACTATCTACTTATAAACGACATAAACAACTAATTCTGCCAACTCACAGAGTTCTTAGCCTTTATAAAAAATCAAATCGAAGACATCATCAACAACATGCTCCACGAGGAGCCTACTTAACTTTAGAAAATGTTTCTTAAAGAGAAAATACTAATTAAAATTAATAAAACAAACTTAACAAACTAAAACTTTCAAGCACTTAGTCCAGCTTGTGTGTGTTTTTAGCTGGAAAACACGCACAATCCATCAATTTACAAAGTATACTCGAGTAAGCAAACAGCCCGTCAATCAGTAGATACTAGCAAAATGCTTGTAAATATTACCCTTATCCCTCACACCAAGTGCCAAGCGACAGAACTCTGATAAAATTTGTTCAACAAGGACTCTTGAAGCACGCATTGCCTGACCTGTAGGGGTTTTTCGCAGAGTCCCCCTAACTCAACCAGTACATATCATACTGTGAGACCTGCTCACACTTCTAGGAAGGGCCGGAACACATACCGGACACCATTCAATAAGGAAACACTTCAGAAAAACAAAACCTCGTCACTATTGCAGACTCTGTTCGTAACCCACTCTACAGGTAGCCGACCAAGATGTGGCAGCGTCAGTTGCCTCGTACTGTAACTGTATATATATTTAAGTAACCAACAAAATCGATTAAATTATTTCAAGGTATTAAATGTAAAACTCAACTAAGTTAGTGTGCTGATTGAGTGACTGCGCTATCTGATCACCAAATTCATAACATATAAACATAAAAAAAAACTCACACAACTCTTAAAAATACTCCCTTTTACAACAAATCAACTTATAGTAAAATATTTAAATGAAAATCAAAACAACTAATTTACACCATAACACGTTTCGAAGGCCTGATAATATGCAAACGCCTTGTCTTGCTAGAAGGGTCCGGAAAACCCTCCAGCAGGCATGTTTCTATCGCGGTATCATAGTCATGTATCTCAAATGAAGTAATGAAAATTTTATTCTGGGTTGAGTCCAAGTGTTCACAGACCAGCTTAAGAAGAAGGGGAGGGATAACGTTTTAGGAGTAAAGGATTGCGGGCATACCTTCCTGTGGACACAAGACTCGCCCCTATTCTTGTCATCAATAAAACCAATTTATACTGTCAAAGCAAATAGAAAATGAAGTTCAGCAAAACTCATGAACTTTTTTTATTTGGGGGCCAGGCAGGAGGCAAAAACACATTTTAATTTCTTCCCTCGTTCTACACGCACAAAAAGAAAACAAGCGGTCGAAGTTGGCAATCTCCAAGCCATTCGAGCCAGCTGGTTTTTATCCTCATATAAAAAAAAAAATGACAACGTTTAACACTAAACACAAAATCTCCAAATTTTCCATCAAACTCTCTCCCAATAACACTTAATAATACAGTAATAACTTTATTTATTCCTTTCACAATATTTAACATTGCATGAAATGCGTCAATATTATTTATTCTAATACAGGTGTTCTTAAGAAGATAAAATAACACATTAGAAAACACTTCAGACATCAAATATTGATTTGATCAGGGAATTCGTCCCAGATAACACAGGGAGAGGGAAAAAGGGTGTTATGATAGTTGTTCCTGACCAAGTGTGGCTATTCCCAACTGTGGCTCAAAAACTCCCCAACCGAGTAAAAGGACACCAGAAGGCGCTTTAGCCTTGTTTTGGACAAGTTTGGGTTTGCTACCTTGTCAATGGTTCCCGGCAAATGATTAATCAGATGAACCTGCCTGTGGGGCAATCGTTCGTGAACTACGTACGGTGTCTTCCTGTTCGGTAGTTCTCCCTGCCTCTTGTACCATAAGGGTGCATATCGTAACCTTGTGTCAGTACGCACTTTGAAAGAAAAAAAGCCGATGTTTCAAGAATATATAGGCAAGGTAAGGTAAGCAAACCAAACTGTTTGAATGCTCCCTTGCAAGACACTGTGTTCTGAATGTGCCATGATCCGCACGGCTTTTTGACAGTGTTTTTTTTATTTTTATTTTTTTTTTTTAACTTTTGGCGCAAGATTTGAAAATGGGACGTACGTCCTGGAACTAGTCAGCATCTGAAGACAAATGTTCTGATTGAAGACATACAGTTATTGTAACCTATTATTATTTATTATTTTTCTGTACAATTCGTTTCTTTGCCAAGATTACCTTGGTTTTTTGTATTGTTGTGGCTTATCCCTAGTGGTTACAAATTATTTCAAAAAGGAAGAGTTAGACCATAGCTTGAATGCCCGTAAAATTATAAGTCATATTTTTTATTTAATGATATAATTTTAGTGAGCCTATTTGTCTCAACTACTTGCCTCCAAATCCCAAAACAGTTAAGTAAGTTTTCTAAAAAAAAAAAAAACAAAAAAAAAACGGTTAATTATACATGATGACATGATGAGGTTACATGATGACGGTGCGATCAACAGTTATTTTTCAAATCAACAATAAGTTAAACAAACAGTGACACTTATAGCTAGTTTTCTTGTTAATATAAAACCTATTTTTTACAGCAATGCCAGGTTATAAATTAATATATCGTCTTCACTCATTGGTGTCATTTGGCTATTGTTTTAAAATCAAACCAAAACACATGTTCTATAAAAACAATCTCTACTGCTATTCTTTTATGTAGGGGTTTTTACGTTATTTGTCATGTCCTTGTAACACTTTTGACTCGCCATTTTTTACCAACTATTTTGTGGTCGCTGGTACCAAGACCTTTGAATTGAGACCACTCCCATCATTCTACAGTTTTTGAAATGCTCACAATTTTACTCAAATTTGTTTTCACTTACATGTTAAACAGTTCGTTAACCAGTGTATATTCCACAGTTTAACATAACCTATTTAGTATGAATAGATAAATGCATTCGCTTGTGTTCTGTGTCTATTCTGTTACAGATTTAAAACCTTACAATTAATCAATTTCTTTACCAAAGTTAATGAAATGGGGAAATTATTAACTTTGATTTTAAGCTTGCAGGGCCCTTCCTTTCAGATAGATATTTACCAATTTACTTTACGAACAATTTAGAGACAAGAACGAGTTAAGGATCTTGGAATATTGATGGATTCGACACTGAAATTCGATGAGCACATAGAGATGATTTGCTCAAAAGCATCAAGAATGCTAGGCTTTGTGCTACGTTCTGCTA
Source organism: Neoaliturus tenellus (assembly GCA_030545055.2). NCBI lineage: Eukaryota > Metazoa > Arthropoda > Insecta > Hemiptera > Cicadellidae > Neoaliturus > Neoaliturus tenellus. Next base: position 34,712,296 of record CM061535.1, read on the forward strand.
GGTTTGGTCTTTGTCCACCTGCTCTGATTGCTCTATATAAGGCGTTAGTCCGTCAAAACCAGGAGTATGCCTCAGTCATATGGTCTCCATTCCAGCTAGGGCAGATTGATAGGCTCCAGTCACTTCAAAGGAGATTCATCAGGGTATTGGGTGTGAAGAATGGTCTTAACTACTTGGATGTCCCAGTTGCTGAATTTGAAGTTTTTTATGATCTTTCACCACTTCTCCTGAGGCGCAAATTGTTTGACATGGTTTTCCTTTTCAAACTTCTGAATAATATGATAAATTGTCCGCCAATTCTACAGATGATAAACCTCAAAACACCAGCAAGAACAAGGCAACAGCAGATGTTTGAGCCGGGATTTATGAACACCTGCAACACTCTCCTATTCCAAGGATGCAGAGAATCGCCAATGACTTCGGTGAATTTTGCGACTTCTTTGGAGATTCCCTGACCACATTCAGACGTTCAGCGTTTCGCTCTCTTCTCGCTGGTGTGGAGTGATGGTCAACCACTCTGGTATGTGATGTGACAAGTGAAATTTGAATTTGGTGGTGCCTTTAAAGGGCCACATGAATTGCCTTGAGTGATGGAATCATACAGTTTGTTCAGTTCCATTCTTTTTCTTTTAGTGAAGCACCTTGTGCATGATTGGTGGCGCCTTTAGAGGGCCACATGGGTGCAAAAGGAATAAGTGCCTAGTGTTACGATTATCACTCACTGAAAATAGTGTGTAATGTAGTTTTCTTCATCTAAGTTATAGTTGTTGTAATGTCATTGCTTTGTTGTTATATTGTACAATTTATTGTTATGTTGTTATTTGTATATGATAGGTATTGAAAATTTGTTATTACTTGTTATGCACACTTGTTCCTCTTTGTAAGTAGTTGTTAGTCATCTTGCATCATCTTCTTGTGTTATTGATTGTTTGTATAATGGTTGTACCGTGGAAACAGAATAAATAAATAAATTTATTCACGCCGAGCTCTATCCAAAGACACAAAAGTCATTCAAATCGGTTGAAAACTAGTACGAAAAAACGTCGCGTTGTAAATATAGATGGATTTTTACAAAATATTCCAGAAAATCTTTGTCTATACATTCATAAAAAATACAGGCAGTTGTTCGTAATGTAAAGGAAATGTTTCATGAAAGCTTATATACATTCAGTATAATAATTACATTAAGTTCTAACAAACTTCTTACCGATTAAATAGTAGTTTCCTTGACCAATATTACTTTTTTAAGATTCAAATCAACATATTCTTAAGTCATAGCGGTATTCTAGTTTGTGATGAGATAGTAATTGAAATTGTTATAACCTTACAAAGCGAGATACTCGCCCTTTATTATTTATGCCTAGTCATGTAAGCACATTGTCGAAAACACATTTTTGGTAACCCAAACTTTATAGATGACACATGGTGCAAACAGTTTTATCACCCTCACCACTTTGTTTTCATCATATTTTGCTACTACTATATATTGTTGAGGGAAATATTTTTAACTTTCTGTATTTGTGTTGTCAGTTAGATTTTTGAGCAATCTATGTTTAAAATAAAAATTTTGATACTTAATTTTTGTAACTATTTTGAAATATCCTGTCTTTAAAACTTTTATATAGTTTATAACCCTCAATTTAGGTTATCAGGGCATAAATCGTAACTTAAGTAGGGTATTATATTTTTCGTTGGTCAGAAATAGGTTTAAATATTGCGCTCTAATTTGGGATCCATTTTCACTGAACAGTATAACTTCTATTGAAATTATTCAAAAAAATTTTTAAGATACTGTACTTGTATCATAAACGATTTAATGTCCCCCGTAATAGAGATTTATCGACAGTTGTAAGAAATTTATTTTCTTTTGATCCCCTTTCAATAAGAAGAAATAAAAGTACCATTTTGTTTTTATTCAAGTTGATTCATAGTTTTGTTGATAGCCCATTTTTATCAAGTGAAATTAACCTGTCTTTTCCCATTTATAATTTGAGACCATTATACAAAGCTAATTCCGCAGTAAAAGGATAAAAAATTTAAGGTAAAAACTTCTAGTTTGGGAAAGTAAAATATTTTTTAATAAGATTATAAATTACTGTATACAGAAATATCAACAATTGGAAAATATATTTCATAAAAGACAGAATGTACAAAAATGTTTCTGATTGTAACATTAACAGAATTAAAATTAAAATAAGGAACAAAATTAGAATGTTTTTTTTTTGTAATAGTTTTAGCAGGAGAAAGGAACACTCACGCACTCTGTTCGAAATCAGCCTATGTCACCTGAATCACCGCTAATCAATTTTATTTGTGCAAAAATATCTTTCCTCCGCGGACACAAAGGTGTCGGAAGTTCTAATGCTTCTTGATCTGCCACGCCGCCTTTATGAGACGCCTCCTCGCAGGTGTTAAATCTTCATTAATATACACCCTCTGGTCCATCGACATTTTCGTGTGCCTTGTATAATAATTTATCTACTCACGTCGTTTCCGTAAAAATTATTTCTTTATCAAGTCTCCATACAAACTTGACAATGATTCTAGGTGGTTTTTTTGTCTGTCCCAGTTTTATTACCCAAGCGGTGGCAGGCGTCTATCATGGTATCTATCACTACTACGTCCACTGCTTTATCGACTTCCTTCACAACACTGACGACATCCTCTGCAGGCTGTATCGAAGTGTTTTGTATGGCGTTTAGTCTAGAATATTGTTCCATTCCTTCAACACGCTTCTCCAGATGTAGGACTTTATTTCTTTTGTTCTACTTACTTTAAAACTTTGAAAAATTACTCTAGATTTTAAAATTTGCTTAGAATTTTCATTTAATTACAAGATGATCTTTTTTTGTATTTTTATGTAAAATTAATCGACTGAGAAATAATGGGAGTGCAAATTTCCATTCCTCCCCAAGAGTATGGATCTATATATAATATAAAGTGTAGGTTATAGTAATATGATACGAATTTCGTATCCAGCATTGTTGCCCAGAATGCTACTTTACGATATACTATCACAATACCCAATCCTTTTCCGCCCTTTAGCAAGATTTACCTTTATATCTTTGTGTCTGAACGAATAACTTTATTCAATGGTGCCATAAACATGGATGTGAATCAGAATGTACCATAAAATTGTACACTATCCAATACTTTTAACTGTTTCCAAGAAATAATTTATTTCTAGGTAAAAGCTTATTTGTATTGAAATTTTATTAAATGCTAGAACTTAAAAGTAAAAACTACATATTTATAAGTATAAAAACATTAAAAGCTAATGCAATGATAATTTTCGGCGAAATCTCATTTATTTATTACAGTCAATAACCCATCATGCTTGAAAAAGCTTTTACATTCCGATATTTAAGAAAATATAATGATGAGTTTTTAGTGATTAAAAAAATAAACAACAAATTTCAAAGACTTTTTATTCCATTTACTAAAAATAAGGATTTGTTTTTCCTAATTGTTTTTTATTCATAGTAAAAAATAAAAAAAATAGCTGTCCCAAGTTAGAAATACTGGATCCAAGCTTGGTACACCCCGCAATTACTACGTGTACCATGTTTAATCTGTTTGGTTTCTAGCTTAAATGTTTTACTTTTAAGCAAATTTCCCTATAGGGAATACGCTATTATGGTAGAAGAAATGGTAAGACCTAACTAACATGGTCCTGGGCTTAGGTATTACCATGGCTACTACCGTAAAGCGTATTCCCTATAGGCAAATTTGCTAAAAAATAACATCGAAAGTTATAAAATGTTGTAACTTAATAGTAAGATAACTTAGTAGCAACTAGGTTGAATGTTGGACAAAACTCTTATTCTACAGAACAGACCACAATTGTCAACGATAAAATTATACAGAAGGATGTCGTAAAACCAGTTCACATGCAACCGCCCATGTATTTTTTTACATTTATTTTTCTTTTTATTTATCTTATTTCATACCTCTTTGAAACAAGGTAAATCATTATTTAAGAAAGTACTGTCTATCGAAATTTTTAAACACATCCAGTACAATTTGTGAACAAGGTTTCAAGAGTTCAATATTTATTAATAGTTTATAAATTTTTATTAAAAAGCAATTGAAGTATTCATAAAATATTATTTAAGGTTTTTGAAATAAAAAGTCATTTACGATTTTATGCTTGGATATTATAAAGAACCAAGGCCCTAAATATATATATATATAAACATAATAAATATATCCACATAATAAAAATAAGACACCAACATAAAATCACATTAAATATATGTGATAAGTCAGCGTTTTAATTTTTTACGGATTTTACTTACTTGTTTCTACTGAATGTGATGTAAAACCTAAAATGTATAAAACACTCTATATACCTGTTTGAACTGTATATAGCATGTTTAAAACGCAATTTGATTTAGAAATATAAATAAATAGTACATTAAAAATGTATATAACAAACCTGCTATAATCAGGCCCGGATTAACACTCTTTGACGCCCTAGGCCAAAGGTCACAATTACGCCCCCCCCCCCCCCCCCCTAGAAAAAAATCCAGAATTATGGGCTTGTTTGGATTCTAATTACTTTGGCTGTTGTATAAAACCACAGAACTATTTAACAAATGTGATTATCATCATTTTCGTCACAATACGTGAACGTAATCCTTTTTGCAACATTTAATGTGCCATTTTAATGTACCTAATGCTACCTCGCGGCCGCGGCCATAGCGCTAAACGAGTTTTACGGATGCAGAGGTTTACTAGAATCGTGTTTTAAAATTAACTCATTAAGATAGAGATTTACTCTTAATTTTTTCTTAAAGTAGAAAGAAGGATCTCGTCTTCTCTGTTTAAGAAAATTTTTAACAAAATTTCTAATTTCAGCTATAAGTGTCTAAAATCATATGTTTCCTCGATGACCTAAAGCTAAAACTAAGGTGTCATATTAAAGAAGAATAACGGTGCTAAATTTCCTTTCTTACACTTTGGTAATCTCACTTTGGTAGTTTCATCAAAACTAATGGAAAACTTCAGTTAATAATAAAAAAATAGAAATTTTATTTAAAAATTCTAAAAACAGAGCCAACAAGATCAGTCTTTTTTACTTTTAGAAAATGTTAAGACTCAGTCTCTATCATAATTAGTTAATTTTAAAAATTGATTCCCGTTAACCTCTGCAGCCATCAAACTCGCCTACCGCTACGGCCCCGAGGCGGCATTCGGTAACGTCGTTCGTGCTCAGGTAGACCGGAGCCTTAAGATATGAAATCAAATATTATATAATTGTAATACAGAAATAAATTAAAATCCAGGGTCAAGGCAAACCTTAAAAGGCACAGGCCAAGAAGGCAAAGGGGCGCTGTTTACCCTCGATTAGAGGAATGTTTACCGCTGGTCGGGGCCCTCTTTACCGCTGATCACGGGCGCTATTTACGCGTATTGGGAGCTCTCTTTACAGTCGATCAGGGACGCTCTTTACCACCGGTCGAGGGCGTGATTTAACTCGGATCAAGGGTGCTATTTACCGTATATTAGAGGGCGATGTTTACCGCCAGTCGGAGGTTATGCTCTTGACCGCTAATCAGGTATAAACTCTTTACGGCATATCAATTGCGCTCTTCCCCGCCACGAAGGAGCCCCCAGGGTCCCGGCACCTTAGAAGGTCATCTAGTTCACCTAAATAGATCTTTCTTCTTTCTCTTTAGCCGAATATTCTATTTACTCTTGTTAGTAAAAAAATTAATTAATTTATTTTTTGAAAAAAAAAACAGAATTTAAATATATTTGTGGTTAGTTTATTTATTTATTTTTTATTTCTAAAACTTAGTATGAAATGGCCCGTTTGACGCCCCCCCCTGGCTGACGCCCTAGGCCCTGGCCTAGGTTGGCCTAGTGGATAATCCGGGCCTGGCTATAATAGTTAACAATAAAATATCCAAGTATGGTTCCGCGTATTTGAATCCTATCCTATACTCTAATACGAGTAAGATATATTTTTATGTATGTATGTATGTACACGGATCTTAAAAACGGCTCAAACGATTTTCTTCAAACTTTGCAAATAACTTAGTTTTGGGATGAAAATAATATAAATATATTATTTAAACACTTACACATTTTCAAAACATTTCTTCCATGCCAGGAAAAATCTTATTTCTTCATAATCTTTAATTCAAATTTTAA